>CM053763.1:71049934-71086257 GCA_028658305.1 Pachyuromys duprasi | reverse complement strand
ACCGTAGGAATTCTGCTCACCTGGCAGTCGCAAACGCTGGTGTTTTAGGTCCCAGATCTCAGTCTCCCGGTCGCTGTGCCTACACTATTGTCCTGCTCCTCAGACACAGTGTCCTCCTGGGGCAGCCATCTTGGATCTCCCAGGTGTTGACAATTCTGTCAGCTTTTCCCAACAGCAGCTCCTTGTGTATGCCCATTACTGACATGACACACTTCCACTGAGAGGGAGATGGAAAAGTCAGACATTGAATACAGCATCTCTTGGGCTTCTTTTGCCCTAGATGTGGAGTGTGCTGGGGAATAAACTAGAAAGCATGAAAGGCGCCCTTAGCTGCCCAACTGAGCATGTGGCACTATGTCTCTTTCAGCTCTAAGAAGCATCATAAAGTGGTGGGAACTGAAGTGTTGGTCTGTCTCCATTGGTCTTCCCTGATGTTCTCTAGAAACTAGTGCTGATTCCTTCACGTTGGACATTGTAGCCAACATAGTAGCCAAAATAGAACTGTATCATGCAGTCTTGTCCCCAGGGATCCAATGATGAACATGGTTGTCCTGAGGCCACAGCATCAGGTCTCTGGAAACCATCAAGGGCCCTGTGAAAACCTTGAACGGCTGGAGCAAGAAGCCCATGAGTTCTAGGTGAGGCCATGCGAGGGACAGCCTTAGAATGGAGGTTGTGTTGGGGTTGGGGGTGGGTATCCTGGTTCTTTATCCAGAAAATCCAGCTCACCTTTGTTGAGCAGCAGCACCTCAATGAGAAACACAGAGTTCTCGGCCAGTGTCGATGTGTCTTGTATGGCTGGAGTTCCACTTTCTTCTTGTTCATCAGGAAGGTGTGCACTAACCCCAGCTTATGAGCACTCAAGGCCCTTGTCATCAGGGTCTACATGGACATTCTGCCACTTCTATCTGTATCACCAAGATGGCAGTTGCCTAGACCAGTTCCAGGCTCCTTCATGCCAAGCCCATGGCTCTGGACTGCAGCATAGTAGAAGAGGGAACTTAGGTACTTTCTACTCCAAGCTAGCTTTAGAGCAGCTAGTTCTCATCTTTTTCCTATCAAGTGAGCTTCCTCCTCTAAGCCTGAGCTGGAATCTCTGAGTTTCCATTCACCCCTACTGTTGTTCAAGCCCCTGTATGTGTATCTATTCCTTCCTCACCTACAAATCTCTTATGGTATATCTTATATAGATAAGGTCTCATGATTTCCCTTTTTCTTGGTGTATCATTGTCAGAAGATTCATAGGTGTATCTACCATAGATAGATAGATAGATAGATAGATAGATAGATAGATAGAGATAGATAGATGTAAATAAATATACATGCCAATGTGGTATAACAGACAGAAAAGAGAACAAGAAAAGGCTGGTGTAGGTAATGAAATAAGTAATAAAAGATGATATGAAGCTAGTGGATTTTGTAGTTCTAGCTCTGTCACGGACCGTTTGTTGTTTGGTAGTGGATAAGTGCATAAAATATATTTGATAGTGAAAGCACAAAATCCAATAAGAAGCTCCACAACTTTCTTTCTGAATCTACTGTAATGGTATTAAAACTTACTAAGTTGTATAGTCTTTGGTTCTGGTTAATTTTGATATGTGATTTTTTTATTTATAACATTTTAAAATAATAAAGTTTAAAATAAAACACATGCACATTAAATGGAGTTATGTCACACAGCACGATAATGCTTCTCATAAGAATCATAGACTCTTATTTGACAAAAACCTCAGTGCCAAGCATGGGAAATCTTCTTTTCAGTCTTTGATCAGAGGAATCCCAGAGACTCTTAAAGCAATATCAGTTCTTGCCATTGCTCTTTGTTGCATCCCACAACCTGAAGGTATTGTTGAAGACCTCATCCTCTTTGGACACAGGAGTTGGAGGAATTGAGCTAGAACTGGCCTGGAAGACTCATCTCTGTGGTCTAGCTTTCATAGTATTGTAATGCGCTATGCAGGCTTCCAAGGAAGAAAAGCGATCAACATTCCTACCTAGCTGAGATGCCCACGAACCACAACAATGACTGGCATGGCAAGGCAACCCCAATGGAGCAATAGCGACACTCTTATCTTGGGGGTAGTCAACAGTTGTCTAATTAGACTTTAGGCCTGCTCAGTAGGAAGGAATTCATACCTGGTACTGTAAACCTGGCCTACTACAATGCCTGGAGAGGTCAAAGGCCCTACAAGAGAATCCACCTCTTTATTTTCCTAGACCAACATGATTTTTAACTGGCTTCTAAACCAGCAGTTCTCAACCTGTGGGTTGAGAAAACACATATTTCTCAAATTTAAAACACAAATTTATGGTCTTACAAACCCTCAACTATAAATTTATTTTTGTTTGCCACTTCATAACTGTAACTTTGCTACTGAGTGGTGGCTGAGTTCCTAAGACTATCAGAAATAGGTGTCTTTTGAAATAGGTGTCACAACCCGGAGGTTGAGAACTACTGTTTATCCCAATACCCACAGAGAAGTGTGGCTCTCCGCCCTCATTAAGTAAGCATCGTTTTTAAACAGAAGGAGACCATCACGGAGATCTGCAACTGGTGTGCAGAGAATAAGTGACTGTGGGCCGCCCAATTGCAGCTGATACGTCTGCAATGCAACTCCCACACCTAAAACTCAGGGAAAACTCACAGAGGGGGGAGATGGTTGTAAGATTGGGGAGGCCAGTACCGTCTGCTGTCAAACAGTCTTCTAGACTTAACAAAGAAACTGCACGCTTGACATCTCAACAATAAGACGGAAAAAAGATCGGCATGAGGACAAGCCCAGTGGCGTGTGAGTGTGGCTGAGGCAAGAGTTATCAGACCCGTCCAAGGATGAAGCCCTACAGGGAAATGCTGAGGAGGGAGATTCCGTTTCCTTCAGGAAAATAATTTCCCCGATAGGTTGTCCCATCCCGGGTCACCAGCCCTAAACACATGTACATACAAACAATAGGCAAAATGTGTGTGTGTATGTGTGAAATACATACAAACAACAGGCAAAATGGACTCAGCAGGTGTGTGTGTATGTAACAGTAATAATTAAAGAAGAGGTCATGAATTTGAGGGTGTGTGTGGAGGGGCAGATGAGAGGATTGGGAAGGGGGAGGTGGAGTGGTGGAAATGATGTAAATATATTACTTACAAAAAGTTCAACATTCTCTTTCACAGTTTTATGCATAGATCGTAAATGACACACTTTGGTACTCCCTCATGTCCCTCTTATTCTCGTGCCAAACTCCTTCCCGACAAATCTCCTCGTACTTTCATGTCCCTTCTGGTAGCCCACTGCGCTTTCTTGGGTTGCTCTCCTGAGCATGGGTTGGGGATTATTTACCTGAGCAAGAGTAACTTACGGGTGGCTACACCATGGATGAATGTGACTTTCTCTTCCCTCAGTAACCATATTTACCTAATACTCCTTGGAGGAATGTTGATGGAACCATATTTTTCCTTTTTTACCATAATTTAGATTCATAACAACATTGAGCAGAAGGCATAGGGCGCAGCCCTCTATCCCCTGGGTCTTCACATGTTTCCCCCATTACCATCATCCACAGCATGGTGTCTATGTGTGACAATGGTTGACACACACACACACACACACACACACACACACACTGACAGGGTTGGGGGCAGGCAGTGTTTACAGGAGCTGCTTGATTTCTGGTTTTCATCAGCTTCTTCTCTTCTGAGCTCTCTGAAAATGCTCTTGTAAGCCAAGCACAGCTTTCTTTTCTTGCAACGAGGAGACGGTTAGAACTTGTTTTATTAGCCCACTGGCCTTGGGTGGCCCTAGGCTTATCATGTTTTACAGACAAAACTGCAACAAATCACTATATGTATTTGCAGGGTTTTTGTGTGTGCTTGTCTAGGAAGAGATCAGGGGGTAAACCCCAGACACTAGACCAATGTCCAAATGGTGAAGGTGTCATTTTATTAGATTTTAATACAATGGTTTCCTTATGTATGCCTGTCATTGAGGTGAGACAATTTCCCTGTAGACTCCTGATAGAAAGATAAAAGCCTTCAATGTTAAAAAACAAAACAAAACAAAAGCCGGAAAGACCCACAGTCCACCTGAAGAGAATCCTAGCATCCTTCCTTTGTGTGGGTCATGGAAGTCTTTGGCAGGTGCAGTACTGAAGCATGAGTAGAGCCCAGGGACAGCCCTTGCCCGCTGCCAAAAATCCAACATACAGGGTAGAGACAGAAGGGTGTGTTGCCTGTGTTTGTGGGGCTCTGGGGCTATTCAGCAGAGGCTGGGTCAGAACCATCACACAGGCTTGTAGGTCCCATTGTAGCTGAAAGGAGGAGACGTCAAGCAGTCCCTGTTCTCAGGGATCCAACGCTGGACATGGTTGAGGCCTTTTTCTTGGGGCCACACTATCACGGTGTCTCTAGACGCCAGGGACGGGTCCTCAGGGAAGAAGTTGAAAGGCCTGATCAGGAAGCCCACAGAGTTCCCAGGTGTGGCTGTGTTGGGGACATCCTCTGAGTGGGGGATGTGCAGGAAGCCCACTGTCACCCAGGCCACCAAATCCTATGGTAGAGACAAGGCTTCAGTTCGCAGGGCAGTGCTGAGTACCAGCCACCCACGGGCACTTCCGCTTGGATCATTGAGGATGTGTCTACAAACTTCCTGAGATGCTCTCAGTCCCATTAGAGAGGGGCGGGTCTATGATGACCCTGAACTTAGCACACACTGGAAAAACCACCCTTCTAGAACCACAAGGCCTGAGGCGGGCAGGGGTGGGGATGGGGTCAGTACCTCCTCTTCAATGTTCTCATTGTTCTGAAGGAACTCCTCGAAGACCACAGGGGGGTCCCACGGGTCATTCTGGTTGTAGATGCTGCTGCTGTAGCGCTCGGATTCCCGATACTTTGTCACTGCCAGGGGGTACCTGAGGAGAAGAACAGTCAGGTGTCTCTGGGCACCGGGGCTGCCTTCGAGGCCCCTCCAGGGAAGCATCTTCAGGGCTGAAGATGGGGAAGTTGTTGCTTCCACAGAATGATGATTATCTCCTGGGATTCTCCAAGAATGCCCATCAGCATTCAAGGGCCAGGAGCCCTGTGAGCAGCACCCCTCTACCCAGTGCAGGAGAATGCACACCTATAAGCACACATGGACTCAGAGCCTGGAAGACAGAAGCACCAACAGGCACACACAATCGCTGAGGGAGCCCCTGCCCTTCCCTGATCTCCTCACCTGGCCCAAGTGACAGCCTGCTCCTCCTGCCAGCCTGGCGGCAGCACCTGCTCAGCCATAGAGTGGATCTGCAGGCGGTAGCTGCGCCGGTGGCCCCAGCGGTTCTTTTGGGGGCTGCTAAAGAGCAGGTACTTGGGCAGAGTCTGTCCAAAGCGGAAAGCAGCCTGGCGCTCCCGAGAGTAGTGGGTCTGCTCCAGTGTGGGCTGGACCAGGGAGTGACTTGGGCTCCAGGGATTCGTGATGTTTTCCAGCTTTGTCTTCAGTGTCTGGAAGCTGTTCTTGGTGCCTGGGTGCACGAGAGGAGACGGAGGGGGAGACTCAAATATTGGGAGAGAAACCTTGCTGTTCCTAGACCACACCCAGAGCCAGCAGTAAAGAAGGTACAGTGCTGAGAGCAGGCATTGGCCCAGTGCCGGGCACCATGGTGACGGCAGTGACAAAGAGAAGGAAACCAAGGGAGTTAGAGACCATCTCACAGGTTGGTCATGGCATGAGGTACATGCACATGATACCTTGGAGATCTCTGGAGAGCTGTACTCTGGTACAAGGGCAGCCATGTTTGAACAGCCCCAAGGACTGTCAGTATACTATGGGTCTGAAGTCAAGTGGGGCCAAAAGGGTGGGAGCTTTTTACCCGGTCTTGTTGGTATTGCTCTGCTTTCACATCCCTGTTGCTCTTACGTGGTGACATCATTAATCCATGAAACACATGGAGCAACCCCAGATGACACCGAGCCCCATTTCACAGTACTGGGTTATTCATCTGCACAGTTCCCCCTTCCTTACTCAACCTACTGAGCCCAAGGCAAGGACAGATGCACACCTTTCATGCCTGGGAACCCTAGGGCACTGTTCCCTGCCTCAGGGACACATGCTGCGTCATATCGCTAGGAAGCAGACAGACAGAGGAACCCTGATGGGACTCAGCCAGACTCAGTCCATCCCCTGCGGAGTGGCTCTATCAGTGAGAAGCAGCTGAGCGACCAAGACAGTCCGGTACTGAGTCATACCTGCCACATCCAGGTCAACACGGTAGTGTACTAGGTGAGTGTGGATGTTGCCAAGGAGGTGGGTATGTAGGCGGGTGCCATGGCGCAGTCCCTGAGGGGTATAGAAGGTTGCATGGACGTAGCCAGTGGCATGAATCTTGGTCTCCATCACACCGTTAGGGTAGAAGATGAAATCCCAGATATAATCATAGTTGTAGACTGTTGACGTTGTCCGTAGCACCAGCACATAGCCCTTCAAACCAGCGTAGAAGTTGAAGCCACCTTTGAAGTTTGAGTTAAAGTGGCGCCTAAGGGGCACCCCTGTGGGCATCTCAAAGAGGCAGAGAGCATGTGGATAACGGACAGGGCCATCGCTGTCATAATAGTGGAAGGCATCCAGGAAAGTAGCGGTCTCTGGACAGTCGATGCCAGGGGCCAACTCGTGAGTGACACTGCCCAGGCCCCAGCCAACATCAATATATTTAGTCTGCATGCCTGCGGGCGTGTGTCCTCCATACAGCGCCACAGCCTCTTGCACACTGACCTCGTAGGCAATGCGCTCACCCCCGAAGAGCACGTTAAAGATCTGCAGCCCAGAAGAGGATCTGAGCCGGTAAGAGAAGCTCCAGCCCCCATAGAGCACGGTGTTGCCCTCCAGCTTGTATCGGGGGCCACTGGACTGGACCACGTCGGGGCCAGCCACAGCAATGGGTGTGGGGAATTCCCCCCGGGGCTTGTAGGACGAGAAGAGCGGAGGCTGCTCCGTCCCTTCAGGCAGCAGGTCCTCGAGGACCACCGTGTCCACTTCTCCATCCGTGTATTTCTGAGCCAGTTCCTCCGGGCTGTTGTAGAACCTGCCGTTATACCAGAGCTGCAGCACTCTCCAGTCATGGACATCGGTGCTCTCGTGATCCACGAGGATCTCCAGCCCTGTGGGGTGCAGGAAATAGCCTTCCACGTAGCGCTGCATGATGAGCCAACTTCTACGCTGACCTGACTCTACTCCCCGGGGGGCCACATCGGTAAAAGTCAAGCACCGGGTGTCACAGCCCAGGAATGAGAAGCCAGTGGTGTCGAGGAAAAACTGGTGCAGGGGCTTGGTGGCTTTCTTCAGCATGTGGTAGAGGAGGTCGTACTCTGCTGTGGAGATGGGTCGGGATGACCAGGACAGACGGTGGCCTGGCCTGGGGGAAAGGGCGCGAACGTAGCAGGGTTGTGGCAGGGGTCCTACAGCAAACTCCGTAACGTTGGGGTGCTCCTGGGCACCGAACAAGATGATGGCTCTGGCTTCCCGGACGGGGCTTTTCCTTCCGGTGTTCAGAAATTTCAGCACATGCATCTTCTTGGGCATGAGCATCTCAATGAGAAACACGGAGTTTTTGGCCAAAGTCAGCTTCTCGGATGGCTGCAGCCCCAGCTCCTTCCTGTTCATCAGGAAGCTGTGCACAGCCTTTATCTCCTCGGGGCTCAGGTCTGCAAATACTCTAGATTTGTCATATGGAGTCCTCACGGCAGGTTCTGTGCCTGCCATCTGTAGAACCAACATGACAGCTGCCCAGATGAGGGCCAGCCTCATTTGTGCCAGCCTCATTTGTGCCAGCCTCATGGCTCTGGAACACAGCAGGGGAGGGGAGAGGACCTGAGTACAACCTTCAACTTACTGTGCCCCTCACAGAACCTTGTCCCTCATCCAGCGCTTTGCTCCCTCCTAGCTTTCTCCTGCAGTTCAAGCAGAAGGCAGAGATGGGGTCTCTGGGTCCCTACTCTAGGTTCCTAATGCTGTCCATCCCTCTGTGCACACACCCACTGACTTCTCCTCTGTTTACCTCTTAAACTCATGCTGAGTTTCTTGTCTACACGCATTCCCATGTTTGGTCCTTTCTGGCAGTTTACTTCAAAAGAGGAGCATTTCCCTCAGTCATGGGTCACAGTAGCCCAAGAACTGAATCTCAAATGCCATGAAGGCTGTATCCTGGTGGAACAGATGCTTGTTTTACTCAGAGCAAAACAATCACCTTTTATGAAATTGTTTATGCGTGTATTGGTGTTTGCATAGCTGTGTAAGGGTATGTGTGTATGAGTGTAAAGGAGAAGTCAAATTCCAGGGTCTTTTCCCTTCATTTCTCATTTTTTTGGGGGGGGGAGGGTAAGACAAGTTCTCTGACCTGTACCTGGAAACCACTAAATCCACTAGGCTTGTCCCCAAGTGTTCTCCAGCCATCTCTTGTCTCTGCCTCCTTGGAACTGCAATCACAAGCCTGTACCACCACTCCTGACATTTCATGTGGGTTATGGGGATCAAAGTGAGGTTGTTGCACTTGCAGGAGTGAATTCTATAATCTCCCCAACAATAAAGGTCCCTTTAGGGGTCACCTTTGGAAGTTTAGTGCAGGCATTCAAACCTGCAGGTTTGTCTAAGTTTCAAATTCTGCTGAATGACATCCTAAGGAAAACTTGTAGGATCTTGGCCACATTGCTTTAAGTTTGCCAAGGTCTCAACTGTGAAATGGAAATGGCAATAACATCATGGATCACTCTAGGCTTGTCCCCAAAAGCAAATCAGGTGTGAAGTAAAGAGTTTGGAACGAAGCTGGCCTTCCGGGAACACCTAGGATGTTAGCTAATCTTTTCCTCTAAACTGACCCCTTGATGATGCAGTCTGGTCCACAATACAGGGGTATGGTGGACAGTGCAAAGCCCATGGGGAGTACAGGGACAACCCTGCTCTCTGGTCCCTCACTGTAGTATGTGCATAGGGGTTCCTCCACCATCAAAGCTCTAGGAGTCTACTAGTCAGGTCATCCCAGGCAGCAAGTCAGAGAGAAGCCCTTCCTCTAGCCTTTGTGGGGAGGGTGTAGTCAAGATCGTTACCCCCAACCTTGTACCCAACTCACCAGGAAAATACTGTGTATGTGTGCAGGGAAGGGTCTCTGGGTTACTAGGAGTCTTAAGTGTCCATCTCTCAGAACTCCCATGTACCCAGAGATGAGGCTGTCTGTCAGGCCCTGCTCCATGCAGAGCTCCCAGGAGACCTCTGCTTCTGCACACATGCTGGCTTCTGTCATTGTCATGAGCTCTGAATTCCCCGGATTCTAACCTGAGCTTGCTGAGGCTGGGCCTCCGTGGGAAGCCCCTCCCAGGGATATTTCTCAACAGGAGAGCTGCTTTACCTCTACCACTGACACCGGAAGGTACAGGCAGAACCTGGAGTCCAACACAGACATTTCCACTGGCTCTCTAACTAGCCTGCTCAATCCTGAAGGAGCTTAAGCTTTATAGCTACCTTGACCTAGAAGTGTACAGCACTGCCCCACACCCTGTTCCCAGCCTTTCGCCCCAGCCTCTTTTGCTATCAGCACCCACCAGCATGTTCTATGTGTGACAAACTGAGTAACAGAGGAAACCCTATTAATATCAAAGCCGATGGTACAACCAGAGGATCCTGACATGTGCAGTGACAGGCTCCTGCTACCACACTGTCAGGTAATAGTCTTTTGTCCTTCCCTCAAATCCTCTAAGCTCTCCATATTTCTCCCTCCCTGCAGGCCACCTTCTACCAACCACTGATGTTTTACTGCCTTCCTGGAATGTGGAATGTAATCTTAGCGTAGGCATTGTGTGTTCCCAGCCTTTTCATGCTCTTTATGACTGGCCTCCGTCTTTACAATCACTTATCTACTACATGCTTTAACCAGTAGGAAGGCAATTCAGAAGACATTTAGAATCCTCTCTTCTGAAGTCACATGGGCAGTATGTGTGTTGTGTGTGTGTCTGTGTGCGTGGCATGCTCGTGTGTGTGGCTAAAGCAGAGCCATTGAGGTAAGGGAGAATTTGGCCGCCACTGACCCTTCCAGCTTCAAATGGGAGGAATGCCAGCCCCCTAGAAGCCACCCTCTTACAGGAACATTTTCTATCACCCCAGAGTTGCCTTCAATGGCCTTCTACAGCCCATCCTGGGCTCTTGAACTTCCTGGATCCCCTCCTCTGTCTTCCTGTCTTCTGGCCCTCACACTGTGCCTGGCCCCCTTGCCCTTGCCCCTTCCCTGCTGACCTGTTTGCTGTCCCATCAGAACGCACCTGTGTGCTCTGTTCCGTTGCTCCCCGGGGCCCAGACTTTGTTCCTGGCCACTGACCCCAGAAGTCTTCTTGAAGATATTGGACCCCGCCCCACAGGGAGGGACAGGGTGAGGTATGGGTCAACGCAGCTGGAGACCTATTGCTCATGGGGTTCCTCCCTGGAGATGTGCTGGGGTGCTGCTGTCTAAAGTACAAGTGTCCTTGAGCTGTTTCCCTGTGATTTCCCCTTTAACAGTACCACCTTTCGCAAGAACTGCCCTTGGCTTTCTTTGTTACAAGCTGTATAGTGTCATAATTGTGTAGTGTTAACATTGTTAACACAGTGTTATGTTCAGATATTAGAGTGAGAGCTAAGGAGAAATTTACTAGCCAGTTTGTTTTTCTCAGCTTCGTTATTTATTTATGGATACATACCCATATATATTCCCAAAATTTATACACACACACATACTCAGGGAGAGAGAGAGAGAGAGAGAGAGAGAGAGAGAGAGAGAGAGAGAGAGAGAGAGAGAGAGAGAGAGAGAGACCATTTTATTCCTTCCCTTTCCTCCCTTTGGTACCTTCCAGGTCTCCTCCTTCCAACCCCTTTTATTTCTCCCAACTCCCAAATTGATAGTCTCTTTTTCATTGATTATTATTGCTATACACACATATGTGTGTATATTTATATATGGTATTTATGTACAAATAAATACACTCAACCTGCTAAGTCAATTGTATTGTTTATGGGTATATCGTTTTAGGGATAACCGTTTTGTACTGGATAATGAATAAGCGGACTCACCCCCAGGAGAGGCAAATTTTCCCTTTCCCAGCCATTATTTAGTCATCTATAGGTCTTTGTCTTGGAGTGGGACCCTGTGAAAATTCTCCCTTCCATTTTGCCATTCTTCTGGCCTTGTTGATGCAGCCATTTCAGGAGACACTGTCTCACAGCAGGCTTCCCACTTTCTGGCTCTTAGAATCTTCCTGCCTCCTGCCTCCTCGTCTATGGTATTCCCTGAGCCACAGGCACAGGAGCTATGATGTTGGCGCTTCTCTGGGTGCTGGGATCCCCACAATCTACTGATCTCTGCTCTGTGTCCAGGTGTGGCTTTCTGTGGTGGCTTCCATTTGCTGTAAAGAGAGGCTTTTGGTCCATTCTTAGCAGGAAGCAGACCCCGACAAAGTGGGGCTCAGAATCAGAGAGGGAGCCATTTGAAAGAAAGAGAAACTGCCTAGTTGAGCCTATAGAAGAGATATTTTTCAGCACCCTGGAATCCTGGCAGTATTCAGAAGAGACAGAGGGTGTGTCTCTGAGACAATTTTGTTCATGTGGGTGTGTGTCAAGTCAATATTCTAGGACTTTTGAGTGGGATTAGCTCTAGCCGGCACAATGATTATGACAGAAAGTGAGAGTTTCTGTCTTTAGCGGTGGGGATTCTTGGTGGGCTCAATGATTCCACAGAGCCCGGAGACAGTTCCAGGAACAACCTGACTGGGAAGACAGGAAAACAATTAATAGAATGAGAAGGTACTTGCACAGGTTATGAGTGAAAGGAGGAGTCACAGACAGAAGAATGGGGTTGGACCCCTGCCTCACACCTCACACCCGTGTGAACCTGAAATAGATCAAAGACCTAAAGATACACTTAGAAGCATAAAACTCTTAGAAGAAAACAGAGAGTAAATCTTAACCTTTGGTGTGATATGGGAGCCTTAGCAATGACCCCCAAATAACACACACACACACCCCAAAACCCAAAAACAACAAATGAAATACGACAGATAAGTAGGACAGCAGCAGCAGCGATAGAAGAAGAAACAATTCTATTTGAAATGGAGGGTGGGGCTGGAAAGACAGCGTGGTGGTGGAGAGAAAACCCTGCTCCTGCAGGATCTGAGGTTGATTCCCAGCTCTCATGCTCCCTGTAATTCCAGCTCCGGGCAGTCAGTAGCCTCTGCCTCCTCGGGCATCCGCATTCATGTGCATCTACCCTCCCCTTACACACATCGCATAATTAAAAACAAAATGGGTTTTTATCTTAAAATGTGCAAGTATTTGAGTAGACATTCACCTGAAGAAACACATCTCATCACTTCAGTCACCAGAGATGCGTCCATCACTGGAAGGACAGCTTCCAATCCCTGCCTGCTGCTTGGAAATGGTTCATTACTGTCAACTCCTGTCTTCCCACTGTGCTCTCGAGCACTGAAGGTTATTTCAATTGCATCTTTAAACACACCAGTCTTCCTCTCTCTACATTCCACCCCTTCCTATGTTCTGTTCACCATTCATTTATTCTCTTATGTTGTTGTAAAGACAGAGTATCACTGTCCCTGGCTGGCCTGGAACTTCTATCTAGGCCATGCTGGCCTCATACTCACAGAGATCTGCTTATTTCTGCCTCCCAAGGGCTGGGATTAAAGGCATGTGCCATCATGTCCAGCTCCATACTCCGTTTTTATGAGATCAATGAGCAACCTTTTTACTTCCACATGTGAGTGAGAACACAGAGAATCTGTATCTCTGTGCTTGGCTTATTTCACTTAACTTATTTCAGTTCCATTGATGGAATTTCTCAACACGAATGGCAAATATCTGAGGTGACAAACATGCCAAGTTTACTGATCATTACATATAAATATGTCCATATATTTAAATGTCACCTTTTATTTCGTAGTATTTACAATCAGTGTGTGCCAAATCAGATAAAAATATCGACAATAACAATGAAATATGTAGAATGGAAAAATGTGATTTATTAACAAGTGTTGGCAGGCTAGGGAGAAATCTGAGCCCCTTTGCTCAGTTCTTGGTAATAAAATGAGACTGTCACTTGCGAAAACATGACCAAACATAAATTTTCCATGTGACCTAGAAATTCCACTGCTAGATAAATGCTCCCAATGAAAACCTACATTCAAATACATGTGTGCACAAATATTCACAACAGTATTAGTCATAATTGCCAAAAAGCAGAAGAAAGTTGAATGTTTAACAACTGATAAACAGTTATTCATCCATAGAGAGGAATGAAATACTGGTATGTGCTACTCCATTGTTGGACATTAAAGCCACTGTGTTAAATGAAAGGAGCCATTTACAAAAGGTCACAGATTAGATGATTCTACTTAAAGGAGGTGTCCATCATCTCCAGAATGGATGTGATCTATACAGCAGATTAGAAGTGTGTTGATTGTTCAGGGCTGGAGATGGGCTAAGAAGATGGGGTGAGATAAGATAAGCATGTGTGTCTGCCCTACATCACAATCTGTTGGCGTGCATCCTTTAAAGGGGTGAATTGTGGGTATGATTTCTTCAGTACAGCAGGTTTTTAAAAACACGAGTGAAATAATATCTAGACGACACAAAGAGTGCTTGCAAATCAGTAGAGACAGCAGTCTCTAGATAGCCCAGGGTAAAGAATTTCAAAGGTGACTTCAAAGGGAGGAAACCAAGAGGGCCCAAGAGTAAATGCAGTAGTCATTTGGAAAAATCCAAAGCGTTCCACAGTGAGATCTAAGCAAACATCCAGCGATAGCAGCGGCTGGGTAGCTGGAGCATGCCAGTGTTGCCACAAATGTGCAGGCAAGAGGAGCCTGTGGAGCAGCTCCTGGGAGAGGGGCAGAGTTGGTACAGATGTTCTGTTCTGGATACAAAGGGCTGATTATTTTCTTCCACTTATGGTTGAGCGCTGGACTTTATACCATGACAAGAGTCATTTATTCTCAGCAGCTTATTAAATCTACAGTAACCACCAGCCACCGCAAAAAAAAAAAAAAAAAAAAAAAAAAGAACTTTCTCTTTAATGACCAGAGCTCACAGCATTGATAATCTATGGGCATACACACAGGTGTTTAGAAAGCAATTTACTAGGCACATCACATCTGCTTAATAAAGCTAAAGCAGAGGCTTCCCCACTGGGGCCTTTGACATCCTTTGTCTTGGGTTACAGTACCAAACGTGGTTGTCTCCTGCACAGTGGGCTTTAAATCCGAGAGCGAAGGAGTAGTTTGCACCTACAGGAGCTGTGCCGCTGTTACACCAGGAATGTATTGTTTGAAAAGCTGGTGGTACAGCACATAGGATCCATAGCTGAGCAGAACTGTTGGTAACAATTTTCTTTCCAGTAACTTGCACAGTGCCTTCTGAGACTATAAAAGCCAGTCACGGGGGAGGAGGGCATCTAGCTTAGGCCCAGGTTTATTTCCCTATGACCTGTTGCAAAAGCGTGTGGTATCTCCAGCAACAGGAGCTTACCTAGGTGTAGAATATAGTCAGCAGTAGTGACAATAGCCTGTATGGCGTGGCAGCCTCAGGGGTTTCTCTGGCCATGATTCTGAGGGAGGTAGACCACCCTTGGCACTGGTGTCTTCACTCGACCATTTCAAGAGGCTCTGGGAGTGCGCCATTGTTCAAACCCCTGGCCCGCTATTTTTAATGTCTTTCTGGATGCTTTTCCAACTCTGGATGACACTCCAGGGTTATGTAATGAAATTCCACAGTGAGTGGGAAGGAGCTCTGGAGGCCCACCACTGTCCAATCCAAAAAAGAAATGGCGATTGTTCTCAAATGGTTAAGAGGATGATAAAACTGTTAGCAAGGTCCAGCAAGGTCCAGCAAGGTCCAGCATTGCACAAAAGGATCCCATCACCTTCACCTACAGTCGTTCAGTCAGAAGAGCAGCAGCAGCGTAGATGAGAGACACTGCCTCATCCAGCCCTCCGTAACCTGCAGTCATTTCCACGAGCCATCCGTTCTCCTCATATGGGGAAGATGAGGATGCTGCTGCTTCCATGGCTGCTGCTGACACTGGCTGACCAGGCTGTGGCCATCCCTTCTCCATCGGCTACACCCAACTGCTGAAAGTGCCTGGGACGGAGGAACGATCTCGGCCCAGCAAACTCTTTCTTGAAGAGGGGAAATATACACAGCACACTCTGGGGGCCACGTGTACCCGAGGACATATTTAGCCTTTTTCACCTGCACCACTCTGTCATTTATTCCTCCCAGCCGAGCTGTTGCCCAGGCTTTGCAACTTCCCAGAGGCTCACAAGCACTGAACTTGGCTTCTAGATAATATTTTCTCTAGGAACTCTGGCTCCATACAGATGCTGCTGCATTTGCCCAATAGTGAGCCAGACAGGCCTTTTTTTCTGGCTTGTTATTCTTTTACCCTCTTTTGATTAACCTGGTTTATATGTTGGTCTGAATCATTCAGATCTGCCAGAGCCTCGTAAAAATCATGACCCACCCCAGGTCTCAGCAGTGACTCTAACACTAAGTCAATGCTTAACCAAGTTTATTTCTTAGTTTTCCTGTTGACATGTTCGTATCTAGCCCTATGAATTGGCCACCAAATACCATGTCTTGTGTACCACTTCCCTCAGTATTTCCTTTCTTGCCTTCTAATAACTAATTTTCACAAGGACCTCACCTTGTGTTAACAAGTATCTCTGGTTTCTCATAGGAGATGGTCCTCCAGGGAAGGAGTTCCTTAGATTATTTCAGCTGATGCAGCCTCTGTCTCAAGGAGGGTTAGGTAGCTAAATTTCTCTGCTTCCACAGCACTCAGACAGACCCCATCTGGCCACACATCCCAAAGTTCCTGGTCGTAAAAGGTTCTTTAATGCCCCACTTAAAAGTCAGACATGGAGTGTTACCTGATTGTCAGAGTTCCCACACTGCACCATTACCTACATCTCTGTCTGCTTCCTCGATTACCAGATTCCAGTGCTGTATTGATGGCTGACCCGGAAGTGCATCTTTTATCTCTGTTCCCTTTCTCTTTCTTCCTCTTTATTGTCGTTTATTCACAGGACGTCCAAGTTTTGTGCTTCTAGAAATGGATCTGTAGCATGCATCTACTTCATACTCTCGTTCCCTTGCACCCTTGCTAGGTTCAAGAAATAGCAAGTCCACACCTCCATCTCTTCTTCCCCTCTTCCCTCTTTTCCTGACAAGCCAGAGGCTGATGTGGAGGAGCATCCCTATGGATCTTTCTTGTTGTAATTCTCCCTTACACAGGAAGCCTTTTCTGGGAAGACAGACAAGCCTTGGTAGCATGTCTGATTACCCACATCAAAGGCCATGCATCAGCTGTTGTGGCCTGGTTACGGTCCATTCCCACATGTGCTACCTTCAGGAATAATGATATGTTCTCTAGTTTACCAGCTGACTTGAGGATATCCCTTACTTGGTGAACAAGTCAAGGGGGCATACCCCACGTCACACAGGAGGACAACCTCCCAGGGATCTTCCCCTAAGGACGTTCTACTCCCAGACAGCTTTCTCTTGCTCAATGTCTTGTCACTCAACACCAAGGAGCATGCAACTGACATTACAGCAAGTAGACACACTATCCCGTTACCACAGGAGAAAGGTTGCTGTACGGGGATCGTCCCTGCAGATAGTCATTCTTGGAGCCATTATCTTTCATTATGCATCTTAACACTCATAACAGGTGACAACACAGTTCTGTCAGTCTCGGTTTAGTCAGCAACTGTGTTCTGTGGTTTTTCCTTGGGGAGACATGAACAAATGTCTGTTCGCCCCAGATAGGACACCAATGATAGACCGAATTCCACCCTGCTCTACTCAGGGACATGGTGAGGGGTTTCTTACAGGAGCATGGGCAACTTGAAGACAGCTGTGTCACTGTAAGACCTGTCCAAGAATGGGTGGTGACTCGCAAGAGCTGCATCCCTAGAAGCTCCCTGCCTACTGCATTGTGGCTCCCCTGGAGAGAATGTCCCTGGGAATTACTGTCTATAGAAGGCCTCTGGGGAGGGGCATTGTGGATACTGTAGCTTTCTGAGCTTCCTGAGCCTTGTAAGTTTTCCCATCCTTTTTTTGTTTTGTTTTGAGACAGGGTCTCACTATGCAGCCTTGGCTATCCTGAACTTGCTTTGTAGACCAGGCTGGTCTCAAACTCACAGAGATCCACCTGCCTCTGTTTCCCGCATGCTAGGATTAAAGGTGTGCACCACCGCTGCCTGGCTTCCCCACCTTTTTAAGGCTCCCCCAGGGTGGACTGTTAGATTTTGAGAATAGAGCTGTCCAACACTGCCTATTTTAAAATAGGCAGCGAATCATAAGGGCAACAGGAGTCAAGCTTTAGAGAGGTTCGTAAGTTTGGAAGGAGATTCCCCTTGCAAGATGCCAAGATGTCTTTTATAAATTGAATGGCATAAATGATCTTTTGTGGCTGGCTGCTTTCATTTTAATAATGGTTTTGAGGTTAATCTCCGTACATCTGCATGTATATACAGGTACATACGTAAGAAAGAAATGAGCTAGGAAGATGGCCAGGCCAATAAGACACTTGCATCACAAGACCTGAGATCAGAGTCCCTCATATCCACGGGAAAGGCCAGGTCTGGTGGTACACACTTAAAATCCCAGCGAGGGCAAGATGGGAGAAAGAGACAGGCACATCCCTTCCACTCATGTGCCAGCTAGCTTAGCCCATGTGGAGAAGTTTCAGAGCAATGAGAGACCCTGTCTCAAACAAAAGGTGGAGGGTGCCTGAGGAATGACATCCAACATCACCTTTTGACCTTCACACGCACATGCATAAGCATGTGAATACACATATCCACACATGGGTATCCCTGTACACTCCCCCAGGCACCTTCATGCACACACTGGCATCTCCATGCACACACATACACACAAATACACACACACACACACCCCTAAAGATAAGATGGAGCCTTGTATGGGCCTCTGAGTTCATTCATTGTGCAGGCCAGTTCTGCAGCAGATGCCCCTAATTAAATAAATCCCAGAGAGGACGGGATGAGGGACATGACAGTGAGAGTTGGAACACTACCAGTCTCACGCCTGCTGGGTTGGGGAAAAGAGAGTGCCAAGAGTGGTCCTGCACACACGTGGAGATCTGTGACACACAACGCGGTTTTCTGTTTTCACTAAAAGGAGCACATAGGGCAGTGTACATGAAGGCATAGAATAAATGCCATAGGAGTGATGCCGGAGGCAGCTGCCAGAGTGACATTTCTCTCCAGACTACAAACCCTTGAGCCTCAGGGCTCTGTCATATTATATTAGTCTTCTTGGGATGTTGCTACGATGTGCCAAAATACAGCACAAGATAGCAAAAATGGATTCTCTCATAGCTTCGGAGGCCAAAAGCCTGAACTTGGAGTATTGGCAGGACCACGTTCTCCCTGCATGGCCAACGGCTGGATCCTCCCTGGGACTCCAGCTTCTGGGGTGGACAGTATCCTGATGCCATCCTCTATCCTTTGGCTTTTAGGGGCATCATTCCAGCCCCTGCCTTTACTGGTGTCCTGTCCTGAATCTCTGTGTCTTCTCTCACGGTCTAGCTGTACCAGCCATTCACTAGCTCATTCAGGAGTCCATGATCCTGTTTCCAAAGAGGCTGACCTTCTGAATCACAGGAGGCACATGATTTAGATGACCACCGTACAATCTGACACACCCTCTTCTCCTACCTCACTGAATGGAGCTGTGCAGAACAGGTGAGTGGCTTCCCAGGCCTGTGCTCTGGTGTGGATTTCTGGGGCTCTGGGAATCCAGGGAGGAGCCATTTGGGGGTATGACAGGGCTGAGGAGTAGGAGAAGGTACTCAGGGCAAGGAGAGGGTGGTAATGGAGTCACATAGCTGACCCCTTAGGACACATAACCACTTCATGAGGGTTGTATCACTGTGCTGGGGAAATGGGGTGAGGGGGAGGCTAATGTAAGGAACTCCTGTGAGGCGAGAAGGACTTAAGAGAACACAGCAGAGAGGAGAAGGAGATGGCTTTCAGAGAGGCACCCAGGGAACAGAGGCAAGTGAAATCCTTGGGCAGAAAAGCTAAGGCGACACCATCCATGTAGACTGTGTGTGTGACCTAGACTGGCTTTGAGTCTGTGGCAATTCTCTTGCCTTAGATTCCAGTGTTGGCTTATACCAGGCCTAGCTGAGGCCACCGGCCTTGACTTAAGTTTAATGAACATGTCATTTGGGGGAAGTGAGGTTTAACATCTGAGGATCCAGGCTCTGACCACGGCTGTGCCATCCCTTCTCCTGGGCTCACAGCTGCCAGTCCTTTCCTATTGTTGTTGTTGACCTCAGCTTCTGAGGCACGGTCCTTCCCTCCTGTAGTTAATGATTGGTGACAATTACAGATAACATCTGGGCAAAGATTGTAAGCCCTTGCCCTTCATCTCCTCAGCTGCCTATCTCTCTTAAAGGCACAGAACTGATGGACTTAGGGACAGACTGTTGCCATCTGGGGAGTCCAGGGAGGCGTGTGTAAAAAGGATGCGGGGTCCTGGGGTCAGCTGGCAGGTGTGGGAATTGACTTCAAATGTAAAAGCCTTAGGGGGGATTTGCTGAATGCCAGGCTCCTCAGGGACAGGGGTCTGCCTCTTGCTCTGCTCGGTGTGAGACAGCCCCCAGTGAGACTTAATGCCATTTAAAATTTTGTCTGAAAGTACAAAATTTCTTCTAAAGATTTCTGTGATTCCGGAATAAAGAAGACTATGACACAGAGCTAAGGACATAAATAAATAGTGAAAAACAAAGTGACTCAGGACCAGAGGGATGGCTCAGTGGTCAATGACACTTAGTGCTCTTTCAGAGGACCTGGGTTCAAGTCCCAGCCCCCACGTGGTGATTAACAACTGTCTATAACTCCAGTTCCAGAGAATCCCACAGCTTCTGTGGGCTCTGAACACACGGTACAAAGATACATATACAGGCAAGACACTGCACACATACAATTTTAACTTTTACTTTAAAAAAAAAGAAGACTCAATAAAGAGGGTTTCTGTCTTCTGGTCTCACTTTATATTTCAAAGTGCCCCCCTTCCCATATCAAAAAGTTGCAGAAGCTAACAAATAAAACCCACTACTCTCACTCACAGCTCTGTGGAATTGGCCTTGCTGGTAGTCAGTGAGTGAGAGAAGGAGGCCAGAGCCAAGGGAGAGGAAAGGCTTTACCATGCACAGTCAGCCAGAACCCGAAGTGTTTCAAGAACACTTTAAAGGATCCTATCATTCATATTGAGTCACCCAACTTCTAACCAGGGGACCATGAGAATTACAGGGGTTGGACTCTAACCAATGGGCACTCTGTAGGAGAGAGGGGCATGTCCTCAACAAATGCAACAGAAGTCACATGCTCAGTGAGACCCTGACCCCTTCCGAAAACCAAAACAACCAACAGGATGAAAATGCTAAATGCCAACGGGCTCCTTGCAGATTTAACCTCTTGAGTAGGTCTGTTTACAAGGGGAAAGAGCAGTGTAAGTACTCTGGCCACCAAATGTTATTTTCATCAGAAGCTGACCTTCTGTTACCTACTTTGGGCTTTCTAATGGGTTGTCTACATCCATTCACTGCAAGGATCTCGCCTTTAAAAAAAATTAGATCCTGGGCCCTGGGCCCTAAATAAAAACTCAAGTCAAGTTGATGTCATGGATAGTTTCCAAGAAATCTCAATTTGTCCTGCTCTATTATGCAGAAAAAGGATTTCTATTCCCAAGAACAGGTTCAGGCCAGTGTCACTCATCAACTGATAGTAGCTGAAGGAGATTAGAGACTTGGCTCTTTCTTCTTAAGATTAAGGAAAACACAGGGATGAAGAGATGGCTCAGTGGTTAAAAGCAGTTGCTATTCTTCCAGAGGACCAAGGCTCAGTTCTGGCACTCACACAGGGGTTCATAACTCTAGGCCCAGGGGATCTGACGCTCCTTTCTAGCCTCTTTAGGCACCAGGCACATACATGGTGCATAGACATACATGCAGGCAGAATACCCTTATACATACAAGAAGTTAAATTTAAAATGATTAAGGAGGAAGAAATCTCTGATGGGAGAATGATGTAGATAGGGATGTTCAGGTGATCACAGATTCAGGGCCCCTTTTCATAGTCTGTAAAGTGAAAATGTGTCCCTTTTCCCCATTGTAAGTTGTGCACGAAATGATACTGTCCCTATCCTTTCCTACCCTCTACTCGTGTCCCAGGAACAAAGAGCACCATGGGAGACACCACAGGTCTACAAATAAACAGGGCATGGACGCATAGCTTATATGAGGAAAAAAAAATCTCTTGAGACATAAGGATGAATCTTATAATATGCCAGCTCTTACTGTAGTGCAGTTAGACTAGAAGGGTTGATAAGATGAAGGTGAGGGAATGAGGCCAAACGTACAGGGCCATGGAAGGCTCATTATCAGCACGTACCAGGAAGAGAGGCTCCAGGCAGATGGGCATTGACAGCAAACACACTGCTGAGGCCAAAGTCTCAGATCACGGGGTCTGGGCTTCAATCTTGCTGACACTGTAACTCTTCCTCTTCCGGTTCCCAGTCCTCCAGCTCAGTTCTGCTTACAGTCGCCACTTGCTAAAGCCTGAAGTGAGGAGTCTTCCTCTAAGAAGAAAATGACGCTGTGTGGGGTCTGAGGGAGGCTGAGGATGGGCTGGACAGAGGAAGGTTGGCTAGGACAGTCGACATTTGTGTCCTGTCCTCAGAAGGCAGCTGACTTGGTAGGAAGCCATGTTTAAGTCAGAAACTAACTTAACAACTGAAAAATGCAAGAGAGGAGCAGAGAGATGGCTCAGTTGGTGAAGTGCTTACGCTACAAGCTTGAGGCCCTCAGTTCAGACCCCCAGCACTCACAGACTTTTCAGAAGCTGGGCACAGGGATGTGTTTTTATAACCCCAACACTGGCGATACAGATGTTCCCCTAAAGCTTGCTGGCCCGCCAGTCTAGCCTGTAGGTGCGCTCCAGGTCCAATGAGAGATTCTGTCTCAAAACTGCAGGGTGGAGAATGAAACGAAGGCATTCCACACTGACTCCTGGCCTCCATAGGCATGTGTATATTCTCTACACTAACAAAGAGGTAGATGGGAATTTGCTCAGATCAGTAGCCATCCCTGCTGTCTAGCCACTCAGGCTGAGCAGGGCGAGGATTGAAACATATCTTGAATGGCAGTTACTGGTTTCTTATTTTAAGCTGTCAGAATCAGGTAGAAAAATCACTGTTTATCCACTGGTGGCCAATCCTTAAAGCTGACTCTTCTTTTACCCAGTGCCTCCAATGCGAGGTGGTTTTGATCACCCCACAAAGGAGACAGGGGTCCTCACAGGGACAAGAGATAAGTAGGTTCTTGAGCCCTTAACTCCTACTCAAGAAACATAAATATGTCCCTTCCTTCTCCTGTTGAAAGTATTTACAGATCCCCAAGTCCTTGTCCCACTTTTCATAGGGATAGAATATGCCTGGTGCAGAGTGATGTCAAAAATGAAACAGACTAATTGATCCACATCTTATATGAGGAAAGGTATCTTAAAACACAAGGAAGTAACTGTTTGAAAAGGCCATTTTCATGAGCAGTGGGAAATCACAGAACTCTGGAGATACAGGAGTGACACACCAGTGCAGAAGAGCAAAAGAGGGACTTGCTTTCCTCCTGTCTAGGCCCCCAAATGACTGGACAGAGTTCCCTCACACTCTCTGTCCACTGACCTATATGACAGCACCCTCTGAGACACATTCATAGACACACCTAGGAGAAGTCGCTATCAATTCTCCTGGTGCTCCCTGCCCATATGTCTCATTGCTGGCTGCCCTCCTCAGAGCGAAGAAATGACTCCAGAAGGGAAACAAGTGAGATGTTTGTGCAATACAGGTGAAGGAACACACATGCGAACAAAATTCCTAAAGCTCCTTATTGGAGAAAAGAACAGTGGATTAACTAGATCCTACAACTCCCGAGAGAAAGGCCTTATTGGGGCAAGAAGTCATCACCCAGTCAAACCCTGACATAAGAAGGAAAACTCCAAAAATTACAAATGGGACCACAGGGCATCTGAATAAGCTAGTAGACTTGGCCTTCACTATCTTTAACAATTAGGACCCAGAGGAGAGAAGGGAAGGGCAAAACAAAGGGGCAGAATAAGAGCTGAAATCATGGCAGCCATCATTGGAGATGCCTTGGATAGAGGCTTCCAGGTCCAGATAAGCCTGGAGGAACTCACTTTAAATGCAAGAGGGAACCCTGGGGAAAGACTCTACCAGGTCGCAACTGACACCCTGTCCTACCTGCCAAGAAGCAGGGCTGGACACCTGACACTGGAGAAATGACTGTCCCAAGTCTTGGAGGACACAAGAGACATCTACAACTTTGGCAGCCATGGAAGGCATGGATGACTAAGGCAGCCAGGAGAGATCGTCATTGTTCTCACTGGAGAAGGACTATCCCTTGCTATCACCTCTGAGGGAACCAGAGTAACTCTGGCCATTAGGGGAAAAAGCAGATTTATTGTCTTACTAAGATACGAGGGCAGCTTATTCAATTTTACCTACACTTGCAGGAATCCTATATCTCAGCCCATAATTGTTACTGAGGTGAAAGGTCATGCTGATGCAATTCATGTCTCTAAACAAATTGTGGTTCATGCCAAGGGCCATCAAGAGATGGTGTAGAGACCTCTCAGGGCAATAAAAAAGTCAACCGGTACAGGAATTACTGTGACCTTAACAGGCTGGAGAGATTCACGTCTTGGTACACAAGAACGTACTTTGGCTCAACACGACTCAGCAGCTGGTTCAAACTTCTTTGGGATGCCACATGGTTTATTTTAGGCATATTTAAACACAGCACAATTTGATGAAAACTGTTCTGGTGATTATTAGCTCAATCCTGTGAGCACAGAAAGCATTCACAGGTCTCCTTAAGGAACAAAGGAGGCCAAATACAGATCAGATGTGACCACACAGAAACCCTTCGCAATGCCCATGAAGATAGATTGTATAGATTGACTGAGAAAAACAAATTTACAGTAAGGGTCTGGGAGAGGGTCCAGTGCTGGGAAATGCCCAGCTGCATGAGAGTGCAAAGATCACCAGGCTGGTAAGCACATCCACCCCAACTTTCTGGGTGGATAATAGGTACTGCATCTCTTTCCTTAAAGGCACAGCTTTATGTGCTTAAAATTCCAGGTTCCTCCGGTGCTCATCTGTGAACACAAAGACCTCTGAGCCTCCTACAGCCCAGAAAGCCAGGGAAGCTGCCATGAGAACCCCTTCTATCTCACCTACACTTAGACTCACTAGGAATAAAATCAAGATAGACTAGTGGGAGGAGACCTATTGGGAAAAAAGAGGGTTAGGAGAAAGAATGTGATTGGCGGGCACATGGGGAAAAGGTTGGTGGCCTCAGGCAGGATGACAGGAGGCGGCACAGGCCTTTCATGACGCCTTTTATGCAGGATAGGGCACCTTGGTGACAGCGGTTTCGAGGCTTTTTCTGGGGCAGAATGGGGAATCACTGTGAAGCGATGAACCATGCTTGTAACATGTCTGACTAACAACACGGGACCCAAACCTCTTTGATAAAAACCCTGTTCAGGGACGAGGCCTACCCAGAACGCTAGTGATTAGATTTCACTCACATGCCAGTCTGAAGGGGAGGAGAGCGGGAGCAACTTGTCTCTCACCTTCAGAAGGCTATTTTGTCCTTGCCATAGTCTATACCTCTGGACTCTGAGGAATTTTACAGAGGCAGAAGGTCTGTTTTGGCTGGACTTAGGAGAAAGTACAAGTGTTTTCCTAATGGGCCCAGGACGGATGCTACTTCATGCTCACCAGGTCCAATGGGCATCACACCATTAATATAATGAATCAGTGATGCCTCGTGGAAGCAGAGGGTGATCAAATCCCTATGGGCTACACCGTGACTTCAGGCTAGTGAGCTGATACAGCCCCAAGGTTGAATGGTGAAGCTACATCCATTTTTGTCAACTGAAATTAAACTGCTTCTGGTGGACTTTACAGGCAGGGATGGTGGGAAGAACACTTGTCAGTTCCATAACTGCAAAAGCAAGTACCCAGGGATGTGTTTATCTGCTGAGGCAATGAAATCACATCGGATACAGCAGCTGCAGTTGGAATCGCTGCTTAGTCAAGTTTACCACTGTCAGACTCGAGAGTTCAGAGGTCAGTCCGTCTTTCGTCCGAGCCAATAGAGAACTGTATAGAGATGTGGCATAAGTTATCACCCCTGTGTTTATAAGTCCTTGATGGTGACACTAATATCTACAACCCTGTTAAGAACACAGCTCCCAAGCAGAGGCTGCTGTGAAGTCTCTCTGGCCTTTCCCACAACAGCCCCTACTCCACAGCTCCAGAGAGCCGGAATGGAGCTTCTGCCAATTACTAAGGAAGTCTGTGCTAGTTATTCATTCTATCACTGGAGAGGTGAGCACAAGATGGGTCCATGGACCCACTTCCCCCTGTGAGTCAGAGCTTAGCTGAAACTTCATGGATTACATGACCTTTATAAAACTATTCTCTGGCTGGGGAACTCTATGATGCTTTGGGTCTCATGGAATCAGTGTTGGTTCAGAATCAGTGCTTTCCTAAGAGTCTGATTATTTCTTTATCTCCAACACACAGTTACACTGGGGAACAAAACCACACGGCTCCCTTCAACACAACCTAGAAAAGAGAGTAACAGTATAAATGTTTAGTTAGTGAGTGGGGCCATCTTAGAGGGAATTTGACCTCTCTTTCTTCTCAGGGTTCAGAGAATTTATTGAGTACCACTGATCCTCCGTTTCTGTGATTTGGAATATACCATTGTTCAACTGACGTGAAAGTTTTCTGCTTGTCTGGATTAAGCGTGAACCCAGGGGACAAGCTTATTTATTTTGCCTCTAGGAACGTTCAGTTCAACCTCAGAGGTCTCCACAATTCAGCATGCTTGACACGTTGCCTTTGATGTCTGCTTCGGTAACCGTGTTTTGGAGTGTCACCTCTTGGTCCATGTCATCTTCAGGTCAAATTATTCTCATTTCATTTCTGATTGAGTAGCAGTGGTTCTTACAGTAAGGTCTGGCCAATAGAGAAGAGAGTTTACAGAGCTCTTCAAGGTGCTTTTCACAAACCTATTGTTCAAGATATTCATCAAAAGTATATCTTCTGAACCCTTCCAGCATGTTGGAAGTGACTAAATGATAACTCTGTGGTAGCATTGCAATTTCCCAAAACCTTGGAATCCTTTCTATGCTAGCCCAAGGGAGATCAGACCTTTCTAACTTACTCCTAATGGGCCACCTTTGGTCCATGTTTTAGCTAACCAGTCAAACTGTTAGACTCACCCAGATTCCATAAGCTACATTATTAAATACATATTCTCTGTCTTGGGAAGTATACTAATAAATTCAGTCAGACCCACATTCATGCTCCTTCTACAAGTATCTCACACCTTTATGCCGACAGGCCCACTCCTCGGGTTTATGCTTGAACAAATTACAAAACTCAGATAGTTCTCTTGAGCCAGAACACGTCTCATGAGGCAGACTTTGTGCCTCACCTCTAGAGGCCTGCTGGACTTTATTAGCTTGTAGGTCTAGAAGCAAAGTGGGTGGGTGAGTCTGGGTCCTGGGGAGACTCAGCATTGTCTTACATGGCAACTGCCCTGGAGTGGCCATTATGGCTTACACAGCAATGTGGCCTTATGAAGCAGAAAGCCACTGGTGGCGGTCTTTTTAAAAACTCTACTTTATTTGGGGTGTTTAGGCCTCTACCTCCCTTCCACTAACTGCCCCCTCCCAACCGTAAGTAGGAGAGAGAAAAGGTTAGTGGGGAGAAGGGGCCCAGACCGCTTTACTTCCTCTGACTATTTAGGGTCAAGGGGTTCTTTTAGGCCTCTATACTAATCTCCATCAACCACAGATACAGCCAGTGGTCTCCTCTACGATTCTGTGCCCTGAAGCCCTTCTATCTGTCTGTCTGCTCCAAACTACCACACAGTCTCTGGTCTCTGGTCTCCATACTGCTGCATACCACACACCTATACCGAACGCCATGTTGAATGCCACACCTAATACCACCACATGAACCACCTTTTTTCTTTCTCTGCTCTCATATTTATACTTTCAGAGTCCTAGACTGCACCCCTTCTACACGTGGAAGGCCGTTACCAGCTGGCAAAAGCCAAACCCTTCATGAGACAGTTAACAGGTGTGAACAAACTGTAACACCACTAAGATCTCACACTTGGGACTAAAACAATTCTGTCTCTGGCTTCTTCCAGATGCTTCCACACAGCCCTATTCTAACTTGTAGGATCTTAATTTTTCTCAACCAGTGACCTCACCTGCATGGTAGACTCAGAGGTCATGCATTCAGTGTTCACTGTAACTCAACAACTGCACGTAGACACACGCTTGATTTCAGAAGTTTCAGCCCGTGATGACAAGAATCCAACTTCCAGGGCATTTATGTTT
This sequence comes from Pachyuromys duprasi, assembly GCA_028658305.1. Classification (NCBI taxonomy): domain Eukaryota; kingdom Metazoa; phylum Chordata; class Mammalia; order Rodentia; family Muridae; genus Pachyuromys; species Pachyuromys duprasi. The sequence goes on along the minus strand of CM053763.1, from coordinate 71,058,731 downwards.
AGCTGGAGGCAGAATCCAAATTTTCATGGTCCCTCTTCTTCCTTCCTTTGTCCTGAGGTACTAGGAGCAGTCAATGTTGCCATGACCCTTAGTTCTCTGCCAGTGTGTACAAACATCATAAGTTGATTCACCAACTTCCTCTTATCCTACAAGTAAAAGATCAAGAGAACACAGGACATTTATTTTGCATGTATTGCCAAACACACCCTGGACCACTGGTGCCACCTGCATTTAGAAGTGAAGTCCTCAACATTTCTTAGGTCTAATGAGATTAAAGAACCAATTAAGTTTGTGTTTCCTTGAATTTTGATTTCTCTAGAACTGTCTTCGTTTCCCAAATCTGTATTAGTTGGGGTTTGACAGAGAGTCAAAGAGGTGTGAGGAGGGATTTATTAGAGGAATTGGCATATGCAATTAGGGGTTGAGAGGCCCAAGCAAACTGAAGGATGCTGCTGGTGAGGCTCAGTCCTATTCCAAAGGGTTCAGGACCAGGGAATCAACATAACACTTAGTCTTGGGCTGAATGCCTGGACACCTAGGTGGGCTGCTGGTGTGTTTCAGATCTCAAAGGCTGGAGAGCCTACGTCCTGTGGATGATAAGAGACCAGCACCACTGAGTTTAAAGCCTCTGGGAAGTATTTTCTTAGGGCTGGAACACAGTGGATGTGGTCCAGTGGGTGCTAAGTCTGCATCTCAAGCTAGTAGCCAAACTTGGTAAGCATCTCCTATGTGATACTGAAACTTGAAGGATTAGAGAAGTCATGGAGAGGAGAAGACTTGAAATATAAGAGGCCAGGAGAGGCCATAGGTGAAAGTGCAGGCTCAGGATTGTGAAAACCCCAGGATTGAAGGGGTCGTGGAGAGAAGCTGAGGCTTCACAACATGTAGCAGGGTAATGAAGAGTTTAAGTTAGCTTGGGTGACTCCATTTTGAAATGAGAAGCCATCTTGACTGGGAGCTGAACTCAGGTACCGGGAAATATTACAGAAAGTGCATTTGGCAAAAAACAAAATTAACTCTCCTAGCAACAGCCTCCAGGAAATATCATAGAATAAATGCTTGGTAGAAGATAGAGACAATCTCCCTGGCAACAATCAACGAGAATCAGTTGGAAAATTTCTCCTTACGTTCCTGATATAGTTTAGAACAATGGCAATTGTGATTATGTGCCTTAGCTAGAGGGTCACCTCGCCCCTATGACTTTTATCCAATCCTGTAACATCAAGGCATGACCCCCCCCCTTCTTGCTGTCATAGAAACCCCCCTGCTTGCGGTTTTTCCTTTAAAAACCCTGTTCAACCAGGGCTCAGGGTCCCACTTCTCTACTGCTGCACCAGTGAGACTTGTGTCCCGAGTTCGATCGCTCTTGTAATAAAGCTCTCTTGCTTTTGCATTGGTGGTCTCTGAGGGTCTGATGATCCTGGCATTACACTTGCAGTTTGCCCTCAGGAAAAAAATGCAACCTCAGTTGTGATGGGAGACTCTAGCATATTGGACTGTGGGGGTGGACACGACAAGACTATGGGATGACCACCAAGGACGGTGGCACGTGTGGAGTGGAGCTGTCCTGAGGCTACAAGACAGATTGCATGTGGGCAGCAGAGCTGGAGAGGTGGGGCTGCCCAAGCCTCCAAAGTGCTGTGCGCTGAGCTGCACACACTGTTGGGAATGGGCTTTGCTTTGATCTGGTTGTAACTGTATCCTGGTCCTTCTCTCTTGGACTAAGAAAGCATATAACTTATTTTGAATCCATAGTTAAGAGACATTGGCTTTTAAAAGAGCACTTGGTCTTTTAAATTATTGAAAAATTTAAAGGCTATTGGGTGTTAACATAAAATCTTGGGGACAACCAAGAAAGAGAAAGTTGTAGTTGAACAGTGATGTGTTTGTGTGTCAAATGGACAAAAGGTCGACTGTGCCAGTTAGCTTGACACAACTGTGTCAACCTGACACAAGCTGGAGGTATCTGGGATGGTGGAGCCATCAGTTGACTAGCCTTTAGGTAAGTGTGTGGAGTATTTTTATTTTTTCCATTTTTTAAAATTTTAGTTCATTTACTTTACATACCAAGAGTGGCGCCCCTCTCCTCTCTTCCCAGTCCCTCCTTCCCCTCCTTCCCTTCTGTCTTTCCCCCAGAAGAGGGGAGGTCCCTCCCCCTCCCAGCACATCAAGTCCCATCAGGACTGAGCATATCCTTGTCCCCTGAGGCCAGACAAGGCAGCCCTGCTAGGGGGAAGTGATCCAAGAGCAGGCAATAGAGTCCATGTTAGAAACAGCCCCAGCCGCCTGCCCACACACAGTCACAGGCAACCCATATGAAGACCAAGCCGCATATCAGCCACATTTGTGCAGGGGCCTAGGTCCAAACCGTGCATGCTCCTTAGTTGATGTCTCAGTCTCTGTAAGCCCCCATGGGATTGTGTTAGTTGTCTCTGTTGGTCTTCTTGTGAGCTTACTGTCCCCTCCAGGTCCTTCCATCTTTTCCTCAACACTGGAGCCCTCAGAGATCCAACCCATGCTTGGCTGCAAGTCACAACTTCTGTCTAGATCCACTGCTGTCTGGATCCTCCCAGAGGACAGTCAAGTTACGCTCCTGTCTGCAACCACAGCAGAGCACCACTAATAGTATTAGAGTCTGGTTCTTTATTGTAAGGTGGGTCTCAGGTTGGACCAACTATTGGCTGGACAGTCCCTCAATCTTTGTTTCCTCTATATCCCTGCACTTCTTGCAGGCAGGGTAATTTTTGGGTCAAAGATTTTGTCGGTAGGTTGCTGTTCCCCTCCTTCTACTAGTCCTGCCTGGCTTTGATATGGGTGAACCCACCCATGGGCAGGTGCTTCTGGGTTGCATAAAAAGTAAGGCTGAGTATGTCATGGACAGCAAGCCAGTGAGCAGAATTCCTCCATGGCCTCTGCTTCAATTCCTCCCTCCAGGTTCCTGTCTTGTCTTTGCCTGATGATGGGCTGTAAATTTAAGACAAAACAAACCCTCTCACCCCCCACTTGTTTTTGGCCACGTGTTCATTACAGCAGTAGAAAGCTCACCACCTGCCTGTCTGTCATGTCAGTGTTTGAGGCGAAGCAGATCTCTCCATCCTATGAGAATGAAATGAAACCTGTGACCAACTTTATCACAGGCCTCTCATCTGTGTCTTCCATGAACAAGTTCTTGCTCTGTGCCAAGTGCTCCATGGGGGCATTTTATTCAGGACACATGAGAACCATTATGTTACTGATGAGAATGCTAGAATTAGCTTCAACCCACCAGACCCATGGCCCTCCCACCGTAGGAGCCAAATCTGTAAACAAGTATGGATCATAAAACAGTCAAGGACAAAGACCGAAGTATGTACAGGGCAGGGAGGAGAGAACAGTGCCCTGAACCGAGGCGTGGCAGTGGATCACAATGTGTTTTCCAAAGACCCAGCCTTCACATTGAGTCTTGTGAGGCCTATGGGTGTGACTTTGTGTTGGGAACACAGGTCAGTGGCAAGGAGGTTATTACAGGCCCAGGGAGCAAGCAGTGTCAGCAACAAAGATCATAATGCCAACTGGAGGGTGGCAGAGTAAGTTGACTATGGTCTGCCCAGCTGGAATATTACTCAGCAATAAAAAGAAATAACTTGATACTGATAGACACAGTATGGACAAGTCACAGTGACGCTTTGCTAAGTAAGGGAAGCCAGATTCAAAGGCTGGTGGGTAGAGTGGAAGAAGAAACTCACCAGGAAAGGGCCTGAGAGCCCTTCCCATGGGTGAGGAGGCATTCTGAATCCCGAGGGAGCTTGGATTACCGAGTGGAGACATTTGTAACAGCTCATTAAACGATGCAGGGGGTGGGCTGAACGGTGACTCCCAGGGTGACCACATCTGGGTCCACAGAACACGTGACTTCACCCCTCACGTGACAGATGCTTCACAGCTGGGCTTATGCTGAAGCTCTTGAGATGGGGAGGGCAGTCTAGATCATCCTCATAAAAGAAAGCAGGAGTCCTATACAATCAGGCTGTCACAAGCCACGGAACAAGCATGGAGATGGCCGGTCTCATTGGAGCCTCTGGAAGGAACTAGCCCTGCTGGTCCATTGACTTTGAACCAGCAGGACTGATTTTGGACTATTAGGAGAATAAATTCATTATCAGTTTTGGAAAACAAACTGTGTTAATTCACTTCAGTAGCTAGAATGGTAATACATCAAACACCACATGTGCACATTTCATTGTATGTTAATTTTACCTTGAAGGAAAGATTTTAAAAAGAACTGAAGCAAGTATGATAATATGCAAAACATATGCAAAGATATACTATTCCAGGTATTTCTCCTGGCTCTAAAATGTGTACAAAAGAATAAAGGGACAAATGGGTGTGTGTGTACTGAAGCAAGCTGAGCTAAATGTTATTTATTTAATTTGTGTTTTCACTGTTCAGGGTACAAGCTGCACCTAAGAACGGATGTTGTTTTCCATGTTTTCTAAATTTTTGGCACAGGGTCAGGTTATACAGTCCTTCCTGGCTTGGAACCTGCTTTGTTGACTGGGCTGGCCTCAGACTTCCAGTGATTCCCCTAGCCCTGCTCTCCAGGCGCTGGGATCTCAGAAGTGTATCATCACTCCGGGCTCCCACACTGAACTCCGAGATTATCATTTGGAATGGAGTCAAGAGCTGCTTCCCTCTGTCAGCCTCACTCTTGGCAGGTGGGGATAGGGGAAGCTCAGACCTGCAAATGGAGAGCAGGAGGTGGGCAGGGTGGTGAGTCTCTGCTGTAAGGCTTTTTCTTTTCTGAAGGTGGGGAAAAAAGTCTCTGAATAGATAGTAACTGGGCTGTTTGCTCAAGAAAAAGGCTAAGGAATCTCCCAGGAGCTTGAGTTTTAGTGTGTAGATTCCTACCTGTGAGGACATTTTCTAGGGGGGTGGCCTGGGGTCAAGTCACTGAATTCTTCACAACCTGGAGCCTCATAGGGTTGTTTTAACAAATGGGGTCAAAGTATTCTCCATAGAGGACCTGACCGGCACAGTGCTTGACGGCTGAAGCGCTCATGAGATGGTCGGCATTGTGACTGCCGGTCATCAAGTACTTCCTACCATACAGCAGGGTGCAGAGCACATGGCAAGCTCACCAGTGCTCCTGGCTCAGGCTGTTCTGCTGCTCTTGAAGGTGACCAGCACACGCCCTGTCCTGTGCGACAGCTCACTGGAGAGCTGGCTCAGTGGTTAAGAGCACTGGCTGCTCTTCTGGAGGATCCAGCACAGACATGGTGACTCACAAATGTCTGTAACTCTAGTCGCAGGGAACCCGAGGCCCAATTCTGACACACACGTGGTGCGCTGACACACATGACGGCAGAACATTCAGACACATACAAGAAGTAAAAGTTTTTAAAAGGAAGAAAATACACAGTGTGAGCACATCTCGAGTCTAGACTATTGTGACCTCAGACCTATATCTACAGTTTTCTTTTTTATTAATTTTTATTTTTTTAATATTAATCACAGGTTATGTACTTTGTATCCCAGCTGTAGCACCCTCCCACATTCCCTCCCAATCCTACCCTCCCTCCCCCATCTCCTCCTTGCCCCTTTTCAAGTCCACTGCTAGGGGAGATCCTCCTCCCCTTCCATCTGACCCTAGCTTACCAGGTCTCTTCAGGACTGGCTGCCATGTCCTCTTCTGTGGCCTAGCTAGACTGTTCTTCCCTTGGGGGGAGAGGGAGGTAAAGGAGCCAGTTGTTGAGTTCATGTCAGAAATAGTTCCTGTTCCCCTTACTAGGAAAACCCACTTGGTTACTGAGCTTCCATGGGCTACATCCAAGCAAGGGGTTCTAGGTTATATCCATACATGGTCCTTGGTTGGAGAAATAGTCTCATAGAGGGTCCCGGTGCCCTTATATATTTTGTCCTTGTGGAGCTCCTGTCCTCTCCCGGTCATATTACCTCCCCTTTTTATTGTATGATTCCCTGCACTCTGCAGAAGGGTTGATTATGAGTCTCTGCATCTGTTTTGATACACTGCTATGTAGAGTCTTTCAGAGGCCCTCTGAGGTAGACTTCTGTCCAGTTACTTGTTTTCTCCTACTTCCTCTGTCCATTCCATTTGTCTTTCTAAGTGAAGATTGATCATCTTACTCATCCTCTTTCTTGTTTATCTTCTTTAGGTGCACATATTTTTGTATGTTTATCCTATCATATAGGTCTATATAAGTGAGTATATACTGTGTGTGTCTTTCTGCTTTTGGGATACCTCACTCAGGATGATCTTTTTTAGATCCCACCATTTGCCTGCAAATTTCATGATTTCCTTGTTTTTAATTGCTGAGTAGTATTCCATTGTGTAAAAGTACCACAATTTCTATATTCATTCCTCCATCGATGGACATCTGGGTTGTTTCCAGGTTCTGGCTATTATGAATAAAGCTGCTACAAACATGGTTGAGCAAATGTCCTTGTTGTGTACTTAAGCATCTTTTGGATATATGCCTAGGAGTGGTATAGCTGGATCTTGAGGAAGCACTATTTCTAATTGTCTGAAAAGTGCCAGATTGATTTCCACAGTGGTTGTACAAGTTTACATTCTGACCAGCAATGGAGGAGGGTTCCCTTTTCTCTAGCATATGTTGTCACTTGAGATTTTGATCTTAGCCATTCTGATGGGTGTAAGGTGAAATCTCAGTGTTTGTTTTGATTTGCATCTCTCTGATGGCTAAGGACTTTGAGCATAGGTGTTTCTCTGCCATTCTGTATTCCTCTACAGAGAATTCTCTGTTTAGCTCTGTACCCCATTTTTAAATTGGATTGCTTGATTTATTGCCTTTTAATTTCTTTAGTTCTTTATAGCTTTCTAACAGTTTTTTTTCCCACTTGCCCACACCAGACTAAAGGAAACTGAATGGAATACAATGCCTCTCTTATCATGGGGAAATGCCATGGTCATCCATTTAGACTTACTCTCTTCCTTTTCTTACTCCCAGAGTACTAGCAAATAGTGTTTGTTGTTGTTGGTGGTGGTGATGTGTGTGTTTGGAGACAGTTTTACTATGCAGCCCAGGCTGGCCTAGACCTCACAATGCAGTCTCCAGTACCCACAGTGCAGGGATGCCTGGCAGCAATGTCTCTTTCCTAGAAACTTTGTTCATCTCTTCCGCTCCACTACATCTGCCTGTATCCCAGAAATATCCCCCACTGGCCTCCCTGTTTCCAAGCTTGCCACTTCCATCCTCTGTCCTTGCCAGGATGCCCTTTTTGCAGTGGGATCCCGACTATCTGCTTCTAGACTCTGGCCCCTAACAGTGTCGCTCAGTGCACTGACTCCAGTTAGTCCCTGCAGTTCCTGCCATATGGTCTCCTTTAGTTTTTACAAGGCTACCCCAACAAACATTCCACTTCCCTCCTTCATGCCTGGCTGTCTATGGCTAGAATGCTTCTCATGCCCACTCTGCACTGAGCTCTGTTCCCACTGGCTGTGGACCTTCATCCTAGACTCATCAGACTGGGTGACCTGGTGGGCAGCTGGTCAGTCACCTTTGGGTCTCATCTCTATGTCACTGAGCTCAGCTCTAGGTGTTATGTTTATATGTGGGTGTAGGGAGTGGAATTCGTTCCATGTTCAAAGGAGAATAAAGGCAAAGGAAAAGAAAGCTCACTGTGTCAGCTGAGGTCCTGTTAGGGGGCAGATGACATTCTCCCAGACAGAACAGAAGTTTACAAAGTTGAGGAAGGTTAGGGAAATCAGCAAGGGCTGGTAGAGCACCCGGGCCTGGCAGAGGTTGGTACCATTTTCACCTCTCGCTGAACAGAGGTCTTTTGCAGAGCAGAACCATGATAGTGGCTCTGGTGCAGAGGAAGCCCCTGGAGCCAATTCAGTGATCTTATTCACTGGCCAAGCTACCTATGGGCTGAACCCAAAGTCAAGGCTATACTTGAATCTTTAAAGGCCAGCCTTCCAGGTACAGGCTGGAGAGAACTGGCTGGGAGGCAGGTCTGCAGAGGAAAAAAACAAAACAAAACAAAAAAACAGCCAGGGATACCTTTGTCCTCCTATTTAATGAATGAAGACACTCATTGAATAATGAATGAATTGCACTCATGATAAAGAAGAACATGGCATCTCCTTCTCCTGAGCCATGGTGGCAGGTGAGCAAGTCGGGGCACGCTCTTTCTCTGGAATAGCAGTCACCAGGCCCCCAAAAGACACTTTCTGGCTCTACTTTCTATTCTCAGCTTATCCTGTGTAGAACTCTTCTGGGGGTTTATTGGCCACAGAAGTCTCAAATGAGTCTGTTGTCTGCAAACTCCAAACTTTCTTCTATCCTTCTAAGGAGGTTCATGCACCAAGTCTCTAGTGTACAGCCTGGTTTTCACACAACCATGGACATATGTGTTCTGCCTTGTGACAGAAAGCCTGGGCCCAAATCACCCACAAGGATAGCCTGAGTTCTGGTGTGGTGGCTAAATTGTAACCCATTCAGGACACAATCTGTAAACCCCTACCTGGCAATCTACACCACCCAAGTGGAACTTCCGTCCTGTTGTCCCCAGGGTTTGCCCAGAGACCTTTGACCATGATGGAATTATGTGCTCATTATCTTTTTAATAATGAAATATGTGCAAATGAAAAAAAATAAGCAGACATAAGGTCCCGTGGATGGACACAAAGCATGTCATGAAAGTCCAAGTGGATCAAAGACCTCAACATAAAACCAGACACACTAAACCGTCTAGAAGAAAAAGTGGGAAAGACCCTAGAACTCATTGGCCCAGGAGACTTCTTCCTGAATAGAACACCAACAGCACAGGCTCTAAG
>CM053763.1:71016042-71049434 GCA_028658305.1 Pachyuromys duprasi | reverse complement strand
AAGTTGGGGGGTGGGCGGTGGTTGGGAGATTAGGGGTTCGGTGCTGAAGCATTTTAAAGGGGATTACATTGAAAATTTTATATGCATTTTGCATTTCCTTTTCAGTGTTCACATGCTGATTCCGAACATATCAATTTGGGCGTTATATAGGGAGATATAACTGAACTATCAGGGACTGAGCTGGTCTGCTTAGAAAAGCTTGCAAGGGGTAAGTGTTCACATCAGGGACTAATGGGGGTTTATACACTGTATGTGTATATATAATATATATAGCCAAAAGCAGGCCCACAGTTCCCATTGAAATACTGGTACATGATCTGTTTATTTATAAATGTTCTTCATTTTATTTATAAAAGATATGTGCAGTGTGGGTAGGAATTAGTAGTTCATATAGTCCGGCCCTCCAGCTCTCTGAGGGACCATGATCCAGCCCCCACTTTAAAAAGTTTGAGGACCCCTGTTCTAGTCAGCTTAGTCGTTCACATGATGTTACAATTATTTTTATATAACTGTGTTTGCTTCTCGTTCACTCTTATCCCACCTATCATATAAATAATTGAGACTCTTTATATTTGTTTATAATAAGCTTTACAAGAGAAGAACTGAGCAGTTATCACTCTATTCTTCACCCTCTAGGCGAATCTGGTTTTCTCCCAGTGCACATCCCAGAATACTTGCACTTTGTAGCTTTTCTGCTGAACTCTCTCTCTCCTGGTGTCTTTTGGCCCTCTCCCTGTATCCCCTGGCTGAATCACCTACTTTCTCTCCTCTAACTGCCTTTGGATGGCAGGAACACCAGCCCTATTCTTTCCCCTGCTCAGTGATTGGCTGTAAGCTGCTTTATTGACATATCAAGGGACCATTGGAGAGCAGAGTTTATACAAAAACAGGAGATTGCAACCAGATACAGGGGATATAGAAATCAGTATTTGAATTACACAATAACTTTATGCCTACAATATGACTTTGTGGGTATCTTTAAATATCTGTATTTATAAGGCTTCATAAAATCTTAACCCATTAGAACTAAAACCCAAACTCCAAGGGTACATACAGTATTCTTTTCTCCTTTTTTTTGTAGCCGATGATAGCCAACCCAACTATAAACATTATAGTGATTTATATGTTTGGGAACAATTGTCAGAAACTATTTTATCAGAAGTTCTAGGCACAGTGGGAGTGAACAGGTGTTACTTTGAAATGTTATTCTTGTGACCCAGAATGTCCAATGAGAGGATGCTGAGCAGATGTGTGTGAACTGACACAATGAATGACTTTCACACAGGTTCTTGCTTCTATAATTTTAGTGTTAACTCAGCACAGGAAGCTGCAGTGTATGGCTTGTGCTGCAATTATAGTATTACAGTATTCATGCAGAAGAGGGTATAAACATGCATGCCATTTCATTAATAACACATATGTACCTGCTGGGTTAACAGTGAGGCGGTAGCCATGACTGTAGACCCCGTGAGATTCCACAGGCCAGTCTCTTCCCTTCCCCATTTATTTACCCCTGAAACGAGGAAACTATTCTGATTTCCATGTTATATATCCCTCTGCTTTTTCCTCTTGGCTGTGACTTACACAGGTAAAAGCAACAAATCCTTTGCTTTTTGAAGCAGTGAGAAGCAACACACAGCTAAGAGTCCAGAAAGGTCACTATTCCTAAACGAAGGTCAAAGAATTGTTTCCGCTTTCCCAGGAGTCTCTGTGGGTGGAGATGGAGCAGTGCAAGTTTAAGTGCAGGCCCGGGGAGCCAAGAATTCACACTTGAGGTGGCTGTTGAAGATGTGTTAGGGATGGCAAGGTATGTGCCCAGTGAAGCAGCATGGCTGACTTTACATTCATAACACCAGAAGACCCTGAAGTGATGTGAATGTCCTCAGTGAATGCAGGTGGAAGATAAGGATGACTGTGCGTGAGAGACCAGTCAAGGGAAGCAAGAGTCACGTGTCATCCTCAGACCTCTGTTTTATCCATGCTTTGCCAAGCAGTGCTTTTTCAACTGGCTCCTGCTAAGGTCTGTACCCAGTTTCAGTGAGCTGCAGTTCGATATGTTTTGCAGCTCCTTCTCGGGAAGATACTAAGTTTTTAATGTTTTAGATTTTATTTATTTATTTATTTATTTATTTATTTATTTATTTATTTATTTATTTATATTTTGTGTGTGTGAGTGTTTTCCGGTGTGTATGTGTGCTCACCGTGTGTATGCCTGGTGCACACAGGGAACAGAAGAGGATCTCAGATCCTTTGGATCTATGAGCCACTGTGTAGGTACTGAAAGTCAAACTTGAGTTCTCTCAAAGAGCAGAATGTGCTCTTAACACTGACCCGTCTCTCTAGGCCTGACGGTCAGTTGTTTTTTAATGATGGATTTTTGTCTACAATGTGATGACTGGACAAGTTTAACTGCCACTCTTTGTGAGATGAAAATGCATTAGTTAAAATGGCTTCTGGTTGTGAAGACAGAATATACAAACTAACACAGGGTTGTTTCTCACACAAACACCTAGTCAGGCCCTCCAGTGTTGTATTACTATTTAATATTGACTTCTATAATTATTATGGCATCAGTTAATCCCTAACCTGCTATTTCATAAATAAAGCCATAGAAACCTGTTCGATTCTTAATAAGCCTTAATGAACTGGGGCTGGGCAGATATTAACCCTCTAGGCCATCTTGTCTGCTTCCCAGCCCAATCCCCCATAAATACGTACACATGTTTTCTATTTGGGCTGTTTCTCTCCATCATGCTCATCTTCAGAGTAAGCTCCTCCCGGCCATATTCTTCTAATTCAGGCTAAGGCATGGCGACTTGCTCCTTTATCCTTCTTTTCATCTCATCCTTGTAGTCTCTCTGCCTCCCTGAAGCCCTCAAACCTTGGCTCCGCCTACCTCTCTTCTGTCTAGCCCAGAATGGAGGCAACTTTTTTTCAGCCAATCAGGAATAATTTGAGAGGCAAGGTTTACACTGCATCATTTTGGATAAGTGAAAATTTGCTTGTAGAACAGTAAAGATCTCAGGGGCAAGCAATTAACATAGTAGCTCCAGATCAACCCTAACACCCCAGGATTCGTGTGTTGTGCGTTCCCTCTCCATTGCAGAATCACCCCAGTGCGGCTCGCTCCAGGGCCAGAAAGGACAGCACAGGCAATGTCACCGATGTGTGGAATCTGCTTCCTAGAATCAACTCACCAATGCAAGCTGGGTGACAGTCATTATCCTGAGAAGCAATGTACCCAGTCAATATCCAGGGCACCTACTCCAAGGAGTAGAGACAGGATGAAGATGGGGAACAATGCCAACCTCTGCCAGCAGCTCTTTGTTTGCTGTCCCTGTGCACTGAAACACACCTCCTGCAGTGTCTGTCCGGGTGTGTCCTGATCACCATTCAATAGGTTTTCTTAATGCCTGTTCTAGAAGCTTGAAGGGAGGTTACATTTTCATTGGGGGACTCTGTTCCAGTTCTTTTGAAGTAAGGAGAAGGTTCCTGGAATGCTCAGAATAAGATTATTTTTGTCATTGTTTTACTTTTTTTTTTTTTTAAGGAGGGAAAATTTTGGGGCCATAGCTTCAGTGGGCTCTCTAATTGTTGCTTGGCACTGGGCTAGAACATCATGGAAGCAGGAGTGTGTGGTGGAAATACCCTTCATTCCTGATAGACAAAAAGGAGGGCAAAACAATATTTTAAAAATTATGTTTATGTGTGTTTGTGTGCTTATCTGTGTAGGAGTCCAATGCCCACAGAAGCTAGCAGAAAGTGTCAGATGCTCTGGAGCTAGAGTGACAGTGAGCTGCCTGACATGGATGATCCCAACAAAACTCAGGTCCTTGGCAAGAGCGGTGCACACTTTTTAACCCTAAACTATCTCTCCAGTTTTTTTTTTAAAGTAAGATTGTAGTTTTCTTCTTTGAGAGTATAACAAAAATGGTCACACTGCAGGTAAAGACAATAAAGATGTAGCAGAGAACCCAAGAACATTCTGAAGGCTGGTTTAGTGGCCTGAATTGTGGCATCTAGCAAACTGTACAAACATACAAGATACATAGGAAAAATACCAATTTCCCCCTTTGAAGTAGTTTTAAGAAAAACAAAAAGCAGGATCTTGGAAATTTTGGTTCCTTCCTCTCCTCCCCCGTTGCAAACCCGTGTTGTGGTGTTGTAGGGTGACAGAGCTTACACAGCGTCTCTAGATAGTGCTGTCAAGTGGGTTGGTTTCTCTGCATATTTGGTGACCACATTTAGAATCTGAGATGGGAAGTGGAGGGTGAAGAGGTCACACTGGCCTTGTGGCTTTGAAGCTTAGTTTTGTCTGTTTTGCCTGCTATTCAATCTAATGATCTTCTGCTTCCTGGTGTCAGCATCTTCCTCATCTTTAGAGCCCTCTCTGCCCATAGCTGTCCCACATCACCCTTTTAGAATATTCTTTTGCTGACTGGGTCGCTTTGTGTGCCTAGGCACAAAATTCCACAGTATAAGATTGCCTAGCTTATACAAGCAATGGATTTTTAAAGTAATTTATTTTTATATTAATCACAGGTTATGTACTTTGTATCCCAGCCATAGCCCCCTCCTTCATTCCCTCCCACTCTCTGCATCCCTCCCTCATCTCCTTCCTGCCCCCCTCCAAGTCCACTGATAGGGGAGGACTCTTCCATCTGACCCTGGCTTATCATGTCTCTTCAGGGCTGGCTGCAATATCCTCTTCTGAGATCTAGCTAGGCTGCTCCTCCGTTTGGGGGGGGGGGAGTTGAAGAGCCAGCCATTGAGTTCATGACTGAAATAGTCCCTGTTCCCCTTACTAGGGTACCCAGTTGGATACTGAGCTACCATGGGCCACATCCGAGCAGGGGGTTCTAGGTTATATCCATACATGGTCCTTGGTTGGAGAAACAGTCTCATAAAAGACCCCTGTGCCCTGATCTATTTGGTCTTTGTGGAGCTCTTGTCCTCTCCAAGTCTTGCTAACTCCTTTTTTCTTATGATTCCCTGCACTCTGCTGAAGGCTTGGTTGTGAGTCTTAATATCTGCTTTGATATATAAGCAATGGAATTTTAAGAGAACATCTGCCCCCCTCTCCCCTAGGAGTACTGACTAGTGGAGTCTATTCAAGAGGGGAGAGAGAGAGAGAGAGAGAGAGGAATCCCTGTGTACAAACTTCAGTAAAATCCCTGGTCTCAGAACCTCACATGGGTTCCTCTGGCAGAAGCAGGCCTGCTCCTGTGTGACCTCTCACCAGAGGTGAGTGCAAGAAGTCACATGGTATTTTCCTAGTGTCCACCTACCATGTCTTTCTGCCCCTCAATTCTGGGGTGTATCTTCTTGATGTTATAGGTTATCTACAAATAATGACACAGGCTGAACCCCTGGGGGTCCTTCAGAAGGAACCCCAACTGAGCAGGTGCTCACGGAGCCCTGGCTCAAGACCCAGCTCTCTGGAATCCTCCTCATTCTTCCATTGTGGCCTTGAAGGTTGTTACTTTGTTGATAGTATATATACTAGGGATTTTGAACTATATAAGTCACATGTTGCCCTAAAGTTTTGGGTAATTTTTATGAGACAGTCTGGAGTTTAATCTCACCATGTCATTGGATAGTTAATTTGAAAAAAAGTTTTTAGAACCAGGATGGTGAAACACATCTGGAGTCCCAACACAGATTAGGAGGCTGAGGCAGAAGGATCATGAGGTCAAGTTTAGCCTCGGCTAAATAAATAGTCTATTGCCAACAACACCAAATCAATAAAGGAGATTTCTGAAATGATTCTATCTTGGTGTTAAGCTGCCCATGTCTTAAGTTTGCTCAATAATAAAAATAAAAACCCATTTATCCAACTATGCAACATCTATCTTCTTAAATCAGAATGTGGGGACCCTGTACACTCCTTGTTGTTCTCAGGTTGAAAAATTCTGGACCTGGGTAGGAGGTTGGAGCCATGAGCCAAGTATCATAGGCTTACTGTCATCATGCTGCCCTGCCTCCTAACAAATGAGAATTCCATGGAGGAGCAAACAATACACAGACTTTATTACCAAGTCACTGCCTGAGAAGGGACCCAGTGTGGTGAAGGTAAAGGAGAAGGGGGCAAGTGCTGCTGTGAGCCACTGTGATGCAGGATGGAGCCAGGCCGTGACCCTGGCCCTGGCAGTGGGGTTGGGACCTTTTACTCCTCTCTGGCTCTTCTTTCAGGTTTCTGAAGGAGGGACACCCAGAGCAGGAGGACAGGCAGGGCTAGATCACATTTGCGCTCAGCAGTTTCTTCTCATCTGTTTTCTAACGAAGAGGCCATGTTGACGACAGGGAGAGAGAGGAAAGCAGGGCTCTGTGCTCTAGACCAGCTAGTTCTGGAACCAACCAGAGCCAATCTCAGCCCCACAGGACCAACGACCAACAGACCCACAAGCCTGGGACAGATGTGGCCTCCTCTGGGTTCCTGAGGTCTTTGAATAAGAATATTAGTTGGAAACAGGGACCATGTGGGATAGGACAGAAAGACGATTCTTCCTGGGACTCACATAATGAGCCCCCTTTGACCCTAAGCATTGATGTTTCGTGTGCACAGCATCATTGCCCCAAACACACCAACACAGGGACTCACCGCCTTTGTGAAGAATCTTTTCCAGAAGAAAACACATACAGGGGTGAGAGAGGCCAGGAGCAGCAGCACCCAGACACCCATGAGCATTGCCTGGAGGCTTATGAGCAGGGTCTGGGGACAAGGGAAAAAGACAAGCACGCTGGTGTAACAACCACGTTCCTGTCCCTCTCTGTCCTCTCTCCTGACTAGGGTCACTTTCTAGCCCTCACCTCCACGTCTACAGCTTCTGGAATGGGGAGGCATCATGCGTCTACAAGGTAGAACTCGCCAGAAAGCTATTCCACTTTCCTCACTGTGATGTGAGTGACAGGCTCAGGGAGGACATGCATTTACCATGTCCGTAACCCTTGCCACACTTGCAATCCTTGGTCACTCCTGGCTTGTGGCTGGCAGTGTTTCTTTCCCAACAGTATGTGACACCCACAGCAGAGCAAACAGTGTCTGATTTCCTCAGTCTTGCATCTTTAGGAACAATCACCAAGACGAGGGGGTGGGGTACCTGCTGCTGATGGCGTGCCTTCTCCCGCCCATCTTGCTCTGCCTGCCATTATCTGCACTTGCCTGTCTCCATGGCCACTTACCCCTAGCATGCTTATGTAGAGTATGCACAAGCCTTTCCTATCAGCTTCTTCAGGAACTGGAGTGCTGAAGGACTTGAACCAGCTGTCTGAAGAATAGTCTTGACAGATATAATTTCCGAGATAGTAATGGAAACTATTGAACCTACGAGCCCCAAGAACAATGGCAGCCACAGCCATGCAGAAATTTGTCAGCACGAGAAGGGTCCTCAACAGGGCCTAGGGAAAAGAGGAGAGAGAGGGAGACCTCAAAGATTCAGTTTTACCCAGCATGTGTGTGATGGGGCAGGAGGCCTGGCCTAGCCTTGAGGCAGAGCCTGGGTCTTGCCTGGTCCTAAACTCACCCAGCAGGTGCCACCCCGTTTGTTGTGAAGGAAGGCAACAGCTCCAGCCAGCATAGCCTGGGGAGAGGTTGAACAGAAAGAGTCAGCATAGGACATATGCCCATTGATCCCCTGTCTCATTTTCCCTGTGCATGCCATCGAGAGTGCCAGCCACATGGCCTGTACCATTCCATCTGTATGCCAGGTGTTCTGTCATGTTTGATTGTCTGAGGTCGAGTGACTTGCGGTATGGGGTTATGAGCCTGGGGCACGTTTGTGAGGCTGCGGGGCACTGTTTTAGTGACCCCTAAGCACACATGGCTAAGCCAGGGGTGAACCTTCTTGTCTGTCCCTACAGTTTTCTTTTAAAGTCACACTAAATCCTCCAGGAAAGTTCCAGGGACCAGAGACAATGTGGGTTACAGTCCCACGTTGTTGGCAAAGCTGTCAATAGAGGATGTGACTTTGGGTGTATTTGAGTCCAGACACTTGTCTTAGCAGCTGTTGGGTTCATCTGACTAGGACAGAAGAACAGGAAGTCTGGTACAGCCCAGCAGACTCATGGGTCCTGATCCTATTTGGTTATTCTATAACTTAATCCTATATTTCTGCTGTTGGATGGGATAGCATGGCTTCTTTAATCTTCCCTCTCAGTAAATACATGTTTTTTTTTTCTGTTTTGAGGGTGCGAGTTTGTCAGAAAGTTCTCTGTACCCACCATACTCAACCTAAACAGCCATCATTAGCTACAATAGCACTCATGTGTTAGAATCCATCCATGGATATCGATAGGATGAGCAAAACGAAGTAGGAGAGCCAGAGGTAACTCTTCCTGCCTGACATGTTCCACTTCCCTTGTCTTGAGGCAGGCATTAGAGATGGGCTAGCTGTTAGAGCGTTAATCAGTGACTACTATTGATGGTCAGAAGAGGCTGCCAGAATGCTGGGAGAATCAGGGGGCAAGAGACAGCCGACCTGCGGCTGCGCAGGCAACCGTCTCCTCACCGCCATCATCTCTACAGGCGCCAAACTGGTCTACATCATGCAGGTGTTGTTTGGCTGGCTACACACTCTATGATGCCACGTCAATGATGGTAGTGGGAAGAAAGCACAGAGAGCATCATGCCTGTGCCTTCTGACAGCCTTGGGCCCTCATGGCGCCACACTCACCACGATCCCAGTCCAGAAGGGGGCGCCTGACGTATCCATGGCTAAATCCTGGCAGATGTAGAGGGTTCCACCCAGAACCACACTCAGAATCCCCAGCACTACCTGTACCACCTGGAAGAGAGAGGACACGAGAACACAGCTTTCTAGCAGTGAGGTCCACCTGTTACTCCAACAGTGTGGACTGATTCCTAACGAGATAAAACCAACTCAATGTCTTGGCATAGAGGCAGGCCAGAGGAAAGTGTGGAAAGCAGGAAAAGGGAACTCCTTAGCCCTAGTGAGTGTCCTTCCCCTGGCCCATCAAGAATACAGCTACTCTCACCCACGAGGCCACCAACAGCCTGCTGCTGCTGCCCAGGCTCTGGGCTGCGGCAGATGCTGGAAGCCTCAGCACTGAGCATCCGGCCAGCAGAAGTTTGGCGAGAGCAGATTCCTGATGGATGTGCACGTTAATCTGGGTGGGTTGCGGGGCCTCAGGATCCACCTCACGGACATCTGTAGTCTCCATGTCTGTGGACATCATCTGTGAGGGAGGAAAGGAACAGCAGGAAAGAATATCTGGCAGATTTTCAGAGGCTTGTGGGAGTCGGGGAGTTGAGCGACACAGAAAGGCTGCCCCTGGCGACGGAGCTGTACTCCTGATCTGTCTTGAGGGTTATCAGTCAGGGAAGCCTGATGCTTCTGGAGCTCCTTCTTCACCCCACATCTGCACTGTGAGCCCCTGCCATGGTCTTCACAGGCTTGATGTTTGGATCAAGCTGTGCCCACATGCCTTAGCTCTCCTTCTCACCCCTGACTGGGTCTCTTCTCTCAGACTCTTTTATCCAGAGTTCTCTGACCCCACGGCAGAGGCAGAGCCCGAGCCCTTTAGACAGCGGACCCCCTCCAGCTGCCCACTAAGCTTCTGTTGAGATATCTCTTCCCTATTGGGGCCCTAGGGACCACTTCATCCTGAAAACTCTGGATGAACGCTTAGTACTCACTGCCCCTGCCCCACAGGGTTGAGTGGTGGGGATGGGGCCCACACCTGATCCTGGAGGCATTCGCCTGGCAAGCTTTTATGGTGCCAGACTGGAAGGCTCTGGGTGGACAGGGAAAGGGTCCATGCTGGGGTGAAGGTGGGCTGCCTTACCGGCTTTCCTCTGGGACCAGGGCAGTACGCAGAGGGAAGGCTGAAGCGAACAGGGAGGAGCTGGGGGTAGTTGAGAACTTGAGCTGAGGAAGATCTTGGGTGGGAGCCAGAGGGGAGGGAAGGATGAGTACTTCAGTACTTCCTGGCAGGCAGCTAAGACTGAGGGCTCCTTCAGGGGCTTTCCAGCACTCATTTCCTCACTGGGCACTGGGGAGCTGGAAAAGGTGGGTGAGGTAGGCACAGAGGTGGGGCTGGCACTGCCAATCCTGTGGAATCCTTTGATAGTGCCTTCTTTTCCAGTCGAGTCAGGGCTGGAGCCTTCTGAGCAAGTGTGTGCGTGCGCCGCCTTGAATGTATGAGTGGCTCCGTGTCACCAGCACCCTGCTGAAGCAGGCCTGGTAAAACTGCACAGGGAGCCCCCTCGAGTGGGGCCCCTGCATGTCAGCTACTTGCTGGGAAAATGAGAGACTCCAGGACAGGCCCCCATCCCTCCCCCTTCTTCTTGCTTCCTCTTATCTCCTGTGGGGTCAACTCTCAATCAGCTCCTCCCAGACCTCCCGGTTCCAGCCCCACCTCTCTCAGAGAACAGCAGGTGAGGCAGGGCCCTCCACAGCCCCAGGGTAGCCCCTCTTGGAGCCCCTTCTTTGGAAGAGTCTCCAAGCCTACACCTCAAGCTTCATCCTGGCCCAAGATGCCTCTGTTCCTTCCATCTCTGCTTTCCTGAGGGACTCTAGAGGCCAAGGCCGGGGAGGCCAGGGTCTGGCTTTGCTGTCATGATTTCCAGAGCCTCACAGCTGGGTACTGAAAGTGGGGCCTTTGGGACCAAGCAGAGGTGGGACGGCTGTGGGGTGAAAACACCGGGGTGTTTCTTTTCTCTGTTCCTGGGCACGGGAGGAGGAATGTCAGAGAGCCGCTTGCCATCTGGAGTAGCGGTGGCAGTGGTGATCACAGAGGTTTCCTGGTGCCTGAGGGTGTAGTTCCTGCTTTGCAGGAGAAGCAAAGGGATTCCAAGTGGCCATGGCAGTGGTGGTACTAGGGGCCTGGAGGGGGCCAGCACCCTGACCCACAAAGACTAAGACTTTATTCCCGACCCCTGGAACTAGAAGGGAAGGCAAGAACCTGGGGCCTCCAGTTGTGCTCCGGTGAAGCCCGAGTCTATCACCTTCCTGAAGAGTTGCAGGTCTCCCGTCCTCTCAGGTGAGTAGAAGTGAAATGTGCTCTGAGGTGTGGGTGGGGAAAAGACAAGTGAATGCAAAAGGAGGTGATACTGGAGTGGTTATCAATGTCCAGTAAAAACAGATACTTAACCAGACTGCCTAGTACAGTGACCTGCGCAGAATTTCCTTAGGATGGACGCAAATGATCAGGGGGTCTAATGTGGCCATGGCAGTTCTGAACCAGTAACAAGAGAGAGTCAGGGACCCGGCGGGCATGAGTTAAACTCTATGCTGATTAGAATTATAGCAGCGCTGAGGATGTGATCAGACATTCAAGCAGGCAGAATATGAAGACCTTATGGGTCCAAGGCCCTATGGAAACTCAGGAAAGTGTTTTTAGTCAGTGTGAAAAAGACGATGTATACCACAGTAGAAACGTTTCTTCCGAAATTGATACATGGACCAGGACCATGGGTCCTTGCTTCTGTATCTGCCAAGCTATGACATACAGTCCAAAGATTAACTGCATTCAGAAGAAATGTACTACCAGAACAATTACAAAACCAAATTGGAAAGCCCAGGCAAGGGGAAGAGGGTACTGGGAAATTTTTATTTTTATTTTTTAGACAAGATCTCATTGTGTTTCTCTGGCTCATCCAGAACTTGCCATGTAGACCAGGATACCCTCCAAATCATAGAAATCCACCTGCCTCTGCCTCCTTGAGTATTGGGATTAAAAGTGTTCCACCACACCTGGAGGGAACTTTGCACAATACACAAGTTCCTATATCTTTGTTGTAGCTGTGTTTGCATAAAGACAAATATTTGTCAAATTTCAAGATAAACATTGAAAGTTGAGTAATTTTTTGCTTTAAATTAAAACCTGTAATGGAATGTAACATCTCTGAGGTAAAACTGAAGAAGGCAGGGTTGCTGGTACATGAGGGGGGAACAGCTGCATTCTTGGATGACACCCTATATGGTCATTGCGACAGTAACCACGGAGGATAGCTGACAACAGCCATTAAAAATGCGTTATTCCACCCTGGTTGTGATACAAAGGGGTTGGAAATAACCTGAGTGTGTGTCAGTAGGAGACTGCTCAAATATTATGATAGACACACACACTGGGCTATTATGCAGTCATACAAATGGAAGCTTTTGATAGACTGATATATAGGATGATTCTAAAACACATCAACACCGTGTGGTACTGGATCATGTATGGGAGGTGCTCATTTGTGAAAAAGGGTGAGAAGGAATACATTTTCACACTCTTGTGTATAAAACATGCTACTGCAGTCTCTGCAACAAACTGGTCATGTCATTTCCTGTCGAGAAGGAAACTAGACAACTGGGAGAAGATAAATAGGAATATTTTAAAGTTATATGCTTTAAAAAATCTTTTGCACTTTTGTGTAGATTTGTGCAGTGTGTGCATGTGTGTTGATACGTGTGTGTGCTCATGCATGTAGAAGATCAAAGTTGGCATTGCATGTTTTGCTTGATTAATCTCCACTTCACTGAGGCGGGTTCTCTCTCTCCAGGTGCAGGGCTTAGCTAGCCAGATTGCCCTAGGGATCTAGTCTGGGATCACAGGAAGCCATCATGCCTGTTGGGCTTTTACATGGATTCTTGGATCTGAAGGCTGGTCCTCATACTTGCACAGCAAGTTCTTGTCCACTGAGCTATCTTTTCAACCTGCTAGTCAACTTTTTAACTAGTAGAAGTATTGTGGTATGTGTGTGTGTGTGTGTATGCGTCTGTCTGTCCGTGTGTGTGTGTGTGTGTGTGTGAATTCAGCTTCCTCTTTGTCCCACTTACACCCAAACCAAACTGTTTAGGCAGCCTTCCATTACCATGAGTAAACATATGAGAAAAGCAACTTGAAGGAAGGTAGATTTACAGGTTTGTTGGCATGTATTGCTGTTCCATATGTTTTGAGCTGAGGCCAGTCCATTGCTCTGTGCCCAAGGCCAGGCAGAATATCAGGGCAGAGGGAATGTGTTGCAGAGGCTGCTCACATCAAGGTGGTCAGGAAGGAGAGAGAGAAGGGGAGGGAGAGGGGAGATATGAATATGAGGGGGGATGAGAAGCTCTTCAAAGATACCCATTTGACTTACATCTTCCAACTAGTCTCCACAATCCACTCCCCAAAAGGACTTTCTGCCAAGATCAAGAACTCAACAGCTGTGTTGAGTCTGTGAGGAACACTGCGTGGGAATACACTCACATTCAAATAACAACATTTGTTAATCTTTTGGGGAAGGGGTTGAGGGCTTTGCATGGTGAAAGGCTCTAGAAGTGACTTGAATCTCAAATCAGGACTACTGGGACATTGGTATCGTCTCTCAGAAGATCCTCTTGACCTTGAATCATTAGTTACTCCACTTTACCTTTCCTAGTTCCTGTACTTCATTTATTTCTGTTGTTTTCCCCACCAGGAAAGATGACCCAAACCACAGTGACTGTGACTGGAGTCCAAGTGGCCTCCACACTTCCCCAGAACACTCACATCAACATCCATATCCATCACAAATCAGCTTTGGAGCAGCTGTTGGGAGCTACTGGCTCCCTCAAGAAGCTTCTTTCCTGTCCTCAGGCCACTGGGTCCTCCAAGGCCAGCCTCTGCCATGGGCAGCTCAGTCTAGGGGTAAGAGTAGAGTGGTCAGTGGGTTAATGAGGCTGGGCAGAGGATAATCCTATCATTCAGTTAAATACATCAGGTCAGGGGCAAAGGAAAATGGGCTGAATCTTCAGGGAAGAGCACAGGAACTACGGGTCCCCTCTCATTTGGGGGGATGTTTTGGAAATTTCTCTGCAGGGATTGGATGGAAAGGAATAACCAACCTTCTCTTTGGTACAGAGATGGCTGTGTCAGCCAGAGGCTGGGTGATGGGAAAGGGATTGTAAGGTTGTGAGTTCAGTTGTTCCCTTGATTTAGTTCATGGAAGCCAAAGGCTGTAGGTACAAGACAAGACTAACCAAACCCTTCAGGGAGAGGCAGAGGCTGAGCCACCGCCTAGAAGTGTTCCACATGACTAGAGTTAAAGGTAGATCTGAGACATAAGCACAGAGCATGACATCTGAGGAGCCGTTGTCCGAGCATGGCACAGGCATGGACAGGGAGCATCAGGATGAGAAAGGGTAGGACTTCTGAGGTAAAGGAGAGTCAGGAATAAGGCAACCGGTGCTGTGAAAGTAAAGAGTGCAGGGAAAGGGACTCAGGGATGATAAGGAGCCATTTAACCACAAGCCTTGAGTGACAGGGTGAGGAGCTCCAAGCCAGCTTCCCTGCATGAGTTTTGAGCACAAACTGGGCTCAGGCTGCCTCAGAGCTTGGAGGAGTTTAGCAGGAAGGATCCAGGCTCTGCACTTGTGTGTCAGAGTGGAAGTAATGAGAAGCAGGAATCCAGATCTTTTGAGAGGGGTCCCCATAACTTGAGATGGGATGGGTTTGGGGTACCAGGAAGATAAAAGGCCAGAGGCGTACAGAAGCTTAGAGAAGACAATGAGAACCCTGGAAGACAGGAGAGGCCGTCCTTGGGGTGTGGGGCTTGGTACAATTTAATGGAGGACTCCAAATTTCCAAAACATCCCCCCAAATGAGAGGGGACCCGTAGTTCCTGTGCTCTTCCCTGAAGATTCAGCCCATTTTCCTTTGCCCCTGACCTGATGTAGACATCAGGACATGTAGACAGCAGTCAGTGTAGTTGGATTTTCTAAAAATCAAAAACAACACTCATCAGAGTTAGGGCTGTCCACGGTTTATTGGGGCGTGGACTGATGAGATGAAAATAGCCAGTTTGGATCGAGCAGTGGGAGCATCAGGTGGTAGAATAGCCTTTTGGAAAGCTCCGTGGTACGGGGAAGTGACCCTCTAAATACCACCTTCATCACTGCCTGGGGTGATTCCTTAAAGAACCTGCCCACAGCTTGAAAGACTGGGGCATATCCCTCAGAGCACACACCTTTTCCTTAAAAAAGAGGTTTCACTGGCCTCTCTCTCTTTCTCTCTCTCTCCCCTTTGAGACAAGATTTTATTTAGTCTAGGCTGACCCTGAATATGTAATCAAGGATGACCTTGAACTTCGCCCTTGTCTCAGCTTTTCAAATGCTGTGTTTATAGGCATGGATAACCTCATCAAGACTTCTCTGGCCCTGGGGATTGAATCCAAGGGCTCATGGAAGTCTCTTCATGCTCATTCCCAGCCCCTCAGTCCTACATTCTGTCTACACAGAGCCCTCCACATCCTGTTTGGATATGAGGAGTTAGGTTGTCGTCAGATGCTGAGGGCAGGTGCAGGATTTGACAGGATGATATTCCTAAGGGAGAATGAGATGAAAATGGTAAGAATTGGCATAAAGGGATGATGCTAGGAAAAAGTAATGAAAGACAGATAGCCAAGACTCTGGGGGGGGGGTGGATAAAAAAGCAGATCAGTTTGACTCAGTGGATGTTAGAATAGAACCTTCCAGAATCAGAGCTGCAAAGAAGGCCAAAGCAGAGGAAAAGGTGAAGCCAGCTCCCAGGGTTGGACCTGTGCAGTTATCCTTAGTATGTGAAGGGAGTTGATTTTTTTTTCCCTCCTGTCTTGCAGGTGACCCAGATACTGCTGGGGCTAGTGAGCTGTGTTTTTGGAGTGTGTATCTACTTTGGTCCATGGACTGAGCTGTGTGCCTCTGGCTGTGCCTTCTGGTCAGGGTCTGTGGTAAGTAAGGAGGTAGCAAGGAGCTGGGTGGAAGCAACAATTGCCTTAGGGCTAGAGAAAACCTTCTGATGCATTTTTTTTCTAGCAATGTTAGAAAGGGCAGGATATAGGTGACAAGCATCTGCCCATATGCTGCTTTTAGGAGGCCATTGTGTTTGCTTTTTTTCTGGTGTCTTCTCTCTTTTCAGGCAATTTTAGCTGGAGTTGGTACAATTGTCCATGAGAAGCGACAGGGAAAACTGTCCGTGAGTCTTGGGCTCCCTTGGGCTCCCTCTTTATTAACACTGTCCATCTACACTCTCCAAGGCGTTCCTGCACTTTTCTACCTTTTATCCTTTAGTTACCAATAAAACGAGTCTTTCCTGGAGGGTGAAGGGGCTTCCTGCCACACGGACAGGTTTGAGGCTTTTGGTCCTGGACCTCTCTCTTCCAGGGCCACGCCTCACGCCTGCTCCTCCTGGCCTGCATTGCTACAGCTGCGGCTGCCACCGTTCTGGGTGTGAGAAGCTTAATCTGGCAAAGCAGTGCTTCCTACCATTCCAAGATCAGTTCCACCTGTGACTTCTTACAAGCTGGCATGGGCAGTGGGTACGGAATAGTTAAAGTCAGTGCCGACTCGGACTGGAGGACGGAGAGGTGCAGAGCATACCTGAACGAGATGATGGTGAGCAAGAATGGAAGTGTGCTTTGCTCTTAGGGATTGGAGCCCTGGAAGGCAGGGAAGAAGGCTCTGTGAACCTAGCCATCACCCTAGGCCTTTGGTTAGGAAGTTGTCATTCAAGCTGGGGGCATTTCTCAGACCTTTATACATGAGGATCCCTAATCAAAGGTGGGGGTGGGGATAGACTGTAGGCCACCCTTCTGTCTTTCCTGTTGAATGGCTGTTCTGATTATCTACTTATTGATGCCTAAGAAATCACTCCCAGGTATGGTGGATCTAAAAGCAGTTATCTGGGGTGGCTGGTTTGAGACACAGTTTACACTTAGGATTTTCTAGGCAGCTGCAGGGAGAAACGGTTGGTGTGGTCATCCAAGGGCTCACTGGGGCTGGGCACTCACACTGAGGCCCTCAAGGGGCAGGCCAATTATGTGGCTCCTGGCTGTTGGCTGGGAGCTGAGCTGGGCTATCAGCCTGAGAACCTAGAGCAGCTTCTTCACGTGCCTCTGGCTTCCCAGAATAGCAATCAGGCTCCAGGTGGGGCGTCTGACAAGCTTGTCAAGAGGCAGGAAGAGTGCACCTAAAGAAGCTAAGCAAGAAGAAGGACACTTCTTATGTCCATCTGCTTTGCCTTTCTTGCTGGGGACTGGACATCAGAAGAAGAAGAAAACAGGAAACAAGTCAGGAGCCTGTCACAGAGAGCATCTGAAAGGCTCTGCCCTGTAGAATATCAAAGCAGATGCCAAGACTTATGGCCAACTGTTGGGCTGACTGCATGGAATCTTATGAAAGATGTGGGAAATAGTAAGATAGGGAAAGGACAGAAGCTCCTCAAGGAGAGCAACAGAACCAAAAAATCTGAGCACAGGGGTCTTTCCTGAGACTGATACTCCAACCAAGTACCATGCATGGAGAAAACCTAGAACCCCTGCAGAGATGTAGGCCATGGCAGTTCAGTATCCAGGTGGGTTCCATAGTAATGGGAACAGGGACGGCCTCTG
Organism: Pachyuromys duprasi; assembly: GCA_028658305.1. NCBI lineage: Eukaryota > Metazoa > Chordata > Mammalia > Rodentia > Muridae > Pachyuromys > Pachyuromys duprasi. The sequence goes on along the minus strand of CM053763.1, from coordinate 71,032,102 downwards.
ACATGAACTGATTGGCCTGCTCTTTGATCACCTCATCCTGATGGGGGAGCAGCCTTACCAGGCCACAGAAGAAAACAATGCAGCCACTCCTGATGAGAGCTGATAGACTAGGATCAGAAGGAAGGAGAGGAAGACCCCCCTATCAGTGGACTTGGGGAGGGGCATGTGTGGAGAAACAGGAAGGAAGGTGGGATTGGGAGGGGAGGAAGGAGGGGTTTATGGGGGGATACAAAGTGAATAAAGTGTAATTAATAAAAACAAACAAACAAGAAGAAGGACACTGGGTAAGATGATCAATCCTTACTCAGAAAGGCAAATGGGATGGACATCAGAAAAAGGAGAGAACAGGGAATAAGACAGGAGCCCAACAGAGGGCCCATGAAAGACTTTGATAGCAGGGTATCAAAGCAGATGCTGAGACTCATAGCCAAACTTTGGGCAGAGTGCAGGGAATCTTATGAAAGAAGGGGAAGATAGAAAGACCTGGAGGGTTACAGGAGCTCCACCAGGAGAGCAACAGAATCAGGAAATCTGGGCAAAGGGGTCCTTTCTGAGACTGATACTCCCTCCATGGACCATGCATGGAGATAACCTAGAACCCCTGCACAGATGTAGCCCATGGCAGCTTAGTCTCCAAGTGGGTACCCTAGTAATGGGAACAGGGACTGACTCTGACGTGAACTCAGTTGGCTGGCTCTTTGAACACCATCCATTGAGGGGGGAGCAGCCTTATCAGGACACAGAGGAAGACAATGTAGCCAGTCATGATGAGACCTGATAGGCTAGGGTCAGAGGGAAGGGGAGGAGGACCTCCCCTATCACTGGACTTGGAGAGGGGCATGAGAGGAGATGAGGGAGGGAGAGTGGGATTGGGAGGAAATGAGGGAGTGGGCTATAGCTGGGATACAAAGTGAATAAACTGTAATTAATAAAAAATAAAAATAAACCCTGAAAAAAAAGAGGCAGGGATAGAAGCTGTCAGTCCTGTGAAGGGCTGCCCATCACTGGCATGGTGTTTGTTCCAACAGTCAAGCAAGTGGGTTAGAAGTGGTGGCCACCCCAGTCACTAGAAGATGCCTTGGTGGGAAGTGTCTGCAGGACAGGGTCTGAACTGAGCATGACTTTGGTAAGGTGGTGATGTGAATCAGAGGAGCCGACAACTGACTGAATCTGTGCCTCCGTTGCCTCTAGAACTTGTTCCTAGCGTTCTGCATCATGCTCACAGTTGTCTGTATCCTGAATGTTGTTGTGTCTGTGGCTTCCTTGGGACTCAGTCTCCGGAGTATGTGTGGCTGGAGCTCCCAGGTGCTGGTGAGTGCTCTGTGCCTTCCTTCACTATCATCCCCCAATCTGTCCAGGTTCGTATTTCACTTCCCCTACTCTTCCTCCCCTTCTTCTTGCTGGATATGCACTTCCTGCTGTTTCTCCCTGTCCCTCCTTTCCTCTGCTTGTTTCAAGTGCTGAAGCTAACCCTGTCTTCATTGCTTTTCTTCCATTCACTGATTTCTTCCTCCTGTTTTACTTTCAGAATGAGGAAGAGACAGAGAAGAAGCTTCTTGGGGGTGATTCAGCACCTCCCTCCCCCACCAAGGCAAAAATTCCTGTCACCCTGTGAGCTGCCTGAGCCCACATGTGTCCCTGTCAGAAGCAATCCAGGGAGGACAGCAACTGCTCCCAGGGCCTTTCCTGGTCCCACAGCACACACCTACTTCTGATGTAGCCATTACCCTCTTCCTCTCTTCCCACTGACCTCACTCCAATGTTCCTTGATCCATGTGTCATTTTACCCAATGCTGATAAAGCAGAAACAAGCAGAGAAAAACCCTCTCACAGAAAGGTGTGGGCTCTTCCTTGATACAGTTGGTGTGCTGGGAAAAGCCATTGCTTGAGTTGGTGTGTGTGGAGACAGGAGAGTGCCGTGGAGCATGGTTGTAGAGGCATGTCTCTCACGTCACTCACACTCTCCTTCAGGATTCGCCTCCATTTTGCTATGTAAAGTGAACAGAACTTGAGTGCTTGGAATTGTCTCAGCCATTGTTTAATTTTCTTTCCCGATGCTGTGATAAAGTACTCTGGCAAAAACAACATATGGAGAAAGGGTTTGTCTGATGCTGTCCATCATGGATGGGTGTTTGGGAGAGTCAAAGCGGTAAGAACCTGAAGCAGCTTGTGCAGTCACATTCAGGATCAGAAGCAGAGGATGATAAATGTGCGCATACTAGTGCCTGGCCCACTTTCTCTGCTCTTAGTTCAGGATTCCTTTCCTAAGGAATGGTGGCTCCCATAGGGGATGAGTCTTTCCCCCTCAATTAACATAATCAAATTAACCACTCACATCATGCTCAGAAGCCCAGCTTTTAGGTGATCCTAGGTACTGTCAAGTTGTTTCTTCCAAAACCCAGACCTCTGCATGTTCAGGGGTCACCATAGGTAGGCCTGTGGGTTTGGGTCTCAAGGACTTAAGGATGTTATAATTTGTTTATAAGGTGAGGCATCAAGCATCAAGTGTGTGAAGTACCAGGCAAGAAAGTAGTATGAAGTGTTTGTTGAGTATCTGTCAGAGGTGAGGGATGAAAGGGAGGTTATAAAGATGACAGTCAAGGGCTAGGCTCTGGGATTGTTATTGGCTCTTGATTAGCTGGGGCAGTGCAAAGTAACAAGCATTCCCCTGCCTCACTGTACACTGGCACATTTGGTAGTGCCCAGTTACCTGGACATTAGCCAAATATCAAGAAATTATGGCTTAGTTAGGCAGTGGTGGTTCTTAGTTGTCACTTGTATAGATGCACAGGATTCCACCTGTCAAGATCCCAGCCCATGGTGTAGCAGGGGCAGCCCTGGATTACTGACAAACACTGACGTCAAGAGAAGGCTGGCACCATGTCATCACCTTCTGAGGTAGAGTTGGGGATTATAGGTGCTCTGTGTTATGATGGCTATGTTACCCTCAAAATCCATGTTTAATACCTAATCCCCAGTGCTTAGAATGTGCATGTTTGGAGATACAGTCTTTTCATAGAGTTGAAATGGAGTCATCAGGATGGTCCAAATCCAACATGACTGGTGTCCTTAGGGAAGAGGACATTGTGAAGATACAGGGGGAAGATGGACATATTGTTTTTTTTAGCCAAAAGCCTCAAGAGAAAACTGTCAGTACCTACTGAAAGGCATATTTTTTTTCAAGGGCCTGGCTACATAGTCAAAAGAGGAAGGGGAGTGTATTGGAAAAAGGAAATGATAATATCTCAGTCAGCAAGACTATATGTCCTGTGGTATTACTCTTGAGGAGACATGAGCATATGTCTACTCACCACAGACAGGGAAGTAGCAACAGACCAAAATAAGGATACCACCCAAGTCTCACTCGGTGAATGAATAAGTTTACTGAGGTTACTTACAGATATATGGGTGAGGGTGAGGAGCAACGTACAGGGACATGGATGGCTCAAAGGGAACACTGTCATCTAAAACCCATCCAAGCATAAGTGACAACATGTAAGATCTGGAGTCCTGAAGTTCTCTGTATAACTTAAAGGCACCTTGATGAGCTGAAGTATCTTCTTTAGGCAGCTTGGCTGATCTAAGCATCTTCAGTGATCTTCTCTGATTATATAATCTTAGGGAGAATGGGGCCTTGTAAGTTTCTGGAACTCCTTGAGATTTTTGAGTTGTTTATTTCTCTGTTCTCAGCAAGCCTCAGTTTAGGACTTTTGGGGTCTTAACAAGCTATGCTCAAGAATGGAATGCTCTAATTCAGAGGAACTTGTTCAGTAACTGTCATTGCACTGTCACACTGAAGGGGCTACCGGGGTTCCCATCCTCCTAAGTACTCTTTCTCCTTGAAAGCAGGGCCTTGCCTACACTACTTGAGATACTGACGTTTCTGCTTCTATAGGTGATTCTGGTGCAACACAGGACAGCCTGATAGGAGTACTCCAGTCTCCAGTCATAAGTGCTGCCTGGGGGTGGCTCTGAAGATGATAAGGCAAAGGAAGGAGAAATTCCAATCAGGGAGGGTAAAGACTCAGTAGAAACCACACGCTACTCATTGAAATCATGAAGCTGTTAGAGGCAGGAGATGTGGTGCACGGTGAGGTTATACCCCAGAATGCTATGGTACTAGCATGTATTAGAGATATGAGGAAATCTGGAGGTTCATAGAAAAGAAGGTGAGACAAATTACCCACCAAAGGAGTTTCATTAGGAGAACCATAGGGTTATAGCCATGGACACCCATGATAAGTCCTTCAAGTGGGAGGGCATTAAGAGATCGCTACCATATATAGCTTGATGGAGATCTTGAAGGAAAACAATCTCCAACTCCCTTTAGTTCCTGGTATTAGGGGGCTGATAGCACCATCCCGTAATTGCATGAAGGGGCCTGGGAGGAAGAGACAAGCCTTTCAGTTCCATAGGACAAAGGGAGTTTCTTCCACTTAGAGATTTTCAAGGGTGGGGCTTTAGTTTCATACCGTGTGACCTAGCCTCCATGCCGGAAGTAATAAGGTAAGAAGGATGTACATACAACTCAAGGTTGTCTTAGGTCTGGGGATCAGGGGCATCTAGGATTGCTTTCAGAAGGAAGGGGGAGGGAAAGACTCAATTCTTTGGGTTGAGTCTTTGCCAAGGTCATGCCAGCTCTCTGAAGTTGCCAAGTGTGGGGGTCGATTCCAGGCAGCATGGCTTGAGTTTTGTTTAGAGGATGTGTAATGATGTAACGGTATATAGATGTCATATAGATGGCCTCATGGGAGGAATTCAGAAGTAGACTAGGACCACTTGAATTTCATATCTTGTTTGGCTCTTTAAAAAAAAATTGTTTCTCTGTATGTGCATGCCCATGTAAGAGCAGGTGCCTGCAGAGGTCAGTATTGGATTCACTGAAGGTGGAGGTTCAGGTAATTGTGAGCCACCTGTGGGTGTTGGGAACCAAACTCCAGTCCTCTAAAAAGGCATCAAGTACCCTTAACCACTGAACCATCTCCCCAGCCTTCTCATTCAGTACCAGTCTGAAGAAACACATGCAAAGCTGAGTCAAAATCAAAGTGAAAGGAGGCATCATTTCCTTCCTTTGCTCCAGTGGAATTAATTTTTGTTTCAGTATTTCTACCCCAGTAATATGCAGCCAAGATCGGATGAAACGTCTTTGCTTTTTCATTCTGGAAATCAAAGGTCAGTTTGTTTGGCTTTTGTTTTGGTTGCTTTTGTGCAAAGTGTTAGACTCCCCTAACACATTTTCTCCACTTTGGGGGAGGCTGGCTTCCTGCCCCCTCCACGTCCCCTGCTTCTGTCTTACTGTGGGCCCTCACCTCCACTTGGTGAAGAACATAGAAGCTTCCTTGGCAATGTTCTTCTTTTCTGTCCACTATCATGTCACCACCCCTCTCCTACTGAAAGAGCCAGCATCCACCTCTCTTCATAAAGCTCCACCTTGCTGGTAAAATTGTGTTTACTGACAGGAATGACGGCAGGTTCTTTATGGAGTCCTGAAACTTCTCTCTAGCCTGTTTGTATATAGTGTTTTTAACAGAATACTTAACCCCCAGGCATAAACAGGGAAGGGCTCCTCCTTCCATTCATTGCCCTTCTTACCCTTCCCCCTTTACTGTTCTTCCTTCTGTGTTATTCCACTGGCTCTTGGGTCCTCTAACATCAGGATCGGATCCCAGCTTGCACAGATTGGCTATTAAGGGGCGTGCTGGTTGGTTTTTGTGTTAACTTGGCACAAAGGAAGGTCATTCGGGAAGAGGGAACTACAACTGAGAAAACATCTCCCTCACACGGGCCTGGAGACAAATTTATGGGGCATTTTCTTGATTAATGATTGATGTGGGAGGGTGCACCCCACTGTTGACAGTGCCATCCATGGGCAGGTGTTCCTGGGTTGTCTAAGAAAGCAGGGTGCGCAAGCCTGGGCTGCAGAGCAGGAAGTGCTGCCTGTCCGTGGCCTCTGCTTCATTTCCCGCTTCTAGGCTTTGTTCATGAGTTCTCAACCCACTTTCCTTTCATGATGGATTTTAGCCTGTAAGATAAAATAAGCCCTCGGCAATAAAAAACAGGGATATCATGAAATTTGCAGGTAAATGGTGGGAACTGGAAAGGATAATCCTGAGTGAGCTATCCCAGAAGAAGAAAGACACATAGGGTATATACTCACTCATATAGACATATAATATAGGATAAACCTACTAAAATCTGTACATCTAAAGAAACTAATCAAGAGGGAGGACTCTGGCTAAAATGCTCAATCCCTGCCAGAAAGGCAAAGCAGATGGACATCAGAAGAAGAAAACAGGAAACAAGTTAGGAGCCTGTCACAGAGGGCCTCTGAAAGGCTCTGCCCTGCAGAATATCAAAGCAGATGCTGAGACTTATGGCCAACTGTTGGATAGACTGCATGGAATCTTATGAAAGATGTGGGAAATAGTAAGACCTGGAGAAGACAGGAGCTCCACAAGAAGAGTAACAGAACCAAAAAATCTGAGCACAGGGGTCTTTCCTGAGACTGATACTCCAACCAAGTACCATGCATGGAGAAAACCTAGAACCCCTGCAGAGATGTAGGCCATGGCAGTTCAGTTTCCAAGTGGGTTCCATAGTAATGGGAACAGGGACGGCCTCTGACATGAACTGATTGGCCTGCTCTTTGATCATCTCTCCCTGATGGGGGAGCAGCCTTACCAGGCCACAGAGGAAGACAATGCAACTGCTTCTGATGAGAGCTGATAGACTAGGATCAGAAGGAAGGAGAGGAAGACTTCCCCTATCAGTGGACTTGGGGAGGGGCATGTGTGGAGAAAGGGGAAGGAAGGTGGGATTGGGAGGGGAGGTGGAAGGGGTTTATGGGGGGAAACAAAGGGAATAAAGTGTAATTAATAAAAATTAAAATAAAAATAAGCCCTTTCCTCCCTGGGTTATTGTATGCCGGTGTTTATCACACCAACAGAAAGCAAACTAAGACAAAGGGACACCCACTTGGTGTTTAGGCCAAAACTGAAGTGCTATTCATTTCTTTAAGGCACTCCTCAGAGCTTGGGTCTCCAGCTTGCTTGGACTGCGAGAGACTGGGGAATGGAATGAGGCTTCTTCTTTCTCTTCCTTCTGCAGAGGTTTTCTCCTGAACTATTAGTGAGATAGGGAAGAAAGGTGAAGATGTTTGTTTGTCTGTTTCCTTTTTAATTAACTGGACAAAGGAAGGCTGTAGGATAGACATGAGTAGATAAAGAGGGACAGACTTTATTGATTCATCATAAATCCAACTGATGTTTTGGCCTTTGTTTATAAGCAGTGGGTTAAGGGGTCATGTGCTTAGTCTGGGAAGTACTTAGGAATTCCCCTGTCCCCCACTGCATTAGCTATCTGGAAAGCCACACTTAAAGGAGAGAAATATGAGCTAAAGGCAGGCAAGGTCTTTTTTATACTATCTCCTACCCTTTCACAGCATGTCTTTTTTGGTATTTCTGATAAAACCCTTTGCCTCCAGCTCTGCAGAGAAGATTCCAGACTTTTAGATCTGAAGCGATTGCAGGAAAAAAATGTAAGGAAGCTTTAGGAAAACTTGAGAAATATAATTCCCTTCTGAAGTAGGAAGATGGTCAGAGGCACTTTTAGGAGCAAACTGCTATACTTTAGGTAAAGTCTACTGCTCCTTTAAATGTCTCTCAAAGCGCCTTTAGGGATATGTTTTGTTCTAATTTGTCTTGATCTGGCCTTTCTGAGAAATGTCCAAGGACCAGCCAAAAGCTCCGAGTCATTCTTACATACTGTTTTGAGGTGATCCAGAGTAAACTTTACTCATCCTAATATAAAATTCTCCCAGAGATGTTTGCAGCCACACCATTAGTTTGCTTATTTTTCTTTTTAAATATGTATTTATTTATTTATTACAGTTTATTCACTTTGTATCCCAGCTGTAACCCCCTCTCTCATCCCCTCCCAATCCCAACCTCTCTTCTTCTTCTTCTTCTTCTTCTTCTTCTTCTTCTTCTTCTTCTTCTCCTATGCTCCATCCCGAGTCCACTGATGGGGGAGTACCTCCTCCCCTTCCATCTGACCCTATTCTATCAGGTCTCATTAAAACTGGCTGCATAGTCTTCCTTTGTGGCCTGGTAAGGCTGCTCCCCACTCAGAGGGAGGTGATCAAAGAGCCAGCCCCTGAGTTCACGTCAGAGAGAGTCCCTGTTCTCATTACTAGGGACCCTCTCGAGACTGAGCTGCCATGGGATACATCTGAGCAGGGGTTATAGGATATCTCCATGCATGGTCCTTGGTTGGAGTATCAGTTTCAAAAAAGAACTCTGTGTCCACATTTTTAGGTTCTGTTGCTCTCCTTGTAGAGCTCCTGTCCCCTCCAGGTCTTTCTATCTCCCCCTTCTTTCATAAGATTCCCTGCACTCTGCCCAAAGTTTGGCTATGAGTCTCAGCATCTGCTTTTTTTAAATATAATTTTTTATTTATTACAGTTTATTCACTTTGTATCCCAGCTGTAGCCCCACCCTCATCCCCTCCCAATCCCGCCCTCTCTCCCTCATCTTCTCCCATGCCCCTTCCCCAGTCCACTGATAGGGGAGGACCTCCTCCCCTTCCATCTGATCCTATCATACAGGTCTATCAGGACTGTCTTTCATAGTCTTCCTCTGTGGCTTGGTAAGGCTGTTCCACACTCAGGAAGAGGTGATCAAAGAGTCAGCCACTGAGTTCACGTCAGAGACAGCGCCTGTTCCCCTTACTATGGAATCCATTTGGAGACTGAGCTGCCACAGGCTACCTCTGTGCAGGGGTTCTAGGTTATCCCGATTTATGGTCCTTGTTTGGAGTATCAGTCTCAGAAAAAAAATGGGGCACAGATTTTTTGGTTTTGTTGTTTTCTTGTGGAACTCCATACCCTTCCAGGTCTTTCCTTTTTTAAAAAATTTATTTATTTTTATATTAATCACAGGTTATGTACTTTGTATCCCAGCCTTAGCCTCCTCCTTCATTCCCTCCCACTCTCCCCATCCCTCCCTCATCTCTTCCCTGCTCCTTTCCAAGTCCACTGATAAGGGAGGACCTCTTCCCCTTCCATCTGACCCTAGCTTATCAGGTCTCTTTAGGGCTGGCTGCAATGTCCTCTTCTGGGGTCTAGCAAGGCTGCTCCTCCCTTGGAGCGGGGGGTGGGGTGGGGGAGGAGGTCGAAGAGCCAGCCATTGAGTTCATGACAGAAATAGTCCCTGTTCCCCTTACTAGGGTACCCACTTGGATACTGAGGTAACATGGGCCATATCTGAGCAGGGGTTCTAGGTTATATCCATACATGGTCTTTGGTTAGAGAAACAGTCTCATAAAAGACCCCTGTGCCCTGATCTATTTGGTCTTTGTGGAACTCTTGTCCTCACCAAGTCTTACTAACTCCTCCTTTCATAACTCTGCCGAAGGTTTGGTTGTGAATCTTAATATCTGCTTTGATACACTGCTAGGTAGCGTCTTTCAGAGGCCCTCTGTGGTAGGCTCCTGTCCTGTTGCTTGTTTTCTCCTACATTCAATGTCCATCCCATTTGTCTGTCTAAGTGAGGATTGATCATGTTACCCCAGGTCCTCTTTCTTGTTTATCTTCTTTAGTTGTATAGATTTCAGTATGTTTACCCTATCTTATAGCTCTATATAAGTGAGTATATACCATGTGTTTCTTTCTGCTTTTGGGATACCTCACTTAGGATGATTGTTTCCAGGTCCCACCATTTGCCTGCAAATTTCATGATTTCCTTGTTTTTAATTTCTGAGTAGTATTCCATTGTGTAAAAGGATCATAATTTCTGTATCCATTACTCGACTGAGGGACATCTGGGTTGTTTCCAGGTTCTGGCTATTATGAATAAAGCTACTACGAACATGGTTGAGCAAATGTCCTTGTTGTGTACTTGAGCATCTTTTGGATATATGCCTAAGAGTGGTATAGCTGGGTCTTGAGGAAGCACTATTCCTAATTGTTTAAGAAAGCACCAAATTGATTTTCAGAGTGGTTGTACATGTTTGCATTCCCGCCAGCAATGGAGGAGAGTTCCTCTTTCTCCACCACCTCTCCAGCATGTATTGTCACTTGAGTTTTTGATCTTAGCCATTCTGGTGGGTGTAAGGTGAAATCTCAGAGTCGTTTTGATTTGCATCTCTCTGATGGCTAAGAACATTGAACATTTCTTTAAGTGTTTTTCTGCCATTCTACAATCCTCTACAGAGAGTTCTCTGTTTAGCTCCATACCCCATTTTTTAATTGGGTTGCTTGATTTGTTGCTTTTTAACTTCTTGAGTTCTTTATATATACTGGATATTAGCCCTCTGTCAGAGGTAGGGTTGGTGAAGATCCTTTCCCAGTCTGTAGCCTGTCGTTTTGTTTTGATGATAGTGTCTTTTGCTTTACAGAAGCTCTTCGGTTTCATGAGGTCCCATTTATTGATTGTTGATCCTAGAGCCTGTGCTGTTGGTTTTCTGTTCAGGAAGTTGTTTCCTGTACCAATGAGTTCAAGGCTCTTCATCACTTTTTCTTCTAACTGATTTAATATGTCTGGTTTTATGTTGAGGTCTTTGATCCACTTGGACTTTAGTTTTGTGCAGAGTGATAAATATGGATCTATTTTCATTTTTCTGCATATAGACATCCAGTTGGACCAGCACCATTTGCTGAAGATGCTGTCTTTTTTTCCATTGAATGGTTTTGCCTTCTTTGTCAAAAATCAAGTTTCCATAGGTGTGTAGGTTTATTTCTGGGTCTTCTATTTGGTTCCATTGATCCACTATTCTGTTTCTATGCCAATACCATGCAGTTTTTATTACTATTGCTCTGTAGTACAGCTTAAAGACAGCGATGGAGATACCTCCAGATGATCTGTTGTTGTACAGGATCGTTTTGGAGATTCTGGGTTTTTTTTGTTTCTCCATATGAAGTTGAGAATTTTTCTTTCAATGTCTGTAATGAATTGTGTTGGTATTTTGATGGGAATTGCATTGAACCTGTAGATTGCTTTTGGCAGAATGGCCATTTGTACTATGTTAATCCTACCAATCCATGAGCACGGGAGATCTTTCCATCTTCTGATATCTTCTTCAATTTCTTTCTTCAGAGATTTGAAGTTTTTCTCAAACAGGTCTTTCACTTGCTTGGTTAGAGCCACCCTAAGCTACTTTATGTTATTAGTGGCTATTGTGAAGGGTGTTGTTTCCCTAAATTCTTTCTCAGCCCATTTGTCTTCTGTATACAGGATGGCTACTGGTTTTTTTTTTTTTTTGAGTTAATATTGTTTCCATCCACTTTGCTGAAGGTGTATATCAGCTGTAGGAGTTCCCTGGCAGAATTTTTGGGATTACTCATGCATACTATCATATCACCTGCAAATAATGATACTTTGACTTCTTCCTTTCTAATTTGTATCCCTTGATCGCCTTTAATTGTCTTATTGCTCTACCATGGACTTCTAGAACTATGTTGAAGAGATATAGAGATAGTTGGCAGCCTTGCTTTGTCCTTGATTTCAGTGGGATTGCTTTGATACTCTGATGGGTAGAGTCTTTCAGAGTCTTTCTGTGGTGGGCTCCTGTCCTGCTCCCTGACTTCTTCCTCTTCCATTGTCCACCCTGTTTGCCTTTCTGAATGAAGACTGAGTATCTTTCCCTGGGGCCTCCTTCTTGCTTATCGTCTTTAGGTGTACAGATTTTAGTATGTTTATCCTATATTATATGTCTAATATCCACTTACAGGTGAGTATGTACCATATGTGTCTTTCTGCTTCTGGAATACCTTACTCAGGATGACTGTTTCTAGTTCCCACCATTTGTCTGCAAATGTCATGATTTCCTTGTTTTAAATTGCTGAATAATATTCCATTGTGTAAATGTACCACAATTTCTGTATCTGTTTCTCAACTGAGGGACATCTGGGATGTTTCCAGCTTCTGGTTATTACAAATAAAGCTGCTATGAATATGGTTGAGCAGATGTCCTTGTATACTTGATTATCTTTTGGATGTATTCCCAGGAATGGAATAGTTGGATCTTGAGGTAGCAGTATTCCTAATTGTCTGAGAAAGTGCCAGATTGTGTTCCAGAGTGGTTGTACAAGTTTACATTCCCACCAGCAATGGGGGAGGGTTCCCTTTTCTCCACATCCTCTCCAGCATGTGTTATAACTTGAGTTTTTGATCTTGGCCGTTCTGATGGGTGTAAGCTGAAATCCCAGGGTTGTTTTGATTTGCATCTCCCTGATGACTAAAGATGTTGAGCTAAATAAATTTGCTTATTTTTCAAACACGTGGCGTATTAACTTGAACTGAGAATGGTGTGTGTCCTCATGATAAATGAGGCTTTCCTACCCCAACACCTGTGAGTTCCCCCAGCCAAGCAAGGCAGCTTGCTTTCTTTGTTAGGGAAAGTCACTGCTTTGAGAATTGCTTCCAGGGCTGCCCTGACTTGCTGCACAAAATAAACCTCTCTTTGCTCTTATGTCCCCTATGTTCATCATCTTTGCCATTGCCAAAAGATGCAGCCATTGCCCTTCTTCCATTACTGGATAAAACACTAAAATCACTCATGTCTGCTTGGAACTCTTTGGATTTACCATTCAATTCATCTGTCTCTCCATTTCCCTACTTCCCCACTTGCCTACTGTTTTCTTCCTACCTTCTCCCCACTCAGAAAACATTCTGCTCTCTACTATTGTCCCTAGAATCTTTTATTTTTAAAAACACGTGTGTGTGTGTGTGTGTGTGTGTGTCAGTAAGCTCTCAACAGTGAAGCTTCTTATTGAGGCAGATGGCAGCAAACACAGAGACCACAACTGGTCAAATTGCAGAGAATAAGAGACTATGGGATGTGCATCCCCAAATGGGATATCTACATCACATTTTCTCCTCTCATGGTTCAGGCATAATCACACAAGAAGGGATAGAAAGATTATAAATACCATAGGCAGGGAACAATTATAAGAACGCAGTGTTTTCTAGAGGCAGCAGGACAGTTGCACAAAGAATTGTCAGCAGTTAAGACAGCATACACAATATTCACACAGGCTCAGGCCAGAAAAAAATGGATAAGGGAAGGAGCACTAAGACCCTTCACTAGCCAAGGAGCTATCAACAATTGGTAGCTACTGAGAGAAAGTGAGCTGGTTTTCTTAAGGATGTGACCCCTGGTTGGCTGACCATGTTCCAATGAAGGTCACACTCCCAAGAATGTGTGGGCAGCACAAACTGTACCTGAGAGGAGAAAGAAGGAGGAGGAGGAAGAGGAGGAGAAGGAGGAGGAGGAGGAGGAGAAGGAGGAGGAGGAGGAGAAAGGGAGGAAAAGGAGGAGGAAGAGGGGGAGAAGGAGGAGAAGGAGAAAGAGGGAGGAGGAGGAGGAAAAGGAGGAGGAGGAAAAGGAGGAGGAGGAGGAGGAGGAGGAGGAGGAAGCAGCAGCAGCAAGTTGGGTATGTACGGAAGGACCTGGGAAGAGTGGGAGATGGGGTAAATGTGATCAACATGCATTTCTTTTTCATTTAAAGATATTAGCCAGGAAAATAAATTAAAATTTTATTTATTTGTTTATTGATAATTAAATTCTGGAATAATTAATATCTTATTCTTCTCTCTGAAAAATATACTACCATGTGAAGGCAAGGACTTCTTGTCTTCAGTTCTATATTAATGTATTTTAATCCTATTAATTAGATGTTTCAATGTATTTGCATTTGACATTTGTGTGAATTTACTTAGCTCTCCAGTAAGAAAAAGATGTCCTTATGTTCACAATTCAGATGATTGCTCTTTGTCCTCCAAGTATAATGTTTATAGTTTCTTCTTTTTCAGAATTAGTTTTTAAAATTATGAACCTCATAAAATTATGAGGTTCATTATATTTTCACACATGTATATAATTATACTTTGCTCATATTCACCCCCATTAACCTCTCCTGTTCTTTCTCTCTGCTCCTTCTGGCCCTTTTCATTCTATATAATAGTTCTTTTTTTTTTTTTTTGCTACAATGTCAAATACATATATGTATATACATATATATTTTATAAAATAGATCCTGAATATGACAGAAGGCATGCAATGTTTATCTTTTTCCTTCATTACTCTCCCCTTTTTCTTGTTTGTCCTCCAATTGGTGTCTTTAGCTTAGCTGTGTGGTTTACTTCTGGATCCTCTAGTCTATTCTATTAGACTATTTGCCTGCTTTTCTGCCAGTACTATGCTTTTCTTGTCAAATGGCTCTGTATTACAACTTGAAATCATGTGTGATGATGGCTACATCATTTTTATTTTTGTTGAAGATTACTTTGGCTGTATAGGTCTTTTGTGGAGTCTAGAAAGTAAACCACTCCAGTCATTATGAAAATCAATATAAAGATTCTTGGTCAAAAAATCTAAAACTGGAATTATTATATAACTCAGCTCTCAACTATACAGCTCTCACCCTGTCTGCCTGTCTGTCTGTCTGTCTGTCTGTCTGTCTGTCTGTCTCTATATACATGCCTAAAAGATCATAAGTCAATGTCCCCAAGATACTGTGCATTTGTACATTCATGTTTATTGAAGCCCTATCACAATTGCCAAGTTCTGGAATCAGCCTAAATGTCAAGAAATGAATAGACAAAGAAAATGTGGTGCATATATATGCCAAAGTAGTTATTATTATAATTTGGGGAATTATGAAGTTTTATTTGACCATAATGAAGAATTAAAAGATGTTTAGGATGTTTCTGTTTTTCTAAGACTTTCAGTTACACCATTCAGTTGTTCATTGGTGATGCCCCTGATTTTTTTAAAGTATAAAAATCAGTCTTTAATTTGAATTTATTTGGAAATTTAATATGTGAATACAATGTAGTTAGATCATCTCCATGCCCTGTTTTCCCTTCAAGTCTATGTTTTAAAAATGCTAACACTCATAGCTGTTTTCTTACATTTTAGAACCCATCTTTCCTTTGGCCAGGAAGATAGCACAGCAGATAAAGGTGATTGACACCTAAGTCTGTTGATCTGAGTTTGGTCCTTGGAATTCACATAAAGATGGAAGAAAAGAGAAAACTCCACAAAGTTGTTCTCTGACTTTCACACACATGCTGCAGCACCTTCAAACCTCTGCTCATATAATGATGATGATGATGATGATGATGATGATGAAGATGATGACAAGTTTTCAAAAGTAACTAATTTTCTTGTATCACAAAGATTCTGATTAACTCACACACACACTTTCATTTTCATTTAATTCTAGAAGTTTAAAAATTTTTTTTTGATTTTTTGACCACTTAAGGGTGGTCAAAAAAGAGATTACTGTTTAATCTCTATATGTTTGCACAGTTTCTGTATTTCTCTTGTTATTGATTTTTATTCTGTGTGATCTGATATTTTCATATTTGTGTGACTAGTTTTGTGGTTTAAAATGTGGTTCATTTCAGGGATAATTATATAGTCTGCTGAGAATAATGTCTATTCCACAGTTATTGTATAGAATCATCTGCAAATATCTGTTAAGTTCATTTGATCTATGGCACAGTATAATGCAGAAATTTCTGATTTTTTTGAAGCCAGATGAACTATATCCTGATTAGAGGAGAGGTTTTGTTTTTTTTGTTTGTTTGTTTATTTTTTAGAATCATTCATTGTTATTGGACCATCTGGCCCTTTACAGCCGGTAGTGTTTGCTTTGTGAAGTTGACTATACCAATGTTCAATGTACTTATGTTTATAGCGGCAACTATATTTTGTTTTTTTTTCTTTTTAATTTATTTATTTTTATCTCAATCACAGGTTAGGTACTTTGAATCCCAAGTGTAGCCCCCTCCCCCATTCCCTCCTACCCTTCCACTCCCTCCCTCATCTCCCTCTTCCCCGTCCCCTCCAAGTCCTCCAACAGGGGAGGACCTCCTTCCCTTCCATCCAACCCCAGCTCATCCTGTCTCCTCAGGGCTGGCTGCAATGTCCTCCCCTGGGATCTAGCCAGTCTGTCACTCCCCGGCTTGTATGGGGGAGGGTCAAAGAGTCAGCCATCAAGATCATGACTGAAACAGTCCCTGTTTCCCTGAATAGGGTCTTCAGTCCTACACCG
>CM053763.1:70993116-71015942 GCA_028658305.1 Pachyuromys duprasi | reverse complement strand
TCCACAACCACACATGGTCCTTGATTGTAGAAACCGTCTCATACAAGACCCCTGTGCCCTGCTCAGTTTGGTCTTTGTGGAGCTCTTGGGCAACTATATTTTGATGGGTAGGTCCCTTAATTAATATGGAGGGTTTCAAAAAATCTTTTCTGATTGTCAAATGTGACTATAATTATTTCTGTTTGTCAGGAGCTTTTGTTTGTTTGGCGTTTCTACTTCTAACCCTTCCTTATCGCTGTGTGTATATTTTTGCCAGTAAATTTCAAATTTTTCACAGTGTAAAGCTGGATTCTGTCTTTAAACCCAGGCAGCTAGCTTGTGTCTTTTATTTGATGAGTTAACATCATTTGCCTTTATTATTGTTGAGAGGGATTTTTTGATTCTTGTAATTTGTTGGTGATTTTTCTGCTTAATTCAAATAATTTATTTTTCTTCCTTATTTATTTATTTATTGCAGTTTTATTGAATCAGACACAAGTGCTGTTTGCCCAGTTTCTATTTTTTATTTGTTCATCTATTACCTTCATAAAATAACAGATGACTGTTTTAAAATGATTTGGTCTATGTTTTACATGTTCATTCCCTCTCAGATGTTCAACAGGTGACTGTACCATTAGGGCACTGAGCTCATGCCTAGACTGATGCCATTCTGTTTACCTAATGCTTCTGAACACAGGAGGCACACGTCTATTCACAAAGCTGAAAAGAGAATGTGCACATAGGACATGAGTAGTGGAGGGGAGTGTGGAGAGTGGTGTATGGAAAGCTGTAGTGAGTAGATGAAGCAGAGAAAAACACGAGTGACATAGGACAACTAGGATACCTCATGGAGCCCCATGTCTTTTTCTTGCCACTGTCTTGTGTCAAGTGCATGACCCCAGAGTCAATTTCAAGGACTTGAGGACAAATGAAGCTTTCAGCAATTGAGAACTTTCTCTTCTTATGAAAAGCAGCGGGGGCCCACTGAGCAACCTCAGAGTGGTTCTGTCTGTCCTGGGCCCTCTGTGCTCCATTTCCTGGGCACCATCCCTATCTGCAATCCCAGAGCCCCACAGCCATCATGGACTACCAGGTGAGAACCCTCTCTCAATTCATTGCCTGCCAGGACCCACTGGGCAAACCCAGCAATGATGTGGTCTGCCTTGGACCAGTCTCTGCCTGCAGTCTGAGAGACCAGTAGCCATCAGGAACTGCCAGATCTCCCAAGCCTGTTGCTACCCAGGAAAACAAGTGGACTGCTGCCATCTGGGAACACCAGCTCTACCTGCAATCCCAGAGGTCTACTACCATCAGGGACCATCAGACCTGCCAACACCAGGGACAACCAGATGGCTAGAGGTCAGTGTAAGAATATAAGCAATAAAATCCAAGGCCATATGAGAGCATGGGAACCCAGGTATCCTACAACAAGCCCTGGATATCCTATCACACCGGATGTGCAAGAAAATGATCTTAAATCTGATATTATAAAAATGATAGAGACCTTAAAAGAGGAAAACAAATCCTTCAAAGAAATACAGGAAAATAAAATCAATCAGGAGACAGAAATGGATAAAATAGTTCAAGACCTGGAAATGGAAATAGAAGCAATTAAGAAAACAGACACTGAGGCAATGCTAGAGATAGAAAACCTAAGAAAAAGAATAGGAATTAACACCGCAAACATCGCTAACAGAATACAAGAGCTAGAAGAGAGGACAGGAGATATGATAGAAGAAATTGATACATCAGTCTAAGAAAATGCTGAATCTAAAAAGTTTCTAACACAAAACATCCAGAAAAATTGGGACACTATAAAAAGACCAAACCTAAGAATAATAAATACAAAAGGAGAAGATTCCTATCTTAAAGGCCCAGAAAATATCTTCAACAAAATCATAAAAAATTTTCTAACTTAAAGAGATACCTACAAATGTGCAAGAAGTTTACAGAACACCAAATAGATTAGTCAAAAATAGAAAATCCTTCCACCACATAATAATAAAAATGCTAAATATACAGAACAAAGAAAGAGTAACAAAAGCAAGGGATAAGGACCAAGTAACATATAAAGGAAGACCTATTAGAATGATGCCAGACTTCTCAACAGACACTTTAAAAACCAGAAGGGCCTGGGTGTATGTCATGCAGTCTCTAAGAGATCACAGATGCCATCTCAGAATAATACACCCAGCAAAACTTTCAATCACCACAGATTGAGAAAACAACATATTATTCTATGACAAAACCAATTTAAAAATATCTTTCCACTAAACCAGCCCTACAGAGGATACTAGAAGGAAAACATAAGGAGGGTTATACCCAAGAGAACACAGGAAATAAATAATTTCACACAAGTGAAAACATAAGAAGGAAAACACACACATACACACTACCACCACCACCACCACTACCACCAACACCCTCACAATTACAAGAATCAATAATAATTGGTCATCAATATCTCTCAACATCAATGGACTTAGTTCCCCAATAAAAAAGACACAGGATAAAAGCATGAATGCAAAAAAAAAAATCATCAATCTGCTGCATACAAGAAACACACCTCAGCAACAAAAGATAGACATTACCTCAGGGTAAAGGGTTGGAAAAATGTCTTCCAAGCAAACAGATCCAATGAACAAGTACGAGTAACCATGCTAATAGCTAATAAAACAGACTTTCAAACAAAATTAATCAAAAGAGATGGGAGAGAACAATTCGTACTCATCAAAAATCCACCAAGAAGATGTCTCAATTCTGAACATTTATGCCCCAAATACAAGGGCACCCACATTCATAAAAGAAACATTACTAAAGCTTAAATCCAACATCAAACCCCACACATTAATAGTGGGATTCTCACTCTCATTAATGGACAGGTCAATGAGACAGAAACAAAACCTAGAAATAATGAAACTAACCAATGTTATGAATCAAATGGACCTAACAGATAGCTACAGAACATTTCACTCAAATACAAAAGAATATACCTTCCTCACAGCACCACATGGAACCTTCTCCAAAATTTACTATATACTCGGTCACAAAGGAAGCCTGAAAGATACAAGAAATTTGTAATAATTCCTCGTATCTTATTAAACACCATGGAGTAAAGCTGGGCCTCAACAACAACAGAAAGAACAAAAAACCTACAAACTCATGGAAACTGAACAACTCTCTACTCAATGACTGCTGGGACAGGGAAAATATAAAAAAAGAAATTAAAGACTTTTTAGAACTCAATGAAAACAAAGGCACAACATACCCAAACTTATGGGTCACAATGAAACAGTGCTAAAAGGAAGTTCATAGCACTAAACACCTTATTAGAAGATTGGAAAGGTCTCATATTAGCAACTTAACAGCATATCTGAAAACTGTAGAACAAAAAGAAGCAAACACATCAAAAAAAAGTAGACAGCAGGAAATAATCAAACTCAGGGCTTTAGTAAATAAATTAGAAACAAAGAGAGCAGTACAAAGAATAGAAGGGTCTAAAAGCTGGTTCTTTGAGAAAATCAACAAGATAGACAAACCCTTAGCCAAATTAACAAAAAGGTAGAGAGATAATATGCAAATTAACAAACCAGAAATGTAAAGAGGGACATCACAGACACTGAGGGAATTCAAAGAACCATTATTTCTTACTTCAAAAGCCTATACTCAACAAAACTGGAAGGTTTAAATAAAATGGATGATTTTCTTGAGAGCCCACTTACCAAAGTTAAATCAAGATCAAGTTAACAATCTAAATAGTCCTATACCCCTAAGGAAATAGAAGCAGTTATTAAAAGTCTCCCAGCCAAAAAAAGCGCTGGGCCAGATGGTTTCAGCACAGAATTTTACCATACCATCAAAGAAGAGCTAATACCAATACCCCTCAAACTATTCCACAAAATAAAAACAGAAGGAACATTACCAAACTCATTCTATGAAGCTACAGTTACTTTAATACCTAAGACACACAAAGATTCAACCAACAAAAAGAATTTCAGACCAATATTCCTAATGAATATTAATGCAAAAATACTCAATAAAATACTCACAAACCAAATCCAAGAACACATCAAAACATCACCCACCATGATCAAGTAGGCTTCATTCCCTGAATGCAAGGATGGTTCAACATGAAAATCTATAAACATAATCCACCATATAAACAAACTGAAAAAAGTCACATACATGATCATCTCATTAGATTCTGGAAAAAAAACTTTGACAAAATACAACAACCCTTCATGATAAACGTTTTGGAGAGATCAGGGAGACAAGGCCCATACCTAACCATAATAAAGGCAACATCTAGAAATCAAACAGTCAACATCAAATTAAGTGAAGAGAAACTTGAAGCAATTCCACTAAAAAGAGGGACAAAACAAGGCTCTCCACTCTCTCCATATCTATTCAACATAGTACTTGAAGTTCTAGCTAGAGCAGTAAGAAAAGTAAAGGAATCAAGGGGATACAAATTGGAAAGAAAGAAGTCAAAATATCCCTGTTCATGATGATATGATAGTATACCAGGGAACCTGAAGTTCTACCAGAGAACTCCTGCAGTTGATAGACTCCCTCATTAAAGTAGCTGGATACAAAATTAACTAAAAAGCAAAAAAGTATCCCTCGTTTATACAAATGACAAATGGGCCAAAAAAGAAATTAGGGAAACAACACCCTTCACAATAGCCACAAATACTATAAAATATCTTGGTGTTACTCTAGCCAAGCAAGTGAAAGACCTCTTTGACAAAAACTTCAAGCCTCTGAAGAAAGAAATTGAAGAAGATATCAGAAAATGGAAAGATCCTTCCATGTTCATGTATAAGTAGTATTAATACAGTGAAGATGACCATCTCACTAAAAACAATGTACTGATTCAGTGCAATTCCCATCAAAAATTTCGACACAATTCTTTATAGACCTTGAAAGAGCAATTCTCTACTTCATATGGAAAAATAACTCAGAATAGCAAAAACAACCCTGTAAAATAAAACAGCTTCTTGAAGTATCACCATCCCTTATTTAAAGTTTTACTATAAAGCAATAGTAATAAAAAACCACATGATACTGGCATAAAAACAGACAGGTTGGTCAATGGAATTGAATCAAATACCCAGAAATAAACCTACATACCAACAAACACTTATTTTTTTTAAAGAAAGAAACCAAAATTATACACTCAGAAAAAAAGCAACTTCAATAAATGGTGCTGGCCTAACTAGATGTCTGTATGTAGAAGAACGCAAATAGATCCATATTTGTTGTTGTGCACAAAACTTAAGTCCAAGTAAATCAAAGACTTCAGCATAAAACAGGATATACTAAATCTAAGTAGACGAAAAAGTGGATAAGAGCCTTGAGCACAATTTCTTGAACTGAACACCAACAGGTCAGGCTCTAAGATCAACAATTAATAAATTCGACCTCATGAAACTGAAAACCTTGTGCAAGGCAAAGAACACTCAAGTGAAAATTTCTGGTTTCTTTGACAACTCAGTTGAGTCCTGTGATATTTTGCTGGAGCCTGGCTTGTGAGAGGGCACGTGAGGTTTATGTTGTGATCCCTCTCATGGGAGGGCCATGGCTTTGGCCAGCTGAGAGTCCATCTGTGGGTGGACTCTCAGGAGAAGAGATATATGGAAGCCCAGAAACCCTGAGAGATCACTTTTTTGATTGACATAGCTGCACTGATCTTTGTGCTCCGACACATGACTTCGCAGAGAGAAACGTTACAGAGAACTTCTCAGGGCAATCCACCTGATCTTGTGGGCAAGTCTCCCTGACTTGTCCCAATCTTCTGAATTGTGATGATATGTGTTGCTTCTTGGTGTTGGCCTTTGTACTGGACTGCTGGTAACTGGACAGTAAAGAGTGGATACATCCCAAAGAACGACTTCTGGAAAGGTCTACAACTCCCTTCATCTAATAACCTTCTTTGTCCCCTACCTCTGGTCAGTGGGTGGAAGGGCAGCAGAGGCGCTGAGGAACGCTGAATAAAGTAGGGATAGTGAAAAATCTAAGCCTACAGGACACTGCCAATAGGACAAAACGGCACCACACAGTTTGGGAAGATCTTCATTAACCCTAATATCTGACAGAGGGCTAATATTTAAAATACATAAAGGCCTCAAGGAATTAAACACCAAGTAACCAAATAATCCAATTTAAAAATGGGGTACTGAACTAAACTAAGAATTCTCAACAGAGGAATATCTAATATCTAATGGCAAAGAAATACTTAAAGTAATGTTTAATGTCTTTAGTTATCAGGGAAATGCATATAAAAACAACGCTGAGATTCAATCTTACATGCATCAAAATGGCTAAGATCAAAAACTCAAGTGACACTACATTGTGGTAAGGATGTAGATCAAGAACACTCCTCCATTGCTGATGGGAGTGCAAACTTGTGCCAACATTCTGGAAATCAATTTGGTGGGACTAGTTCTACCTTAAGACCCAGCTATACCTCTCCTGGGCATATACCCAAAAGATGCTCCATCATACCACAAGGACATTTGCTCAACCATGTTCATAGCAGCTTTATTCGTAATAGCCAGAAACTGGGAACAACCCAGATGTCCTTAAATTGAAGAATGGATAAAGAAAATATGGTACATATATACAGTGGAATACTACTCAGCTATTAAAAGCAAGGAAACCATTAAATTTACAGGCAAATGGTTGGAACTAGAAAAGTTCATCGTGAGTGAGGTAATCCAGACCCAGAAATACATACATGACATGAGTCTAGATTACTGTCCTCTGAGAGGCTCCACCAAGCAGCTGATGGAAACAGATACTGAGACCCACAGCAACACATTAGAGGGAGATCTGGGAATCTTATGGGAGACTTGGGGGAAAGATAAAGGAACCAGAAAGGTGACAAGAATTCCACAAGAAGACCAACAGAGTCAACTAACCTAGGCCCACGGCTCACAGAGACTGAACCACCACCCTACGAGTATGCATGGACTGGACTTAGGCCCTCTACATTTATGGAGTTGATGGGCAGCTTGGTCTTGACATGGGTTCCCTAGAAATTGGAGTGGGGGCTGTCCCTGACATGGACTCTGTTGTCTGTCATTGGCTCACTTTCCCCTAGCAGGGCTACTTTGTCTGGCCTCACTGAAAACGGATGCTTTTAGTCCTGATGCAGCATGAAGTGCAGGGAGGCCACCGCTGGTGGGGCTCCCTCCTCTGAGAATAGGGGAGAGGAGAGCAGGGGATGAGGGTGGGGCTGGGAGGAGAGGGGGAGGGGGCTGCCTTCGGGATGTAATGTGAATGAATAAATAAAGAGAAAAGAAGCAAAGCAGCACTGGATGTCTGTCGTTACTCTTCCTTTTAGACCCTGGGGTAAGTGGGAGTGTATGGAACTCGGGGTGGGGTGAGAGAGATGTATGCTGAGCAGAGACCTACAGCAATAGATAATCCCTGCGATAACGTAGGCAAATACTCATAAGACTTTGGACCTTTCTAATGGCAAAGGAGCTGACAGGAGCAGTATTCTGATGACATGAGCTTTTCTTGATGTGTGTTTTTTTTTAAAGAACATGAAGTTGGGTGGGTAGGGAAGTGGGGAGAATTGGGGAGGAGTTGAGGGAGGGGAGAGAAAATGATGTAAATATGTTTTATGAAAAAAATTTAAAGAGAACACAAAGTTGGGAGGATATGGAAGGGAACAGATCTGGGAGAAGTTGAGGGAGTGTGCTGAATGTGATCGAGATAGACTACGCAATGCTCAAAGAACTAATAAAAACGAGAAAAAAGTAGTTAGCTCTTTGAGGCCGAGTGTAACATTCCATAGTCATGTGAATGGGGTTGTGAGAGAGGAAGAGTAACTGCTAGGATTTTCAGCTCAAAATACTGCCCATTGCCAAGATGTAGGAGACTATGGAAGAAGTGTTTTTTAAAGACACAGTTTGTTGCTTTTAAGGGTGTTTATATGGTTCTCTGTGTGCGTGAGCGCACGTGTGTGTGTATGTGTGTGTGCATGTGTGTGCCTGCAGAGCCCAGAGGTGTTGAATCCCCTGGAGGCGGACCTACAGGTTCGTTGTCCCATGAGCAGTAGGTGATCTTAGCTGCTGAGCTACCTCTCAACCCTGGATGAAACATTTGTTATGGGCTCACCAAGAATTTTACCTGCAGAATGTTAAGTTTGAGTGGCTTATTGGGGATCAAGTTGAGATGTTGAAAAGACAATTGGGCACATTTAGTTTGGAGGCCAAATCATTTGGCCCTGACACACACACACACACACACACACACACACACATATGTATGTATATGTATATATATGGCTGTGTCTGGGCAGCTCCACCCCTGTACTTACAAGCCTGGCTGCTCTGACTGCCTGAGGCTCAGGTGCTTACCATGAATGAGAGCGTACTCATAAGTTAGGTCAGGGATCACCTACATATTAAGCTATAATGTGCCATGTAGGCAGAGGAAGCTTTAGGTCAAATTTAATCTACTTTGTAAGTTGGTAAATATAAATCTTGGAGTTGGCAAATGAACTGCAATAAACTGCCTTGTGTACACTACAGCAATGTTATCACAGGGCCGGAAGGGAGGCAGTCTCTAAATATTTGTTGGGTGAATCAATAAATGGCACGAGCTATTTTTTTCCAGTTGTGTGGTTTGAGCATTCTGTACTTACCAGTTTGTATAATGACCACCATGGCACATCTAGGTAGTAATTGAATTTGGCGTTGCTCTTCGGCATCTTTTGGAAAAACATGGTCAGAGAGAAGGAGAAACATCTTGGGGCTTTCTTAAGCTCTCCCACCATTCTTGGATGGGACTTATAATGTGGGAAACTTTA
Source organism: Pachyuromys duprasi (assembly GCA_028658305.1). Lineage (NCBI taxonomy): Eukaryota > Metazoa > Chordata > Mammalia > Rodentia > Muridae > Pachyuromys > Pachyuromys duprasi. The sequence continues at coordinate 71,007,139 of CM053763.1, read as the reverse complement.
TGAGCCATTGGGTTGGTGTTAGTGCAGAATCTCAAGGCGAGGCGGCCTCAGTAGCCACCTCCATTTTCTATTAGCAGCCCCAGATTCCAACTGGGGTCTACTTTTCCCTTCCTGTCAGGCTAAATGTCCTGATGGGACATTGTTTTCAGACCCCAGAATAAAGCATGTGATTCAAACTTAACTTAAACTGAAGATCATATGCCCTGGTATGTTGTTCTGGCCCCAAATTGGTCATGTCAGCACGTCTAGGGCCTCTGGGTCCCAAGCCAGAAAAGGCTTTGCCTGCTGCACTTGAATCCTGAGGGCCTCAATGCAGGGGCTATGGCTGATCTGCCACCCCTCCTCCGGCCCCTCCCCCAGCCTCTCTTCTTCTTCCTTGCCACGGTTCTTCAAGAGGTTCATTCTAAAAATACATTGTTGAACTTGCCAGTTTGCTTTCTCTTCCTCAAACTCATGACCTTTCCCCTCTAATTCTCTGTGCTGTGCTTCCAAATTCCTTCCCGTCTGCTCATAGTGCAGCCAAAGCTTGCCTGAGGGTCCTGCAGCTCTTGAACGGTTTCTTGGACCTTCGTCTCAGACGCCTGACCCACCTCCATACGTGTCTTGGTGGCCTGGTCCCACCTTTCTTCTTCTGTCTACGCCACCGCATTCTTACTGTGTAGCCCTTGCTCCTGTTGCTATGTATTCCACAGCTGATTGCTTCCTGTTTCTGTGGTCCTCACAGTGTACATATTAGACACCCTCTATGTACTGCATATGTGTTCATATCAATATATTACTTAGACTTGTAAACTCCCAAGGTTCACCATTTTCAACCCTAGCCACACCCCTAAGGCACTGCCCCCTCTGTGACCCCACTGCTAGCAACTGCCATCATAGTGTTACTGCCGACCACACACAGCGAGGGCTAAGTTGGCCTTTGTCTTCCTTCTTCACCAGCTGTTTCTGGAACTCCATATATGTTCATTTTATGTCCATGGATTTGTCTCATTATCTGGTTTTTAAACTGCTGGCATCCCTCCAGCTTCTGCTTTGGCAACTGTGGGATGATATTCACTTTTTCACATAAACTGTTCATAAACTCAACATCCAATGCCTGAAATCCATGTCCCGAAGGAGCAATGAAGTATAAGCAACAGAGTGCCATGTTTTAGGCATCTGACTTGCGCTCACTGCGAGTCTGTTTAAAAGTAATCCCCGGATTTACTACCAATGGAGTCGTGAGCAGGCTGCCAGCAACTACTTTTCCCAGCACACCTCCAAATCGTGTCGCCAGCAGTAACTGAGCCACCTTCCTTGAGAAAAACTTGGGGTTGTTCCCCTTGTGCGCTCTTACTAATTCTGGGCAAGGGCCTGAATACTCTGGAGAGCACAGATCTGGGAGAACAACTAGCTGATTTGTGCTGACTCTCCCAGGCCTGTTCCTCTGTGAGCACAGTGTGAATTCAAACTCCCCTTTCACTGACCTTTCTGTACATTGATTTGGGGTGGTGGTGGGGGGAGTATTGGCAAATCCCACCCAGCCAACCTCCAAATTCTTCTTTGAGCCCCATGCCTGCCACCTTGCTTGGCTTCCAGCATGACTTATAGGCTATAAAAACTGCCGTGTTTATATTGGCCATGTTTCTTTAAATGTATATATCATAGATTTTACTTGGGGGGACTTTATTCCTTAGACAAAATCCAGGTGGGAACCGTTGCGTCAGGCCTCAAAGGTCAAGAGAAACAGAAGCAAGTCCAAAATCTGACCTCATTTTCACGTTCCTTCTTCGCACTTTGCAGCAGTTGAGAGAGAAAAGAAGCCTCTTTGTACTACCTTGTTCATAAGTGAACATGACGAATAACATAAGCAACGCATGTAGCATGTTATTTGTTAAAAGGCTGTTGTGGTATATGGGCAGGGGGTATGAATATTCCTGGTAAAGACATGTACTGTTGAGAATCCCTACAGCCCTGCAAATGTTACTTAAATGACCGCTACCAGCAGGCCAAGATTCGCATACCTTGCTGAGTCTGTGCCACTGGACATAGAGCTCAACACAAAAAAAGAATAATAATAATCATAATAAAAGTGACACATTAATTCCTTATAAACAGAAAAGATATAGTAAAGTGCAATCCCAGGGCTGAGACTATAGGCATTTCAGCACACACCCACAATCCCATCATCACACAAACTCAGTGTGAGGGTGCACACCTATAATCCCAGCACTTGAAAGTGACCGGCAAATGATAGGAACAGGAGTTCTAGACCACCCTCAGCTACACAGTTCAGGGCCAGCCCAGGATACAGGAGACCCTGACTTTTTCAATTAAAATAAATTAAATTGGACGGAAAGTGGTTATTATAAGGAAGAGTGCAGTCTACTAAACTATGAAGTCAGATGCACAACACATCAGGGAAACCTTGGCAGCCGCTGCCAAGATAAAGAAGCCACAAAAGAGAGGGTTCACGTAGTGAGTGAGCCACCTACTGGTCAGAAGAGCGTGCTGCTGTTTGTGGCATTGCCAAATCAAAACAGACATTAAGCCTGCATACCAATACGATTTCTGAATTCGGCAACTCCCTATCAGTGTAGAATAAAAATAGGAAACGTATCTTTGCTTTTAAAATGAAATACCAGAGAAGGATAACGCAGCAAAGGGACTCTCCCTGCAATATGGCTACTGCTGCATTGAAAGGTCTAAATATTTAAACACAGGGTGAATTTGACTAGAAAGCCTCCCCCCCCCCCCCAAAGCCTGCCAAGGGGTGCAGTTGTCAGCCGAGTCTGCATTGAAGGGGCCCCTTCCCTTTCTCACTCACTCACCGCTCATTTGTGCTAGCTAGCGGTAGACGCTATAACCTTTAAAATTTACAAGTTGTCGTATGATGCTTTAGAAGTTGAGATTGGCCATTTATTGTCCATCTGACAACAGTTCACACAAGTTTTGTATATTTTTTAAGTCTATTTTTTTAAGTTGTGATTTTTTTCTTTCTGTTTTTTTGAGACAGGGTTTCTCTGTGTAATAGCCCTGGCTGTTCTGGACTTGCTTTGTAGACCAGGCTAGCCCTGAACTCACAGAGATCCGTCTGCCTGCCTTTGCCTCTTGAGTGCTGGGATTAAAGGCATGTGCCACCATGCCCTGCTGTGAGATGTTTTTGTAAGTTTTCAATTTTTTAAAAATCATTTTTTTTGTTTTCAACTTTGTTGATATATTTGCCGTATGAAAATCTTGTGTGTTTTTAAAACTAATTTACGGAGTCATGTCTTGGTGAAGAAAGTGTATCCAATTCTTGGGTTCTAGATATAGTTTGCTTTATTTTGTCTTAAGGTTTTCATTACTTAAGTTCTTCAATATAGATCTGAATTTAAATCTCCCCTGCAGGACTTGGTATTTTTTGTTTGTCCTTTGAGACAGGGCCTTCCTGTAACTGAGGCTGGCCGTTTAGGGTTCTTCTGCTGCAGCCTTCAGTGTTCTTGGATGACAGCTTTTTGGAGTTTCACACGGTGTGAGGTAACCACCCAGCTTCTGCTTCATCTGCCTGGGACTGGGATCACACCACTGATTCAGCAGGCACTCTGACCCTACCTTTGGATAAGCTCATAGAATTTCTTGGGACCCACTGTGCCAATATCAGACTGGTTATGTTGTGTTTAGACTTCTAGTTTCATTCCCGGGGCACCTTGTAAAAGTGTTATGGAGAGGAGAGGCTGGGCTGCTGGGGAACACATCTGGGCAACACCTGGGATGACACAGCAGTGGCTGAAAATGTCTACTTGGTAGAGGGAGTGTCTTCAAGAAAAAAAACAAAACAGAACAAAAAACCAACACCGGGAACTTTGTGTTTGACAGCGATTCATGTCACGTTCATGGGAAACTCACCAGTTTCTAACTGCCTTAAAAGAGGGGCGGGATGAAAAAACTGGGAAACAGTAAGATCTGGAGAGGACAGGAGCTCCACAAGGAGAGCAACAGAACTGAAAATTCTGAGCACAGGGGTCTTTCCTGAGACTGATACCCCAACTAGGTACCATGCATGGAGATAACCTAGAACCCCTGCACAGACGTAGCCCATGGCAGCTCAGTGTCCAAGTGGGTTCCACAGTAGTGGGAACAGGGACTGTCTCTGACATGAACTGATTGGCCTGGTCTTTAATCACCTCCCCCGAGGGGTGAGCAGCCTTACCAGCCACAGAGGAGGACAATGCAACCACTACTGATGAAACCTGATAGACTAGGATCATAAGGAAGGAAAAGAAGACCTCCCCTATCAGCGGACTTGGGGAGGGGCATGAATGGAGAAGGGGGAAGAAGGAAGGATTTAGGAGGGGAGGAGGGAGGGAGCTACCTGGTGGATACAAAGTGAATAAAGTGTAATTAATAAATAAAATAAAATAAATACAATTTCAAAAAAAATGAAAAAAAAGGAGGGGTGGGGGATACAGCCAGCAATCTACTACTGATGACCTCACATTGTGAAGGAAGAGCCCCAGCAGCTGGAGGAGGAGCTGGGACTCCCAGGAAAAAGGCTGGAAAGCGCTCAGAAAGCCCGTGCAAGTGGCACCGAAGCAAAGAGTAAACCACAGTGGACTGGCAGAGTGGCCAACACTCCCTGGGGTCACTTTGGGAATGTGAAGTCTGTCCCATCCAAGAGTCTTTCCAGAGAAATGGGGGACTTTGCTCAGTCTAATTCAAGGCATCTGAAGTACTAGGATCTGATTTGCTAGCGAACAGTGATCAAGAGTCAGGTGAAAGATTTGAGCTGATGGCCTCTAAGGGGTGGTGAACAGGCACAAAGCCAAGACAGTGACTGAAGGACCACCTGGGAATAAGAAAAACACCCAGGAATAAGAAAAACAACTGTAAAAGAAAAACAACTGTGACTATTCTCAGCCTTGAACTGAGGCCAGACACAGACAGTCCTCTCTGGAGGGCAGAGTGAACTTATTTTGAGAATTCAGGGCAGGGTGGACTGTTCTAAGAAAAACCACAAACAACCAGCTGCCGAGCTGTCTTCATGCTATTTCTGCTGACCAATCTATGTAAAAGGCAAATGTGGTCTGATTTTTAGGTATAAAAACCCTGTGCTTTGCATGTTCGTGGTCGTCTCCTGCCTTTGGAGGGGAGACCCCATCGCAATCGGAATAAAACCTTTCGCTTTTGCATCGGGTCATGGTCTGTGAGAGTTCTTGGGAAAGGCACAATCCCGAGCTTTGAGACTATAGTTCTTACATGACAAGGACAGGAGCATAGGCACCAAGAGCAAGAGAAGTTTTTCATGCCTGAGGTTTCCAGTGCCTCCAAGATGACCCACATTTGTAACTAGTTCCAGACGATGTGACACGTCTTCTGGCCTCTGAGGGCACTGCACACACATGGTACAGACATTCATACAGTAATACACCCATACACATAAAAAAAGAGCAGTATTTCTTACATTTGATGATAGAACTGCCTAGTGTCTTGATCTTTTTTTTTTCATCTTCATAGCTGTTTTTTACAATTCTGAATATGTGTCATCTGTGAAGGTTGTGTGTTTTTGTTTTTGTTTTGTTTTGTTATTGTGGATTGCATTACCTGTGTTGAAACTGTTTCTGGGCCCTTTGCTTTGGAAATTCAAGTTTGGGAAATGTACCTCTCGGTAGTGGAAGGAGCCTTCTTTATTACACACACACACACACACACACACACACACACACACACAATGTCATACTGTTCTAGAATGAGACAGTGTTGGTCTTTAATACCATTCCTGTTTTTCCCCATTGGTTTGACCAGTGGCACTGAGAAATCTTTTCCACATAAATAAATCAACAGCAACAGGAATGGGAACCATCTTGCTTTGGTGATGCCAGTCAGTTCTTTGTACTTTTTAAAGATAAATGTCCCAGACAGGATGGAGGTACATCATTAATTTTTAATGGTCAGTTAATGGAAAAATCTACCTTCCTTTTTGTTGAAAACTTGATGATGGAAACTGCTTGGCTTGCAGAAAGATTCACTAGCCAGACATTAGAGCCTGTGTATTTGTCAGTATCTTGGATGTACACCAAAAACCTTTACCAAGACCTTTCAAATGACTGTAAATCCTATCTCTGACTTGAGAAGCATTTTGCTTAATCTAATCAATCTAAAATGTTTAGGCAATTTAAAATACTGTGAGTTTTAATAGTTGCTGTGAATGTATTTAGAAAATGTCCTGGTTAGTTTTTATCGTCAACCCGAAACAACCAAGAGTCCCCTGGGAAGAAGGACCCTCAACTGAAGAATTGACTTGATCATATTGGCCTATATGCATGCCTATGGGACAATCTTCAAGGTTACTAAGGATGTAGGGGGAAGCTCATTTTGGAGGCCACTATCCTTAGTCAGGCAAGTCTAAGCTGTATAAGAGAGCTAGCAGAGAAGAATCCAGAGAGGAAGCCAGCAAGCAATGTATCCCCATGGCCTCTGCCTCAGTGCTTGCCTCCAGGTGCCTGCCTTGATTTCCTTAAGCGAAGGTCTATTTTCTAGAAGTGGAAGCCAAAAAACCCCCCTCTCCTCCCAAAGTTACTTTTGGCCATGGTGTTTATCAAGCAACAGGAAGTAAGCCAGTTCAGACATCTTTTTAAGTAAGATGTCCATACCTAGAAGAAAAAAAATAGTACACTGAAATTGGTCCATTCATTGGTAGATGTCAGCAGTTACCATGGGTCATCTAAATCCCGACCCTTCTGTTAATTTAAAAGGCAGCTTTAGATACTGTATTCATTTCTGGACATATTTCTAACAAAGTGTGTAGCATAAGGTTATTGGGTAATTCAAATGCTGATTTCTGCCAACATTTGTTCCCTGATATGCCAATAAAGCAGTTTACAGTCAATCACTGAGCTGGGAGAGACTAGGGGGGACTTCCTGCCAGCCAGGTGAGGAGGAGTTAGAGGAGGAAGTAGGGGATTCAGCAACAGGAAGAGGATGAGTAGAGAGCTCAGGGAAAGTCACAATGTGAAAGTATCTCTGGGTTGCACATTGGGATGAAGCCAGACTATTTTAGAGGATTAAGAATAGAGTTAAGCGGGCGGGGAGGAGGGAGATGAGGGAGGGAGTGGGAAGGTGGGAGGGGGCTACGCCTGGGATGCAAAGTACCTAACCTGTGATTGATATAAAAATAAATAAAAAAATAAAAAAGCAAACAAGCAAATAAATAAAAGACAAAAAAAAAAGAATAGAGTTAAAACTGCTCGGTTCTTGTGCTGTGAAGCTTGTTAAAAATAATATCATGGAGTCTCAATTATTTGGGTGATAGCTGGGTTAAAAGAGAAACTGAGAAACAAACATAGTTTTATAAAAATAACTATAAGATTTTGGCATACCAAGAGGGCCCAAACTTAAATAAAAGTAAAACTACAAGCAGTTTCTCAGTTCTGTTAATAAGAGAGCAAGAATAGTTTCTAAAGCAGGAGCTCACAGCTTCAGAACCTCTACAGAGTAGCAAGGTCTCCAGACTGTTGCAAAAAAAACAAAAACTGATAAAAATTACAGAGAGGCAAAGCAAAAGCAATTCTTTTAAGAAGCTCTTGCTAAAAGATTAAAAGGTGGCCCTTTAACACAGCTTCTCAAAGCCAGATTTTCCTAGCCAAGGCAGGAAGCTAAATTCCTTTGAGTAGGGGTTCTTGCTGGGCTGATTCATGCAGGCCAGAGGAGCAAACATTTGTGGACCCAATAACTTCCCAGAGTGGGGAAGGGGTCAGGATTCAGTGAGGAAGGAAATGCCTCTCCCTGGAAGCAGAACCAGAAATAGACTGAGAAGCCTCAGGCATCTGACCTGATAAGGTCTAAAAGGGAAGCTCAGTCTAAGAAAGTAAAGTCCTTAGGGAGAGATTTTGAGATTAAAGAAGAATATTATTTCCTATGTTGAAAACAGAGGAAGAAACAATGACACAGTGCTTCTGGATTCCATTTGAGTTTTTTGTTTTTCGTTTTTTTTTTTGTTTTGTTTTGTTTTGTTTTTTAGCATACAAATAACTTTTTCAATGATGATTACAGCTTTGTGTATCCTCTATGGAAGAAATCAGGATAAGACAGACATGGAGAAAGAAGAGACTGAGAAATTAGATGCTAAATTATAGGCTGTAGAACAGAGGTTGGAGGAATCTTTGAATCAAAATAGGGGACTTTCAGATAAATCCAATGTAAAATTTACATAGCACCAAAAGAGGTAGTTCCAGATGAGAAAAATCCACAAAGGCTTAAAGAAATTGTAGAATGGCAGCCCATTGAGATGCTGGATAGAAAGGCTTTGGCTATAGGCTAACATGGTCAGACTAGCAATTGTATGCATATTGTTCAGGTTCACTTACTGGATAAAGATCTATAAGCTGAGGTAGAAATGCAGATCCTGTTTGATGTTGGCTTGCAACAAGGTCACACAATGGCCTGTGTGTTCCATTTTGGAGAACTGAAATATATGCAACCATGTCATAGGTTCATACTCAGAATTCTAATGAGCTTTTGCCTTAAATTCTGAAGATGATTCCACGATTGCACATTTGCTGGAAATGATGACTATCTTGAAAATGCCTTTATAGATAAAAGCTGATGATGCTTCAACATGTGTATCCATTAGGCTACAGCAATGTTTTAGATAATGTGGCATAGAAAGTGTTACAGATATATCTTACAATCTTACAGCATAGACAATTGTAGAGAAATTTAACAGGACTTTAAAGAAAATGTACATAGAGCAGAAGGGAGATAAGGAATCTCCCAGGGATAGACTAAATAGTGTTTCATTGACAAAGTTTTTAAATGAGACAAGTAAGTAGCACAACTGAGGAGCTATATTGGATTATGGGGAAAAAACTGAACTAAATCAGTCTGTTTATATTAAGGACATCATAACTACAAAATGGAAGACAGGAACATTTTTTGCATTGGGAAGGAGACTATGCTCTTGTTTCAACAGGAAATAAAAAGCAATGTATTCCACCCAAAACTGATGGAAATCAGATTAGACAGGGGAGAACGCCTCAAGATCTTGGCTGCAGACATGAGAAAGCAAATCAAGAAGACCAAACAGGACAGGTAATATAATTTGCTTATCCCTCCACATGGGAACAGTTCTGTGACTGACTGAGACATGAAAATAGCTCCAGCCAGGACTTCAGCTATCCATGGCCAATAAATCTTTGGCTACAAAATCTTCAGAACGTATCATACCATTCTTTTAAATGGCATAGATAAAAATTTATTTTACAGTTTGATTGTATGGTCTAAACTAACTTATATAGAAAAACAAATGCCTTACCTGCTCAGAGAGCAGAGAAACATCTTTAACTGAACTGTGCTCAGTGCACAGCCCATACATATATTAATGCAAAAGTGTATAATATCTTTGAAAGTTAGTATTCTGCAGAGAAGAGGACCAGACACCAAAAATAGATAAGACAAGTAGCCCAGATGATCCAACCTCACAGAATGCTTCAATGTGTTTTCAAAAAACCAAACAAACCAAAAACCAACCAACCAACCAACCAATCAACCAACCAACCAACCAAACAAACAAACAAACAAACAAACAAACAAAAAACTGCATTTGGGAAAATTTCAAAGTGGCTAGCTCATCCAGCATCACAGACTGTTCAGTCATGACTTCAGTTAAGCTCTGAACTTTCTCAGCATTGAGAGACTGGACAGCAAAAGTTACAGCTAGCTTTCCGAAGACTAGACAATATCCCAATTTTCTTGCCTCCCCCACTCCCACAAAGAAAAACTATGTCCCTAAATCTGCAGGAAGGAATTTAAGAAAACTATGCCCCCAGAGATCTACAGAATATAGCATTTAAAGATATTTTATTAATTTAAGGCTTTTTGATCATGAGACAGGTCTACTCCTGACAGCACCCTCATTCTATTTCAAAGGGTATTAAAGGCTTTATATGTGGCAAGCTGGCCACTGGGTGAGAAAAATGCCCTGTGTCAATTATAAACACAATACTGTCCAAACTGGACAAACTGGATGCAGAAAAGTTGATTGCTGAACTTTGCAAGGAAAAGGTAGGCAAGTCCTTTGTAATTCCTGCTTCACAGAAAAGCCTGTCAAATATTCTGAGCCAGAAGGCTGAAGATGATGCTCCAACATCATTGAGAAATTTTGGGAGACTGTCCAGGCAACCAAATATCTCTGTCATATTTACACTTTGGAAGCTGCATGCCTGCACTTCCTACATATCTAGGTAATATTTATTCATTCTTAAGTCTCTGATGGGGTTGAAGGCTAGATAGTTATAGTCTCACAGTTAAACTCAAATTGTTTAGGATGATAGAAATTTATAGATAGCAGAATACTTTATCCAAGGCTGCCAAATACACAAATTCAAATCCTTTCTAATATTTTTCATAGCTGTTATTATTGCACATAGTTTGTTATTGTAAGAGAAAGAGCCTTTTACTAGACTAAAAGGGGAAGATGTAGGCATAAAATTATTGTGCAATTCAAATGGTGATTTCTGTATCCCCATATATAGTTGCAATCCTTGTTCTGAGAATCTCTTATCTCAAAGTTGGGTAAACACTGCTCCCCAAATGTCCCCTGATTTGCCAATAAAGTAGCTTACAGCCAATTACTGAGCCAGGGAGAGAACAGGGCTGGCCTTCCTGCCACCCAGGGGAGGAGTTAGAGGGGATTCAGCCACAGCACAAGACAAAGAGGGAGAGCTCAGCAGAGGAAGTCACAAAGTGCAACTATCTCTTGAATGTACACTGGGGGGAAGCCAGATTATTTTAGAAGATTAAGAATAGAATTAAAACTGCTCAGGATCATGCTGTGGAGCTTGTTAAAGTAATATAATGGAGTCTCAATTATTTGGGTGTTCTCAGGATTAAAGAGAAACAAACACAGTTTTATAAAAATAACTATTAAAAAGTGGGAATATCTTCTATTATTATTATCAATGAAAAGCTCATTAAACACTGTATATTACTCACTTTGTTCATTTTTGTGATGAAACACCCCACAAATAGAAACTTAAGGAAAAACAGGTTTTAATAAAGCTTTAGTTTCTTTGTATGTTATGTACATATGCTTTTGTTTTAATCCCAAGTGTGGGATTTTAGTTGGTTCACACCTGTTAATTGTTTCCTGTGGAGTGTGGCTTTTGACAGCTGGTAATGACCTTCCATGTGTGGCATGGAGCGGGGCATGGTCTCAGACTCTGAGAGTATAGATATGAGGCTGAGAAAGAGACTATGTGGTGTTCTGTGTGGCGTTTGGTGTTGGCGTCTGGCATGGAGCAGTTTGGAGAGACCAGAGTCCGGAGCCCAGAGATGGTGTGGCAGTTTAGAGCAGACAGACGGAGAGAGATGCCTCGGGGTGCAGTGGCATGGAGGAGATGCTGGCTGCATCTGTGGTCGATGAAGATTAGTCTAAGCCTCAAGTAGCTGGAAGAAGTAAAGGGGTCTGCCTCCCCTCTCCCCACTAACAGTTTCTCTCTCTTACTTAAGGTTGGGGGGTTGGTGGAAGAGAGAGAGGCCTAAACACCCCAAATAAAGCAGAATTTTTAAAAAGACTCTTACAAGTGGCTTTCCACTACAAAGGGTTTACTTTTGGAGGGGTGCTTTCCATGTATAGGAAGCATAGCAGCAATGTACTGTGGCTGGTCACATCACATCTGTAGTCAGAAAACGGGGATTCAGCTGGCTTTCCCGTTTCCTCCTCTTTCTATTCAGTCTGTGCTTGTGGCCCATGGATTGGTGGTGGTCGCGTTCACTATGGAGCATTCTCACTCAAACTCTCTGGAAACACCCTCATAGACATGCCTAGAGATATGTCTCTTAATCAGTTCTAAACACAGCCAAGTCGACAGTGAAAAATGATTATCATATACTTAATATTGTCAAACATTCAGGGCCCATAGCACCTCAGCTGATTTAGATTAGCAGCGGGTACCCTTTCTTCAGGGGTATATGTTAGTATTTATTTTAAAAGGATGCCGCACACACAACCAATTTTAAATCCAATGAAGTTTATTGGATGGAGATGTAGAGAGAGAGAAAGAGCTAGATATGACAGGGGAAGGAGACGGGGCACCCTCACAGAGAAAGAGGAGAGAGGAAGACAGCACAGGGCAAGAGAGAGACAAAGTGGCGGGTTGGTCTTTTTAGGAACTGAACCACACCTGCCGCCTGCTACCTGGTGGGAGACACATGATGACATCATAGGGTGTTAGGCAACCCATAAGCAGGCTGCCTAAATACTAATATTCCTCCCTTTTTTTATAACTAAAAATGAGGAGCTTGGGCTGCTTAACATGTAAGGCAAGTTAAGATATATAAATGTAGGTGCATTGGAAGCAGCTCTTGGTTGCCATGTAAGGGGGTGAGAGACAGAGAGAGAAGAAGAAATAGCACCAAAATGTCCAGATTACGTGATGAGGAGGAGAGGAAGTCGCTGCCCTGGAAAGTTCAGGGTAGAGGGTGGAGTTGCCAGCCACGCACCAGATAGTGACCGAGGAACGCTGAGAGAACCTGAAGCTACCTGTCCTGGGCCTAAAGCACAGCATTCCAGCCTTTTGTTAATAATAAGTGAATAACAGGCATAGATTCTCTTCTGGCTGCTTCCTGCTGACACTGGCACCGCTGTAGGAGGTCAAAAGACTGGAATGCTGGCCAAATCCAGGAAGAACAGGCTGTTTTGATGCTGTCCAGGGTCTGTGAGAACATTCATGGCTGGGAGGGAAAGTGCAAGTTCATCTTGACGGAAGTCTCTGAGGTCAGACTGGAACACCTAGGGTAGCTGCTTTGGTGCTGTTGTAGATGTAGGAATCACCTGGGTCTGGCAGGATGCTGGGACATATATATATAGACAGAAGACAAAGTTAAGTAGGTTATGGGAACCTCCATTTACCTGAGGGAACCTCCGTTTACCCAGTCACTGGCAGTAATTAAAAAGGTTTTGTCTTGGGTCTGTCATCTAAGGAAATTGAGGCCAAGTTTGGTTACAGAGGTCTGTAAGCGTAGAGGCCCTTAAAGCAGTTGTTAGGTGTAGAAATATGAAATTCTCCAGAAGACATCCCAGAGGAGAATCTGGAGGAACAGATGAATGGACTAACAGTTTCCTATATGGTTTAGAATATAAAAAGTTCCTAGCTTGTAAAAGTATAAGGCTATCCTATAGATTAATAATATTACCATTTTTAGAAAACAAGACCAAACATATTTAACCTTTTTATAGTGAATATATAGCACAATAACCAAATTTTAACACAAATAAATAAATGCCTCTAAAATTATAGATCTTAATTTAGAGTATTGGTAAAAACTTGTATGTAGTAAGCCCTGAATTATGAGTTTTAAAACCAACAACACAGAACAGTATAAAGCAATTTTAAAAAATTACATTTGCATTTATTACACCAAACCCATTAGCCAGAAAACCTAGTGGTGATTCCGGATCACCAGCAACTCAGTGATGGGAAATAAAACAACGTTTATTCACTAATTTAGGAATTGATAAAGACATAGGCAGTTAGATATATACTTTAAATTACCTTAATTTGAATAGATGTTTATAACCTTGAAATTTTAGCATCATATCAAAAATAGCTTGATCCAGGGTTGAATCATATTTAAATATTTACATATTGTAAATACATATTTATTTATGCATTTACATATTTGTGTAACTATGCAAATACATATTTATATATTGTAAAAATGTAACTTTGAATTTCAAAATCCATGTCCTTTTAAAACGAGACTTGTTGCTGTCTTAGTCCAAAAGAAGATAAATAAACAGAGAACTAATTATGATTAAAATTGTTCATACCATGTGGTCACCTTAAGGTTTCCAGTTTAATCTTAAGATTTTTTTTAGAGTATAAAAAGAAACCAGAGAGTATTTTTATTTAGTGGGATAGCAGGCAGAGAGAAACAGACAAGACTTGGAGAAAAGAGAAATAGGGAATTGCTTCACGGATCGCTCTTAGTGTTACTAGATATTACTGGATATTAGACATTTGAATAAGGCAAATATATGTGTAGAAGCCAGAGGTTTCCCAAA
>CM053763.1:70975894-70992616 GCA_028658305.1 Pachyuromys duprasi | reverse complement strand
GCTGAATTAAAAACTCCACTGCTTTTGGGTGTTTCTGGTGGGGCCATGGTGTCCTGATTTTTGTTGGGTGAGTTCTTTCCCCGATTTCTGGGCATTTGTTTATATATAATCAGGGAGCTGTTTGTGCTTTAAGGCTGTACTTCAGTCTGAATCTGTCAATCTCTTGTGTCAGTAGTATTCTTCAAGAAGATCAGGGATTTCCGGTGGTTTGTTGGTGTGTGTTGTGTCTCCGTTGAACTCTGTTGTGGGCTCTGTGTGCCAGGCTTCGTGCTCTGTGCTAGAAGCTGTGAGCACTGCATGCTGGTCACCCCTCTGGTCTGGAGTCTTTACTCCTCACTCTGTGCTAGAGTCTGATTGTCCAGGTTTGAGATGTCAGCTGGGGTCTGTGCACTCCGCCCTGGGCTTGCTGCTAAGGGCTCTCCCCTGGAATGGAGATTTGGTGCCTCCTTCTGTGCCAGGGGCTGTGCACCACGGTCTGAGATGATATTTGGGGCACACACAGTGGGTTTGGGTTGGTGTGCATCTGCTGTATGCAGGCCTGTCTGAAATGGAGCCCGAGGCCTTCTCTTTCTGGCCCGTGGACAGACACCGGAACTGAGGTTTTTGCTGGCGGATGCATGCACCTTTCGCCCTCAGTGTGTAGTCTGGTCAAGACGGTCCCTGGCTCCTCTCAGTCTGTGGTGGTTCCGGCGATTGGTGCGTGCCTGCCGCACACCCATGGGTTGAGGCAGAACTCGGGATCCTCCCAGACCTGCAGGCGGACTCACACACTGAGTTTTTGCTGGCGGAAGTGTTCGGCGGCGCCCGCAGTGTGCAGACAGGTCAAAACGGTCCCCCACCCCTCTCAGTCTGGGGTGGTTCCGATGATTGGTCTGAGCCTGCAGCACACCCGTAGGTTGAAGCAGAACCCGGGTGCAGTGTGAGCTTGCAGTGTGCAGTTCAGTGAAAATGGTGCCCGGTTCCTCCTGAGACTGCCCACGAGACTGTGTGATCCAGTCTATTATGGCGGGTGCGGGCACCCAGCGCGGCTGCTCGTTCAGGTCAGAGCTGTGCGCCCGGGAGATTTTTCCAGGTAATAACTGGGTGTCCCTAGGGTTTTCCCACTTGATTTTTTCACCGTAGGAGTTCTGCTCACCTGGCACTCACAATGCTGGCATTTTAGGTCCCAGAGTTCAGTCTCCTGGTCACTGCGTTGTTTCTGCTCTCCTACTCCTCAGACACAGTGTTCTCTCATGGCAGCCATCTTGGATTCCTCAGAATGTTTGTTTTAAAACTTCGTATAAATATCTTGGGTGTCTCTGTGCATACATTTACATGTATATATGTGCACATGCATGTACCACAGCATGTGTGTGGAGGTCAGACAACGACTCTGCAGAAAACACATCAGTTCCAGGAACTGAACATGAGCTGTCATGCTTGGTGGTGACCACCTTTACCTCCTGGGCTATCTTGTGTGACTTGTCTTTCACATTTGTCTATTTTTCCTGTGTGTTCTTCCACGAGCCATGACACAGGCATGGAGGTCAGAAGGATGCTGGAGTGGGTTGGTCCTCTCCTTCTACCATGTTTTTTTTGGATTCAAATTTATGTTGTTAGGCCGCAAGAATCTGTACCTGCTCAGCCATCTCACTGGGTCCCTTATTACATGTTTCAATGGCATTAAAGAAGCCATTTCTTCGAGGATGTTATACTTGTCATCAATATTGCTAATAAAAAATGGCAAGCTCAGCCATATCGGTAGCATCAGTACTATTGTCAATCAAAAAATTATAGAATCTAACACTGCTGCCTCCACCCTTCAAGCCCTTCCCACGGAGTTTCTAATTTCTTCAGTTACACTGGCTATAAGACAAACTAATTTTAGAAATAATATAAAATAATGCTTTTCAGGGTATACTGTGTCCTTCATACTCTCCATACATTGCCTAGTAAACTCAACATAAGTAGTTTTGATTTTCTATTAAAATGCCATCACATAATCAGCTTTACAGTAGATTTGGAGTTGTGATTTTCAAAACAATTCTGGTTCAGACATTTGTTCTTCACTTTCCTCATTTTATCACTGCAGCACAATCCCTGATGCACATGGAATTTAGCAGTATGTGTTTTTGCGTGCAATACCTTTTAAACTATGAAAACTCACACACATTTCCCTCTCCAAACCATGAGAAGCCCCTGTAAAATAAACAGGCCACCTTACCACATTTCTTGACAAAATAGCCTGGTTTTGCTTACTTGTCATTGAACACTTTTTTCTTCATCTGTAAATTTGGGGACCTGAGAGGGTTTTGTTGTCTTTTTGAGATCTCCACAGACACCATGGCATATGTCTACACACATACGTACACACAGACAAAAATAAAAGTGAAAAAGAGGAACAACACAAACCCACGTAACTGCAGGAGAATGTTCTATGTGGTAAAGGAGCTTGTAGGACAATCTTAGTTGTGAAAATTTTGTAGTTTCGTTTCTTTAAAAAGCACAGAAATATTATAAGAATATGTTTTCATTTTAATCCCAGTTGTGGGATTTGGGGCTGCTTCAGATGGCCCGCAGCAGATGACTCAGATTTGCCTCTTGCTCTAGCAGAGGCATGATTTTCCCAGTCACTGATAGTTTCTGTGATTGTGTGACATTTGGAATTTGGGAGACTTGCTTGCTAGAGCCTCTAGAGGTTGGGAGTTTTTATTTATTCAGGGGAGTTGTCAGTTTGTTGCTGGTTGTTGTTCGTTAGTTAGTCATGAAGAAAGAAGAAACAACAGCAAGAAGAAATTAGATATCCTGATCGTGAAGATATACTTGCCCCAAGAAACTCGATACCCCAAAGCAGCAGGAAGTCGTTTAATGATAATGTCACCTCCTTTCCGGCCCCTGACTGTCTTCAAGGATGTCTTTCCTTTCCTCTCTATACTTTTTTACTCTCTTATCTAGAGTTAGGGGGTTAAAATGGTGGAAGAAAAGGGGTGGAGACAGGTAGAAGAAAGAAGAACCCACAAAGTAGCAAAAAGACAGCTGCACCTAGTGACCCGATAAAGGGATGCAGATAAAGGTGAAAGGAGGGAATTAACTCCAAAAAGTCAGCCTCTGACTTCTGCATGTGCTGTGTTACACACATGCATATGTCCTGTGCCTCAGACGCAAGGTAAGTAAATACATGTAAAAGAATTTTAGATCAATAATAAAAAGCAAGCTGAGATGAAAAGTAACAATAAATTTTACTATGAAATTTAATTGACAGGAAAATACAAAGCAACATTTGAACCCTTGCCGGTCTCAGCTGTGGCTGCAGCATCAAGTAGACTCCAATTGTAAAGTGTTGTGGGAAATAGAACAGGCACAGCCAAGGAAACAGCTTAAATAAGAACATTTACCAGCCTTCTACACCAAACGCTATCCTTGGCAGTAAAAGGTTAAGACAGCATAGAGAAATTCCGTGTTTCATGTGTCAAGTCACCATGAGCACATGTCTGGTGGTGCCAATTTGACCCTCTGTGCTTGCAAACTGCATACCATTTATATGAAGCCATACATGCATGTAGACAGCAATGGCATGCATGTATTATTTTGTGTGACAATGTTGTCATCTAAAAAATTCATATTCGAGAACCACGCACTTGTATTACCAAAATACCACACACAAATGCCATGCTTTGGGGCTGGAAAGATGGCTTAGCAGTTAAGATCACTGGCTACTCTGGTGGAGGACCTGGGGTAAGCTCTCAGCACCCACAGGACAGCTCACAGCTGCCTGTTACTTCAGTTCCAGAGACTCTGTGCCCTCTTCTGACCTCTGCAGGTACCAGGCGTGCACATGGGTCACATACACACATGCAGGCAAATTCTCATCCACCATAAATACGTAAAAAAGCAAATTTCACACTTTAAGTAAGTTCACAGTTCTGTCTCAGACCACTTGCATAGCTCTGTGGGCCTTACGTTGGACATGGACACGTATGACCATGTTAGAAATGCCTCAACACAGTCAGTTCTTAGGATTCACATGTTGCTCTGTATTATTCTGTTCATCATCTGTTAAAAATGTTGTTTCTCTTCCTATCTGTAATCAAAATGAAACACCTATTTTCAGTTCTGATAGTTACTGTTTCTATAAGTTGGCTTTGAATGTCTCAAAAATGTGTTCTGGCAGTCCAAGAGCAGTTTGGTATTTAGCCACTGAGAATTCAGTACTTGTTACTGCAGCATAATTGGGCCTAACCTGACAGATGCAAGATAAATGTGATATCCTGATGTTGAGCTCTCTTCAACCTTCACTCCCCACTTTTGATGATTTCTTTTTTCTTTTCTTTCTTTTTTTTTTTTGGAGGGAGTTCCCTGGTCTTTGGTTTTGAATGGAAATTTGGAGAGACCCCCAAGGGACCAGAGTCCCATGCTTTTCTTTCAGTGTTTGTATTTTACCAGAAACTGATGAGCGACTGTTGATGGAAAAAGAATACTTTAATCTCCTTACTGAATCTCTGGACTCGTTCACAACTAAGAGAAAAGGTAGGCCCTAGGGAGTTTCCCTTTGAGCTGATAGCTCACGGCTATTCCAACTTAATGTCATTCTGTTCTGGTTTCCACTCTCTCTCTCAGTCTCTCTCTGTATTTTTGTATGTCTCTGTCTGTCTCTGTCTCTCCCTCTCATGAACCAGGGTTTCTTCATATGGCCAGAGCTGGCCTTGAACTTGTCATCTTGCTTCCATAGCCTCTTGGGTGCTGGGGTTTCAGACAGGCATTGCTATACCCAGGATTTATGTTTATCTTTCTCTGTGTGTTTAACTCATGTGTGTTAACTTTCGTTCTTTCAAACCAAATACTTCTGTGTTCAAGTCTCTTAAACACAGCATGTCTGTGGAGGAGGTGGCTCACAGTCTTTCTCACTGTTTTGTCTTATGAACTGCATCACTGTTCCAGAACCAAGACACCTATTTCCATACAAGAAGACAAGAGGAGCACACAGTTGTTGGTGAACAGTGATGACATTGAACATTCTATCTGAGTGTAGGGGTTTTGGGGGGGGGAAAAGTCAGTTACAAAGAAAGGACTTTTAGAAGAGCATGTGCTGTTTATTGGAAGAGTGGTGACTGTAAACACAGCATTTAAGTAGCATTTGCTGTGGGTCTGGCCATCTTTAAGGACTGTGTGTTAACTCACTTCACCCTCACAGCCATCTGTTGAGGAGGAAACTGCTCTGTTCTCAGTTTGACAGATGAAGAAACAGGCACAGAAGGTTGAGCTTTCTATGAACTACTTTGGGGCTACTGTGGCCAAGAACCTGACAGAAATAACTGAAAGGGAGAAGTAGCTATTTTTTTCAGAATGTAATGTTAGAATTCAGACGAGACTGTTTCAGCCACGGGTACCCACAGCAGCCCCCACCCCCTCATCACAGAGCTGACTGGCATCCTGTGAGGGCGTTGGGGAATAGCCAGCTAACAGACTTCCAACTGTCCAGATTTCTCACCTGGGGAGGTATCTGATGGCCACACATTCTGCCTTCCACCCCCTTCTCTAATTGGGAATCAGAACCCTTCTGCAAGGACCTGCTATGAAACCATCCCTCATCTCCAAAAAGTGATAGGATGAACAGTGTTCATCTGCCACGTGGGTCTTTCCTCCTGTCTTCCGAGTCTCTGCAGCCATGCTGCTACTCTGTTGTCTACGTATCTGTGTGCTAACAACTCCTCTAATAAACTTTTTAGCGCTCAACCACCCTTCTTCATCCATATTAGACCTGCAACCAAGACCTCTCAAGTCTGCTTCATGACCCCACAGAGTTTGGAATGAGATTCTCAGACAGAGACCGAGGAAACAGAGGCTTTTCTGCTAGGGAGTGGCTTTATTTGTGCTGGCACATGCTCAGCAGATTCAAGGCTGAGTGCAGGGTGCTTTGACTTGTAAACACTTTTGAATGCATCTTCCCCTTATGTGGTAGCATACATCCTCATTGAGCATCTTCTGGCTATAAGTTTGTGTTTCAAAGGCTACATGGATGTGCAGGGTTGCTGTGATACTGGATCACTGAGGCTGCAAGGATGAGATGAGAATGCTGTGCTGATGCTGATGAGGGAGTGTTGCTTTCTTTTTTTTTCTACAGGTCCAGTCCATCACACACACACACACATACACACACACACACATACACACACACATCTGTGTAGTGGGCTCCCAGACATTAGGATGATGTCCCTCTTATTTAGAATGGATCGTGTTTCCTGAAGACATTCCCACAGATCACCCAAAAGTGTCCCTTACTATTGCCTAGGAGATTCCAAATTCAGTCAAGCTGATGATTCATCACAAGCTTTTTTGCCAAGGCAGAAATGGCGACGTGGTCACCCAGGATTTGGATGGTCAGCCTGAACTCATGTGTTTTTGTTTTTATTAGTTTCTTTTCTTTTATTTTTTAAATTTTTTTCAGATAGTAGGAACTTCCCTCTCCTCCACTCCTCCCAACCCTATGCCCCACACATGTCCTTTCTCCCAAACATCTGCTGTTTAATGAGTGTTTCCATAGTTGAATGTAACCAGAGTTATCACTGACTCATGTGCCTAGTTCTCTGCCCCCCTTTTTAGAACAGCTTTTCATTAAGCTTCTCATACCTAGCCCCCCCATGTTATTAAACATCAAACATAATTTCCTGCCATCTTTCTGGAAGTACCATGTGATCCAAGTAGACTGGAAACAACAGATTCCCTTTCCAACAATGTGATCCCCACGTTCAGAGCATTTATGCTGCTAATAGAAAGCCCGTGTGCCCTCAGATGCTCTCTGTACACAACAGGGTTATTAAAGAACACACACACACACAAAGCCAGAAGTTTGTATCTGAGCTGCCGTGAAGATCCTGCCTCCCAGGCCTTGTACATGCCATGGGCCAGCACTTAGGACCAAGAGTTGACCATCTCCTTTTCACAGACTCAGCGCTCATGTGGAAATGTGTCCTGACTAGCTTGAAAGTGTCAGAGGGAGGAGGGTTGACATGGAGCACAGCTGCCCCAGCAATTCACATGTTCCGTGAGGGCCTAGGTGACAGTACTCAGGTGTTCAGCCTGAGTGGACCAGGTGTCGCTGTGGGTGCAGGGTTTAGCTGTGGTTAGCCTTGGTTTTCTTTTTCAAAGAAAATATAATATTTTTATTAATTCATAGAGAATTTCATACATGAAGACAATGTGTTTTGATTGTGCTTTTCCCCCACTCCACCCAAGTCTAACCTCTACCTCTTCCCAACTTCATGTTCTCCCCTGTTTTTTTTAATTTTAATTTTATTTTTATTAATTACTGTTTATTCACTTTGTATCCCAGCTGTAGCCCCCTCCCCCACCCCCTTCCAATCCCATCTTCCCTCTCTCTTCTTCTTCTATGCCCCTCCCCAGTAAAACTTATCAAGTCCAATTTATGCTGTCCACATACTCTTGAATGTGTGGCCTTTTTTTTTTTTTTCTGAAAAAAGTTGACCTATCAGAAGTCACACCCTTAAGGAAAATTGCCGTTTCTTCCCCTAGAAGATATCAACTGTGTGACTGACATTTCAAGTCAGTAGATTTTAACAGGTCAGATTACCCTCTGTGGTATGAGTGAGCTTTGTCAAATCTGTTGAAGGCCTTAAAAGAGTAGACTAAAACTTTCCCCAAAAGAAGTCTGGCCTCAAGATTAGCACAGCAAACCTGGCTGATATGAGCAATGTACAACGATAGACATGAAAATGTCATAATGAAACCCATTTGTCTGTACACTGACTAAAAATATTAATTAAAAGAGAAAAAGAGGAAACAGAAACCCCCTCTGAGTTCCCAGCCTACCTGGCTTGGCCAGTGGGATTTTGGACTATGGGCAGAAGTCTTGTCCCCAGGAGCCTGCGTGCTTGTCCTCTGCATTTTGACCCTCTGAGTTCCTGCAGTTATGTGAAATGGCCATTTAAATACCTATCTATCTATCTGTCTGTCTATCTATCTATCTATCTATCTATCTATCTACCATCTATCTTGTCTATCATTTATCTATCTATCTTTCACCGATATCTTTTTCTCTCAATATGGATAAATATAAAATAAAGATACAGCTGCCCTTTGGTTTCTGTGGGGGATTTTCAAGTCCGTTATACAAACTGGCTCTGTATTTGCATGTAACCTCCTAGAAGCCTCCCTGTACTTCAGCTCATCTATAGATCGCTCACAGTATGTAACACAGTGTAATGTGACTATGTAGATAGTTGACACACCGTGTTGTCCAGAGAATAACCATGAGCAACAATGACCATACAAGCTCAGTACAGATTAAGCCTTGTATGCCTGACTACATTTTTATCTGAAGTTAGCTGGGTCCATGGATATGGAACCCATGGATACACTGAATATTCAGTCTAGATTAGATATAGATCTAAGTCCATAGAAAAGAGGTAAACAGAACATATAAATATGGATGGATGTGTAAACACCATCGCTTCTCCTCTTATATTCCACAGATCCACAGAAGCCTAGAGTGGCTGGGGCCCAGCTCATGCTGCTAAAACACAACTGAACCAGACACTAGTGTGACAAACTCAGGACTGAGCTCCAGGGTTTAGAGGCAGTTTATGACCAACACTGTGTGGCAAACAATAACAAACACCATCAATCTATTTTCAGTGATTTTTACAGAAGTGTGTGGATTTGGCCAGATGCTCTCAGCATTAGAAGATAATCAAAATTTCTAGTTCTCTGTATTCTATAGATATTAATCTTTGTCTGATGTGTAACTCAACCTTATTTCCCAGTCTGTGTGCTGTCTCTTAACCCTTTTAATTGCTTATATTGCTTACAAAGACTATGCATTTCATGTATCCCGTTAGTCAATTCCTGGGGTTATGTCTTGTGCTATTAGAATCTTTTTCAGAA
Source organism: Pachyuromys duprasi (assembly GCA_028658305.1). NCBI lineage: Eukaryota > Metazoa > Chordata > Mammalia > Rodentia > Muridae > Pachyuromys > Pachyuromys duprasi. Next base: position 70,983,736 of record CM053763.1, on the reverse strand, counting down.
ACTTCTTGCCTATACCAACATTTTAAAGCCTTTCTCCTGAACTTTCCTCTATAGTTTCAAAGCTTCAGGTCTGTTATTTTCTTTGACCTGTTTTATATTTTCTTTATGGGGTGAGAATTAGAGATCACACTTCATTCTTCTGCATGTAGACACACAGTTTGACATCACTAGTTGCTGAAGAGGCTTTTTGGTAATGTACGCTTTTGACAACTTTTTCAAAAACTAGGTGTTTCAAAAGCTTTTTCAAAAGCTAGGCGCTCATAGCTGTGTAGTTTAGTTCGAGGTCCTCTACTGTAACTCATTCATCACCATGTGTGTTTTTGTGACAGCACGATGCTATTTTTACTACTATGGCTTTACTTGAAATCAGGCATTGCGGTGTCCCTAGCACTGATCTTTCGGCTAAGAGTTGACTCTTCATCATCTTTTCTGCTTCTACATAAATTTTTCTTTTTTTCCTTAGTTGAGTAAGTAATGCCATTAGAATTTTGATGGACCTTGTGATTTTGTCGATTTCTTTCAGTAATGTTGCAATTTTTACAGTATTAATTCTGCCAATCTATGATCATGGGAGGACTTTCCATATTTAGTACCATCTTTAATATTTTTACTGCCTTAAAGATTTTTGTTCGTTTGATTGGTTGGTTGGTTTGGTTTTTGGCAAGGTCTTTCATCTCTATGCTTTAAAAACCAGTTTAACTTGGTTGTGTTTATTACTAGGTTTTTTTTTCTGGCTGTTTGCTAACATCTTTATGTTGGTTTTGTGTCCTAGTTGGAATTATTTCAGTTTGTTAAGCACTTCATGACTTCTCTTCACTAACAATATGAAGAACTGCTACCAAATTGCTCGTCAACAAAAGTATCTATGCATAAAAAGATCTCATTTATATTAAACTGTAATCCTATAACACAGATCAGCAGAAGCTAAAACAGCCATATAAATGCACAAACTGTTCAGGGTCAGCAATAACAGGCTTGCTTATGGGCACACACACACACACAAACACACACACACACACACACACAGTTCTTTATCTGAATAGACCTTCAGTGCTCGGTAAGAACACCAGGGTTGTTAAATGTTAGTACATCTACAAATAAAATTCATGATGGTCATTCAGCAAAAAAGGAATATAGTTTGGCTATCGACTTAGGTGCTTCTATGGCTTATTGGGTACAGTTTAAATGACTCCCAAAGATTTATGCATTGGAAGTTTGGTTCTTGGTGTGATGATGCAAGAAGGGCACATTTAAGAGATAAACCTGACTGTGGATCCTGCAATCTACAATAATGACCTGCCAGGCAAAGTATGCCTTCTGATGCAATAGCAGAATGACTGTTATTGGGGTACCCAACACTTTCTTCTTGGATTTGAGGCCCACTCCATATGAGGGAACTCATGCCTAGTACTGTTTACCTGTTCAAGAGCCTGTGGCTGACAAGGTCATAGGCCGCAAGAGGAAACAATCTACTATTGTTTTCCTAAGTGTTCAAATTATCTTCTTAATTCTCATGTTTATTTCCACAGATTTAGTGTTTAGCTCAGCCACAGTATGAACAGTATCTATTTTCAGTGGCAACAGCTCATGCATAGATTAATAACTGGTTCATGTGTCAAGAATGAGTAATAATGGAATTTGTGGCCCTAAATGGGATTGCTATGTCACCCATTCCAAGGCTCATGAAATGAGGCAGAAAGAACCAGAGGGTGGCATGGCCTTAGTACTCACAAATTCACTGCACCTATGTGGTCCTGCACAAAACTTGAGCAAGACTGGGCTGATCGCATTTCATCATGGCTAGGGAAGGGCCTGTGAGTCCCTAGCTCTCTAAAGAACTAATGGCAGCAAGTGGTTGCTGGAAGAGAGGGCTATCATTTTCTTCAGTGGTATAGCCACTAATGAGTTGCCAAAACTCCAAGAAATAACCCCTGCTCATTCAAGCAAGTCTAATATCATGCACAGCAAGGAAATTTGCAACTAGGAGGGGGACTTGGAGAGAAGGGTCTCACTGAGACAAAAGCAAGATGAGAGGGTAACAGAGGGTTAAGAACAACTAAAGTATGTGTGTGTGTGTATGTGTGTGTATGTGTGTGTGTGTATGTGTGTGTGTGTGTGTGTGTGTGTGTGTGTACTGTTAATGAAGGGACAGGAGGCAGACCCTCGTAGAAAGTTTTTAAGTCATTTGGAGTGTGCCTCTCGGAAGTACTAAGGTAGTTCAAGAACCTGAGAATGTTTGCCCAAGAGTGAGTTGCTGAATATAAGAGTTCTCTTTTCCCCCGCAGCCTGGCTTTAGATCTGTCTGAATAATTTTACCTCTGAGGTGTGGCAATTTCCTTTGAATTGAAACATTTTTATAGTGAGGGAGGAGAGAAGATCCTAAGACCCAGAAAATAAAGATACCAAGATTCAGGAAGATCCTGAAACTTATAAGACTTCAGAAGGTCGTACTGAAGATGGTGCATGCCACAAGAGTCACTAGAGAGAATAAACTTTTCTGTGGGGTTGATTACAAGTTTTTCAGAGAACCTAACAAACTCAACTTTTATGAATTGTAAAAGCCATCCCATGTTGGGATGAGGTTTTCAGGGAGGCAGCTGCACTCCTGTAAGTAATTTCTTATTCATCCTCCTATAAGGAGCTATAATAAACTTGCTGATCCACTAGGATAAAGGGTTGGAATTCTTTTGGTCTTTCATTGGCGCCCTATTTAGGATGAATACACAGTTTGTTCCTATCTCCCCAGGAAAAGTTACACACAACATCCCTTATACACATAGCCTACTCACGGCTCTACTTCTGGGTACATACCACCATAAATAAATAGGGACAGCAAGTTAGTAATTATGTAGATTTTTTCCCACCTCATAATCTTTAAGCTTATTGTGTTAGGTCGCATTCGTAGTACTCATGAGGTTCATGCAGTATTGGGGACGCCTGACTGATTCCTATATGCCTTCCAGCATTAGATATAGGAGAATTGTTGGAATTTAAAATTCCGTCCATTCCTTTCACTCACTAAGTGCCACTGTATGCTCTATCGCCCTAAGCCCTAATTGGCTGCCTCACAATTCAGGTGTTACAATGGAATCACAATCTAGCATCATCAGCTAGAGCCTGGCTCCAGGTAAGCAAAGCTGAGCTAAAGTCCAACTGCCAACCACGCTCCTCATTGGCCCATGTCACTTTCTCCGTTCTGGATACAGTCCATGCAGTAGCCTGTCTTTACACCGGCCAATAGGGTGTGACCAGAGAGCGCCGCACTCAGAGAAATCCGCCATTGGGTTTTGCCCTGAATACCACACCCTTGAGAATCTTATCTTGTTATGTAGAAATTTAAATCATGCACAAATAGAGCCAGCTTTTCAAAAGGCTAAAATAATCACACTGCGTGATGTAGTCAGAAGAGTCACCCCAGACTACCTCAAGTACCTGGGTAATGCTAAGCCTGGGCCCTCCCCCAGACTGAGCCCCTCACCTTTCCACCAACACAGAGAGACAGTTATGCAGAACTTTCTGGAGCTCCTAGGATGTGTGCACAGGTAACAGATTGTTACACAGAGATATGCAGGTGCGAAATGTACTTAGGATGGCTTCTAGGGTCGTTGCTGAAGTAATCAGATGACACAGGGTTGTCATAAGTGCCAACAAGACCCAGAGAGTCAGCTCAATTGAAGAATGGGAGCTGAAGTGGAATGCTGGCCGTATCCCAAATTGGCACCAAAAGATGTACCTTTATATCTCCATGTTGACCAATGAGTGATTAGGAGCTTCTTGGGCTTGGAGGGTGACCTTTCAGGAGGCTACTGCACAGCGAAGGGTGGTCCTCGGGATGCTCAGGGATGGTGTACACTCAGCTCAGCCCTGCCAGTTGTTGGCGCTCCTGTCAGTTCGGAGATCAGAGCCACACTGCGACAAAGAGGAGCAACATGCAAGCCCAGCAGCAGACGATGGAGTTTCTTAAGCAACGTGTGGACCACTGAACTGGGTCTTCAGGGTCAACACCATCAAACAAAAGCACTGGCTGTGACTTGACATCATAGCAAGAACCAGAGGGAAGAGAATGACCTAGGGATGAGCGGAAGCTTCAGCCACAACACAGGGCTGTTTCCTCTATGCTTCAGAGTGAAACCTTTCACATTGGCTCCACCCTCGTGCTTCTGTGCTCAGGGTCTGCAGAACTGCAGCAGGAGAGGTGCTGAAGCCAGCTTCCTTGAGGACAGTGTGAGAACTCATCAGTCCTGCAGGAGAAGGTGAGTTGAGCGGGAAGCCACAGAGCATGTGGGATAGGGACTGAGGGACGGGGCATGGTGCACCCCAGGCACTCTGTGCATGAAGCTGAAAGGTCCCGGAAGGCTAATGAGACTGCTTAGGATGAGGCCCATCATCTCATGATTAATAGGGAAGACTTGCATGATGGTCAGCTTCTGCCCGTGTCATTAGAAGCTGTTGCATGAAAACCCAGTGTTTTTCCTTAAAATGTCACCGCTGTCCCTGAGGCAGAACTTCAGCTCTAAGAGACAGGCTGTAAATGTGCCCTAAATTCTGTCAACCCCCCAAATCAAACCTCAGTGTGCTGATGACTGTTCAAAGACCATCAACATGGACAGGATTGAAATCCTGTTGATGACACTGTGTCTAGGTCCACCTTATGCTTCTCAGGAAAGAGGTTGTGACCCTAAAAGTATGGGGACTGGAAGGGAGGACAGGAGCTCCAGAAACAAGGTGAGATGTGCTGAAGGACCAGTGTACCTGTAATTCTGGCTGAGCCTGTGAGCACAGAGCTTGCAGGTCCAGGTTTCTTCTTTAATGATGCTGTGGAAAGGAACAAAGGGCCTTGTACACTGAGCTAGGGCTCCAGCCCTGTCTCGGTTTCCTTCCCACAAATGGACTTGCATAGCAAATGCCTTAATCCTGAGCGCTGGTCACACTTAGCACTGCAAACAGCCTTTACAGATCTTGCTCTGTCCAGTCCCAGGAGCACTCTAATGGGTTGGTGGCATTGTCCATTTCTACAGTGAAGATTCTCAAGAGTGATGTAGGTCCTGACCTATCTCTGCACCCTTCTGAAGAATCTTCTCTGTTTGCTTCTTAGCTGCTGGTTCTCTAGGTCTTCTGAAACCTCCTTAAAAGGTTTTTTACATTTTTATTTATTATTTATTACAATACATACACTTTGTATCCCGGATGTGGCCCCCTCCCTTGTCTCCTCCCAATACCTCCCTCCCTTCCTTCCTCCCTCTCTCTTCTCTTCCTATGCCACTCCCCTAGTCCACTGATAGGAGAGGTCTTCCCCTCCTCCTCCTCTGTCTGACCCTAGTCTATCAGGTCTCATTTTTGAGATGAGTATTTCTGACTCTGTATCTTGAGCTTGCCTTGCCAGTGTGGGGGGAAGAAAAGGCAAGTGAGAGATGGGCAGTCTTTGCCTGGCATGCTTAGGGCAGGCTTGTCTCCAGCCTCCCTTCCTGAGAGGAGGGCTGTCCTCTCCCCTCCTGTTCCTCACATTTGACGTGATCTCCACTGGCCTTTCAGAATTGGACCTGAGATTGAGCCAAGAAGAGGTCTTCTCAGGGGTTATGAGGCATTACTGAACTGGGCAGTGTGAGTACAGGTTCCTGGGGCAAGTATTTGGACATGTTGAAACTACAGTTTCCTTACCTATAAAATTAGAAATAAATTCTCCATCCTTGAGGCCTTTATGAGGAGAAACTACTCCCATGGAATGTACATTTGTGTGGAAGCAGCACAAACCTTAACTTTTTACTGGAGAAAATAGCACACATTGAGTAGATTATAGCAACTCCTGGCCATCGGGTTTTATGCTTATCCTGGCCCACTGCTTGTTGTATCCCTGATGGTTTAGAAGCTGATAGTATGCATCCTCCATATAGTTTTATGTGCAACTGTATCTGCCTTTTGTGCACAACATAAGGGTCCACTTTCATCACTCTCAGGGTGCCAAGAACACTGTCCATCTTTAATTGTAGCAATACCTACCATCAGCTCTCAGGTCTGATGCACTTATCACAAAGCATTCACAGTCAGTTTCGTTTGAATTAGAAAGTATATTCATTTAATATACTTTCTGGTAAAGGTGTTTGGGCCAGCCACTCTCCCAGGATTCCCTGATTCCACGGAGGAGAATAGTACTGAGGATTGACTGTTCACAGAGGCGGGATCCATGGCTGATGGGAGTTGAGAGCGGCATTGTTTCTCGTGTGTGTGTGTGTGTGTGTGTGTGTGTATTTATGTCTGCATTTCCAGCATATATACAAGTGATAATTTGAGGATGTAAATATCAACATGGTTATTAGTTTTTTTAGTACAAAAAAAATTCAAGCACTTCTTCATTCTTATTGATTTTTTTACACTCTGCAAGGGATCTTCAGTGAATTTGGTTTGTTTAAAGACTCATGAATACACACTCCCACTCAATGCTTCATTTTATTTTTGATATGGTTAACTGATTTTCAATGATTGCTTGTTATAAAACTATAATTCATATTTACATTATTCCAAAAATTAAGCCTACAGGAAGGACGTCTGCCCTCAAGTCCTGCTGCCTAATTTCTTCTGTGTTCCCACCTCCCTCTTCCCTTTGTCTTCTTCTCGTCATGCTTTTTTTTTTTTATAGCTAGGCATAGAAGTGTGTACTCCACCCTTCCTCAGGTGAGTGATGGGTATTTTAAGCCTGTTTTATTCAGCACACAGGTCTTGATGACAGAGAAGGTGGAGGTCATTGTCCTCCCCCTTGTCCTGAGCAGTGCTACCGCTGTGACATCGGTGAGATGGAATACGTTCTCTGTGCACATGTGGTTTATGCCAACAGTCTCCTTGTCACGGCAAATGTGACCATTCTTTGTTTTTGCCTTTTGTAACTGTGACCCCCAGGAATGAGGTTCTGCACACTTCTCTTTCTGTCCTTTTCAGTGTGCCTTTGGGTAACCCTCAGCTTTGATACTGTGCTATCCAGGGCAAATACTTCAGGGGTGACCTTTGACAGACCTGTGTGGCTTAGCTTTCCCGTCCACTGTCTGAGAGTCTCTGCTTTTCCCACATCTGTATCAATGGAATGTGCTGCTAAATATACAGATCAGAAGTGTATCTGGGACTTATTGCTCATCTAGAGACCTGGGTCCTTTAATAAGTGGTGATCTAAGACACCAAGATCAGAAGTGTTGATGGGCTTGTTTCTGCAGCTATTACTTAACAGGCAGAGTCAATAAAGACACCTAGGTATCACACTGACACATATATCTCCATCTACTCTCACTTTATTATCTGTCTATATTCTTTATATGTGCATGTGTGTTTAATTTTTGAGAATTTCCTATCTGAGTACTGCATTTACATCATTTCCAGTACCCAGGATTGACTGCAACATTTGCACTTGCTTTATGATACCATTATCCATTATATTTGCAAATTATTTAGGCATTTTTCAGTGTTATACGCATATGCTGAACCATATGTAGACTTGCAAGGAACAGATTGGTGGATAAAACCTAATATTTGATAAGAGGTTTGGTTTTTTTTTTTTTCTGCAGTTTTACTGTGGAGAGTGAAAATGTCTCCTTGTTTCTTGTTTTCTCTGTTTGAGTTGGCCAATTCTACAAATACTTAGGGAAAGTAAAGTGGAAACATCTGGGTTTTATTATAAAATATTTTTCAACTGTGTCTGAGGAGTAGGACAACAAAAATAACGCAGCGACCAGGAGACTGAACTCTGGGACCTAAAACGCCAGCACCCGTGATTGCCAGGTGAGCAGAACTCCCACGGGGAGAAAATCAAGTGGGAAAACCCTAGGGACACCCAGTTATTCCCCGCAAAAACCTCCGGGT
>CM053763.1:70959502-70975394 GCA_028658305.1 Pachyuromys duprasi | reverse complement strand
GGTTGGAACTGCAGAATGGTGGGAATGCAGAAGTCTCAGTGAAAGCTGTGAGTTGGCCAGGGCTCAGTAAAGGACCCTGTCTTCAGAGCTTGAAGACAAAATTCCTCAAAGGCACATGCAAAGCATGCTTCTCAAAGTGCTGTTTGAGCATATTCAGAGTTCTGTTGCTTCAGTGAGTGGACATGGCAGAGCTGCTATGGCGATCAATGAACTATTAAAATGGGATCTTTGTGCATCTGTGGACTCGGGGTCTCACAGAGAACCCTCCTTCCTCCCTGTCATCAGCCCAACAATGAGCACAGCCGACCAGCACTTCCTTTAGACTCCTCTGACTTTACAATGCTCTGGTGGACCTGGGTGAGCAAACTCACCAGCAGAGGAATGCTGCTGCCTTGGGGAGGTGTGAAAAGTCCCACTCCTTTCTCATAAGTGCAACCTTGAGAACAGGTGGCAGTCAGGGGCTCAGAAACTTACTGAGCTCTCACTTAACTCTCTCCTACCTGTGATCCTTTGAGCTACTCCTGCTGAAACCCAGAAGAGCTCAATTGAATCTGCTAGTTTTGCCTGAACTCCTGATTTAAACCATAAGTGTAATAGTTATTTTATGTCCTCGGGTTTTTGAGTGACTTTTAATGGAGGAACAGGTGACCCAGTTGAAAAAGTTGACTTTCTTCCAAAAGAATTAGATTAAGATTGATGTGTGCACTTATAAGTTTCATAAACATTACTGTACAGCTTACAATAAAAACAATAGCAAAATGCATTTCACCACCATCTTAGTAATGTTAGCCTTTCTCAAATCTTTGCTCACTATTATTATCTCTACCAATATAATAGGTAATTTTTTATTGTGGTTTTTATACAAATTACTCAACGTGGACATAGTTGAGTTATTTTAATATGTTAAAAACAATTCCTATTGATATCCATTTTACACATTTACTGCAGATATATCTGTTTTGTTCTTAGTTATTTAGCTGTGGGTTTGTAGAGGTACAGTTTTTTGTTGTTGTTGTTCAAATGATGAACATGTTTTCTTCCTGAAACAAACAGGCAAACCACCCTTCTAGCTGGGCGCAATGGTGCACACCTGCAATTCTAGCACTCAGGGAGGTAGAGGCAGGAGGATCTCTGTGAGTTCAAGGCCAGCATGGTCTGCAAAGTGAGTCCAGGATATCCAAGGCTACACAGAGAAACCTGTAACAGAGAGAGAGAGAGAGAGAGAGAGAGAGAGAGAGAGAGAGAGAGAGAGAGAGAACATCTAGATCCTTCCACTGTTAGCCTATTATAGCTAATAGGTAGAGGAATATTAACCATGACACTGATATTGGCATCTGTATCTTCTTTCTAGTGCCTGTGGCATGACATTAGTATGGTTTACTAAACAAGATGGAGATTGTGGTTGAGATGGAAAACTTTATTACAGGTGAGAGGGGAACCATTTGCTAGTGGCTTAGCATCATTAATTACTGTTTGGTAGCTGAGGAGGTCCTTTGCAAGAGCACCAAATACTCTTAGCTGCTGAGCCATCTCTCTAGTACACCCCAAAGCAAGTTCCAGCAAGAAGTTCTCAGATTGCCAAAGGAAGACAAGGGCAGCTAGATCTACAGATGAAAGTCAGCTTGTGAGGGCATGAGCAGGGTTCAGGCAAATGGATCCTGACATTTTTCTTATGGAAAATGAAAAATCACCTCAGGGGTTGTCAGGTCCTTCTCTCCTCACTGTGCCTCATGGAAGCTGGGTTCTGGTTCACTAACAGGGCCCTCCTCCACTTCCTCTGCTTCTTCCCCCACCTCCTTAGAGCATGTAAACAGGTAATTGTGGTCAGTTGAGCCCAGGAGGAGCCTACTGTGTGATTTCTGAGAACATTCACTGGCTTCTCACCCACTGTCTTTCTTTGGTTCAGAAGCTCCTCAACACCCACAGTTTCCTCTCTAACATGCTGAGAAAGCCCCTTTTGGTTTGTCTTTTTATCCTTCCTGAGTTCAACTGTATCATGAGATGAACCCTAGGTGGTCTGCCACATGTGAAATAAGTTCAATATGTGAAGGAAATCATAAAATGTTTGCTACAGAGTTCTCAGGGACAGGTGAGAACCATCTTTCCCTGTGTGAGCAGAATGGTCAAAAGTCTGGTTCTGACAAAACATGCACCAGCCACCCACTTGTCTGGAGCTTATGAGCAAACATTTTCCACTAGGATAATGACCAGACAAGACAAAAACTAAAGCTCAGGTAGAGAGTAGGATAAAGCTTTAAGTAGCTGAATAATATAAAAAAAACCGACTAAAGCATTAAGGACTCATGTCCCCCTAAAGGCTGGGTGTTTGCGTGAAGCTTGGCTGGTGTAATCGATGGTCTGTTACTCTTGGACAGAGTACCATGTGAAAGACATGAGCTCTGTATGTAGAACACTACTACCCCGGGGTTTAATAAAATAAATTGAAAAGGACACATATATAGAGATACACACAGACACAACTCTACATGTGTGTGCATGTGCATATACAAATGGAAAGACTGGCCATGTTCATGAGTTGGAGAAAATGTAGTTTAAATATTCGTATTACTGAAATCACTTTATGGACATAACAGTCCTCATCAAAATTAGAATAATATTCTTTAGACAACTAGGAAAAGAAATACAAGAATTCACATGGAAACACAAAGGACCCTACATAGGCAAAGCCATCCTGCACAAAAATACATGTACGCTGTTGGTGCCCTGTACCTGGTTCCAAGAAATACAATATAGACATAGGAATAGAAAAAGTATAATTACATAAGACAGCCATGTAGAGTAGTAGAACACAACAGAGGATCCAGAAATGATTACATACATTTTCAGTTACTTGATTCTTGACAGATGCTAAAAATACACACTGGAGAAGCACAGCCTTTTCAACAAACAGCATCCTCCCCAAACTGTACATTCATATACAGAATATTGGAACTTTTCCCCCATGTGTTATATCCAGCATAAGAAACCGCTCAGAATGGGTCAAAGACATAGATGTAAGACCTGGAACTCTGAAATTACTAGAACAAAATACAAAGAAGACACTTCAAGAGATTGATATTAAGGGTGAGTGTTTCGTATTTGACCTCAAAGTGAAATTACATCAGAGAAAAAAAGAGTGAAGAGACACCACACAAAGAGGGAGAACATAGCTATAACCTGTTCACCTGATGGGGCCTTTAATATATGCAGGACATCAGGAACTAGAAAAGAAAGAAAGAAAGAAGAAAACAATAAAGAACAAAAGGTGGGTCAATTAGACACTTCCCAGAAGACCTACAAATAGCCCGCAAATAAGAAAAAAAAATCGTCAGTATAATTAACCTTGAGGGAAATGCAAACCAAAACAGTGAAATGACATCTCACTGTTTCTGTTTGTTTGTTTGTGTTTGGGGGGTTTTTTGTTGTTGTTTTTAATCCTGCCTGTTCTATTTTACCAATAAAGACTCAGGAGCCAGATGCTGGGGTAAAAACCTGCTAGTTGAGAGAGTCAGAGAAAGCACCCAGCTGACCTTCCTTTTCAGCTCAGGTCTGGATTTAAACAAACTGAAAAGACTCACTCCCTCAGCTGACAGCCCAGGAAGAAAAGGCCAAAAAACCTCCAAGGCTTAAGCTAAAGCCAAAGAGCTAAAGTCCCAAGGAGCCAGCTCAAAAAGCTCCTTCTTCTTCTTCTCCATGCTGTCTTAAATCCCTCAACTCAAAATCCCTCTCACTCTCTAATCCCTGTCAGCTGGTTTCTTGCTCCACCTCTTGACCTAGGGTTAACTTTATTAAATCCTACAGAAAGGTCTTGGATTAAAGGTGTGTGATAGGGCTCAACTGCACCAAACAAGAAACAGTGTATTATAGTTCACAATTTTGGGGTTCACAATGGGATAAAATATCCTGCTACATCTCACCTAAACTAAAATGAACATTATGAAACAACAAAAAGTAATAAAGTCTGGTGAGGCATGCTGAGGGGCACTTACACATAGATGTGGAAATGTCAATAAGTACAGCCATGGAGAATAATGAGATTTTTCAAAAAACATAAAAATAAATCTACCACACAACACAGAGACTCCATGTGGGGCTGCATATCCAAAGGAAATGACATCAGAATATCAAGGAGAAGCTTGCATGCCCGTGTCTATTGCACAGTAGTCACAATAGACGAGACACTGAGTCAATGTAGGTGCCCAGCAGATGGATAAATAAAGAGGATGTGGTTACACATATACACTGGAACTTCATTCAACCATGAAGGAAATACTGCCATTTGCAGCAACACAGATGAAACACAGAAAGATAAATACTACACATGGGAATTTAAAAAATCAGTCTGAATATAAACCGTTGATTATTTGTTGGAAGGACCCTACTGTTTGGGGTTGCAGTCCTCCTAGTCCAGGTAGGCATTCTGAGCATTAAGGTACAGGTCTCCCTCTCCCCAGCACTTACTCTTTGCCTGACTTCATCTGGGGAGTGTCTTTAAATATAGATACCCTAACCACATTTGATATATGGCCTATGACACAGCTCCCTGCTAGCTCCACTCCCATCCCTGTGCCTGTTGGATAATCAGGTACCATGTTCCTGTTCATACCATAAGAAAGTGCTGTTTAATGAAAATCAAGGATCCTTGAAGTGCCTATTTTTAACTAACTATGTACAACTATCCTTAGAGCCACCTCCCACCCCCCGAGGGGTATACAGCCTATGTTCTCTGGAATTAAAGTTGAACTAGCTCCCTGACGTGGTTCCTGGAGTGTTTCATCCTAGTCATGCTCTCCTACCTTCAAAGTTCTGCTCCTGGCCATCTGATCCTCCTGCCTTCCTGGGCTAGTGGCTAACAGCACCCCAGGAAGGGATAGAATCACAATTACCAGAGGTTGGGAAGTATGGGGAGAGGGAGACTGGATTTGATCAGTATGTGCTATGTGTATCATGCATATATCAAGCCATTAATAGTAATAAAATGTCAAAACAGAAACTAATGAAAAGTTAGCAGAGATCACTCCCCTTAGCAGTTTCTAACTGTTCTCCTGGAAGATTGTCCTCATATGGACTGTCTCACACCAAATCCAATAGAACAGGTTGCGGGCTAACTATAATTAGAAGTAGAGAGCTTATTTCCAAGATACTTTAACTTTCTGAGTTTGTTTCTTATATGCAACATTTAGGCTGTGATATAGTGTGGACAAGGACCCACACGGTGATGGCTTTACATCAAGTCTAAGACTATAAAGGAGCTGGTGGGGCCATTGTGAGGTAAAGCCCAATGACAAACAGTTAAGTCATTGGCGTCTTGTCTTTAAAGCAGCTCTTGGTGTCCCTCGGCCTTTCCTGTTTCTCTCCTTACTTTCTTGATTCTATGGTAAAGAGGTCTTCTGCATCACAGTTCCACCATAATGTATAGTGGTGGGACAGGTCCAAAGTGACTACAACAAGCCAACATGGAATGATACCTCAGAAACTTCCTCTATTATGTGGTTGTTGTTTGTTAACTAAGCATGGTGGTTCATGTCTGAAATCCCAGCAATGAGTAAGAAGCCTATGAGTTTAAGGCCTTGCTAGCATAGTGAGTTCCAGGCTGAAACAAAACACATTTGATTGTCTTGAATATTTTTTAAAGTACAAGAAGCTAATAGGAAATTGGAACCAGAAGGTGAGTCTTTACTGTGACTACCTGAGGGAATGTGAAGTAAATAACTGCTATGTGGGAGGAATTTGAAAAGTTCTGAGAATCTGTGACCTAGAGATTGTAGAATCAGAGCTTCATGATAAGGACTCAGAATTCTGATTTCTGATAAGGACTCAGAATTCCAGACTCTCAGAAGAAATGTGAGGGTTATGTTCATGAAGTTTCAGATGTAAATAAGGACCCCATCAGGAACTGGACTAGAGGCTGACTGTACTACACATTGGCAAAGAATCTGAATGCACTATGTCCCTGCCTTGAGACTTTGTAGAAACTGAAGTTTAAAGTTGATGAAAGTTCATCTCCTAGAGGATATTTCAAGGCTGCACAGCATATGGGCTACCTTCAACTCGATTTGCTGTGAGAACTAAGAGTAAAGAACATAATAAAAATTTTTGGAAAGTTGGTTAAGCCAGAAAAGCATATTGAAAGAAAGTTCTGTCAAGAAGGCAGAGGGGAAATTGCTAAAGAGTCTGTAACCATTAAAAGGAAAACAAGTACTTCACACCAGGATAGTAGGAGCCAAGTCTTGGAGTCATTCACAATGAGAAAGTCTCTGCAAGTTGGAAAGTATAAAGGTACAAACTTGTTTTAAAGACGTTTGTTTGAGATGAGCACTCTGCTGTCACTGGGAAGCCCAGCTGTCTATTTCAGCAGCCACATCATTGCTATCTTCAACTCTTGAAATTACCAAGTTTAGCAACTCTGTGGAGAAATTTGCTTCAGAAGCTCATGTGATCTGCAGAAGAGCAATGGTAGAGAAGATGTCAGATATAGGCATATAGTTCAGTGGTGCAAACTGGGCATTGAAAGAGCCTGCTCCATGTATGGAGACATGGACCATGAGATCTTTGCACACTACAGGAATTTTAAATTCTAGCAAGGTAATTATACTCATAGCAACACAGGGTAGGGACAAAAGCCATCATTCTTCCTCATTAAAACATGTATGGACTTCCCCAGTCATCTGTGTCCCTTCTCATGAATTTCCACATGTGTTGTTGATTATTAATATTTACTATTCATTCAACTTTTAGTTAAACATTGGTTATACCTAAACCAGCTGTATACCCAATTCACCACACAGAGACTAGGATTTATTTAATTAACTTAGAACACAATGCTGGGCAATGATTACTCCACCCTAAACCTCCAAGCCTGCATAGATTCCTCCCATTCTGAATTTCCAACATTATACTTGCTTTTAGTCATATCTTAGGTCTGATTCATCTCTCCTCGTGGCTCTAAGTCCTCTCCTGCCAACTCTGCTCTCCTACTCCTCCCACAAGCTTCCTTCTCCTCCCCTCTGGACCAGGATGTCCCACCCTGTTCTCTCCATTGCTCAGCATTGTGGCTGGTTGTTTTATTGACAATGCAGAGAACAAATGGTGGCATGTTTACACAAACTTGAGACAGGTGATGCTTAGGATAAACATCACAATGCAATGTTAGGATTGAAACCAGATAGTGGGGTAGAGAAATCAGCATTATAATTTACAAGGGCAAATTGTATACATTCCATAAGAACATTGTACTGAGAGGTCCAAAATTTAAAATGTGAATCTTGGGGCAACATGACTGAGATCCTAGGTACAAGTTTAGACAAAGGAGAAGGCAAATTGAGACAGACCTGCCCTGCTACAGAAAAGTAATCAGGCTTGCACTTGAGAGGTACCAAAACCCACCCAGATAGCCCCTAGCTGTTGACCAAGGACACATAGCCCTGCTACTAAGAAAAACCACAAGATGTGCTAATCATTCCCCCTCCCTAACTACAACCGATCAGCATGTAACAGGGCATTCCAGGCATCGCTCATGAGCTGTTATGGCCTTGGCACCTAAAATAGACCAAAGCTTAGACCCCACTCTTCCGCTTGTGGTTTTGCCCTTTAAAAATCCTGTTACCCCAGACCTGGGGGCCACATACCTCTTTGTTTCCACAGAGAGCTTTTGACTCAGGCTGGAGCTTGTATTAAATAAATCCTCATATGTTTGCAGCAGAGTCGATTCCTGGCGGTTACACCAGTTTGCCATGGGCAGCTCATTAGCACTGGCTTTTCTGGGAAGTGCCTCAGCACTGTACTTGTCTTCAGCATCCAGAAAAGTGGAACCAACAGTCTGGGGGCAGGGGTACAGCTGTGGACCTGCTGAGGCCTAAATTTTATGTTCTTAGGCATAGTATATTAAAGACTCTGAGCCCAGTTTGTTAGAGTAGAGCATGTTGGGTATCTTTCTTTGACACCTAAAACTCTCCACTTCTAGGTATACTCAAGCAATCAGGAAACTCTCATCCATGATATAACTTCACTCACTGGCCCGTCAACATTGACCTAGTCCTCAAGAGTACTGGTTGAATATGGCTTGAATTCTACAATGTTATTTTGCAGGACTAACAACTTTTGGAGATCAGAGGTTGTGAGTCTGGAGGTTCTGTGAGGCTAAGAAGGCCTCTCAGGGAGCAGCAGTTTGGCGCTTTGACTGAAACACTTCCTCACAGCCTTGCTGTATTGCAGACACTGATAGGAGATTAAGTCTGGGATCAATCCTCATTTTGACACAAAATAGTAATGTCCCAGGAGGCAGGCCATACCATTAGACACATGCTCAATTTTTCTCTTGTCCCTCCAAGTCCCTTTCTTGCCCAACCACACAATATACTATGTCCTCTCACAGCCTCTGGCTTGTACTCAGAACCCACTGTCACGGAGAGAGCCAAGCATGCCAGGAAGATGTGAAGAAGAGAAAAGCAGTGGGGAATTGTGGAAGTTTTGGTTTATGATATATAACCATGTCTTTGTTTTAATCTCACATGTAGGATATGGGGCTGATCCAGATTTTCCATAGCAGCAAACTTTTTTTTGCCTCATGTGGGCTTTGAGACGGGCTCTTTGTCAGCTGAAGATAGTTTAATTCTGAGGACTCTGAGAAGGAATAAATGCCAGAGTCCAGAGAGTGTTGAGGGCTTCAAGGAAGAAGAAGGCTGCTGATGCTTCCCCCCTTTGCTCTTGGTTGCTGTTGATGTAGTTTGATGAGAAGAAGTTGGAGATATCTTAAAATGAAGATTGGACTTGTCCCAAGGAACATGATAACCCTAACCAGCAGGAAATAGCTAAACAAACAAACAAACAAACAAAATACTGTGCCCCCTCTCCCTACTAATCTTCTTTCTCTCCTACCTGGTGTTGGGATGTTGGAAGGGATTGGGGTGGAGAGGGGAGAAAGATAAGTAAGAAGTGTAAATAAAATAGATTAATAGTATGCTATCAGAGAAATGGTCATGCTCACCCCATGTCTGCACATGAGGTCAACCCAGGCTTCTGCCTTCAATTCTTCCTGTCTTTTGTAACTTCACATCTTCCTTTATACGCAAGGACTGCACTCACGTAACGTTGCTTTCCCTACATTATGTAGTATGTAGCTTTGTTCACTTTGATCTCTACATCTCTCTGGGAGCCTGTGACCTCCATTTCTCAGGAGGGCCTCAAATTATGGACACCAGATTGTTTGCTGTCATCTTGCTTGAGTGTAGTAATACCATGCTTGCTGTCTCCACCTTAGCCATTTCCTATTTCTTCACCTCCACCTCTAGTTGGACCTATTGTATAACAGCATCCTCACCCTACAGGGCAGAGTTTGAATGTAGGGCTGACATCTCTCTCCTTACCTGGATTCCTTAGACAGTCTACACATCCAATGTATGGGATGAGTCATGGGAGAAGACTGGACAAGGTGAGATCCCATTTAGATGTTTCAGGCTCCTCTATAGAGCCTCCCCAAGATCTCTCCTGGGTACTGAACATGAGTGAAATGGATGTTCCCTGTTAAACAGTGTCTCAATCAGAATAGAGCATGTCTTCCTCCCCAGGAGCTGTGGCATGTTCTTTCAGCTTTGCCATGTACTTGAGAAATTGGGTAACATGGCTCTCAGAGTGTAAACTGCCACCCCTCTTTTCTTGATTTAGTGTGTATTTTGAAGCCACAAAAACTTGAAATTCACATTGAAAATTATTTTTAAAATCGTAGGTGTCATTGTGGATATCAGCACAGAGAGGCTGTATCAGCCCAAGAGAACAATGCCGAGCTGTGAGGGGCACGGCTGTCCTCCCACTATTTACTATGATTCAGTTCTATACCAAATAGAAACAGACAATTATTACACTTCTAACATTTGGGATTGTGTTCTTTGACCTGGGTATAGAGTTTTATAACTTTAAAAACACAATCAATATAAGAGAATGTGGGCCTGGAGACATGCTTAGTGAGCACTTGCTGCTCTTCCAGGGGAACAAAGTTCTGCTCCCAGCACCCGTGTCAAGCTGCCCTACAACTGCCTGGAACTCCAGCTCCAGAACGTTGAACGCCTGTGTCCTCTCTCTCGCCTCCACACAATCGCATGCAGACACACATCCACACACCTACCTTCTAAAGCAATAAAAAAACACCACCCAAATCATTAAAAAGAATCCAGTTGTTCTAAAATGAAACTTCTGCCTAGTATGGTGATGTTTACCTATAATGCAAACATTTGGGACGGTGAGGCATGATTATGTCTTTCCAGGCCAGCATGGGCAACTTAATGAGATCCTGTGTCACAACAACAAAGCACATTAGGGATATTGTTCTGTGATTATGCAACTGACAGTGAAGCCGGAGGCCAGGGGTCCATCCCCAGCACCACAATAGCAAACAAAGTGAGTGATGGCCATGTAAGACCTCATTAGCAATGCCAACAAAGTCAACTGAAACATTCTGTAAAAAAGTGTGTGTGTGTGTGTGTGTGTGTGTGAGTGTGAGTGTGTGCAAATGGAGAAGGATGGAGGAGACGTATCTGAGATAGAAACATGTTCATGGGGCTGAGAGGGCAGGGCACATTGGTTGAATGCCATTCTGAAACCAGACGAAACCTTAAGAAGTGGCCAGGACCTCTCTGAGGGCTTACTCTGGGGTCAGCATCTTTGTTAGCTGGCAGGAGGGAGACCCAATGTCTGGGTAGCTAATTTGTGGATTTTCTCCAGAGAGTGGCTGACCCACTGAGAATGCAAAGAATGGATATATATGGGACTTTGCTGGCTTTTCCAGGAGTCACAGGGTCACTGCAAATAATAGATGTGGAAAGAAGGTATAGGAGCCTTAGTTGACTTTACATATATTACATATGCATGTGGTACACACACATACACACACATACACACACACACACACACAGATTATTACCATATTAAGGTAAAACTCATTCCTGCTAAGAAAATGGCTCATCACAGAGTGATTTATTATGAGACACAATTAGCTATCTGTTTAAAGAGTATATGCCTTTCTCTGTTTGGCAGGGGCCTGGATTTCAGTGGAGGCCTGGATTTCGGAGGAGCCTTGAACTTGGCTTCCAGATGGAGAACAGGGATTCTGTTTCTCTCAGAGGCAGCTAGAGCACTTTAGACCAAAGCCCATGTGCTAAACCAGGGTGTGGAAAAGATTTTCCAGAGTGGTACAGTTTAGCTTTTTAAAAATAAGATGGCTGATGGCTGGGAAAAACTCCAGCATTCCAAAGGCTATGGTTAAGTTGCTGTGCTGAGCAAAGCAGAGGTGCAGGCCAAAGCCTATGTCTGGTGGACTTGCAGCTGAGACCCAGGCCCAGAGGACTGGAGGGCAGGTCCAGTGAGATGCACGCCCAGGGGGCCTAAGGCAGGAATGAGGAGTGCTTTGCTTTGCAGCAGGTCAACACCAATCTAAGAGCAATGGGGCAGGCTTCAGTGGTTGCCTGATGCTGGCATGCCTGGTGAACAGCAGAATGGTGGTCAGTAGCATGTGGCAGTATGAAGAGCCGTCAAGCCCCAGGGGGTCCAGAAGCTGCGGCCACCCTAGGCAGGCAGCTGCCTAATTGGCAGCCAAGCTTGGGTGTCCAGCAGTGATTCTTCCCCTTGAGTAAAGGAGTCTCAGACAGTCTTGAAATGAGAAAGCGAGTAAACAACTACATTTATTCTTGTGTGAAATCAAGGGCAACATAAACCCTGGGCAGAGGGAGGGATTTTGAGGGTGTATGTGTTTGATTCATTGGGGTCAAGGAGTCAGGGATACTTGATTTGCATGTGCCCTATTTTCCACTCAGTAGAATAGTCCTATCACAAGAAGGAGAATACAGTACTTAGTTATCCTGGGGGTGAGGGGGAAATCTCCAAGAATAATTGAAGGTCACTGCTGAAGACTAAGATCTTTAGTAGGGTGGGGTATATCTAGGAATTCTCAAGTGCTTGTTACACCAGTTTCCGTACCAGGAGAGAGTCCAGTCTGTAATCTGCCGTGAGGACTATATGCCACTCCTTACAAAAGCTCGAGTTACTCAGGTGGGATGGAGGGGGAGCTCTCAGAACCTCACTGAGCAAAGGCAGTATACCATCACAGACTGAACGCAAACAAATGGCTATCCGGAGACCTCAGACTTTAGTCTAGTCCAGCAAATCCCCACAAGTATATAATTAATATTGGTTACTTGATAAATATCGGGCTCTGCTAACCTCATGCGCATGGAAAGCTTCAGGCTGCAAGAAAGCTGCCACTCTACTTGTTCAGGCATTTGAAATCATGATAGTCCTGGTGACTTCTTGGCCTCATGGGCCATCAGGGAGAGGTAGGAATTAGCTAGATGGAGCCAGAGACCACAATGACTACTATGTTGGTCTAAGGGCAAACAATTGATCTTTAGCTCTCATCAGGAATATATTAACAGTATCCCAACAACTGTAAAAAGAAGGCCAAGTTAAGGAAAAAAGGAAATGGGTTTCCCACATGGACCAGAGGGTCCCTCAGCTGGCCTGCAGGTATTTTTACAGCTACATCACCCATCAGGTGGAATCTACTAGTCAGATTCTGAGCCCTTCCTGCTGGTTGGGTGCTTGGGAAATGATTGTTTCTCTTTGGAATGTGTGTGCTTTGATTCTTGTTTCTGATCACCATTAAAAAGTACTGATTGCCATTGTTTTATATCCCAATAGAGTGTCACAAAAGACACAGAAGCTGGGCAAAGAGTAAAAAAAAGTCTGATCAAAACTGAGCCAACTCATCTAGATGACCAAAAACCTGAACTCTTAGAACAGTAGGCATTTAACATCCTATAGTCAAGGGGGATATGGGTTTCATTCAAGCATCGTCCCTCAGCTGATGTCTGGGACAATTTCTCACAGTGAATGTAGGGAATTACTTTCTTCTCTCTTTTTATCCTTGTGTTCCAGCCCAGAGCTATGGTCTGTGTGTCAGTAATTCACTTTCTGTGGGTGATAGAGGCTGTAGGGAGTTGGGATTAAGCAACCCTAAGTGAGTGATTCTGAAGAGTTACAAACAAAAGCATGGTCTTAGAGGAAACACTAGTATGTAATGGGGGCAGGTGGGTGTGGGTGTGGGTGTGGGTGAGGTAGTGGTTAAGAATTTGTCTCTGAAATCTAGAACAAAAACTCCTGTGTTGTCCTAACACTATAGATGATTGCCTTTAACAACAAAATCAGAATTACAAATTGAAAAAGGGCTCTCTTTTGACTTTTCTGTTAGTGTGACAAAACATCTCACAGAAGCAGCTTATGGGAAGCAGAGTTTATTTTGGCTCCTGGGTACAGAGGCATTTGAGTACACTGTGGTGGGAAGACAGGACAGGCTAGCACGGGGAGCTGAGTGTGGAGTGTGATCCAGCCTTGGACCTGACTCTGGTACACTGAATTTCTGGTTTTGCTGTTTCAGTTTGTTGTTGGCTGTAGGAAAGGACCAGCAGGGAGAATGATGGGGAGTGAGATGGAGAAATGCTCAGAACAAATGAAAACAAGCAAACAAACACCTGAATACTTAAAAAAAATGCCATATTTTCAGAAGAATATTCTTAATTCCCTCAGCAATCTGGTTGAGTATGTTCTTCTCTGCTTCTTCACGTAAGTTTCTTTTCTTCTTGTCATATTTTTCCCTAATTGCTTGTAACTTTTCCTCTTTTTCCTGAGTACTAAATTTTCCAAGAACATACTCTTCCTCCACTATTCTACGTTCCTTCTCTAGTAGATCAGTGTAAATTTTTTTCAAGGTCTTTACTTGTTTCTTCAGCCTTTTCTCTGCATCCTTGTATATGGGATCGGAGAAGCAGACCCCGCCATTGTTCTGCACCATTGATTCTACCATCTCCACCAGCTCCTGCACCTGCATCTCCCTCTCAGCCTTCTCTGCTTTGTTATTGATGGCCAGGCAGCGGCCATCACACTCCTTGATGATGCTTTTTAGGTTTGGGTCTGAATCTTCAATGAATTCATCTAAGAGTTGGTCCTCCAGCTCCTCTTTGCGGGTGAACAAGACAATCATGTACCTCATGGCTGCTTCCCCAAAGATAGCCTTGACCCTAGTAACAGTTTCTTGCTCTTCATCTGTGTAGCGGCCCAGTCGAATAACCAGAATGATGGCATGGGGCCCAGGGCAGGACTGCAGGACACAGCGGCTGATTTCAATGCAGGTGCTGTCCAGGTTTACTTTGGTGTCAAAGAGCCCTGGGGTGTCAACAACCATGAGGTCCCTCTCCTTCCACTTTCGTGATGCTTTCTGGCAGCATGGGGTGACAGCATGGGGTGCGATTCTAGAAGCAAATGTCTTTTGCCCCAGGATTGTGTTTGCTGTGGCACTCTTTCCGCTTCCTGTTTTTCCGACCAGAACAATTCTCAGAGAATTGTCACTGGGCTCAGCCATGGCCTTCTCTGGAAGCTTTGGAATCCAAGTGCCTTGACAAAGGAGAGAAAAGTAAATTACACTGACCCTTCTGATCTTTCTGTCTTCCCCTTCTGCAGATCTAAACAGTTGAAGACTTCCTGGAACCTTCTCATCTAGAACGCTCTCTGCTATATCCTTTTCAAGATTCTAGCCCCAATGCAGTCCCTGCTCCATTCTCTGTGAGGGAAGCATTTAAATCTGGAATTATCTACTATTGTGTGTATGTATGTGTGTCTGTGTGTGTGTGTATGTATGTATGTATGTATGTATGTATGTATGTATTCATAAAACACAGTCAACTTTGTTTTTGAGACATCAACTCAGAGGAATTCAGGTAGTAGCAATTACCCTTCTATCCTATGAGAGAACAGTCAGTAGAAGGTGTTAGCAATTTGGCCATATGCAGTGGTAGACAGCTCTAAAGTATGTCCTTATATGTTTTTGTGTTTTGAAACCAAGGTCTTGCTAAACATCTTAGTCTGGATTTCAGATCACGGGCACTCCTTGCCTGATGGAAAGTATATCTTAATGTATATAAACAATCTGCTGCAGAGAACCTCAGCCTTGAATAACAAGGACATGTGGTGGGAGGTGTGGAAATTCTTTAAATTTGTGCACTATTTAGGGCAGTGTTGGCCTTTCTTTCTCAAGCTGCAAATTATTTTTCAAAGGGTCTGCTACTCTGGTGTAAGAGCAGATAAACTGTGATGTTTAGCAAAGTGTTTGGAGGTCACCAGGCTCTGGACCATAGGTGACCACCTCACCCAAAGGAGAAAGCAGAGAAGCTGATGTCTGAGTCACAAATGTATTCTGTGTGTAAATATCCCCTTTCAGTTTGGGCCCAAGTCGATACATGTAGTGAGGTAGTCCAGGAACCATGAAAGACACCACAAATTACTTCTCATACTCCCCATCAAAGCACACAGCTTCTCATAGCTTCTCTGACAAAGTCATTACATCACGCTCCAGGTGACTAGAGAATTCCAATGTTATTCTACTACCCACAACCTACGGAAGGAAGGAGAGGTTCCACAAGCTTATGAGCTAAAGAAACCTCACAGGCCAAAGTTGACAAAGATTGGGGAAAAGTGCAAGTAAATCTTACATACAATTACCAACACCAAATTCTAATAAAATATTAGCAAGACAGAATCCCACAGCATTAAAAACATGACACATCATGACAATGTGGGATTTCTGTTAGTGGGGTTTCTACAGAGTGCCTGTGCTCAAGAAGAGGAAATTATCAAGACAACCCACCAGCCAATATTCATGTAAGGACACTGCAGAAAATGTGGATTGCTGTAAACTTCCTGTCTGTTTACCCTTCTGTCTTTGTCCTTATTCATGGAGTCCCCAAGCTAATAAGTTATTAGTAGGAAAAATATTTTTTTTATTAATTTATTTATTTTTATATCAATCACAGGTTAGGTACTTTGCATCCCAGGTATAGCCTCCTCCCTCATT
>CM053763.1:70936651-70959002 GCA_028658305.1 Pachyuromys duprasi | reverse complement strand
GTCAGAAACATGTTTTCCTTGCTTCCTACTCAGCATTCTTTGAAAGTAACTTCTAGCTCTGAATCCCAAGGAGAAAGAGGAAGAAGAGGAAGATATTCGAGAGAGAAGGGCCTTTTATTGCCAAGGCAAAGGAAGTGCAGAAACCCACAATACTTCTGCTTCGGTTTCTGGGTCATATGGCTGGCACCAGCCACAGGAACCTGTGGAATGCAGCACTCTTGTGGGCACTCTGCTTTCTAGGCAATGGTGTAGGTCCGTTCATAAGGAAGGAACAAAAGGTCGCACAGTAGTATGGTGGACAGTAGTAGAGTTGGTGCCTATCAGGTGACTCAGCTTGGCTTTTGGCTCCTCACTCGGGAGCGACCTCAATCTCCCTCCCCCGGATGACTACTTGCTATAATCCACTGTTCAAGCTAAAGTCCTGTTCATTCTACTTAGGATCCAAAGATGGGTCAAGAAATAAACCCTCAGAATATGAGTCTGGTTTCAAACCACAAAAGAGCTTACACCTGGCCAAAGTCTCTCAGAGACATTCTGAGTAGAGAGAACTCAACCAAATCACTGAAGCTCAACGGACGAGCAAAGCTGAACTCCCTATGAGGTCTTTATTTCCTGGAGCAACACACAGAGAGGAAATGTGAGGCACATGTTTCTTTAATGGATTCTTTTGCCTTAGCCTTTGGCTCTTTTCCTTGGGAGATGAGGGTTGTTCACAGACTGAATACCTACAGTTCTACTGTACAAGATGTTACTGTAAAGTGGGCAGATCTGTGGTAGGGGGGTGTAGATGTTAGGTTTCAAGCCTGGGACAAATGGCTGAGATGCCTGTTTAATGCTGGCTGCCAGGTTCTCCCAGCATCCCTCCTGTTACAGGGCCCTCATGGCTGCTGCATATGGTTCCCTGCTCCCCTCTCTTTGCCCCTCTCCACTCTCCTCCCCTGACCAGTTCAGTCTAGTCATGTCTACTCTGCACTCTCCCAGATGTCTCTGCCTCTGTGGATGTTCTCCCCAATATCTACAATAAACCTTCTCCTTTACCATACCTAGGAGCAGTTAGTTATGTCCCTTTCTTTCTTTCTTCATCTAGTGCTGAAACTCAGAACCTTTTTTTATTTCTTTTTTTTCATTCATCTGAAGCAATTGAAAAATTTATAACAGAAACAATTCTAAACAAAATGCCCACACTGAGAAGGTTTCAATCTTGTTAAATTTGTGTTAATATTATATATTTTAGAAGATGATCATTTCTATATATTTCCTGAGTGTTTTTATGAAGTGAACACTGCAGTTCACAAAATATACAGTATTTGTCATGTGTATTTCCCAATACCTGGAAACTGTGGAAATAAAAAGTGTGGGCCGATAATGCACTTTCCAAACACATGTTCGGGTGTAGCTGGTATAGAATTTCTTCACCATTTTAGAATGCCTGACCTGAAAATGAGACCCTTTGCTGCACAGAGGAAATGGCATTTCCCCTGCTTTAACTGCAGGAAAATACCAGGACATCAGAGACACGCTTCCTGGAGGACTCCGTGAGGAGAGGATACACACAAAGCACTGGGTCAGATAAGGCACTTTATCACTCTGCCCAGCGTGTGACTCTCTGGTCATTAATGGGAGCCGACAGCAGAGGCCTGAAGCCAACACTTCTATAAGAATCTCCCTCTTTTGCCTACATGGGAGGTGCCTCACAACAGACCAGCATAATGAGACCCAAACAGGCAGACTTGCCACTGCCCAAAGAACCCCTCCTTGGGACTCAGAACAGAAAGAGGAAGAGAAAACGCAGCTCACTTTTGCTCACCAAGAGCCCAAAGGAGGAGCAATTTGTTCTCTGCTTTTAAAAGTACAAATAGGAACAGGAAATGTGGTTCAGTGGGTCCCTGGGCCTGCCTAGCAACAGAGCAGACCCCACCACTGCCCTTCTGGTACAAGAGAATATTCAAAACTTTTTCATAGCAGAGTCTCCTTTCCTCTGATGTGCTTCTAGCCACACTTCCCATCTGGCACCAACCAAAATTACTTATGCATTTTGTAATTTTCAATCAGCCAAAGGTTTGGTTTTGTGACTTCATGGGAGGTCTTTCTCATTCAATAAACATTTAAATAGTAAGGAGCCAGGTATAGTGGCATACCGGAGGCAGAGGCTGGTGGATCTCTGTGAGTTTGAGGCCAACCTGGTCTACAGAATGAGCAGGACAACCAGAGCCACACAGAGAAACACTTTCTTGAAAAACAAAAAACAAACAAAATTTGAAAAAATTTCCCCAAACTCCCTAATACTGAAGCACTGTTTTGTATCATTCCTCCAACTAGCATTTGAACAAATGAAGATCCTGGGGCTTCCTCACAGCCAGTGTAGGTGAAGCTTGCAAGATCCAAATTTTAGGGAGAGACCCTGTCTCAAGAAGGCAAACAAACAACAAAGAAAAGTAGCGAGGGTCTGTGTGTAAAGTCACCTTTGCCAAGCCTGAGGACTTGAGGCTGGTCCCTGAGACCACACGGTAGAAGACCACCAACTCCCACAAGTTCTCCTCTGATGTCAGCGTCCCCATGCCCCATGTGTGCGCACGTAAAGGAATGCAAGAAGGTGGAGAATGATCGAAGGAAACTCTTTTGGTTTCCACATGAATGCTTACACATGTGCACATGTACCAACCATCCCCCACACATACCCACATCCACCCACACCCACACAATACTTGTGAGGAAAAAAACTCAAAATAGAACTATGTGGTCTTGTTCTACCAGTCATGGGTATGTGCCCAAAGGAATCAAAGCATAAGATATAGATCAGTAGATGACCCTAATTATTATCAGCCCACTGCTTCTAAGATCCCATAAAAGGATGAATGGATGAAGGAAATATGAGATATACATGAACGTCTGCTGAAGAAAGCTATTTTATTGTAATAAAAGGAATGGAGTTAGGCCAGATTTTGTGGTACATGCATTTAATTCCAGCGAATTCCAGGCTAGCCTGGTCTAGAAACAGAGCAGCCAAAGCTACAGAGAGAAACACTGTCTCAAAAAAACAAAACAAAATAAAATATATGGAGTAAGAGACTATTATGTGAGGTAATATAAGCCAGACCCAGAAACACAAATATCACACATTGACTCTCATACTTAGAATCTAGACTTCTTAAAGGCACTAAGTAAAAGGGGAATGAATTAGGAGAATGAAGGAGACTAGCAGGAGTGGGGAGGAGGTAAATGAGGAAAGCAAGGAGGTGACGGGGGTAGAGAGATGGCTCAGAGGTTAAGTTATGGTTGCTGCTAACCGTAGACATGCAATAAAATAACACTTAAACAAACAAAAATGGAGTCCTTGCTGCTGTTGCAGAGAACCCAAGTTCAGTTGCCAGTGTCCATGTTAGGTGAGCTACACCTGCCTGTAACGCCAGCTCCAGGGGTTCAATGCTTTCTTACCTATTCTGGTCCTGGCACACAAGTGGTACATGCTCCTCCATGCATGCATTCATAAATAAGTAAATAAATGAATAAAAGTTTCAAAGGGGGAATGAATACTGTCAAACCACAAAACACAAGTGTATGAAAATGTCACAATAAGCTCATTTTTAATAATTAACATTCAATAACAAAAGGATTTTTTCCAAAAGAAGATATATGCATTGTTAACTTTGTTGCTGTTATAAAATACAGTGAACAAAAGCAATTTATGGAGGATCGAGTTTAGTTTTGGGTTATGGATCTATATGAAATGTCCAAAATGGGGAGGAAATTGTGATAGCAGCTACCCAGAGGCAATGAGAGGGGATTTGTGGGTAAGGTTATAAACTGTCAAGTCCTCTCCCTGGTGATGTGCTTCCTCCAGGAAGTCTCCACTTCCCATAATCTCCACAAAGGTATCACCAACTGGAAACCAAATGTTCCAATGCCTGAGCCTATAGGGGACATTTCTCATTCAAACAATCAGAATGTGCAATAGAATAGACTTCACTGAATTATATATTGAAGAAGGAAATAGTGTCACAAAACTGTGCATGAAACTGTAGGTCATCACATTCAGTGAAATAAATCAGATTCAGAAATCCAAATATTAACGGTTTTCTCTCATATGTTGAAACTAAAATTTTTCAGAGAAATGAAGCAGAAAAGGGCATATTTAGTGAGAGGAAGGGGACCAGAAGATGAGCAAAGAGAAGGGAAGATAATGTATGGGTGTGAATCTGGTCAAAGCATGTGTACAGTTACATATGCATATATGTGAAAATGTTATAAGAAAACTCATTCTTTTGCATAGGCAATATATATGGAAAAATCAATTTGTAGAAACAAATTCTGTAGCTTTATATTCTTTAGGTTAAAAGACAGTGACCACACTAAATGATGGTCTGCCCTATGCTAAAAAAATAAAGATCAGACTCTTACTTCCCTGGGAGGTCTGGAGACATCCTCAAAATGAAATACGCCTTCCATCACCACTGATACTCATATTCTCAGACATGGTAACAAAACAAAGGTAGTGAGCTGGTTGGTTTTTTTGTCAGTTTGACACACAAGGTAGAGTCATCTGAGAAGAGAAAACCTCAGATGGAGAAAGTTCCTCTATCAGTCACGCCTGCAGGTTAGTCTGTGGGGCATTTTCTTGATTACTAACTGATATGGGAGGGCCCAGCCCACAGTGGGAGGTGCCATTCTTGGTTAAGTGATCCTGGATGTATTAAAAAGAAGCTAAGCAGGGGGCCAGACAGAAGAGAGAGACCCAAGTACCCACCCCAGCAATGCCACTATGATGAGGGACTATGTAAGGGGGTGGGGGAGAAGAGAGGATGCTGTGGAGAAATGGGAGAGAAAGCAAATCTGATCGGTTGGTGCACTGTGGAGAGAGGCGGAACAGGAGATGTGAGGGTCCTGAGGAACAGGCAGATGTGAGGAGCCTGTGTGACCACCCGGAGCCATGCGATGTCTGGGTCTGAGCTCCCGCCAAGGGCCATGTTTGGGTCTGTGGTCCTACTGCAGCTGGGTTCGTGCTGATGGCTGTAGCCTGTGTGGCCACCCAAGGCCAACTGGATATCAGGGGTCTGGATTGCCTGAGAGCATGTTGATGTATGGGGACCTTAGGGATGGCAGGGGCCAAACCAATCTGAGTGGCCTGTGCCACCAAATGAGGCCATGGTGACATCCAGGCCCATGCTGACATCAGAGGACATGTCTGGCTCTGTGGCCTTATCACAGCCAGGGTCTGTGCTGATGTCTGAGGCCCATACTACAACCGAAAACCATGCGGATATCCCTGGTCTTGAAGCCACCTGAGGCCGTGATGATGTCCTGGCACAGTGCCCAGCCATCACTTGCAGTAGGAGAGCTGTCCCTGCTCCTCACCTGGACAGCACGAGAGACATGGCTCCGATGGTGTTGGGACAGGAGAGCTAGCCCTGCTGAAGTGAGTGCTGCAGAGCTAGCCCCACCCCTCACTTGCCATGTGGTATCAGGGACTCAGGGAAGAAGCACCCTTCACACTTTCCACTCCCAACCCTTAGTCCCACACTGCAGCAGGGAAGTGAGCTGGCCCTGATGGCAAGGATGGAAGAAAACTGGTGGGCTGACCAACTGAGCTTCCATTTAGGCCTAGATCCATGGCTTTGAGTTGGTCCACCCTATATCCACCCCATCTAGAACTGCTAGAGACTGTGAAGGGACTGGTCCTGCAGATGCAAAGCTTCAGGGTCTCCATAATCAGGGCAACTACAGGATTCTGAGAGGAGTCTCGGTGGGGTCCAGTATTGACAGTGCAGCAGAAGCCAGAGGCCTCAAACCAGACCAGTGACTCACTGCAAAGAACATTTGCAAGTAAAAATGTTTGGGCAACAGGATATACAGTGTTACATACCATGACACATTATGTAGCTTTTCTTTTCTTTTTTTAAATTAAGCAAGCCATGTACAGCAAGCAAGTAAGCAGCAATCCTTCAGGGCCTCTGCATCAATTTCCAGTCTTGAGTTCCTGGTCTTGCTTCCCTCCATGATGGACTCTAAGCATTAACATTTTTTGATAAATTTAATTTTTTATTACTGTGTATTCACTGTACAACATTAAGGGTTTTAATCATTTATTTAGTGTCTGTCTGTGTGCATGCTTTGAGCCTGAACAATTTTGTATACACCACATGCAAGCAGGAACCAAGAGATGCCAGAATAGGTTGTTGAAGTCCCAGGAACTGGAGTTACAGGTAGTTGTGAGCCACCATGTGAGTGATGAAATCTGAATCCAGTCCTTCCGTAAGAGTGATAAGGATGCTTAACCCCATCGTGAGCCAACTCTCCCCACCCCATCGTGATGGTTTTAGAAGGATATTTTTTCTTCAAGTATAGAATGGGCACTGTCATATTCAGCAGCACAGTACCCTCTCCTGTGCACTAGTCTCACTCAGCTGACTAGTGTTTCACTAACTGGACACGAGCTAGAAAATGTCCCCACCAACCTGGCCTGTGGAATAGCGTGCAGAGCATTTTCATAATTAGTAATTGATACTATTCTGGACATGAACTCAACGGCTGGCTCTTCGACCTCCCCAGCCCCCGAGGGAGGAGTAGCCTTGCTAGGCCACAGAAGAGGACATTGCAGCCATTCCCAAAGAGACCTGATAAGCTAGAGGTAGACAGAAGGGGAGGAGGTCATCTCCTATCAGTGGACTTGGAAAGGGGCAGGAAGGGGATGAGGGAGGGAAGGGGGAGGATGAGGGAGGGAATACAGGAAGGGGCTATGGCTGGGATACAAAGTACATAACCTGTGATTAATATAAAATAAAAATGTTAAAATTGAAAAGAATGAGTAACTGCTGTGAGAAGGCCTAGACTCTTGTGAGTGCTGCCATCCCTGGCTGGTGGCTCTTGGGTAAGAGAACAGGCTCAGCAAGCCAGTGAAGAACATCCCTCCATAGCTTGTGCTTCAGTTCCTGCCTCCAGGCTCTTTCTAGGCTTGTGTTCTTGTCCTAATTTGCCCTAAGTGATAGACCATTAAGATGAAATAAACTCTTTTCTCCTCAGGTTGCTTTTGGTCATGGTGTTTTTTTAAAGTAACTTATTTGTTTTTATTTTAATCACAGGTTATGTACTTTGTATCCCGGCCGTAGCCCCCTCCCGCATTCCCTCCCACTCTCCCCATCCCGCCCTCATCTTCCCCCTGCCCTGCTCCAAGTCCACTGATAGGGGAGGAACACCCCCCCCCCCCACCGCGCCTTTCCATCTGACCCTAGCTTATCAGGTCTCTTCAGGACTGGCAGCAATGTCCTCTTCTGTGGTCTAGCAAGGCTGCTCCTCATCAGGAGTGGGATGGGGGTCAAAGAGCCAGCCAATGAGTTCATGTCAGAAATAGTCTCTGTTCCCCTTACTAGGATACCCAGTTGGATACTGAGCTACCATGGGCCACATCTAAGCAGGGGTTCTAGGTTATATCCATACATGGTCCTTGCTTGGAGAAACAGTCTCATAGAAGACCCCTATGCCTTGATATATTTGGTCTTTGTGGAGCTCTTGTCCTCGCCAAATCTTACTAACTCCCCCTTTTCTCATATGATTCCCTGCACTCTGCCGAGGGCTTGGTTGTGAGTCTTAATATCTGCTTTGATACATTGCTAGTTAGAGTCTTTCAGAAGCCCTCTGTGGTATGCTCCTGTCCTGTTGCTTGTTTTCTCCTTCATTCAATGTCCATCCCGTTTGTCCATCTAAGCGAGGATTGATCATCCCACCCTGGGTCCTCCTTCTTGCTTATTTCCCCTAAGTGTATAGATTTCAGCATGTCCATCCTATCCTATAGGTCTATATAAGTGAGTATATACCAAGTGTTTCTTTCTGCTTTTGGGATACCTCACTCAGGATGATCATTTCTAAGTCCCACCATTTGCCTGTGAATTTCATTTTAATTGCTGAGTAGTATTCCATTGTGTAAAAGTACCATAATTTCTGTATCCATTCCTCGACTGAGGGACATCTGGGTTGTTTACAGGTTCTGGCTATAATAAATAAAGCTACTACGAACATGGTTGAGCAAATGTTCTTGTTGTGTACTTGGGCATCTTTTGGATATATGCCTAAGAGTGGTATAGCTTCCCTCCATGATGGACTCTAAGCATTAAGATCTAATAAACCTTTTCTGCCCCAAGTTGCCCGGGGCCATGGTGTCACCACAGCAAACTGCACTGCGCTCTTGTCACTCCCTCTTACATGATGGTCCCCGAGCCTTGGATGCAGCAGTTGTGTTGTGGTGTGTTAAGTAGGGCTGAGCACCCATGGTGAGTTGCTCACTGCATTTGACCAGTGACTTTCTGTACTTGTCACCTGCTGCCAGAAAAGTTTAGAGACACCAATCAGAGATATGAAAGAACAAAGTGAGCTGTCACAGGTGACACCAGGAAATGTTGGGACTAAGCACTGAGGATTCCTAGAAACTAAGTGAGGATAACTCAGAAGAAGTGGAGTGAAAGGAATAAGAATAATTATTGCTGTCTCCATATTAGAGGGAATGCATGCACCAGGAAAATCTCAGAAACCTAAGACACAATTTCTACCGTAAAATAATAAGGACCCAAAAAGGCTGTGGTCTTTTACCAGTGAAAAACTGACAATGTGGCACAAAGATTTCAGAGAAAAGAAGAGGATGGGACTAGGGGAATGACTCAGTCAGGAAAATACTTGCCATGCAAGCTTGAGAACCCAAGTTTGATTCCCAGAATCTGTGTGAAAAGCTGGGTGTGGTGGCTTGCACTTGTAACCCAGGGCTGGGGAGATGCAGGTAGGAGAATCCTCAGGGGTCACGGGCCAGCCAGTCCACCTTAATCAATGAAACCCAGGGCAATAAAAATCAGTCTACCGAGGGACGTAGATAGCAATGCTGAGGATGACACCCATGACCATCCTCTGCCCTCCATGTGCTCCCATGTACTTGCGCACATACAAGTGTGCACGCTCATATACGTACATATGTACACATACATGCGCATATATGAGAAAGCAAAAATGGGTGCCATGGGGTTAGAGCAAGTTTGGCTCAAAGAAAAAGGCGCCTTAAACTTTTACCAATAAAACAAAAATCATCTCTGTGCTGGTAGAGCAGCACCATTTTCCAAGACAAAACAGATTCCGATTCTGAACAAGTATGAGGCAATGAAAAGTTTATTATAACAGCAACAAGCAAATTAGCTTGGTGGGGCAGAAGCAGTGAGGCTGGGTGTACAGGGCATCAGGGTAGGTTTGCAGCTGCCAGATCATTTCTCAACGACAGACCTGTCTGTTCACCAAACTGGTGAAAAGGTCGTCAGAGAGCTCCTCGAGGCACACCCCAAAACACCATTCACTATGTTGTCACCTACTGGATTGCTGATTTGTGTTCATCCTGGATTAGTTGATTTACGAGATTTGCTTTGCCTTCAAGGGCACATAGGGAACAATTTGAGGCCACTCATGAAAATGTGTAAACAAACTGAACTGCACAGCCATCTACCTTTGTCTCAAGTTTACCTCAAGCAAAGAAATGAACTTTCTAGTAAAGCATGCAAGATGGCCATCCAAAAGATGAGTATCAGTGTGTAGGTGCTACAGTTCACGATAATCCTTGAGAATCCAGAGGAGGAGGCCTGGGTACATCTTAAACTCATTTTTCCCCCCTACGGCCTCTGAGATGGCTTCCACAGTGGAAGAACACAAGGTAGCAAGCCATAATCCAGTCTGCTTTGGAGTTTTACAAACTGAGGACTAATCAGTTTCTTGTTGAGTCAACTGAACATTTAACAACTGCTACTGGCAACATTTACTTCATTCCTTGGTCCTGGAAGACAGAAACTGGAACAATTCGACATTCAGCAGAGCCCTGCAAGGCAGGGTAATCAGGGGGCAATGCAGAAACTACAGCTAAGGTCTAGTCTTAAAGACTAGGTCTAGTCTTGCATAAACTGGCTGAAGATAAAGGAAGCAACCTTCCATGCTATTACAATTAATTCAAGTACCATATTTCCATTCTCAACTTCGCTCCTAGCATTTTCTTGTCGTTCTGCAAAGACAGCCTTTGTTCTGGTGAATTCCCTATCCATACATGCCTTTCTCCTTTCCTTCTCCAATTGATCTTCCAGGTCTCTAATCTGTTCTTCATACTCCCTTCTTATCCGTGTGAGCTCTCTCTCCAGCTCCTTTCTGTACTGTTCTTGCATCTCCAGGGTTTTTTTCTGAATCACATCCTCAGCACTTTCATACATCTTGTTAGTAAAGCATCTTCCACCATTTTCCCTCACCATGCTCTGGACCAAGTTCAGCAGTTCTGTCCTCTGGTCTTCCTGTTCAGCTCCTGAGGCTTTGTTGTTGAACAAACAGTATCGATTCTCAAACTCACGGATCAGCTCTTGAATGCCTTTGGGAACCATGTTTAAGTACTCATGGATATTGGTGTCTTCCAAGTCATCCTTCCTGGTGAGCAAGAGAATCATGAATCTTCTAGCCTTCTTTCCAAACATGCTCAGAATCTTCTGTGTGGCCTTATGTTCTTCCACAGTGTAACGTCCCAATGGGACCACCAGGAGCAGAGCATGAGGCCCTGGGGAGGTCAGAGCAACACAGCGAGTGATCTCCTTTCTTGTGTCAGCATCTGGTACCTCAGTGTCAAAAACACCAGGCGTATCCACGACAACAATCTCTCTCCCCTTCCAGGTGCTCACCCTTCTCTCACACACCTTGGTTAAGGATTTTGCACAAATGCCAGAAGGAAACACCTTCTCTCCAAGGATGCTGTTTCCGGTTGCACTCTTTCCTGCCCCAGTTTTTCCTAGTAAGACAATTCTGAGCTGGGGATTTTCTTCATCTTGTTTCCCACGATCTAGAACATCAAGGAAACAGAACTAAGTGTGAGACTCAGCCTCCAAGAGCGAAGCCTGTAGTATTGCACGTGTGATAACCACTGGCTGTGTGACAGCCTTCCCTTTGCTGTTACCTCTACCCTCTCACGGTCTGTAACAACCTCTAAATGGCCATCTAAATGGTCTAAATGAAGGACTTGACAATTGGTACCTTCCTTGATCTCCTTTCCCTATATCCTTTTTTGAATATTCTTTTGAGATCTTCATTCTAACCTTTTATGGTTTCCAAGCACCCAGAGAAGGAAACATGAGTTTCAGAAGCCACTTGTGATAGCTACCTCACTAACAGGATCCAGAATGGAACACAAGATGTGAGTTTCAGGCATCTGCAGGAACAGATGTATTTTCTTCTGATTTATATTTTAAAATGGGAGATATGTGTGTGTGTGTGTGATATTTTCTTCTATCAACTTTCAGGCAAGTAGGGAGGTATACACGTGTTAATATAGTTTCCCATGTTGAAGAGTCAGAATTTCAGGATGGAAGAAGTATATGACTGAGGGCAGTCTGCGATGGTCTAAGAAAGAATGTGGGGTGGTTCACATCAGCGTTTACTTGGATGCACAGTGGAGTACCCCATCTGAAAGATTTGTTGGCACTGGGTTCTTGGTCAAGGCACCAAAGGTAGTTCCTATGCCATAATTACCCAGTGTTGATACCAATGATGATACCAATGATGATGACCCATGTCTAGGCTACAATACAAACTCAACCTTCCCCATCCCAGAATGCCTTCCTCCTTGGGATGTCGAGTTGTAGCTCTCCCCAGTGAAGTGTAGCCAGTGCGTCTGCATCTGACATGCTTTGGAAGAGCAGCAAACAAAATTTCCAAGAGCCCTTACTCCCTGATCCTTTAGCTTCTCTACAGCTTCCATGTGAAGGTACCTGGACTATCTTGCTTGATAGTAAGAGCCAGAAAGATCCCCACCATCCTGGCCACCCTAGACTAGCTGACTACACCAGAGCTCCTTAAAGCGCAGGTTGTGACTTCATGTGAGGTCATAAAACCAAACATAGAGAGGAAGAGAAACAGTAAAAGATTAACAACAGTAAAAGAATCTGAATGCACAATGGCTACAAATAATTTCAAAATCAAAGCTGTAATGAATCTATAATGTCTTTGAAAGCACTTGCCTGTTTTATGATAAAATGGCAACCTTGTTGCTAACCAACAATATGAATACGTCACTTTGCTCATACCATTCAATACCAATAAACACTACCTGAAATACCTTGACTTGGATTTGAGGCTATTGCCACTTTGTGTTATGTACTTAGTGAGAGGCATTCTTCCAACTGATTATTATGAATTTAAAACAGCTATCAACCCTAAAAAATGTTTGAAATGCTCACTCCTGTGAGGTCAAATATTTCATCAAGACTCAGTTATGCAAAACAAAACCTGAGCATATCCATCTCACTACTATGCAAATGTGCTTTTTTAAGTTGAAGAAAGACAATATATTTATTAACTTTAATTTTCTTGTTTACTTTTCTTGTACATGGCATACACATCTTCAGTGTTGTTGAAGACAAGCTATTAAACACAACTTGTACGAAGTTATAGTGTACAGTGAACCACTTGAAAGAGGCACTCACAATATTTAACATCTCCATTGCTCATATAGCTATGTTTTGTGGTGAAAACACTTAACAAACTACTTTTTTTATCAGCTGTAAAATATCATATTAAGTCTATTCACTCTGTTATGAAACAAGTCTTAAGAATGTACTCATCCAATATAACTGAAACTCCTCATGATAATGTTTAAGAAACCTTAAATTATACATACATACATAAGCATATATACATATCAAAATTTAGGTCAAATGTCTTATATTTGACTTGTGATCTATTTTGTGTATCCATGTACATAAAAATTTCTTGAGGACAAGGCAGCAAACGTTTAAGAAACAGTGAAGTGCACACATCTGTGAGTCTGTTAAGACTCTGACAGGAAAGCCCTAGCCTACAACAGGTGCAGGAGTGACATGTCGCTGAGCCTATGAGGACTCTGACAGATACCTGAGTTACACATCTGTGAGCCTATGGGGACTCTGACAGGTGCATGAAAGAGTGTCCAACTTTAACAAATGTGCTTCAGAACCAAGAAATGCCTGACTGACCCACAGGATCTGGAGCAAAGAAATGATAATATTTTAACTACTATGTTGTAAGGCAGTTTAATAAATGAGCAAAATCTCAGCTGATACAATGAACATGGTGGGTAGAGGAGGGGTGTTCAGTGGCACATTGATTCATTTGTTGATCAGAATGAGGCCACTGGGAGCAGGCACTCAGATGAGGGACCAGTTACCCTCACATTGCTTTCTATCAATCCTCCTTTAGGACAGGACAGAGATGTGACCAGAGAGGCCACAATCAGAGGGGCCATCGGCAGCCTTTCTACTATGTCTTCATTGTAGGAAAGAGGAAACAAGAAGCTGTGCTGAAGAAAGTTGTGGTGGCTCACACCTGTCACCCCGCAGTGGAGACACAGGAGCAGGATGGCTGTCACAGGTTCCAAGCTGGCCTGGGCCTCAGTGTGAAAATCCGTGTCAAGACAAATCACAGAGGGAAAAGAAAGAAAGGATGGGAAGGGAGGGCTATGCCAACTAAGGACTGGGCAAGTGAGAGGCCATTTTGTTTCTCCTGCTCAGCCTGATGGACACACCCCAAGAGAACACAAAGTCAAGAGAATTGGGAGAGCAGAGACAGGAAATTCAGACAGCATGATGGTTTTCTCCTGCCCATGTGATTAGAGGAGGGACTGAACCCCTCCCTGCCTGCCTTCCCACTTCTCCTGCAGTTTGGCTCTCCTCTGCCCCACACGCCAGCTCCTCTCACCATGGCTGGTTCTTGACTGTCCCAGGATGGACTCCACACCATGGTACTGGGCTGTCATTGTAGCTTGACTCCCTAAAAATAGAGAAACAGCCAATACAAGTTAAGAAAAACAGTGGAGCCCACCTCCTATGGCCAACACTAAACTTTCTGCCATGAACTCAGTGCTTTGATTACTCCTGCCTCGTCTCCAAAAGCTCATCACAAATTCTTCTTTTTTTTTCCAGGCTGTCATTTTTCTTGCACAAACTTAATTTCTTTCAAGCACTTCCATGTGCTGTTCCTGGTCCCCTCCCTCTCTCGGGCTGGTGAGTGACTACTGTAGTCTCTTTTTCAAGATATTCCTTCAGTGTTCTCAACTTGTGGCTCAGCCCTCCACTGTGGCTTTCATGGGCATCCCTAACAGAGGCTGACCAGGATAGAACCCTTGACTTCTGCTTCCCCCAGGCATGAGTTCTTGTCTTGGTGAACAGCATCACCATCCAGCTACTCTCTCTTGCCAGGCTGTGGGCTCTGGCACAGCCCTGGCTTCCTGCTTTGCATCAGCACATCACTAAATGACTGCTTTCTGATCTCAGTTGCATCTTTCTCCCTTCATGCTGATCAAACCCAAAGGCATATGTTGTCAGCGCAGTGGGCTGGAGCCCAGCCACCGCACCCCATCACTTTTTCCACCAGATCTCACTTTGAAAATGGGATTTCATTGTTCTTCCCTTGCTTGAGTTACCTTGTGGTTTGGATTATTTGGGAAGATAAGTGTGAACTACTGGAACTAATGGCCCAGAACTCACTGACTGACCCAGAGACTCTGGAGCAGAGATGTGGTAATATTTTAAACTACTATGTTGTAAGGTAGTTTGATAAACAGCAAAATCTCAGCTGCCATAATGAACATGGTGGGTAGAGGATTGGGGTGTTCACTGGCACATTGATTCATGTGGGAGCAGTTACCCCCACATTGCTCTCTATCAGTCCTCCTTTAGGACAGGACAGAGATGTGACAGAATCAGAGAGGCCACAGGCGGCCTTTCTGCTCTGTCTTCATTGTGAGAAAGAGGAAACAAGAAGCTGTGCTGTAGCAGTTGTGGTGGCTCACACCTGTCACCCGGCATGATCACCTCTCTCGAAAGGCACGGACCTCCCCTGTGCGCTCCCACGATCCTAGAAGCACTTTCATCTCTTAGGCCTTTTCAGAACTTCCCCTTCCTGGGGGCACTGCTCCAGCTGACTGCCCAGCTTGTTCTTCCCA
The DNA here is from genome assembly GCA_028658305.1 of Pachyuromys duprasi. Taxonomy (NCBI): domain Eukaryota; kingdom Metazoa; phylum Chordata; class Mammalia; order Rodentia; family Muridae; genus Pachyuromys; species Pachyuromys duprasi. The sequence goes on along the minus strand of CM053763.1, from coordinate 70,944,037 downwards.
GCCTCTGCTTCCGGAGAGACCCTCTCTAATGTCTCTCTCTGGCAGCAGTGCCACCTGAAGGAAGACTCCGGCTCTCGATCTGCTTGTGTCTCCTGTAGCCGCCCAGCAGCACTCTTCATCAAGGACGTGGTTGTAACGTGCAATTGTTCTGTAACATTCAACTGTCCCCTCTTACACCATCTGGCAGGGACCTCCCCAGGGATAAGCACAGCACTGGACAAAGGTGGGCCTCAACTGATTTCTTAAACAAGCAACATGATCCTCTTGGGTCTTTACCTCTCTCTGCATGCTGGTGACCCGTGCACATGGCCATCCCTTCCTTGTTAACCGAAACACGGGCATGCAGAACATCAGCTCATTCTGAATGCTTCCTGTAACTAACGCCCATTAACATGTTTTCAAACGCTGGAGCCATTGTGATCAGGACAGGCTGGAGTGCTCTCCTATGAAATGTCATGGGCTGTAAAACCCGGACCTGCGTTTCTATAGGTACTGATTTCATTGACTAAGTCGCCCCCCCCCCCCAGCCTATGATCAGCCAATATTGGCTCCAGAACTTTAGTCACAGTGACTGCAACCTCCCTACTCAGACCTACCTGGAGGGAGGTCAACTCTTCTATGAACCCAAGAGAATGGTTCCCAAAGAGGCAGGTTCCCTAGGAAGCAGCTTAAAGAAAAAATAGCAGTGACTGCTGATCCTGACCTGTATGCCAGCTTGGTGGAGGGCACATGGCAAGCTCGGCCTGTTAGGGATCCCCCATCCCTACCTTCTGCCTGCCTGCTCTCTCCAAGGCAATCTATTCATTCTCTTCCTAGAAAGGTCAAGTTAAAGTTTTTTGACCAGTGACAGAAAACTTTCTCTGTAGAGAAAGTGCAATGAACCCTGAAGCACACATGAATTTGTGGGGCTCGACCTTCAACACGGATTACAGCCTAACATCAGCAGGCAGGAAACAGAAAACATGTATAATTTCTAAGAGCAGGTCTGCCGGGAGGTTTACTAGACACAGCCAACAGACAGGCACCCTTCTCACCAATTTCAGCACCCTACTTACCACCCCTGTTTTCTTACCTGAAAATCTTGGTCCTGTGGCCTTCTCTGACTTTGCAACAATGCTAAAACCAGAAAAGAGAGCAGCTCTGCAGAGAGGAAGCCAGGGGGAGGAACCGTGGAAACAGGAGAGTGCAAGAGACCCACCCTCCTTCCTTCCTAGCTGCTCTGCAGAACTTTCTGCAGTCCTCTTGCTCTGTGCCATCTAATGGGGTACCCGCGGGCTGCTGGTAGCTGCTGAGCACTTGGAATGTGGTAAATCAAATGCAGAAGTCAAGCTTTCGAGAAAGCCGCTTTTCTCACTGTCAGGACTACAATATGCTCCATCTAGTAAACAATGGGCAGCCTGCCCTTGCTTGGCAGAACATGCTAAATACGAATGACAATGACTTAGTCGGCAGTGATATTGAATCTCCTGTGTGCTTGCTTATTTAAGCCATGGGGGGGGGGGATTCCTTTTCAATAGCATATAATAGACTCTACTTTTAATTTGGGTTTTAGACATTTCATACTTCATGCAATTAGTGAAACTGTTGGATTTAAATGGAACATCTACATCATATCTTCTCTCCTCAGGTCTCATTGCAGATGAGGGTATGGAAAGATTGGAGGCAGAGAAAATCTGCAGTGAACAGTGTTTGCTGGATGTGACAAGGTCATTAGACCCCAAACCTGCACAAACCATAACCCTAGTACATTGGGGAAAGACTCATGAAGTCTTGCCTCAGTCTAAGGAGCTGAGGAGCTATGGGCAAATGAAAGCTGCTAGTATGTGTGTATGTCTCTCTGTGTATGTATGTGTATTTGTGTGTGTGCGTGTGAAGTTTTGAAGTTTTCCTCAAAAACACTGGCCCTAAAAGGCTACTCATATGCTAGTAGACAATCCCACATCCCTGCAGGTACAGGCAGCACTAAGTGGAGTCTGGATTTTTTAAGTGGAGGAGAACAGTACCCAAAGTTGGGAGGGAAAGGAAAGGGATCAAGACGGAATAGGAGGGGAGAGAAATGGGAGTGGAATTGATCAAACACATGTGGATATATACAATCCTCTAACAGTAAAAAATTATCATCTACTGCCAGTTTTCACTTTCTTCTTTCTCTTCTATATTATTCTGCCTACTTTGAAGCTTATCCTTGTTTAATCTCACATTTATTTCTTCTTTTGACTTATTCAGGACAATGTGTGTGTGTGTGTGTGTGTGTGTGTGTGTTTGCTTCAAAAATACCTCTTCAGATTGGGACAGTCTCCTTTTGACTTGTATTCAACCTCTCCACACATATGTTGAAAGAACCTCATGTGTCCACACTATTGTTTTCATGTACTTGACATCCACACAGTTTATAAACCCCAAGGGACCACCAACTCTGGAGAGTCACACGGGCAAAGTTCAGCAGGAAGAGCTTAGGGTTTGAATCCCTAACATAAACAACAAGAGTGACGTCAGACCTGTACACCCAGTGAAATCTATTTATAAAGTCATTTTAATTCTCCAGGTTCATCTGTAAAAGCTGGGAGCTTGTCACAGAATCACCAAGCAACCAAGCGGTGCTGAAAGAGCCTCTGGCAAACCTCAGTTCTTCCCCACAGGCCTTGTAAACCCTCCCCTCTCCTTCCCATGTACTGCGCTGGTTACTGAAGGGTCTATGAGTTTGTAGCCTGCCATAATTGTGATGCTGCAAGCAGAAACGTCCAGACACCATCATCATAGAGAGCGACGTTTGTGACAGATGACGCTGTTTGGCAGTAACACCTTCTAACCCTACAGATTATTTTTCAATAATTTCTATTTCTTTTTGATGTTTCCCCTCTGCTACATAAACTGACATTGTTCTTCAATTCGTGGACTACCCTCTCGGACTTACACAAATTTCTGGCCCATCTCATTCAAAGTTTTATAGAAAAGAGACCAGAGGGTGATTTTTCATAGCAATTCTCAAGAGATTGTAAATGCAACAGCTGATGTCAGCCCATTTCCTGGCACCCTGTCTTATGAGAGTAACACAGTTGGTGTTAAGTGCATCTGTGCCCCGAAATGCTTCCTCCCTACATCACCCACAGACATTTCCTGCCCTCTATGCTTCACCTTTTGTCTTGCAACCATATGGTTGTAGTCATCTTACAGTGAGAAAAACTAACCATGCAAACTATTATTTGCAGTAACATGGATGAGTCTGCTGGACATTATGCTAAGAAAAGACAAGTACTTCCCCATCTCATTTTTACATACAATCTAAAGAGGTCAATCAGTGATTGGGGGATGCTCAGCAACATTCGACAGACATATCTACAACAAAATTCCTGTACCTAAGGCTCAGGGAACATATCAGAGGAAGGAGAAGAAAGTTGTCAAAATCTGAGGACCAGGACATCTGCTGTGAGATCATGTCTCCTAGGAATGACAAGAAGCTGATCTTTTTGATCTCCTGATCAAAAACCCAGGGATGGGGAGGCCATAGGCCACAGTGGAGACTCACTAGTGTTTAGCTAAAATTGACACGGCACTAAACTGCAGTCTAAGTATTTACTTATACCCACAGAAAAATGCTATTCTTACCCTCTATCAAAGAAGCCCCACTTTGCAGAGAATAGCAAGGAATGTGGAGACTCATGCCTGCTCAAAATGATGAGAACAAGTGATGACTGAATGCTCAACCCTAAAGGGCACACTTATACCACTCCCTTTAATGTTCAGGAAACAGTCATTGCTATCATGACCTCACAGCAGCTATGGGCCTGTCAACAATTAGTCACCAGATGGATGGAAGGGGAGGAGTGATGGGAACATAGTCCATCCTGCTGAGCTGGCAAAATTACTACTGGATTCTGGGAAAGGGAGAGTCATTGTCTCTCATTGTATTCCTCCTGGTGAGCACACCACCCTCTGATAGATAGACCTAGTTAAATTCTATGGATCCCAAAGCAAAAAAGATACCAAAACAAAAAGACATGAATGTAATCAAAAGGCATCATATGAACACATTTATGAAACTGTCAAAAAACAACTGTCAATAAAAAATAAAATTTGGAAAAAAGAATGAAATTTACATCAAGCCACCAACTTAGCCCAAATATTTGAAAGTATTTCTTTTATCTTCTGGAAAATATATGTAAATATATTCTTTTCAGCTACTTCCTTTATATTTCTAATTTTTTCGTCATAATCTCTCCTTGCAGAATCAATTTTTGCCTGCTTTTCTTTTTCTGACATATTAGCATATTCCTTTTCTATTCTTTCCATTTCAACAATGAATTCTTGAGTATAAGTTTCCTTGAGATTCCTTAGACATTGATTCAGCGTGTTATCTATGTCCTGATATATCTGGTCAGAAAAGTAAGACCCTCCGTTTGTGTCCACCATGTTCTCTATCAGCTCCACCAGCTTCTGTACTTGGTTTTCTTTCTCAGCCCCAGATGCTTTGTTATTGAAGGCCAGGTAGCGGTTCCCACACTGCAGGATGATATCATTTAGCCTTTCACCTGCGTCAACTAAAAAGCTGTCAAGGCTCTGGTCTTCAAGGGCATCTTTGTTAGTAAATAAGACAATCATGTACTTCATGGCTGCCTCCCCAAAAATACCCTTGATCAGATCAACAGTTTTCTGCTCCTCCTCAGTGTAGCGGCCCAGCTGCAGAACCAAGATGATGGCATGAGGTCCAGGGCAGGAGTAGAGGACACAGCGGCTGATTTCTGAACATGTGGTTGTCATGGCCTCCTTGGTGTCAAAGAGCCCAGGAGTGTCGACCACAACAAGGACTTTTCCCTTCCATCTCCTGGTTGCTCTCTGGCAGGTCTTGGTAACAGCATGGGCAGCAATCTTAGACTCAAACTGGCATCTTCCAAGGATGGTGTTTGCTGTAGCACTCTTTCCATTTCCAGTTTTCCCCACCAGAACTATCCTCATATCAGCGCTTGCATGGCCAGCCATGTTGGGATAAGCCAACTCTGAAGATCAGGAGTGCACAGATCTTAAGGAACAGAAAGAAAAGAAAATAGCCTATTAGATAAATGGAAACAACCCCCAAACCTTCCTTTTCTGCCTTTCCTCACTAAAATTTGACAATCTTCTGTTATCTTTATGCATCTCTACAGAGACACAAAGGTGAAACATTACTGTGGAAAAAATGGAGAAATTACAGTTTCTCCACAGAAAAATGATGCTCCATGTGATTCCACAGGAAAATCCCACTGGCACGTGTATGGCAGTGTTCCCATGGAGGTCAGAGGATGACTCTGTGAGCTGGGCTCTCTCCTTCCACCTCATGTGGGTTCTGGGCATGGAACTCCACTTGCCAGGCTTGCACAGGAAATGAGCCCTCTCGTTAGCACCCGCCACCCAGCATACTTTTAAACCCCTGATACTCTGGATGACGTGTAGACTGATCTTGATAGCATGGAAAGGCTATTCCTACTCCTGCTACCAGCGTCCATGGCAATATTGGAACAAGTATGCCTGGGCCTGTCCAGTGCAAGGTATGAGGGTGAGTGCACCCAAGTCTCTACTGTGCCAAATACCTGAAAGCCCAGCCAGGAAGAAAGTGGGATGAGTATAGTGTTCAACAATTTGCTATATATATATTTTTTTGACAAAGTAGGAGAGGCATTGAAAGACTCCAAACAAAGAAGCAGTAAGGAAGGCTGATGCAGGTGGATCTAAATGAGTTTGTGGCCAGCTTTTTCTACAGAGCAAGTTACAGGACAGACAACGGTACATAGAGAAATTCTCTCCTAGATAGAGAAAGAAAGAAAGAAAGAAAGAAAGAAAGAAAGAAAGGAAGAAGGGAAGAAAGGAAAAGAGAATAAGAAATTGGAGTTGCTCATTCGCCTGATTTGACAAGTACAGAGTTTAATATGTGTCTTTAAGTATCACACTAAAATCAGAAATATGTTCACTTTTCACATGTTAATAATAAAATAATATTATAATTATTTATATTATTATAAAGAATAAAAATAAATAAATGAAAACCCAGGATGGTTAAAACGATCCTGAATAAGGAAAGAACTGGTGGAGATACCACCAGCTCAGATTTTGAGGTCTACTATAGCCCTGTAGTCATAAATGAAAACATCAAACAGGAAGGAAATCAGAGAATTGAGGCACAGACAACTGCAGGTTCACCCTAGGCTATGCTGTGCCTTCAGGGGCAGCTAATCTGACCTCAGCAGCCCTCCTCCATCCAAAGGTCAGACAGCTACACATGCAAATCTGTCTGTTGTACAGTGGGGAGGAGTCAGCACACTGAATTCTAACTCTCCTCTGCCCTGGGTAACCTGGCTACCTAAGACAGTAACATTCTAAGGTAAGAGAAGTGACTTAGACTGATGATCTGAGTCCTCTGCCAACCCTGAAGACCCTGTGTTGGGGACAGGGAACTTTCTGTGAAGGGTGTCAGGCTGCACTCTGAGTCCTACATCAACAGCCAGCTATGGCTGCAGCACAATGAAATATGCTAATTCTTCCCACACCCTTGGCCCCACCACTCCCAGCAGCAGCTCCCTTCCTGAGTTCTTCAGGCACAATTCCTCCACCCCCATGGATACCCCAGCCCCTCTGCCTCACACTGCAACCTCTCTGCACCCAGACTCACCTTCTGCTTCTGCAGGAATTGATGAGGGCTCAAGGTCTTGTGCTTCTGTTTAACTATGAAGCAAAAATGCCTGCAATCCTCAAAGCCTGCTGGTCAGGAAGTTCTATGGGCGGAGCCAATGAAGACACTGTTTGCTTTTAAAGAAACTGAAACACCATCCTGTGACTTGGTGGGGACTGCAGCTTTGTCAAGTTGAGGCCTTTTCTTTGCTATAATGTCAAGAACTTATAAACGTTTTTCCTAACTGTTTTGTATTATTTTTTGTTTTTGACATTTCCAGCCTTAATGTAGCCCAGGCTAGTCTTAAACTCACTATGTGTTGAGGGTGCTCTTAATTCGAAGCTAGGACCCTAGTAGTTACTCAGTTCTTGAAGCTGAGAAGGTCAGCACTTGGAGTAGTCTCAAGATAGCTGGTTGCCAAGCCGGATAAGGGACAGTACAGACTTGCCCAGCCTCTTTGCAGAGCAGGAGTGGGGGCAGCTCCCCACCCAAATCAGGCCTAGGCTTCTGTTTCCTGCCAGAGAACTGGCTTCTCAGAAATCACCTGACTGGCAGTCTGCTAATCTGACTGGTAGGCTTGGAAAGCCACAGCCTCAGCTACAGAACTTCTTTCTACAAGCTTTGGTGAGTCAGTAACACAGGCCTATCTTCAACCAGGTCAGCATATATAAATTAGGTGCACTTCCTCCCTTGTTCCTTTGTCCTCCCCTCCCCTTGACTAGAGCTATGTGAGCTAGCCTGCTCAC
>CM053763.1:70902991-70936151 GCA_028658305.1 Pachyuromys duprasi | reverse complement strand
TATCTCTGCAAACAGTGTCTGGGGTTGCTCATACCTGCCACACTAGCCAGAGACCCTGCTCCCCAGCTTCTCTGCATCCTGTGACTGCCCGTGCACAATGGCTAACTGAGGTTGGGAGACATCTGGCACGGGAACCCTCTGGGGACACTAGGAAGAGGGACAGTACTCCCCTCCAAGGAGCATTAGCATTTGCCCTGGCATCCCCACCTGGGGATCAGCTGGTTCTTCCTCTTTTTTACTTTCCAACTATGAGGAAGGGGCAAATGACATCTTTTGTCTGGGGGCTACTCCCTGGCATTGACTGAAGACCTTCAGTCTTTTAGTCAAACCTCAACAGCCCTTCAGACATCAGCAACAACCACCTCTCTAAATCTCTGAAAGAACCCTGTAAAGCAAGGACCATTAAAAGCCATTAGAGCAGCCACAGATTTTCTTAAGGGTTTGGGCAGGCTTGCACTCCAGTCTTGGTTGAATCTCCTGAAATTCCTGCAGTCCTAGAAATGTTTCCCCTTTGACTGAGCCCTTGCTTCCATCCTTCCGTCATGGAAAATTTCACCTCTCACCAGGAGTCCCAAATTAGGGGTCTTCAAGCTGCAGGGGTTAAACTCTACCAAAAGCAAACAATTACCTTCTGGAAAGAGATCCTACAATTAGCTCCTTAGATGATCTCCAGCAACCCCAGAAGTGAGAAGCCACCTCTGGTGGCTTACTTCTCACAAAGTTGAGAAGTCCCAGAAGGGCCACCCCCACATGCAAGGGGTGAGCACCTCTCAGAAGAAAGTTAAGGATGAAACCTCCTACTACCAGCAATGACTCTGACAAGGAAACTCCCCCAAAACCACCCTGTGGCAAACCTCGCTAACCTGGATGAGCCATTTGACTACGTTAGACAGAAAGTGACCCCTGATCTCCCCATACCCACTCCTGTTTGTTCCCCACTGTTCCCCTCTTGTCTCCTTCTCTAAGAACATGCATAAAACTCTTGGAAGCTCCACACCTTCCCCCCACCCCATTTACTGCCCAACAATTATTCGAGATTAGAAACCCCTTCAGACTTGCCTGTTATGAAAATAAGGCCTTGTAACTTCCACTTACTCATTCAGGGCCCCTAGACTGGCATCCTTATTAGGTCAATGATTTAAAAGAGCTTAGACAAGTGTTATGAGAAGGTGGTATTCATGTCCCTTGGGCCAAATCCATTTTTATGAGCCTTTGTGAATCTCTTAATGCATCACAGGACCAGCATGACATCTGTCAATCCTTTTACCTAGTCCACTGTTCTTCCGGTCGGAGCCTTTATATAGGGATGAATGCCTCTAACAGATCAAAAACACAAAATCAAAACCAACAAAATATCCTTTGGGGCTTTGATGAGTTTTTTTGGCTAAAGTGATTTCTGAAGAGGAGCAGAACATGCTATGCAACCTCTGGGGTACTTTGATCAATTATAGCTCTATGCTGTCCAGGCCAGGGATCTAATAACCTCCAAATCAAGAAAGGCATTTCTTGATTCTCTTCTGTCAGAAACCAGAAGAACCCCTCTCTGACTTTGTTCTTAGAACTAAAATGAGCCTAGAATGCATGATGTGGGACCCTACTATTAAGGTCAATGTCTGGCATTTATAGATAGCTGCTGAGCTTATTATAAGACTATACATTCCATTTCTCAGTTGGGTTCTCTCTCCACCTGATCTGGAAAAACCCCAGATCTTCTAGGGAGTGTGACATAGTCCGTAAGGAGATTACATGCCCAATCTTTTTTTTTTTTTTTTTAAATAAGAAACCAGTTCACGAAGCACCTGGGGATTTCTGGATACACCTGCCCTATGCTAATGAGATGTCTTGGTGTCTTGGCCTTCAACTAATGACCTTTAACTGTACCTGGAATTTTTACCCCACCCATGAGGATAATCAAGTATTGCTTTTTGTTACATGTAAATCAAGTATTCTTAGCGCCTTAGCCCCAGCCAATCAAAACCTTCACCTTTAAAGCTCCTCCCACTGCCCAAGGGCTCTAAGTCACTGATTCATGCAAGAAACTCTCTCTCACTTCTTTTCTCTACCATGGCCATCTGAGACTCGCCATTTGTTCTGGGGAAGGAAAGGCTCCCTGAAGAAATGCTGCTGAACACCCTGACCTTAGCTTTCAATCAGACAGCCACCCACCTGGATGCTGTGAGCTTCTGAACCGCCTGGTTTGACTGCCTATCAGTCATCACGTGCTGCTGGTGCTTTGATGTTCCGATGTTCACCAGGGCGCGGAACTGCCTCAGCAGCCATTGAAGCCGCCACATCCCTTAAGTTCCACGCTCAGCAGACCTGCATCCCGCTGGAACTCCATCGAACTGGACCTGCCTTCCAGTCAGGTTCCCCTTCTGCTAATACAGGGGCTTAACTGAAGGTCTGTAACACTGCAGTGTCATCCAAGGCTTCTGTATGCCTGAGTTTCCACTGCCGTCTGGTACCAGCAATCTCATTTTAAAAGAGCTAACAGTAACCCCCAGTGGAAATCTCATTTCCACCTCCCCTGGTGAGACCAGGAGCCTAGCCAAGCTCACAGGCTTCTTCCTGAGTGCTCTAGACATTCCTGAGAGAAACAAAACTTTTAACTTCGGGGATTCCTCTGTTCCTGTACTGAAGGGAACAGAGCCTGGGCTGGCCTTTGGGAGAAACGTGCACATCTGTTTCCTGCACGGCAGCCCAGCACTGGTCAACTCGGTATGACAGTCAGGCCCCAGGCTACCACTTGACTCAGAACCACACAAAATGCCTGATTTTATGGCTAGACAAATCTTCCATAAAAACACAATTAGAGAAGGCATGACCTTGGAACACCGGCCGGGATGTCAGGGTTTAAATAAATGAACATTATGATGGATAGTTGCCATTCAAGATATTGGGATAGCTTCCCATAAGGCCACTTCCCTTGCCCACGCCTTTGCAATTGAGAGACCAAAAGATTAAAAAAAAAATCAGTGGCTATCATTTGAAAGTTTAAAGCCTGAATGAAGGCTGCAGATGTGTCCAGCAATGCCCTGCATTCTTTCCTGCCCACTAGAGATAAAGTTGCTAGGAAACTGGCCCATCCCCCTAGGGAGGGACACCAGATCATTAATGGTTTGGGGACCTTCCTATAGCCAATCAATTCAAAATGCAACATCCCTTTTGCCTTTCAACCAATAGATGCTTGCCAGGTAGGAATCGCCCCTGCTTTGAGCATGCTGGGAGGGACCGAAGGCTCTCAGCTCTCACCACTTTGGCAGTGGGGGTGTGAGCCCAAGCTGCAGTTTGTAATCATTTGTAATTTTAAAACCTCATGTATTTACAGTGGAGTCTATTTATTCCTGGTCTTTTGGGGTTCGCAAACTGGGCACAACAGCAATGCCCAGTAAAACAAAAGGAAAATGTTTTAAATGCAGAAAGGAGGAATGCTGGAAGGGCAAATGTCCTCACTCCAGCCCATCTAAGCGCTTGAAAGCCATCCCTCCTAAAACCATCTGTGCCTGATGCTATAAGGGATTCCATTGGAAAAAGAATTGTCTTTCTATATTCAATAAAGGTGGTAAGCTATTATTTTTAACTAAATCTTAGTCATTCGGTTTTACCAATGAAGATGCAGGAGCCAGATGCTGGGATGAAAGCCTGCTAGCTCAGAGAGGCAGAGAAAACACCCAGCTGATCTTCTTCAGCTGATTATTTCTGAAGGAGAAAAAGCCTCCTTCCCCACAGCATCTCCCCAAACCCCTCAATATAAACGTTCTCTCTCATCAACCCCCCATGCCTCTCTCTAGCCTTCCTCCTGACTTCCTCTTACTCTGTATGTTGTTGTTTTTTTTTCTATCTTTACTTCTTGTCAACTGGTGGCTTGCTCTGTCTCTTGATCTAAGGTTAATTTTATTTAATCCTGTTTCCAATACTCAAGCAGAAAGCTCTTGGATTAAACATGTGTGCTAGGGCTGAGCTATACCACAGCTAGAAATAGGTTTTCCCAATAAATAACACAATGTTGGGGGTGGGGGTCACAGTATGATCAAATACCCTACAACATTTTCCCATTTTCTTTTCTAAGTAAAAAAAAAAAAAACAGATTTTTAACTCTAACCCTGTAAAACTATTTACAATAATTTGGCTCTACATTTTACCTTATTTTTTAGTATGAGCGGTAAATTATCAAGATTTTTGTATGTGTAATCTACCATCCTTTTTGCTTTATTCTGAATTTGTCCCCTGGCAAATTTTAATATTCCAATATTAATCAAACATGATGCCAATTTGTCCACTCTCATTATTTTCAATGTTTTGTCTGTCTTGCCTGTACTAGCTACATAAAATTTGATGTCTTTGCTGAATTTTGCTAGGACTTACCACTTTTATTTATGTTTTCCATGACCATATGTCTTTGCCATTTATCTGCCAGTTAGCGGTTTTCCATTTTGATGACCAGAGAGCTATACCATTGCACACATACCATGAACTGGGGAAGATAGAGATTTTTCTTTTGCTTTCCTAGTTGTTTGTCTTAAAGCTAATAGTGCTGCTCTGATTTTGTGGTTTCTTCCTCAGTATTAGCCATTCCATGCCCTAGTTGCTGCTTTCTGTTAGTCTTTGTTCCATCAATGGTTGACAAACCATCATTAAACCATAGGTTAACCAAATGTTGTCACCATTCTGTTAGTTCCGACAGTTCAATAGATGAGCAATTTAGGGAATGAGATTATAGGCAGCTGAGTTATTTCCTCATTGCAGGAAGGCACAGAAACCTTTGTTATTACATCCTGGTCAGGAAGGAATTTAGACAGGTACCAGCTCCACTGTGATACCATTTTTTCCCATAGCTAAGCTTGGAGGGACTCTACCTTTGAATGGATCCAATCCATTATTGTAAAGGGCATCCTTATGACTGGGTGTTGGCCATGATTGAGTATGAGGTTCTCCATGCCTTGTAAAATGTCCAGATTTATTTCTCAAAGAATCTTTTTTTCTCTGTATATGAAAAGCGTTTGCAATAGAAGCAAACTGGTAAATGTTGGTGGACTCCTTTTGGCTTTATGAAGAGTTCCCAGTTCCCAATTCACTAATAAATATAATATACATGATTAGAGTATTATCTGGTTCAATATTGGTCAGGTTTGCACGCCTGGAGATGAGCTTACCAGTAGTCAACAAAGCTGCAATTTGTTCCTGTCCTCATTGGAAATTAGCTGCCTTTCTACTAACCCTGTAGAGGGTTTTATAAAAAACAATAATCTGTAAATATGGTATGTGATTTCTCTAGTGTGCAAGCATACCAATTAGGAGCTGTATCTGAGTGTTGTTCCTCGGTGGTGGGGTTAGAGGTGTGTGCCGCCATCACTTTGTTCATTGTAGCTCTAGAATTTAGAAAACAACTAACTTATAGAGATTCTTTCTCTGCTGGGATTAAAGGCATGGGCTACAACTGCCCTGCTCAAATATTTTATTTTATCTCCAAATCACTCCAACTTTAAGAGAAAATGGGTTTGAACTGTAGTAACCCTTTGAATTTACTTAAAATATTTAAAATATCTTAACTGTGTTTTCAATACCAAACAATACTATAATTCTTTTTTCTTTTTTAAGAGGAAAAGCTGATGTCAAAGAAGGCACGGTCCATTTGGCAATCTACAGTCTAACATTCTAATATGGAATTAAGAAGCATGGTTTTAGAGAACCTATTTTTCATTTCGTGGCAGTAAGGTAAGTGTGCCTTTGGTAAATTGTCATTCAGTAATCTTATTTTGTTTTATGCTTGGTCAAAGTAAAAGCATCTGTTAGCCTTTATAAGTTGGTTTGGACTGAATGATGAAACTCGGTGATGAACAATTGCTTCTCTTTATTCAGAAAATCTCTCCTGTTAGAATCTAATCTTTATCAATTTTGATGGTATCCACAACCTTTCATAAGAAAGGTTCCACAGGATAACCTGTGGAAACAAATACAAAACATCTTCCCTAACAAAACACATATTCTGAGGTCAACACATCTTTAAAATACACAGGCTGATTTAATTCAACAGTTCTTTTTTTGTTTGTTTGTTTGTTCTTTTTCTTACAATCTGAATGGACTGTGACTATTCTTGATAATACCTTTTAATATTTTTTTCTCAGAAGCATTCTTTATTTTATGGTTTGTTTCTGAGATCAGAGGAATGTTAACCTGTGTGTTCTGTTGCTGCAACAAATCATGTCTACATAAATTCATGGGTATATTAGCCACATATGGCTTTAATTTTGCTGCTTGTCCTTCTGGCCCTAAACATGTGACCCATACTATACTTTGTTTTACCTGAGATAAAGTTCCAGTCACTAGAAGCTGAATATTTGCCTCCCCCAAAAGCCATTTTGGATGCCAAGATTTTGGTATAGTTATTGTTACATGTGTTCCCATGTCCCTTCAATTTCAATACCGTTTATTTGCATTTTTAGCTTTGGCTTCTGATCCTCTATAACAGTTTGCCAAAATACTTTTTTTTCTTGTCTCTCTTGAATTTTTTTGTTTTATCTACTGAAGCTGTTCTGTCCTTGATTACATCCAGAACATTGTTGTTTTTAACAATAGGCATTCAATCTTTTAATTGCTCTGTGGATGAGATTCTCTGGTGCTGACAGGGAACAATTGAGCTGAACTTGATATTGGGGGCTTCCAGAGGCCCTCTAGGATCCCAATGGCAAAGGCTTACCTTACCTGTCCTTTGTTGATCTGCATTCAGTGGTCCAATGCTAGCCTTTGCCACACCTTCTGCATGTTCTAGAAGTCTGGGGCCTTCTTTTTTTAATTATCTCTAGATAAAACAGTATCTAGGAGTGCCTTGCCTATTCCTATAACTCCTTTTCAAATGACCTTGCTTACCACAGTTAAAAATCTTACATTTTGATTTTTCTTAAAACTTTTGAAAATTACTTCTCCTATCAGAATAGATCCAATACCAGCTGTATTTCTAACCCATTCGTCTACTGGTGGTGATCTTTCCTTTAAAGGCCTAATCACCAATTTGCACTATGAGTTGTCATTTTCAAAAGCCAAGATTTGATTAATATTTGTTTAATTTCTAAATCTGATACTACTCTATTTATAGCTGATGTCAATCTTTGCAAAAAAAAAAAAGAAAATCAGTGAAGGTTTCTTTTGTGCTTGTATAATTTTAGTAAATAACTCAGACCTCTATCCTGATTCTTCAGCCTTGTCCCAAGCACTTAAAGCTGCTAAATGACATAGCATCAAGCTGCAGCATATTGACCTTCACTTAACATTGGTCTTGGGAAGTAGTAATACCTCTGGCCCTATCTTTTTGTTCCATGTCCCAAGCTTCATCTTTCTATCACGTTCACAACTGTAACTGAGGACAAGCTTCCAGTATAGCTGTTGCCAAATCTTTCCAGTCTTGGGGGATAATTCTGTTCTGAGTTGCACATGGATTTAATGATATCTGCTTCACATAGGGTGAATGCATAGCATATGAAATGACTGATTCCTTAAATCTCCTCTCTGTTTCTCACACAGTTATAGGTGATTTCATTAGCTCTCATGATGTCTGAGAGTGGAGGCAGATGCAAGCATAGATGACTAGATTAAGCCTTGGACTATAAGGATTTCAATTCCAGGGCCTGGGGGTGTGGTTCAGTGGCTAGAGTGTATGTTTAGCATGCACCTGGCCCTAGGTTACCTTCAGTACTTCATCAGACAGATATAATGACACATGCCTATAATCTCACTACTCAGGAAGTAGTGAAAATCAGTTTAAGCCATTCTAAGCTAGGTTGCTAGTTCAAGGCTAGCCCGGGGTAAAGACATCCTGTCTAAGAAAGGCAGGGAGGGGGATGACTGCCATTCAAAAGCCCTCTCTAATTCCCATCCATCTGAAGTAGGTGGAAAAGCTTTTGAAGATGAGCAGGTGGTGAAGCTGGCAGGCTACTAGGGGTAGCCTCCAAAGTGATCAGTCAGGGAGACTCTTGAAAGACCATTGTTATAGGAAAGTAGCTACAAATCAAAATTGCCTCAGGGTAGACTCATGCTCAGAGGCCAGAGATAAAGACAGGCCTCAGAAACCTATTCTCTCCCTCTTCCGATAGAGCTTCTTCTGGGGTCAAGATGTCACTGTCATGTGACAAGATGTCTTAGGTCTTGACTTTAGACCTAAGACGGTGAGTTTTGTAGTGGAGACATTTTGCTTGTCACCACACTGGTAAGAATTCCTCTAGCTTTAAGTCATTAGGCTTCCTCTGAACTTCCTGAGCTCAGCTCTGAAAGGTGGGACACTTCCAGATGGCTCTGGGAAGAAGCAGGTGCTCACGGCAGAAACAAAAGCAAGCACTGGGGGCCCCTGAGAGCCTGGTCAGAGGAGAGGTGCGTCTGCCCGAGCGAAGGAAGAAGTGCCTGTAATGAGTGAACCGAGTTGCACCAGTGGGTACTGAATAAGGCGAGCGCACTAAGGAGGAGGCCGCTCTCAGAGCGACTCGAAAGGGGAGCACACCTAGGAGTGTGGCTTCACACTGCACGATCTTAAGGGTGCCCTGTGTCTCAGAGGGTCAGTTAGAGATCAGCAGCAAGAGCAAGGCAGCTTTGCAGTGCAGGCATCCCTATGGAAGATGACCCCTGTCCCCTGTGGGTCAGAAAGATGCTTGCTGGAAGTAGTAGAGGCAAACAATAACAACAAAAAACATATCACACTCTCCAAATACAAAACACCAAAAGTGAAATCTATTTTGGAGGTGGTGTAAGATACTCTAACCTGGGAACTAGTCAAAAAGTGACAGCTCTGCGGCCATGGCCTCTTCAGCTCCAGGCACAGTGGTGTCTCTCAGGAGACACTGAAGGGTACCAGCGTGGTCTTCGTGCTCTGTTAATGTTCTTCCCAAACCAAGTTGTCCAGGGTCCTCTGATTACTGGTGCCTGTGACTTTTTTTATTGGAATGGTGATGGGACGAAGACTGATTCCCAATCTGAGGTCCCTGGCCTGACTGCATCAGAGACGCCAGTAAGCAAGAAACATTTACTAAACACACAGCTCTGTAATAGCTGTGGAGAACAAATGTAAGGCGAAGACGAGAGAGGCCAAGTTAGGAGAAGCAGAAGTTCTTGGGCAAAGTAGGCTATCCAGGGGAGCCCTGCAGCAAAACCAATAAAACAAAAAAGGCTTTAGAAACATGTTTGTGAATCAGAATCTCTATGAAAATTATTTTAGCTGTCCATAGATAATTCCCAAAGACATTGGCTTGGAAAGCTCTGCACTAGACAGGTTTGGAGATGCCTTGGAGATCCCACATTGTCAGATCTTAAATATTCGACTTTCTCTAATAGCGCGGGCTTTATCATCTATGAATTCAACTGTTTTCAAGCAAAGCTCCTGGCTTAGCTAGGCGCGTCCTGATGTGTCTGTGCACTGGAGAAAGCGCAATGCTTTTAACTGGACAGTGTTCCTCCTCACAAACCTGTCCAGTGTCCACTCTAAGCTCTGACAAGCCCATGGTGTTCTGGATCCCCTACAGCGCACTTTCACATTTACCTCTTGGACAGGAACTCCAAGGTTCTGCTAGATTCTCATTCTTTGCTCTGAATCTTATCTCCCCCCACCCCCCACACATACTCCTTTTTCATTTCTGGTGTCATTTATTAAAGTTTGGTAGTTTCCACGTGTAAAATAGTTAATGACACAGGACTGTGAGGTGAGTCCTACTGAAGACTCTGGAGAGGGGGAAGAGGTGTAAATGCAGACTGGAAACTCCCTAAGGTTGAATGTTAGCCAAGCCCGTGGCCGAAGTCCCTCAGCCAGAGGCAGGCTGTCGATGTTTCAATGAGCCCCTTTTCCTTATATTGTGTCCGCTGGAGGGACAATGAGAGGGAGTTCGTCACCTGGGACAGCCCGAGCTGCGACATAGAGGTGGACTCTGAAAAGACAGAGAAGCACGCACAGAAGGCCAACAGTGGTCCTGGGATCATGGAAAAGAAAGCTGCAGAGATCCTGTCTGCGTTCTATAGCTGGCTGAGTGCGATTAGGAGGGAATGAGGCTGGAACAGCAGAGTGACAGAGTGTGAGTTTGTACTCAGGGACTCCCGGAATCAGGATCTATGACCAGGGAATGCTCAGCTGTGTCGATGAATGTGAGGATCAGGCATGATCACATCCCTTACTGAAACCTCGGATCTGGGAGAAAGAACAGAGATGGCAAACAAGTGCTAGTTCCTCCAGTACACACCCCACATCCAGATGTGTCTAGACAAGACGACTTTGCTTGAAGACACTGCTCAGAGTTCTGTTTGTCCTCCAGTCCCACAAAGGAGGAGTCCAACTCTCTTCTTCTTTCCTGGTCATCCTCAGCTCTGAGGCCCTGAGAACCAACCCAGCATTCATGGAAACTGCCTGATGCTTTGTGCTGCTGGCCACCCAGGTGGGTCACTTCACCTCACAGGACTACCGGGCACTAGCTGAGATGAAGCGGGTATTCAGGGAGCAGGTGATGGCTCGGACCATCGTGGTGTCCACAGGTGAGGAGGACTTGGCCAGAGGCTTCCTGAAGATTATGTGTGCTGCATGGACAACTGTGCACTGTGGGAGATGGTGGCCGAGTGTCGGTGGGGGGTGGGGGAGATGTGTGTGCCCTGGACAACAGGCCACGAGCACCAGGCATAGGCTGAGCAGCTGCTGGGCTTGTTTGAGCACCTGGTGAGGGAGCATAGGGTCGTGCACTACTCCAATGACATGTATGAGCTGACACAGGCCCTGCAGTTAGCTGACCCCCAGGAACAACTTGCCAAAGTAGCAGAGATGGTAGAGGCATGCATTCAGAGATCCGTGTGCACCAGCCTGCCAACCTAACTGGGAGAGCGGCAGAAAACCCAGAGGGCCTCTCTGAAACTAGATGTGGCTGTCCTGCTAGGGTTCTCTGTGCTGTTCTATTCCCTGTCCTACTGGGCTCTACCCAGACCTTTGCCAAGATCAGTGCTGTCTGACAGATTGCAAACCTCCTCTGACCTCTTTGACCCATCTACTGATGATCATTTAGTGTCTATTGCGTCTCAGGACTTGAAGACTCTTTCCCTCCCTTCCCTACTAGAATCATTGAACTGGAACTCTCAAAAAACCCACTGCCCCCAGGGCCTCAGTTTACTGACTGAAACAGCCTGCCCTCTATTCTTTCCTCTTCTTTGCTGACCTCAGACTGCCCCTTCCTCTCATGGAGTTTTCTTCTCTCCAGAAGAGAGAGGAGGAGGAGGCTGTGTTCTCCCACCCTCTTGTTCCCCAACTACCTAAGACTGTTTGGGTTGTGACACTTTTGCTCAGACTTGTGTCTGTTCAACTTAGCCCTTTCGTGGGTGGGAAACATAAGCCACCAACACCATCTGTGAATACAATGTAGTTAAAAAAAATAATAAACAGGAACTCTAAGCGGCTGGGGGGAGAAATGCGTTATGCCAAAAAATAGCTGTATTTTTACATGCAGGAAGGGAGGCCACCAGAGAGTCTTATGAATCTCGTCCTGCCTCTCCTGGGATGCGAGACCTGAGGCACATCTTGAGGAGAGGATAGTGAGGCAGTGAGAGGTGTCAGGACAATGGTGTGCTGACAGGATAGAAGCAGGATTCTTTCCTGAAACAGTGACAATTGTATTTGAAGTAGCAAAAAAGGACCCATTATCAAGTGGCCTTGAGATTCTTCTCGATTGTTTTCAACCTGTATGTCTCAACCATCAGGAAACACACATTTCTGATGGCCTTAGGAACCCCAACCATGCTACTTCATAACTGTAATTTTGCTGCCGAGCTGTGTCTCCAAACACCACCGGAAATATGTGTCTTTTGGGTGGCCGTGACCCACAGATTGAGAACTGGTGTTCTAGGTTCTTCTTGCTTGTAGGTTCATAGGCCATGCCAGCACTGGGCCTATTCCCTGTAAGGATGTAGTCAATTCTCAAAGCCTCTTTAAGCTATGTAAAAGCCAGACTCTTCAGGGTGACTTTCAGGGCAGGAAGAGAGAGAAGGGAAGCCAAAAGGAATTGAGGAAGGAGAGTAGGATGCCAATGTGAAGAATAAGCACATGCCTCGTGTATCAGCACAGTAGACACTGCCGCACCGTTCACTTCTTGCACTCTTTGTTCAGGAGAGATCTGCCCTGCAGGGATATTCTGCAGCACAGCGCATGACTCCATCTCATCCAAGTATTTCGGCATCAGCACTTCTGACACTGGGGATCAGGTGGGCTTTTGCTATAGAGGACCATTCAGTGCATTGCCAATGTCCTCTATGAGTTGACTCTACTCCTGAATCTTCTATACACCAGGAGCGTCACTAGAGAAGTGTCTCTAGGAAAGGCTTGATGTTCCCTGTGGGGCAAAACCCACTCCCATTTGATAATCGTGGCATTACAGTGATGCTATCATTTCCAAGAGGTAGGATGGTCAGCATTCTGATCTCAAGAAAGTATGAGAGCAACTCAGACTTCCAGCTCAAAGGGGAACCCTTAATAAGGATGGGTGCTACCTATATAGGTGCAGTAGACACCAAAAGAGTGGCCTGTGCGCTACTGTGCCCACAGCAGGAAGAATACCTTGAGAGCCAGAAAGCATCAAAAAAAGGCCACATCTACTATCATTGGCAACTACCCACTGTAATTTGTGCTTCCAGTGTCTGAGCTCCGTGGGCTAGATTTTCCAGCTTTAGCAAAGATGTATGTAATAATTTATATTGATTACCAGCTTGACAGGATCTAGAATCATGTAGAGACTAACCTCTAGACATAATGGTGAGAGAGTATCTAGACTGGGATGAGCTGGGAAGACCCACCCTAACATTTCATTGGCTGGGGCTTCAGGTGGAATAAAAAAGGGAAAGTGATCTGAGCACCGCTGTTCATCATTCTTTGCTTCCTAATCGTGGTCGGGATGTGAGAGTTGCCTCTCACTCCAGCCACGATGCCTGCTCTGATAATAATGGACTGTACTTTCAAACTATGAGCCAGAATAAGTCCTTCTTTCCCTCCCTTCTCTCTTCCTTCCTTAGTTTATTGTTGTCATGTGTTTGATCACAGTGAAGGGAAGAAGAAATAACACAGTCCCATTGAACCATGACCTATTCCACATGGACACTGTAGCTTTCTTGCGTTCACAAACAGGGAGTCATGAAGAGAAACCTCATCCTGGTGGGGTCACTGGACAGAGAGAGAAGTCATGAAGATGTGGTGCAGCAGGCACAGAGAACTATATGTGGCTTTCCACAGGACCTACTGCCCCTAGGAATGGGCAAAGGTAGCCACCTCAGCCTAGGAGGATTACGGTCACCAGGAACTCATTCTAATCCTTCAGTAGTGGTGATTTTGTCACACTAACAGAAAGTACCAAGATGAGCAAAGTTGAAAGCAGGTGAGAATAGGGAGTTGGGGAGGAGGGCAGCTAGAGCCAACTATAGTCAGAGACAGGTGAAATGCAGTGCCAAAGACTGCAGTTCAGCCTGGAAATCTTCTTTCCTCAGTTTCTCTCAGGAAAAGTAGAATTCTGAAAGAGGAGATACCTAGACACGTGTGGGCAGTGAATGTTCATGAAGCATTTTTACTAGCAGAGGCAGCCTTGAATGTTCTTCAAGAGGAAACCTGTTACTCAGCTCCCAGGCATACAGCTAGCTGGGAGTCAGCAAAGGCAACGCTTTCAGGACCCGCCTCAGCTTTTGACACGAAGCCATGCTCTTCCCAGGACGTTTCTAGTCTAAAGCTGAGCACAGCAGAGACCTTACTACACCTTCAGTGCAGGACTTGTGTCTGCCCCGTCTGCCCAGCAGGGCTCCTCGTAGAGCGATTATGGCTTTGTCAGTTTCTTACCCCTCTACACGCCCTTCAAGAGAACATGGTGCTACAGCCTAAAGCTTCCCTGGATCTGCTCTACTCACCCCTAATCTCTTCTGTATAGGTATCGCCTCCTTGTAAACCTCTAACTCAACTGTCTCTTCCCATGAGCTTCTCAGAGCAAGTGGCACAGAGTTATTGCTGTCCCTACCCAGAATCAGACCTGAAGATCTTCTGTCGTGTACGAATATGCCACACTGCTTCTCCTGTCCTCCCTCACCATGTCCAGGGTCTAGCGTCACTTTGCTCAGCCCGAGCTAGCTAGCAGGGATGGGTTAACTGCCCTTGAACAAAGGGGATCTCAGAGGAGAGGTGCAACTACCACCTGGCCTCTGGCTCCTGGAGCTGAGATGCTTCCCATTCGCTTTCCCTTGGTATAGGGCAGACAGTCCCAGAGCTGGCAAGTGTTTGCCATACAAGTGACTGTCACCAATTTAATAGACTCTCAGGCATCAGAGATGAGAAAACTCACATTGGTCAAAGTACAGAAACATTTCAGTGGCCTCTTCATGAAATTAGAATCTTTTCCTAAATCAGAAAAAAAAATGCCATCAGATGGAAAGTGTAAAGTCATAATCCAGTTCATCTTTATTATCTGATTCAACTCAAAATGTTTGCACATACATTTTCTAGAGGTGTTAAAAAGCATGGGGTATCCAATGGTAGTTGGATCACTTCTTAGCCTCTCAGCTAAGATAAAGTACAGTATAAAAACATATATATTAATTCTCAGACTTTACCAGTAGATTAATGTTGAAGGTAACTAAACACATTTATCCTCAATGTACATATGAAAGTAGCTGATCTTTAAAATGTCTGGTCCTATAGGCTAGAGTTAGATGGAAAGGGAGGAGGTCCTCCCCTATCAGTGGACTTGGAAAGGGGCAGGGAGGGATGGGAGGGATAATGAGGGAATGCGGGAGGGGGCTACGGCTGGGATACAAAGTACATAACCTGTGATTAATATAAAATAAAATGTTAATAAAAATAATTTGCATGCCTTTAAAAAATGTCTGACCCTTAAAAGACTTTTGGACAAGAGTTCATACTGTTCATTTCACCTCAGGAAACTTCCAGTAAATCTTCTCAGCCATGCATAGAATACCATGAGATAAATTTCACATGCCAGCGAAGCTGGGCACAAAGTCAGAATGATGTTGGAATGTTGATGCTCACATCAACTTTCTGCCATGCCCAAGGGCATGCTGGGCATGCCTGTGGGGTGTGTGTGTGTGTGTGTGTGTGTGTGTGTGTGTGTGTGTTTGTCTGAATACCCTGGTTCTTGGGGTACTGTCTATTTTGGATCAATATTGACCTGAGTCTTGGCCACTGTGTCAGTCCTGACTCTATCTGAGCAACACTGGTGAAGTGGTTTTGACCCTTAATATCTTGATATTTAAGAAAATTTCCAAATTCTCTACCTTATTCTCTTTGTTCTCTAATTCCTTACTGCTTGGCCTCACTTGAAAATGTATTTACAAAATTCCTATATGAGACATGAGACACATTTATCCCTCAGCATTCAAAGTTATGAACTTTGACACTCCCGTTGCCCTGCCAACCCTCACACAACCCTCCTCTGTCTAGCGGCATCCCTAAGTTGTCCCAGGACTTTTAACTGCTCACTTGGGCTCATTATTTTGACAGCCTAGCAATTTGTTGGCTAGTGTTGTTTTTAATTGATAGCCAAAATTCACCCATGAAAATGGATGCTCTTCATAGGTCTTTCTGAGATCATTGGCTATTGTCAACAGAGTTTTCACTTGGGTTTCCCGGTTTTGACCAGTTTCTTTGTTATTAAAAGCACAAACTCGCCCCTTACACCTTTTAAGTATTTTTCTAAGGGCTTTGTTCTTTGTGTTATTAGTATAATCATGAAGGTTCCCATCCCCTAGATCTTCTTTCCGTGTAAACAGAACAATCATATATCTCATAATGTCATTTTTTTCTTCAAAAATGGCCTCCAGGTGCGCCACTGCTGTCTCATCTTCTTGGATGAACCGTCCCAATTGGAGCACCAGCACGAAAACCTTCATGCCTTCTCCACAGAGAGACATGCAGTAGTTGACCTCCTCCTTCAATCTGGAAGGATCCTTTTGAATATCAGGCACCTGGATGAATGATGGAGTATCCACAACCACGATGTCCTGCCAGTCCACTGTCACCCTGCCACTCTGACTTTTACTGGTGACTGGCTGAGCTCCGAGCTGAGAGAGGAAGGCAGGTCTCCCCAGGATAGTGTTCCCAGTTGCACTCTTTCCGGTCCCACTCCTTCCCAAGAGGATGATGTTTAAGGGTTCTGTTGCAGAGGAAATTGGGAGGAACGCATGACCGTGGGATGATGCAGAATGCATCTTTCCAAATTGTTCAGAGCACAAGTTTCACCTTAAAGCTCACAAGGCCTCACCCAGCAGGTCCTCCCACACATGAGTCTGGCTTCCCAGTTCATGTGGCCTAGGAACTCAACACTAGGTCCTGGACAATGCTCTGCCCAGTGCTTATCTATAAACGTAACGTGTTTCCTGTCTTTGAATCTACTCTGCTCCCCTCTCCAGGACCTCTTCTTAATCCCTGGTCCCTAAGAGAAACAATGGCCTTATCTTTGCCTCTTATCTTTGCTGAGTCTAGCCCATACATTTCATTTCTATTTTCTGCTCCTAGTGTGACTAAGTCTCCCTACAGCTAAGATCTGATAACCATAAAGTCTTTGCAAAATGTCTTTGAAGTAGTTGAAAATCTACTCTCTACAATTGGATTTTCAGGAAAAAAAAACAATCACATATTCTATCAATGGATAACCAGTTGTGTTGGTTGTTTCATTATAAAATTCATTAAAAGCCTGATGAGCCTTATTGCATCTTTCCCTGATGAGCCAAAGGAACTTTCTGGTTAGAATAAATGTCCAATAACAACTGTTCTTTGTGGTTTGGGTGATGGAGAAGTTTCCCTATAAATGGTATAGGGAACCAGGTGCTGAGATATGACTATAGTTACTTTTTCAGATGTTTTTGATGCCTTTGCAGCACTTAACTGTGTCTCTTCTCAGAGGACCTCCATCATTAATTCCTTGTCAGGTCACTAATGTCTACCTCAAACCAAAGAGGAGAAAAGCCCATCTTGCTCTTCCTTCCGTGAACAACTGGTGGGCTACTCAAGCTGAACCAAGTCTCAGAGTTTTGCTTAAAGGTCAAAATAGATCAATGATCTGAACCAAAATATGTGCACACACGTGCATGAGCATATGCGTGAGCATATGCGTGCACACACACACACTCACACACGCACACACACACACACACACACACACACTTATGCTCCTGCATTCATGTCACGTATTCCAATACCTGCTTCTGAGAAAAGACTCAAGCTTCTCTGAGATCTGATCCAACCTTCCAACAGTTTGAAGCCCTCTTTCCATCAATAGGCATGTTCAGCCTGTCCTATTCTTCTTGAAGTTGCCAGTGTACTCTCTGGGGTGTTTCCCCTTTCTTCCCAGCTATCTAAACCCTACCTATTCTCTAAAACATGTTTCAAATTGAGCTTCTAGACATGTTCTCTCTTGGCCTTCCCACCTCCCTGCACTTCTTTAGGTGGCTCTCCAGTACCTAGCCCTTCTTAGGGAATGTGAAAAGGCAGTAAACAGTGAGACCCATTTGGGGTACTGATCTTCTTGGGTAAGAACATCTTAGTCAGAAGAGAACAGATGAGTAGAAATGGGAAGGATCTCAAATGAGGTCAGTAGAACAGGGAGAACTGAGAAAATGGGCTGTCCTTTCTCAACAGATAAGAGCTGGGATCACCTCATCTAATGCCTCATGGTATCCCTCTACCACAAGTTTTCAGACTCTCTGTCCTTTCCATATCTTAGCTCCTAAAATTCTTGCTCTATTTGTTTCTTTTACTTTCTTATTGCATGTATATAAGGGTGTTCATCTGTGTTTAAACACATATGTGTGTGCAGGTGCACACATGCATGGTATGCATGGAGAGGCAGGGGACAGCCTCAGCTGTCATTCCTCAGGCACAGTTTTTGAGTCTCTCAGTAGCCTGGAACTTGCTAAGTAAGTAAGGATGGATAGCCAACAAGTCCCAGAGATCCATCTGCTCCTAGCACCAGAGTACAGCATTTACCACCATGCTTGATGTTTTTGACATGGGTTCTGGGATCAAACCTGGGTCTTTATGCTTGTAAGGCAAATGAGTTATCTTCCAAGCCCTACTTAATGCTTT
Source organism: Pachyuromys duprasi (assembly GCA_028658305.1). Taxonomy (NCBI): domain Eukaryota; kingdom Metazoa; phylum Chordata; class Mammalia; order Rodentia; family Muridae; genus Pachyuromys; species Pachyuromys duprasi. The sequence continues at coordinate 70,918,075 of CM053763.1, read as the reverse complement.
CTTATAGTTTCCAATGTCCAGAGCAGTGAAGAATAAACAACCCAGAGAAGGTTCTGAGTGAAGAGAACAGAAAAGCAAACCAATGATCTAAAATTGTCTTTGCTAGCTGAATGCTGAGTCCCATCAGTAGCAAACTGGAAAAGCAAGAAGACTAGGAAAGGGTTCCACGCAGGATAGGTGGGATAACAGTCAGGAAGGAATTAAAAACTGTCTCTGAGAGTGTATATTAAAAACTCATAACTTTCAGACAATTTGAAGATGAGACTGTGGTATATATCTGATGGTTGGTTTGAGACAGGGTCTCATCTAACCGAGATTGACCTTGAGCTCATTATTCTGCCAAGAACTTGAACTTCTGGTCTTTCTGACTCTATGTCCACACATGTTGGGGCTACAGGCACAGACCACCATGTCCAATTGTTGACATACTGAGGGTCAACCCTAGTGCATGCCGGGTAAGCACTGCCCTGAGCTACAGACCCAGCCTGGACCTTTTCTCACCCTCTTCACATCATTCAGAAAACAATAGCTCTAGATTGTGCCTTATTTCCCAAGCACTGAATACAAAACGATTTTCTATGCTCAGCCATACCTTTCTCTCTGAAGATGCAAGGCTTGTTGCCATTGTGTTGCACCATGCTCTCGATTTGGTTCAGGAGTTTGTCCACCTGGCTCTGCTTCTCCTTTAGAGTTGCCCGGTAGTTGAAAGCTGTGTATCTTTTTCCAAATTTAATGATGAGATCACAAAGAGCACTGTTTCTCTTTATTAATGTATCTAGAGCCTGATCTTCAAAATCTTCTTTCCTGGTAAAGAGAATAATTGTGAAGTAGGTGTATTTTTTTCCAAAAATATGTTTGATGATACCAAACACATTGTCATCACTCTTTATGGAAGAGCCCAGTGGTGTCACCAGTAGGAAGGCATGAGGACCAGGAAAGGTATGCTTCTTGACATCAGATTCATTAAGCTTCCAAGATGAGATCTCCGGAGAATCAATGATCAGAAATTTCTTCCCATTCCAGATCCTGCTGTGGGATGTAAAGTTCTGGGTGACCCGATGCTGCTCGCTGAATTGAGTCTCGAAGGCCTTGTTCCCCAGAATGCTGTTTCCTGCTGCACTTTTCCCAACACCTCGCTTCCCTATGAGGAGCACCCTCAGTTCTGGCATCTCTGCATCCTGATCAGGTCCTGTGATCTGAGACTGTCTCTTTTCTGGACCTGTGAGACAAGAAAAATATAAAAATAGATAGTGTCTCCTCCTGCAGTTAAGTACAGATATGAATAGTCCTAGAAGATCTCAACCCTCTGATTGAGCAGGACTCTAATCTCAGGCAGAACCCAGTCATCCAGGTAGAAACCATGGGAAGCAGGAATGAACTAAGAGCAATATGGGAAGTCCAGGATTTTCCAGAAAAATAACTATGTTAAATTGAGCTTCCATTGAATCTCATCCTTCAAAGGTATTCTAGCATGAGGTTATTGGCTAAGGCAGGGGATGTGACAACCTGATTATAAAATGTCCTTTAGTCTTGTGTTCGTACAACAAAATACTCAGTTGTTGGTTTGCGTTTCTTAAACGTGTATGAAACTCAAAAGCATGTTGAATAGAAGAAACCAGACACAAAAACCTACATTCTGTATGACTTATCTTAAGTTCAGAACAGGACAAATTAATTTCCATTCCTAAGACTCTGTGGCGGGGTTGTCTATGGGAGGGTGCTGTAAGAGCTAGTGTTCTTCACAGAGAAGAGGACATTATTTTTATATTAGCTTTCTAGTTAACAAAATAAATGTTTCACCATTTGTCTACCATTACGTTATTTACAATAACATAATTACCCATCAACAGGTAAATAAAGAAAATGTGATATGGAGTTTAGGGTGATAGCTCCATTGCTAGAAGACTCGCCTTATAAGCATGAGGGTTCTAGGTCAATGCCCAGAACCCATGAAAAAAATGGAAATCCGAGCATGGTGGTGCACAGCTGTAATCCCAGCTCTGCAGAGGGCAAAGACAGGTGGGTCCCGAGGGCACTTTGGCCAGATATTCTAGTCTACAGGGTGTTCTAGGTCAGGAAGAGATCCTGTCTCAATAAAAAAAAATGCATGGTGTCTAAGGTGGTACACAAGGTTGTCCTCTGCCCTGAACATTTACACATATACACAAACATGTTCACACTTACCTACACTTATCCATGCACACCATATCCAAATGAGGACACTCACCCACAAACGTGATGTATAGCCACATGTATGAATATACACACACATATATAAGATTAATATGTACATATACTGTATATATTACAGTATAATTTGGCTGTAAATAAGAATAAAATTATGTCTGAATAGAAGTAGCAACAACAACAACAATGATGAGTTCTTGTTATGTCTCTTCGGACAAATGTTTCCCTCTGACTCTCAGAGCACACAAGAGTAGAATGCCCCCAGCTGTTGAAAGGACAAGAGAAGATGACACATGGACAGTCTCTTCTAACTTGACAGGCATAGAGCAGCCATGGAGGGTTCATGGGAAAGGAAAAACTGAGTCAGGCTTTGAATCCTGCACCCCCACACTTCCTCCTTGCTCTCACACTCTGCACACATAGCTCCTTCCCCTGCTGACCATGCGTACTGTTTATTCAGGTTTCTACACAGAGATGACTGCTTCTCCAGAGCTCCACTAAACTGCTTCCACAACCACATAAGCCAAATGACATGCATTTTCCTTTATTTAGAGAGTATTGTGACTTTATTCAGAATGGCTCTCATCAAGAATACAAATGACAAGAAATGCTGGTGTGGATATGGGGAAAGGGAAGCCCTTGTATACTGTTGGGGGAGGCGTTACAAAGTGGTACAGACACCACTTTTCAATCTGGAGGTTTCTAAAAAAATAAAATAAAACCCAACCAACCAATCAATAAACAAACAAAAATTCTAGAAATAAAACTACCCTTTGTCACACAATTCTACTCCTACCTTCACCCAAAAGGCCTTATACCACCTTGCAAAGACCTCTGATGATCTGTGATCATTGATGCTCCTTTCACAATAGCTAAGAAATGAGAGAAACTCGGATATCAGCTAATGAATGGACAATGAAAACGTGGTACATATACACAATAGAATAGTATTCTGCTACCAAAAAAATGAAGTCTTTGGGTAAATAGAGGAAACCGGAAAAATTATACTGAAAATTGTAACTCAGGCCAAGGAGGCTGCAGTTCTGCTTGTTTGACATGGAGCTCCCTGGAAGCGGAAAGCTGGAAAGGCCCATGGGGTGGGGGTCAGATTTCCTTATAGAGTCAGGGTGGTAGAACATGGGTAGAAGAAAAGTAGATAAGGTTAAGAGTAGAGAAGTTCAAGGACGGAGAAGGTGTGCATGTTGAGGAGATGAGGGAGTGAAAAGAGGATCAGCCAAAACCTAAGGGCTGTGAAAAAATACCTTACAAACCTACTGTCTTGTAAACTCTCCCCAGGAAAACACAAAGGGAAAAAAGCATCATACTATTCCACTTGTTATTTCTTTCAAATGAAGGCTCCTTCAGTACAGGAGAGCCCAATCAGCGCAGTGGGTAGAAACGGATGCTGAGAGGGAAGGCCTGAGGGTGTTGTCTTCTTTCTCAGCCTGTCACTGTCACCCGGTAGAAGGCAGCTTCCCGGACCATGACCAGAGGCAGCGTGTTTGATGCAAGCTGAGTCAACAGTTCTGAATACCCCTCTACTGACTGAAAAGGACTGCAGTGGTCTCTCTCTAGCCTTACCATCCGGAGGGAAAAGAAACCACCAACAACAACCATAGAAGTTTCTGGCCCTGAAATCACTCCCACTGCTTACTACCACCCGGTCCAAAGACAGCCTGGTTTCCTCAAGATCACCAGATGCAGGAAACACCCCACTGAGAATCCCTCCCACCCCTGGCCTGAGGTGCCTTCGCTGACTTTGCTTAGTCACATGTATGTCCCTAAGGGTTTGTACTAAAGGGCATTGGCTATACTTTGAATCCCAAGCCTGTAAAATCAGTACGTTGATCCACGGTTCTAACAAAAAAGAATGCCTTTTATGGCCACTTGTGTGCCTGCCAACATACTACAAGCTGTCCACCTGATATACATATAATTTTATATACGTTGAGGACTGAAGTACATGTATTTCCTAGCACATGATGCCAGATTCAATTACTATAATGATCACTAAACTTCATAAATTATGTGTTTATTACTTTGTGGAGCTTCAAGAGGAAAGGACCAGGACCTTGTCTGTGAGAGGCACTGTGAGATTTTCTATTCTTACCCAGTGCTGACCCAGAAATGAGCCAAAATGCATCTGTAACTTCATAAGTCTTGCATATACTCACTACAGACATTCTATTTACTATTGTGCAATGACCCATGTTGCTGCATGGGAAACACAACCAATGCAAGTCAGTACAAAGATGCTCTGGGCTGGTGCCATCCATAAGGAGTGTGTTTTGGTCCCCATGGAGAAGACTTGACTCACGACGAGGAAAAAGAAACTGAGTTAAAAGGAAAGCTGTGGAAAGCAAGGCTGGCCCCACAGACTGAGAGAGGAGGTCAGGGACACCCACAGTGTCCACACCCTGACTGCCACTGCTGTACCGACTCACAGGAGTCCTTTGGGAACAGTCACAAATGCTCACACAGAACAGGTCTCCCTGTACAGCTTGTTTCTGATTTGTTAGGTTTTCCACTTTGCTTTGGCAGTGCATTAAAAGGATATAGATATGAATCTAACCATTTAGGTGATCAACTTACCACACAGATCGTCTCCTTCACATGTCCCTCTACTCCCACAACCCTAGAAAATAAAGGGGAGAATAACACACACATGCTAAAAGATAATCTTTTCACAAGTAACAAATGGAGATACAATTGGAGACAGACTATCTGCTGATTAGAGCATGGTCACAGCAAGGTCACAGTCCTAGACTTCCTTTGTGCTCCTGGTCAATCTCACTGACGCTGTTGGATAGAGATGGAGGTCTTTCCAGCACCCATTATTCCCTTGCTTCTCCTCAGGATGGGTATGGAGCCTCTGACATGAAGCAAAATGGCTAATACCTCAGCAGGTGTGGAAAAAAATCAAACACATAATTAACATGAAAACAATACCTTTCAGTCTTGCAAATGGGCTATCCTTAGACACTTCCTAGACTCTGTTCTAACCTCATCTCTGTTAATGCCCATGACAACTAGAAAAACCTGCCTCTGCTTCCCTACCTGTTCTCACCAACATCTTGAATGTACTTGAGTCTCTCTCTCATTGTTTCAATGTAAATATGCTATGCATAACATAAAAAATTAATAATCTTCTATATCCAACTCAGAAGAAAAGTGTCAGCCATTAGCGCTTACATATCCTTCTATATTTCTGTGTTTATGCAAATATGCACAAACATCCATGCACACAGGAGAGACTCATTGGGCTGCCTATTCAGCAATCTGCCTGGTATCATAAATTTCACACTTGCATACACTACTATAGGCAGAGCCACCCCACTCTTTTCAGTAGGTACAATCTACCCTATACTGTGGATGCACCCATTCTGTGTGAGTAATCAGTGTAGTCATTTTCTCACTGATGGGCCTTCGGTCTGTTTCTGGTTTTGCAACTTCAAAAGACGCTGCGGTAAGAATCTTTGTACAGGTATCTATCTATCTTCCCTTTGGATTGCGGAAATCCTTAATATTTTTAAAAGATTAACTTACCAGTTTTATTTTACACATATGAGAATGTGGGCTACACATAATGTATGCAAACCATGTTAAGCTCAACTTCCCCAGGCTGACGCTCAAGCAGTTTGACGCCTCCCGTTACTCTAGAGGAGTGGTTCTCAACTCTCCCAGGGCTACAACCCTTTAATACATAGTTCCTCATGTTGTGGTGACCCCCACCATGAAATTATTCTCCTTGTTACGTCACAAATGTAATTTTGTTCCTTTTATAAATTGTGATGTAAATATCTGATAGGCAACCCCTGTGAAAGGGTCTTTCAAGCCCTGAGGTGTGGCGACCCACAGGTTGAGAAACACTGCTCTGGAGCATGTACCCACGCATCTCTAAACGAAACCCATCTGTAACCACACAAGACAGAGTATTGATTTGGGGTTATCTTTCTCCTACCAGTCCTACCTGCACGCCACTGCCTTCCCTTTTCAAGGGCACAAAATACGGCCCAGGGCTTTTTACCATCAAACTCTTGATCCTATCAAGAAGCTGGAACACCTGCAGTTCCCGCTGCCCCTCGTCTGCCTTGTTGTTGAAAGTACAGTACCGACTTCCAACATTTTCAAGCAATTCCTTAAGAGACTTCTTGCTGTCGATGTAGTCTTGCAGCGAGTCTTCGCCAAGCTCATCTTCCCGAGTGAAGACCACAATCATGTGTCTGTAGGCTCCAGGGCCAAACTCACTCTGGACGCCCTCGAAGGTCTTTCTGTCCTCCTCTGTGTAGTGGCCAATGGGAGTGACGAGGAGCAGTGCGTGGAGACCATCAGCTGAGAGCTCCAAGCACTGCTGCAGGGTCCGCGGCCTGTCCTCCATGCAGGCCAGGGAGAAAAGAGGCGGGGTATCAATGACCATGACTCGCTCCCCCCTCACCAACGCGCTGGCACTCTGGCACCTGCTGGTTACCACAGGATCACTGAACTTGGATTCGAACACGGCTTTGCCCACAATGGTGTTTCCTGTGGCGCTTTTGCCTGCACCATGTTTCCCTAGTAGGAGGAGCCGCAGTGTGGATGGTCCCTGGCTCCACTGGAAATTGTCCTCCTGGCTCCTGCTGTTGCTGTTAAGACAAGAGCACATCAGTGTTCCATCCATGGTAGGTGGAGAGGGGACAGCAGGAAAGCTGCCCTCCTTGTTCCCTGCGAATTTAAACGGCTGGGTTAGGAGGCAGCTGAATGGCTGCACTAGCGAGAAGCCACTGGTCGCATGAGCTGGTAATTACAGTGATAGAGAGCAGCAGAGACAGGAAGTCACCCTGAGCTCACCAGTCAGCTAGCCTAGCCTACAGCATGCACTGAACCAAGGGCTCCATGCCTTCTAGGCAAACTGAGCCTCATCTCCGGTCCCGCGGTCCTGATTCTAAAGTCTGGTATCGATTCTAAAGGACTCCAGTGTACTCAGAAAATTTTAAGGAGGAACGCAAAATCCCCATAAGCTCATCCCAGAAGCTACCGGTGCTAAACATCTGCTCCATGTGATTCCAAAAGCCCTAGCTTTTAAATGAAAGCAACATGTTAAGACTTTGGGAGTTATTGGGATGAAATGAGTATATTCTGTATACAATTCAAAAGAAACTTCAGGTCTAGGGGTAGAGTTTTATGATTTTGATGCATCTCCAAAAGTTAGAAACCTCATTCAACATTCAGCAGTATTGAGGGACAAGACCTAAGAAAAGATGACAGGAGCATGGGGCTTTCCATCACTCGTAAGCGGATCAGTGCATCACACAGAGTCCAAGGAGAGTGATTCCTTAAATGAGTGTGAGTTTGTAGGGTGGGAGATGTGGCTCCGTGGTTACGAGCACTTACCGCTCTTGCAGTGGACCTGGCTTCAGTTCCCAGCACTCATGTGGTGGCTCACAACTGCAACTCCAGTTCTAGAGGATCTGATCCCCCTCTTTGGCACAAACATACTTGCAGGTAGAGCACTCACACACGTGTTTTTTGGTAAACAAATCTTTTCAAAGTGAGTTTGTACCCCTCCTGCTGCCTCTTACGCACCTACCCTGCCCTTCTCCTTTTCAACTCAGTACAACACAATATGCCAGGGATGGGCCCCTTGACCTTGGATTTCCCAGCCTCGGATGTTTGATGACACCGCTGCATAAGGCACTAAGACAGTCCACCAGGCCATCAAGTAGATGGACAACCAGCCCTCCATCTTCATGGAAGTGTTACACATATGATAGAAGGGAGATCTGGTTTCTTGAAGCAGTACCCCAGTGCCCTCACTACAGCTACACCACCCTCTCTCTCCAGCCTAGAGTCTGTGACCTCAGGGGGAGTCCCGTGCAACCAGTTGACACAGCAGAGGAAGACTTGGGTTTCTACATATGGTTCTGTACAATATATAGGCACCACCAGCAGAGGAGAGCTACCACACTGGCCCCATCTTGGGCTTCTCATGATGACAGTGTTGGAAGAATATTCTATCTATGGGCAGAATTTTGTGTGGTGAACCTTGTTTATTTCACTAGAAGAAGCAATGGTCAGATTTGCCGCACTTTTGTTCTCTTCTTCCCCCTTGGTTATGAAGCCCTCCCCCACAGACCACCTGGCAGGAAGGTGTTCCACAGACTTTCTTAGGAAGCATACTGTACATCTCAACTGGATCTGTCTGGAGTGGCATGACACCTGCCAGGGGAAAACCTTTTCAGTGCTCTTGAAATCAAACCCAACACAGGGAAGTCTGCCTTCCATGGTCCAAGCTCATCACCCCTGACACACACACACACACACACACAGAGAGAGAGAGAGAGAGAGAGAGAGAGAGAGAGAGAGAGAGAGAGAGAGAGAGAGAGAGAGAGAGACAGGCAGTCAGAGACAGAGAGACACAGAGGGAAAGAAAGACAGAGAGGCACACACACATGTTCGCACATACACACCTGGAACATACCTTGGTCCTTCCGCCTGTCCTATTGATGTCTCATACCTGTGCGCCCCCTGACTTCTTCCAGCTGCTTCTTGGTGGGACAAAGTGGCCATCTCTAGCCTTAGGACAGTGGAAGTGATTCCCAAAGAGAGCCAGGAGCCACCCAAGGAGAGTCAAGGATTCACCAGGTCACTCAGAACCCAGTCTGTCTGGCAGGAGGATTTCCAAGTGACTCTAGGAAGAAAGAGGTTTATAGAAGCATATCCTACATCAGCGGAGTCTGAGAATGCACTCAGAACACAGGATGAACACGGAAGAGGCTTAGGGAGGGGCCAGTGTGAATATTCAGGCACAGCTTTTCTGGAGATGCCTTGGGGGCCACCATGTGGCAAAAGGTTGTGAGAGCACAGATGTTCACACTGCTACAGACAGAAAATGGTAACAGAAAGGCCAGCTTGGGCCTTGTCGTAGAAAGCTTTATCTGTGAACATGACACAAATCTAGAGTCACCTAAGAAGAGGAAATCTCAACTAAATGGTTACCCATAACAGACTGGCCTGTGGCCATGTCTGAGAGACATTTTCTTAATTGCTAATTGATACCAGAGGGCCTAGTCCATGGTGACCTGTGCCACATCAAGGCAGGTGGACATAATCTGTCTAAGAAAGATGTCTTAGCAAGCTCCAAGTAAACAGCATTGTTCCTTCATGGTCTCTGCTTTAGTTCCCGCCTCCAGTTTCCTCCCCTGGCTTCTGTCCTGTGAATTATAACTTGCAAACTGAGATTGAAGCTGCCTTTCCTACTGGGAGGTCTCTCGCATTTAGTATGTGGTGTAAGACATCCAAGGAAGGTTTTCTTCCCCTCCTGTTCCTGTCTTTGTACTCAGTGCTGCTTTTGAGAATGGGCACAAGCTTAGCATGTGGCTATGACATTTTTCCTGCCAGTTTTCTTCTTGGCAGGATACTTTTCCAAGGGAGCTGATTTCTGGCCCGGTTGGGTTCATGAGTATTTCTTCCAGATCAGTTCAGCTTGACCAACCAGATGGCTTTAACTGCAGAGTGAGGCCATTGCATCCTCACAGGCAGGAAAGCTTGAGGTTGCGGGGAGGCGCAACTTGAGGTAATGTGCTAAGGTTACCTCTTTTTATCCTCCAAGAGCCAGCTTTTGGAGTAAATATCGGCCTCTGGTAGAACCTACAATGCAACTTTTGTCCCTTTATTCCCTTACCTCAGGCCTAAGACTGGCCTGTGTTTGGGTCTCCAGACTCTGATCTTAAAATACTGTCAAGCCTCTCCCTGAGCATGTGTGAGTCCGATCTCCAGATTTCTTCCTGATTGTTTCTTATCGACACTAACCGGGTCATTTCTGTTACCTAAGTGTAAATAGCCCTCTTTACTTTGAACTCTTCACCTGCACTTGGCTGTTCTCAATACTTAGGTTAAACTTTGTGTTATTGGGGCACATATTTTATATCTTGGGTATAAGCATGCACTGTTATTAAATGCAGTCAACTTGTGTGTTCTTTGAGTTTCTTTTCAGAATGTTCAATATTGTCCACCCCATGTAATTGCTTATTTTGCGTGCAGGTGCAGTGGTTAGCCTGTAACTGTGACTTGGGTTTTAAATATCTATTTACTTAGCATGTGGGCGGAACATATGAATATCGAGGTCAGAAGACAGTTTCCAGGATTTTTTTTTTCCTACCATGTTGGTCCTGGGAATTGAACTCAAGACATCAAGGTTGCCAACAAATGCATTTACTGGCTGAGTTATCTTATCAGCCCTAATTTGATATGCTTCTTATCAGTATATATGTCCTGAATGTCACAGTAAAGTATTTGTTAAGTGGTATAATTTCATGATAAAGTTTCTCCACCCTCAAAAAGAATTTGATTCAAAGTGGCCTACAAGAGTACATGAGGTTTTTCAATCAAGCTGAGCTACCTAGAAGAAGTTCAGATTACCTGAGCTGCCTGAAATTACACAAACTGCTGAGCTGCCTACAGGCTGTAAAGTGAACTTCAGGTTCCAAACTTTCATTACCTGTGCTGGGGTGGGCTGTGGTGATGCAGCTGTCTTTGAGACACTTTTGATCCTGTAAGTAACCCCTCATCCATATGCCTATAAATAACACCAACAGAACTCACTGGTTTTCACCCTATTGGCTTCTGGTGGTATCCTTACTATTGGTTATTTAGTCAGCAGCTCCCTATATGGAAGCAAACATTTTTCTCTCCACAAATAGTATCACATAGCAGGCAGTATTACAAAATGATTCCTATTGGAGTCCCATTTTGCTCTGAGAAATGAGCCATAACATTTTAACCTATGGAATTCCAGAGTTCTCACAGGACTGGTCTCTCTTTTCAAAAGACATATGTCATTCCCACTCTGTTCCCTGACTCATGCTCATTCAAAATATGAGTGCTTAGCAGTTCCTGTAATCATGCTTTCACTCTGCCATCACAGATTCGAACCCTGTGGAATGATAAGCCTAGTTAAAGGCTTTCTTTTATACGTTGCCTTGATCATGGTATTTTGTCCCAGCAATGGAAAAGTAACTAATACAGGACATCTTGGTGAGACAAAGCCATAAAGCCTCAAAGTTCACCTTCCGCAGTGATGTACTTCCTCCTTCAAGACTCTACCTATTGAAGGTTTTGTGATTTTCCTAAATAGCCCCAACAATTGGAAACCAAGTGAAAACATTGGAAAGAAATGCTGAGCACATGTAAGATGTTTCTTTTTGTAAGATATGTGAACCCCATGACTGTGAACTGTAAAAAACAAAACAAAAAAACATTTCTAGTTGTGGAGTGGCTCAGCCCTTGCACATACCTTTAATCCAAATGTTTCCTGTATACAGGATTAAATAAAGTTGACCCTAGGTCAAGAGATGGAGCAAGAAATCAGTTGAAAGGGATTAAACAGAAAGGAGGGATTTTGTAGGGTATTTAAGACTTTGTGGAAGTCAGGGGGAGTATTAAGTAATATTTTTTTTAGCTTTTGTGTATTTAATGCATCTACAATATCATCAATTGGAAGCTACTCTAGCATTTTGCTTATTTTTCTAATTTTCAACAATTTTATGTCAACTTTTATTTGTGAGATGTCAATTTTTTTAATTTTAACATTTTTATTTTATATTAATCACAGGTTATGTGCTTTGTATCCCAGCTGTAGCCCCCTCCCCCATTCCCTCCCTGTCCCCCCTTCCCTCCCTCATCTCCTCCCTGCCCCTTTCCAAGTCCACTGACAGGGGAGGACCTCCTCCCCTTCCGTCTAACTCTAGCTTATCAGGTCTCTTCAGGACTGGCAGCAATGTCCTCTTCTGTGGCCTAACAAGGCTGCTCCTCCCGAGGGGGGTGGGGACGTTGAAGAGCCAGCCATTGCATTCATGTCCAAAATAGTCCCTGTTCCCCTTACTGGTGTACCCACTAGGGTATTGGGCTACCATTTGCTACATACAAACAGGGATTCTAGGTTGTAACCATACTTGGTCCTTGGTTGGAAAGACAGTCCCATAACAGACCCCTGTGCCCTGATATATTTGGTCCTTGTGGAGCTCATGTCCTCTACAGGTCATACTAACTCCCCCTTCTTTCATATGATTCCCTGCACTCTGCCAAAGGGTTAGTTATGTTTCTTAATATATGCTTTTATACCCTGCTAGGTACAGTCTTTCCGAGGCCCTCTGTGGTAGGCTCCTGTCCTGTTACTTGTTTTCTCCTACATCTAATGTCCATCCAATTTGACTTTCTAAGTGAGGATTAATCCTCTTACCCCAGGTCCTCTTTCTTGTGTATCTTCTTTAGGTGTATCAATTTCAGTATGTTTATCCAAACTGATAGCTCTATATAAGTGAGTAGATACATTTGTGTGTCTTTCTGCTTTTGGGATATCTCACTAAGGATGATTGTTTCCAGGTCCCACCATTTGCCTGCAAATTTCATGATTTCCTCCTTTGTAATTGCTGAGTAGTATTCCATTGTGTAAAAGTACCATAATTTCTGTATCCATTCCTCAACTGAGGGACATCTGGGTTGTTTCCAGGTTCTGGCTATTACAAATAAAGCAGCCACGAACATAGTTGAGCAAATGTCCTTGTTGTGTACTTGAGCATCTTTTGGATATATGCCTAGGAGTGGTATAGCTGGATCTTGAGGAATCACTATTCCTAATTGTCTAAGAAGGCACCAAATTGATTTCCAGAGTGGTTGTATCAGTTTGCATTCCCACCAGCAATGGAGGAGGGTTCCTCTTTCTCCACATTCTCTCCAGCATGTGTTGTCACTTGAGTTTTTAATCTTAGTCATTCTGACAGGTGTAAGGTGAAATCTCAGGGTCGTTTTGATTTGCATCTCCCTGATGGCTAAGGATGTTGAGCATTTTTTTAGTGTTTTTCTGCCATTCTACAATTCTCTACAGAGAGTTCTCTGTTTAGCTCCATACCCCATTTTTTACTTGGATTACTTGATTTGTTGCTTTTTAACTTCTTGAGTTCTTTATATATACTGGATATTAGCCCTCTGTCAGATACAGGGTTTGTGAAGATCCTTTCCCAGTCATTTGGTTTTGATGACAGTGTCTTTTGCTTTACAGAAGCTTTTCAGTTTCATGAGGTCCCATTTATTGATTGTTGATCTTAGAGCCTGTGCTGTTGGTGTTCTATTCAGGAAGTAGTCTCCTGTACCAATGAGTTCTAGGGTCTTCCCCACTTTTTCTTCTAACCGGTTTAGTGTGTCCAGTTTTATGTTGAAGTCTTTGATCCACTTGGACTTTTAGCTTTGTGCAGGGTGATAAATATGGATCTATTTTCATTTTTCTGCATATAGACATCCAGTTGGACCAGCACCATTTGTTGAAGATGCTGTCTTTTTTCCATTGAATGGTTTTGGCTTCTTTGTCAAAAATCAAGTTTCCATAGGTGTATGGGTTAAATTCTGGGTCTTCTATTCAGTTCCATTAATCCACTATTCTGTTTCTATGGCAATAATAACTATTGCTCTGTAGTATAGCTTGAGATCACGGATGGAGATACCTCCAGATGATCTGTTGTTGTACAAAATTGTTTTGGAGATTCTGGGTTTTCTATTTCTCCATATGAAGATGAGAATTTTTCTTTCGAGATCTGTGAAGAATTGTGTAGGTATTTTGATGGGAATTGCATTGAATCTGTAGATTGCTTTTGGCAGTATGGCCATTTTCACTAGGTTAATCCTACCAATCCATGAATACGGGAGGTCTTTCCATTTTCTAATATCTTCTTCAATTTCTTTCTTCAGAGATGTGAAGTTTTTTCATACAGGTCTTTCACTTGCTTGGTTAGAGTCACCCCAAAGTACTTTATGTTATTAGTGGCTATTGTGAAGGGTGTTGTTTCCTCAATTTCCTTCTCAGCCCTTTTGTCTTTGGTGTACAGGAGGGCTTCTAATTTTTTTGAGTTGATTTTGTATCCAGCCACTTTGCTGAAGTTGTTTATCAGTTGAAGGAGTTCTCTGGTTGAATTTTTGCGGTCACTCATCTATATTATCATATCGTCTGGAAATAGTGATAATGTGACTTCTTCCTTTCCAATTTGTATCCCTTTGATCTCCTTTAGTTGGCTTATTGCTCTAGCTAGAACTTCAAGTATTATGTTGAAGAGATATGGAGAGAGTGGGCAGCTTTGCTTTTTCCCTGATTTCAGTGGGATTGATTTAAGTTTCTCTCCATTGAGTTTCATGTTAGCTATAGGCTTGTTGTATATTGCCTTTACTATGTTTAGGTTTGTGCCTTGTATCCCTGACCTCTCCAAGACTTTAAACATGAATGGGTATTGGATTTTGTCAAATGCTCTTTCGGCATCTAGGGAGATGATCATGTGGTTTTTCTCCTTCAGTTTGTTTATATGGTGAATCACATTGATGGATTTGCATATATTGAACCGCCCTTGCATGCCTGGGATGAAGTCTACTTGGTCATGGTGGACGATATCTTTTATGTGTTCTTGGATTCGGTTTGCAAGTATTTTATTGAGTATTTTTGCATCAATGTTCATAAGAGAGATAGGTCTGAAGTTCTCTTTTTTTGTTGGATCTTTGTGTGGTTTAGGTATCAAGGTGACTGTGGCTTCATAGAAAGAATTCAGTAATTTTCATTCTATTTCTATTTTGTGGAACAGTTTAGAGAGAATTGGTGTTAGGACTTCTTTGAAGGTCTGGTAGAATTCTGCACTAAAACCATCTGGCCCAGGGCTTTTTTTCATAGGGAGGATGTTGATGACTGCTTATATTTCCTTGGAGCATATAGGCCTATTCAATCTTTCTGTCTGATCTTGACTTAATTTAGGTAGATGGAATCTAACAAGAAAATTGTCCATTTCATTTAGATTTTCAAATTTTGTGGCATATAGGCTTTGGTAGTAAGACCTAATGATTGTTTGGATTTCCTCAGTGTCTGTAGTTATGTCCCCCTTTTCGTTT
>CM053763.1:70872892-70902491 GCA_028658305.1 Pachyuromys duprasi | reverse complement strand
CCACACTTGTAGACAGAGTTCCCTCCCACCAACACCACAGCCTTTACCTTGGCAATGAGCTGTGCTATGAGGCAACAGAGGCCTGACCACACCTCTGTCCTGCTTCTTCCTCTGCGCCTGAGTGTAGCGTGAGGAACGACCATGCTCTCCCACACTGGGCTGAGCACACAGCCAAGTGGGAGGCTGTACCTGTGAGGTCATCATCTTATTAACACAGCCTGAACACAGATTACCCTCTCAGGTAACAGCGTGTAGAGGGAGTTATGTGACATCAATGCACTTTCACACATATGGATGTGGACCTGCAGCCATGAGCACACAAAGTGAAAATATTCTATAAGTACAGAATGAGAGGAGAGACGCTGCCCTGGTGTTCCCTGTGATAGTGAAAGTGATGGGTTTTTTTTCCATATTGTGTCAGATATCTAAACAGAAATGGAAAGATTGGTAGTGGCCAGGACTGAAGTATCAGAGTTCAGTGCTAGGGCTACTTTATTTATTTTCCCTGGACAAGCAATGAGTGCTGGTCAGATGTGGATGTGACAACCTCAGTATTTTATCCTTCCTCACCTAGGCTAGAAGATAGAGTCCCAGTCCAGATACACCTGGGTGGCATCATTCTGAGGCCTCTCTCCCTGGTGAGTCCAGTGGTTCCTCTCCCCATGGTCTTTAGAGACCAGTCCCACTGCTTTGAGACTTCTCATCACTGCTGCTTCCTGCTCTTCCTTCGCTGAGAAGTGTCCCTCACAATTCAAGTCCCTCACAATCATGTCCCTATTCATTCATGTTCCTCACCATGTTTAGTCTTCCCACCTCACAAAGACTCCAATGAAGAAGGGCCTCACACTGAGAGAGTAACTCACCTGATGAATTTCAGGTAGTGTCCATCCTAGGAAAAAGCCCACAGCTTTGCAGACACAGTTGCTTGCTGTGAATCTCAGCCCTCCTTGGTGGACTCTGAGTTGTCCTCAGGCTAAGACCACAACTGTTCCTGTGGCAGGGATGTACCCTGTGAGGTCACAGAGACCCCACCTCACTTCATTCTGAGAATCACAGAGAGCATCCAGGCCTCTGCTATCTCCCAGCTTGGTCCATCTTTGTTCTCTACCAGCCTGTTACAAGCATCATTGGAAACAGTAGCTGGAAGTTTCTCAAAACACCTCCCAGGAATCATGTATTTCCTGTCAGCCCTCAACCCACCCCTCATCTTCCCATAGGTAGATCCTTGAGAGGCGAGGACATGCTTCTTCATCAGCTCAAGTGTCTGAACCTCACACTCTGCCTCATCATTTCAGACTCTCTGTTGCCTTCGTGGTTTATTGCTGTCCCTTAGCCTGCAGGGTGCCATCATCTCCCCCTTGTATCCATATCTTGTTTGCTACCTCACCTCTGTTTCCATTAATCTCAATTTGAGTTAGGCTGTGGGTTATTAGCTCTTGCTTGCCCAGCATGTCCATGACTCTGGATTTTAGAGTGAAAGTGGTGGTGGTGGTACTGGTGGCCTGCCTGGCTAGTACTCAGATGGAGGGGTGTCCAGGTCACTCACACCTCAGAGGCCTGGGAAGGTATCCCAGCTCTGAGGTAGGACAGTAACCTAAGGACTTCCTGAGGCACAGGAGCCCAGGAACCTCTCTGAGAGGAAGCCTCCTCAGCAGAGACACTGCAGCTCCCCGGAGAGGGTTGCCCCAACCCTGATGAGCTGAGGAGCTTTGGAGCCCGAGTGCTGCTCCGTTTTTGTTTTTTTATTCTTCTCTTTTTCCTCCAATAAGAGAGTCACAGCAGTACATGTCTTAAAAGAAATTTATTGCAGAAATGAGATCAGCAGTGGCTGCCTCTGCTCCCGTGAGAAGGCAGCAGGGAACTGGGCAGACACTGACTTTATATAGGATTCCTCCCAGGTGGGGCTTTCTAGGGGAGGGCTGTCCAGAGTATGGATTGGTGGGATTTCAAATCCTGAGCTTGGAAAGGAAAAAAACTATGAAAACAGAAAAAAGGTCAGCAGTGTTCTGAGTCCCGGGAAGAGGGAAGGCTAAGTGGAGCACGGAGGATTTTCAGGACAGTCACCCTGGAGAGCCATTGTACCTCTGTCCAAACCACAGAACACCCAACACCAAGAGTGAACTCTAAGGGAGATCTCTGACATGAAGATCCGTAGACCAGATGGGTGGGGATGCTATGACAGGGCAGCGGGAGAGGGGCCGGGTGAATATTATAAACAAAAACTGTACACTTTGTTCTCACTTTTGCTGTGAGCCTAAATTGCTATAAAATGTAAAGGCTGTTTTTAACAATTATACTCAACTCTGCAATGTGCAGCAAAGAGCCTTTGATACAACTTTCTTTCGTAGTATTTAGAAAACGTATCATGTTTTCCAGTAAACATAGAAATGTGAACTCCCCTTTCAATCAGGTCAGCTATTAGAATCATGTGGTTCAATGATTTAGAAAGATTATTTTTATACTCACCCATATATAAATAAGAAAAGGGCCCTCTAATCCTATCCCCCACCTTTTAGCCATCTTGATCTTTTAGACCAAAGAAAATAACCTGAAATCTAAACTTCAACATTTCCTCTCTGTAGGTTTTTCAGGAATATGAAAGGGGAGACTTCAAAGGGAAGAGAGAGTCATACAAAAAATATTTTCATTTACAATGGAGAATTTCTGACATGGGACAGTATCAAGGAGGCTCTAATGACCCCCAGTTAACTGTCACTCACCTCCCAAACTGTCAGGACATCATCAGTCATGTCCCAGCCTCACCCACACCCAGAGAATTTCAAAGCATCTCCCATTTCACCCAACACATATTCTGAATGAAGACATGAGAACAGAATCATAACTAAGAAAAGCTAATAATCCTGTTACAGAAAAGATCTAGGTGGTGCCCGAATTTCTCCACTAACTTCTCCATGATCAACACTGCCTATGCATGAAGGCAGCCCGTTACAAGGTGTCTTCTTGTTGCTGGCTTCCCCTCGTCCTCCTGCAGGCTCTCACACTCCGCAGGCCACTGAGGAAGCCAGCAGAGTTAGTGGCACCTGGATGTTTAAAGTGTTTCTTTCTGGTTAGGGCTGGTTTTGTAGACTGTTCATTTGTCTGTGTGTCTATCTGTCTGTCTGTTCTGAGCACCTGAGATTTGAACCTAGTGCCTCACACATGCTGGCCTAGTGCACTCGGCCTTTGAGCTTATCTCCTGCTCCTAAATATTTGGGGCTTTTATGAGTCAACATTGGTGACTGGGTTTTCAGTGGCTCAATTTGCAGAGTCACCATTTCCTTCTTTTCTCTAACTCCTTTGGAAACTAGAAAAGAACGGATTTCTAACTGTGAGTGCTTGTCTCCCACACACTAGCCATCACGCTCCACTTCACCTCTTAGGGGAAAATCCTGAGACTGACCTTGAGCTTCTGACCACCTGTGTCATCTCCAAGTGCTGAGATTACTTGGGCTGGAGACACAACCCAGGGTTTTGCACACACTGGGCAAGTTTGACCAAGTGAGCTGTGCATTTTGATGACGCCCTTCTTTAGGGCACACCATGAACCTTGTGAACGTACATATTCAGTCATTCAGCAAATGTTTACAGAGCACCCACCTAGGCCTCTGACCTTCATACTAATAAAGTAGCCTTTTTTTCCTTTCCAAGGTCTATGTTCAAATGTACACTAGAAGGCAGTATGCTCCTCAAATACCAACTTCCAGGTACTGCTCACCAGAGCTATTTCTGTATCCTTCAAGTCCAATCAATGAAGACTCCCAGACAACTTGGACTTTAAATGAGAAATGAAAGGCTGAGGATGTCTCTCCGTGGTAGAATACTTGACTAGCATGCATGAGGCAATGGGTCAATCCACAGCGAACAACCCCCAAAAAACAATTAAATAAATTCCCTCATGTGAATCAAGGACTGAAATGACATAGCTCCCAAACAGATCTATCCAAAAAACACAGAAGAGAACCTTCAGATTTTGGAGTTCTATAAAATTATGAAAGTAAAATACTGTTTCCTGTCCTAATTTTTAAAAGAAAACACCAGCAGAGGGGCAGAGGGCAGAGGGGCAGAGGGCAGAGGGCAGAGGGCAGAGGGGCAGAGGGGCAGAGGGGCAGAGGGCAGAGGGCAGAGGGGCAGAGGGGCAGAGGGGCAGAGGGGCAGAGGGCAGAGGGGCAGAGGGGCAGCTTAGCAGGCAGACACCATGAGACAGTCACGCTTGGAGGCGTGCTCTCACTTTCGCTGGCTATCCAAGTGAATAGCCATGCTTCTAAGATAGAGAAAGAGATATAGCCACTACTCTACCCCAGCCTTGTCCCCCAAGGACTGCTCCACATAGCAACTGTTGAAGAGAACATTTATTTGAGTCACATTTATTTGATGTCAGGGGCCTCCAGGAACATCCAGCCTGGACATCCACTCACATGCACTCCTGTGTAGCCATGATGTGTGTGTTGTGTGTGGGAGGGTGTCCCTCCTGCTCCTACCAACTCCAATATGCAAGGACCAGAGGCCTGGAGCATCCATTATAGATCCAAAGAGTCAGCCCACAACCCAACTCAATGAACGCCTAACTAACCATGAGTCCTCTCCCCTTTGCACACAACCCTCCCACCCCCAACAACCTCCAGCATTTGTTTCATCAACCTGTTGACAATTGTCTTCCTGGGAGTTGGGAGCCCAGCCCTGTGCTAGACACAATAGGAAGTGAAGACATGACACCCCCTTGCCCTCAGGGAGCTCACAGTCTAGGTGGAGACTCAAGTGCACATGAGTACACACTGCACGTACACGCACACATACAGAAGAAACAAGCACACGACTAAACAGCACATAACACTCTAGGGAGACACCAGGTGTTAACATCAGTACTCTTACAAAGAAGGAGCATGGGCTGGGAGCCTAGCCCTGGTGAATAAGAGGGAGTTGAGGTGGGGGAAGAACATTTCAGAGCAGTACAGGAGAAGGCATGGTCCAGTTACAGCAGGGGAGAGACAAGCTGGGCAATTAGCTGAGGGCCATGGTAAGGGCCCAGGAAAGGAGGTGCATGGAAGCTCCTGGGGATGGGGAGTGCTTCCCCTTTCTCAGATCTCTTTGAGTGCTCAGTGACCCCAGAATAAGGCATAGGGGTTCAGTAAGAATCAATAACCCAAACTGCATGGGGGATATAGACAGTAAGACCCCAGGTCAGGAATCCACAGGTTCCTACCAAGCCCTGTAGGAAAGAGCCCCCTCTTCTCCTAACCAGGGGTTCACTCTAGGGAAGGAGGGTAACATTTGTGGGCTCCCAACTGACCTGCTCACAGGTGAAGATGTGAGCCCTTGACCAACAGTGGGCCAGGACCCACACCCCTACTTGTACCCCTGCTCACTTAGGGGGACACACAACTCCTCCTCTGGCTTCTCCCACTGCCTAGACCCACAGGCACCTGTGCAGGGCTCTGGTGCCTCTCTGCCCTCACTGTCCCTGCCTCGAGCTGAACACCTGGCCAGCCAGGAGGCCTGACAGGTGCATGTGGCAAATGGAAGCAGGATTCTCTCTCCCTGGGATGGACAGGAAATGATCCCTTCAGCAGTCCAACCTCCCCTTGACCTCCACAGTGAAGTAGAGCCAAGGCTAAGCTGAGGGCCGCATTGTAAAATCCCACAGTCTGGCAGACACAAAAAGGGAAAAAGGAATGAAGCCCAGGAGCCTTGGGCCATGTCTGGGGAGCGAAGCCGGGTTCCAGAAATCTGGTGTACCTTTAAGACTGGGAAGAAGGGATGGATAGACTAAAAGGGGCTCAGCCTCAGCATTCTTCATTCCCAAACAAGAGGACACCAGGAGGAGAGAGACACCCCTGTATGGAGTAAGGACAGGATGGCACATGGAATCCCCAGGGCTGAGGGCTTTAGTCTGGAGTCCGGAGGCTCCTGAAACTGCTTGGCTTTGTAAGAGCTACATGGGTATGTGCGTTCTCCTAGGAGAAGGTTCTGGCCTCCATCAGGTTTTAAAGGGACACTTGCCCCTCAAGTGTTGACCTTTCTGGTTCAGAAAGTGTATGGAAGCCTTCAGGTGCTGTTCACATCTTAAAGGAAGTTTGGCCTCTCAAGCCAGGCTGTCATCAACTTGCTGCAATAGGGCAGGCCAGTCGTTTCTTGTCCCTGCCCTTCAACCAAGTGGTGGGCCAGGCTGGAAGAGAAACCAGCTCTCCACACAGAGAGGTGTCAGAGACTCAGGTCTGCACACCTGAGCCGAGGTCTAGGGTCAGGAAGCCAAAAGGAGGCTTGTCCAGCTGTGACTCAAGTCAGATCTAGGGAGTTTTCCAACAAGGTGTGGAATCACCCTCTAATTCCAGGCTCTGCCAAAACAGGGCATCTCCAGGTTAGTCTTCTGAGGAGACGTGTCCTCAGGCCCGGATGCCAGGCCCCCATGGGACTTTATTTTAGGTCTCCATGCCCAGGTGTGCCCTGCACGTCCTGAGCCACGAGATCCTGTCCACTTGGTACCTGTTCACAGAAGCAAAAAGAGCATGGTCAGTAAACTGTAGTAACATGGTCCTGCCTTCCCACCCATCTGGACCATGTGCACACATTCACCTGACCCATTCTGAACCTATCCAGGACTTTAGGAGGACCTTCCTACCACCGCTCCCCAACCAAACACTGCCAAGACTGTTACCCCGTTTACACATGGGAAACCCTGGGCTCTCTTGTGACTGAGTAGCTCCTGACAGCCCAGAACCTTATGTAATATTTTCTACCACCAAATACTAGTTCACATGGCAATAACCATCGTGGATCTCAGGCAAAAGGCAATGATTCCAGAGGAGCCACGAGGCACTGAGGTAAGACAGCGCAAAGGCAACAGACGGTCTCTAGCACCGACCACGGGCCTAGCAGGACACAAGGGCTCAGGGAACAGTGGCCCCCTCAGAGCGCCCCCAGCAGCCTAACTTCATGCCCCCACAGACCCAGTGACGAGCTCATGTTCTCTCAGCTGCATAATTCAACAATAAAGCTGAAGGGTTTTCGGGTCCAAAACAAAGCCCAGACTTGCCCACTGTAGCACTAATTATTAGCTGTAATTTGGAACAAGTTTGGGCAAATCTCGGTTTCCTTGTTTGTCAAATGGCAGAAAAGGCCAGTGCCTCAGCGTGACAACTTGCAATCATGGGTCTTGGAACCAAGCCCTAGCTAGCACTCTTACCAGGTGACCTTGATCACCTTAACTGAGGGCTCCATCATCTTCCTGAGTGAACTTCAAGACTCTGTTCAGCCCTCTGTCCTCCCAGGGCCTCTGCTCGCATTCTAAATCACAGGTCTGATGGAGCTCACTGCACTCTTGACAATGTCTGGGGTCACTTCCCTCTGAACACAGAGTTCTTTGTGGAACAAATCCTAGCCCTTGCCATCTTGAAGTCATCTTTCTGCACCCCTGCTCTCTCTACAGCAATTCTCTTTGTCTCTAGGACTCAGCGCAAAGCCACCAAAGCCCCGAGGGTGAAGCTAGTCACCATCCAATCCGGAGTAGGCTGCCCGGACTGTGCAGACATGCTGACACACCATGACAAGCATGAGCGTGGACTTCCAAGCACCTGGGCTGGGTCCTTCCAAGATTGGAGCAGAGCATAACCCAGAACTAACTGGTAAAACTCTGGACAAACGGTTTCACCCTCTGATAACAGCAAAGCCTTACAACACCTCAAGGGAGAGGAAAAGTCTCTCATCTTCATGCCCAACTTACAGATAAGCAAACTGAGACATGGTGTGAAATGGCTTCTCAAGACCACCAGAGAGTGGGTGCAGGAGGCTGAGGCTTTGGGAACAAAGCTTGGGTCTGGGAGCTGTGGAAAGTGGCCCTCTCCAAGTCGCTTCCAAGGCTGACATGCTGGGGATGAAGATTAGGTAAGCAGCAAGTCATGGAGACCAACACAGGCCCCACTTCTGACCTAGGTAGCCAACACTACACACCCACACCCCAATCCCACCACCCCCACACCTCAGGGGACTCTGGCCAATCCTGTGGATCTCACCTGTTCTATGCAGCAGGAGCCGGAAGAGGCAAATGAACCAACGCTGGTGCCCAAAGCAGATGCATGCAGCCAGCCGGGATGGGGAGAAAAAGAAAGGGAGTGGCCCAAGCCCCTTTAACACCCCAATCTGGCCCTGCCCCTTCCCTAGGAGCCCATCCAGAGAGGGGCCTGCAACTCAGCACCCTTGGATGTGACTCCCGGATCGGAGGCAGCTGATGGCGGCGGGTCTCCCACAGGTCATAGCACACGGCTTAAATGGGCCGCCTGGCTCTCAGGCCCGTGGCCGTGGCTGCGCTGGTGGGTCTTGAGCGAGCCCTCACGAGCGAAGCTTTTGCCGCAGCGGGGGCAGAAGTAGGGTCGCCGCTCCCCGAAGACCCCAGGACGGCGCGGGTGCGGCGTGGGCATGCGCGCGTGGGTGCGCTGATGGTTGAGCAGGAAGCGCGGCTCGCGGAAGCAGCGGCCACACTGCGCGCACTGGTGCGGCTTCTCGCCGCTGTGGATGCGCTGGTGCGTGAGCAGGTTCTGCTTGAGGCTGAAGCAGCGGCCGCACTCGGGGCAGGGGAAGGGCCGCTCGCCGGTGTGTGTGCGCTGGTGCACCTCCAGGTTGTGTTTGACGCTGAAGGCCTTGCCGCACTCGGGACACACGAAGGCGGCCGCGCGGCCCGCCCCAACGTGCGCCTTCTGGTGCCGCACCAAGCTGGGCTGCTGGGAGAAGGTCTGCCCGCACAGGGGGCAGCGGTGGGACTGTTCCTCTGCCGGGTGGTGGATAACCAGGCCTTGATCGTCCCCTAGACCCTCCTCCCCTGTAGGGGACCCTCCCCTGGAGGACACCAGCTCTGTCATGGGCACTTCCGAATGCAATCACCAGCCCCTGGAGAAGCAGAAGCAGAGAGAGGGATCGAGGAAGACCCCAGGGTCAGCCATTCTCTAGCCTGAGGAACCACCGCTCACTACCCACTGCCTCCAGTGCTTCCCTATCTACAGCTTTGTTTCAGCAGCCTGTCTTCCTGAGCTCTTCTCAGGAGCCACCTCCTCCTGGAAGCCTTCCCTGACCTCGCCAGCATCCCCTTGCAGTCTACTGTCCTGCTCTGTGACCGTCATCATCACCCTGGAGTAAGGTGGTCATGCTGCCTCTGACTCGGCCCAAGCACCTCAAGAACAGAGAGCTACCTTCTGTTACAAGACACATCAAACCGTGTGCCTGCAACGCACAAGGCACAGGCTAAAAATTGATGGGGAATTCTCGGGAGCAGCTTCTCAAGTCAGATGCACAAAGACAGGAAGTGACCCAAAACCTGCAGGAAGGAAGGTCACCAAAGCAGGAAATAGAAATAAACCCCTGTAAACTTGCAAGTGACCTCCCCGGGTTAAACATTAAAGGTATTCCCACTGCTTAGCAAGATGAATCATAAGCTCGAAAAGCTGCGGCTCACTGAACCAAAGCAAGAACTCCAAGGAGCCAGGCCTGGTGCAAAGACTGAGCACCTCACTCAGTGCTCCGCAGACATGCCCAGCACTGGGCTCCCTGCACACCTGTGTGAAGATTATCTTCCCAGGCCACTATGTCCCTCTGAAATGGTTTCCCACCATGCTCACAGCATCCTTGATTAGGGACAGAACAGTGTTGCTGAGCCCAACAATTGAAGCTATGTGAAGCCAAAATACTTGTGCAAGGTCACACTGCAAGGTGAGCCAGGGCTAGGCCCTAAGTCTCCTGACTCACTGTTGAAAACGTTTCACTATATTAGCTGCCTATCAACTGAACACCCCTTCACACACACACACACACACACACACACACGCCTACCAACACCCCAGCCACAGGAACCCATAGGGCATGGTGTCTCAATCCCAATCCCAGGGCAACTGAGACCCACCTCACTCCCTCCATCCATCAAAGTAGCTCATTCAGGTTTCCCTTCAAACCTTCCTGCAGGTCTCCACACTTCCAGCCTCAGGCAATCTACCTGCACGGTGGAGTCTCAGAGACAGCCTCTGTCTTCCCCTACCTCAGGCCACCAGTGGAATTGGCACGCACCCTGGAGGAAGGGACTAGGACCCATTGCCATGACTCCACCCATAACCCCTCCCCAAACAAGCTGTGCTGGCATTTGCAAAGTCAGACTATCAAAGTCTCCTTGGCCAATCTGAGCCTGGTCCTGTAGCTGGGCAAACGCCCCACTTTGCCTACTAGCCCTCTGACCAGGGCCCAGAGGGTCAAAAGCCATGATTTTCCATCCCTCCCCCAAGTTCCTCCATCAGGTGCCCCACTAACAGCCCAACCTGCTCCCCTTCTGCAGTCTGCAGCAGCTTTTTCCTCAAGATTCTGACCGTCCCAAGGGACATACAGTTAAGTCTCCTGCAGCGCTGTGCCCCTCCTTCCCCGCCCCCATAGAGCCGAAAAACCTCCTGCAGCGTTGGTCTGGTCAAACCCCTGCATTAATCGCAAGAGCTCACCCGACCCAGCGTGTAAGCTGTGTACCGTATCCCCACCCCTGGGGACATACATAGGCCGCCACTCAGCTGTGCAGCCCACCCTGCTGGGCTGCTAGCCCCAGCTCCTGTTGGAAAGCATGCAATCCACCCACCCTCGTGGCCGCAGCATCCCTCGCGAGATCGCGGGAGACCGAGTAAACAAGTAATTAAGTCCTGGCATTGCCACTCCCAGAAAGGGCTGCAGGGCTCCGGGCAAATACGGTAGCTCGCCCGCAGTGGCCTGGCCCCCGGGGTCCCCGAACTGGCCTCGATAAATACGGTAACCTCCCTCCTGGTCCTGGGCCCTAGCCGGGGACTCACGTGGCGCCGCCTCTGGAGCCTTTGCCTCTGCTGCAGCGCCGCACTCGCCAGCGTCTCCGCAGCCGCACAGCAGCCCCGTGAGGCTGGGAGGTCTAACTTGCCGACAACCTGGCTGGTGGGGAAAGGGGAGACAGCGAGCGCCGCGCCTGCCCGGGAAAGAAAAGGGTCCAGGTTCTGGGGGCAGCATTGCCTTGCAGGAGGGGTCACCGTGCTCCGACACCCACATCCCCGGCCAGCTCTCTTTCCGGAGGAGGGCAGTCTTCATCTCCCTCATCCCTAGGCAGAAAAGCAGCCTGGCTAGGCTCTGTACCTGCCTCTGCTCCTAGGACTCTGGGAGCATTGCGCAATTCCGGAGGAGCAAGAAAGGAGCAAAGCAGGATGCCGAATGCTGGAGAGACTCAGAGCCAAAGCCCTACGAAGTGCTGAGTCTATTGTGATCAAAGCTGTCCGCTAAAAGCACTGTTTGTAACCCCCAGAGAGGCCAGGCATGGTGGCATGCCTTTATTCCTAGCACTTGAGGCACAGGCAAATCTCCGGAGTGCGAAGCCAACTTTGTCTACAAATTGAGTTCCATGCAGGCCAGTGCCATTAGTGAAGCTATGAATGAATGAATGAATGAATGAATGAATGAATGAATGAGAGTGAATGAGTGAGTGAATGAATCCAGAGAAGCAGCAGGTTCTCGAGGTAGCATTAAATTTCAGTTTCCCACTGCCCTCCAATAATAACCCTTTGCCTGCCCATACCCTTGTTTTTTACACAACCCCTTCCCATGTATTATCTCATCGGAACTTCCACTTACCTGCTTGCATCTATTGATGGGAAAGTATTTTTTTAAAACAAAACACAAGGTGGCTTCCTCCAACACTCATGACTTTAAAAGTGGCAAAGGTCACACAAGAAAGAACCTTAGAGTTCACACTAACTGATAAGGAAACAGGCAAGAGAGAAACACCCGACAGACTTTCTCTGTGGCCCCTCAATAGCGGCCAGACAGAGAAAGCAGAGTTCCCGGGACCTGGCAGAGATTTTTCCAGAAGGTGCTGGGCATGGCTTGGTAGGTAGGAAAGCTGTGCATGATGGGACTTTGGGTTACTCAGATACTGTGAGGGTCCTCCCTTCTTCAAATCTCTTCAAGGGCCAAGTGTGCTTGAGCATCCCCTCGATTGGGACACTAGAACGGGAAGCCATGCCCACCTTTCACCTTACTTAGGGCCACTGTCTCAGCGAGCCCGTCTTGATTTATTCTAGAGGAGCCAGCTCACCACAACCAGCTTGCCCCCCAACCACACACATCCCTGAACAGCTTCAAAAGGTCCTTAGACCTCTGAGTTAGACATCCCAGGGACACTGGCATTTTACCTAGACACAAGCAACAGAGAGGTACATGAGAGCCAACCGATCAAATCTACCAGGATATTTAACCATACCAGGGCCCAGTTATGAGTTCCTGACAGGCACACTTCCTCCATGTCCAGCTCCTGCTGCAGGAGCTGTCAACTGCTATCACCTGGGTTTCATCTCTTCAGCAAGCCACAGGAGAAACAGGGACATTTAGGGAAGACCGGGGTTTTCAAAAGCAGATACAGTAGTATGTGGCAGAACAGCACCACACTCTTCACCGGCATCCTTCTTTATCCAGGCAGGACAGTGGCCGTGTGGCCGCCACCGTCATGTAAGGGGCAGGCAGCAGCTGGACTCAAGAGCCTAAGAAAGGCCTGTGGATCCTCTCTGCTGGTGAAAACACTAACTCGGCAAGCCCTGCTCAAGGCCCTGTGCTGCGTTCCCCCTGAGGCACACCAGGCAAACAGGTGACTCTGGGACTTCCCTGATGCTCCGACAGATCAGTGCCTTCCTTGAGAGCCTCCTGCAGGAGTAAATCTCTAGGGCATCCCATACTCACTTCCTTCCAAGAGCTCTTTCTATCCCCAAGCAACTGGCCATGGCCTGCAGGCCC
This sequence comes from Pachyuromys duprasi, assembly GCA_028658305.1. Lineage (NCBI taxonomy): Eukaryota > Metazoa > Chordata > Mammalia > Rodentia > Muridae > Pachyuromys > Pachyuromys duprasi. The sequence continues at coordinate 70,889,732 of CM053763.1, read as the reverse complement.
GCACTACAGCTCATCAAGATGCCTGGTGCTGATTTCAGTTTGGAAGTTAGCGCACTTGCATTGGCCCCATCGAGTTGTGAATTTACAAGAGCGGGGTCTGTTTTGGGCATCCCTGTAACCCCAGAGGACATCATGTAATGAGTCCTTTTCAACATCCATTCAGTGAACAATGTGTTTCTACATGGTACAATTGCTATCTCTACAGGAAGAGACAGAGGAGCTGCAAGCTAAATCACAGATCCAGCTATGACTTAGAGGGGTGTCAGGGGCTGCAGAGACCTGAGTGTAGATGTAGGGCTCAGGTTGTGAGGCATCATCTGTTGTTCCAAAGTTCTTTCTTCATAAAATCCAAGACGGGACCTATAACATCAATTCAGCCAGACTTTTAAACACAAGGCATGTGTACTGAATGTGGGGAACTGGTTCGTTCCAGCTACCATTTCGATGCAATGTGCCCCTCCCTCCAGCAGTGGCTCCCAGTCTTCCTAAGGCTGAGACCCCTTAATACAGTTCCTCCTTTGTGGGGACTCCCAACCATAAAATTATTTCATTGCTACTTCATAACTGTGGTTTTGCTACTGTTATAAATCATCATGTTAGTATGATATGCAGGATCTCTGATAGGCAGGATACGTGCTATGCAACCTCAAAGGAGTCATGACCCACAGGTGAACAGCTGTTTCAGGAGCTCTAAGATTGATCCACTGATGGATGCAGCAGCAGTGATGGCCGTATTGGGAGGTAGAGGAGTGTTGGAGATGGGCCTGGTTGGAGGAAGTAGACCCTTGGATGTGTGGGGGAGGTGCCCATGAATGATAAACCTTGTCCCTGACCAGCTGTGGACATTTTGTTTTATAGTATGTAAACATGTTTTTGTTAAAATTTCAAGTTGGGGATTTTAGTTTGTCCACACCTGTTGTCTCCTGCGGAGTGTGGTCTTTGCCAGGTGGAATTAGTTGAATTCTGAGGACTTTGAGGAGTATAAATATGATAGCCCAGAGGAAAAAAGTATGGTAACTTGGAGAAGGCAGAGGGGGGCTGTTTGCTGTGTTTGCTGGTTGCCTGGACTTCTGGACTTCCTGATAACAAATATTGGTATTGCTCCCAAAAGGATCCTATGACCCTACCCGGCAGGAAGAAGTAAAGAGGGCTACATCCCCTTTCCCTTACAACCTTCTTTTTCCCCTACCTGGGCTGGGGGACTGGAAGGCAGGTGTAAACTTTAAGGAACCCCCAAATGAAGTAGCATCTGAAAACTAGTGCCCACCCTGGTCCCTTCCCATCTTTTTTGTTTCCCGGCTGCCTTAAGATGAGCAGCCTCCTTTGCCAGACACTCCCACCATGATATTCTGTCTCATCTCAGGCTCAAAGAGATGGAGCCAGCTAAGCATGGACTGAAACCGAGCCATGTATGCCCTTAGGCTAGGACTGCCTTCGTTGTTCTCAGGGTTTTTTTCATAGCAACAGAAAAACCGAGTGATGCAATTCTTTTCAGAGATTGAGCTCAACAGGAAAAATCCTTTCTGCCCTTGCCTCTTTCCACAGTGCACATGCTCTTCAAGCAGCCACACATGGAGCTTATTAGAATCATAACATCGACCTCCTAGGGAGTGTTTGCTGTGTGCTTCACTGCCAAGGTCCCAAAACTTCAACCCCAGGTTAACAAGAAAACCCACCTTTTTCTAGGCTTGGGCTGTGGGTAAAGAGGAGGGGAGAAAGGGGTAGGGGAAGGCAAGGCTTCCGGCTTTTTACCAACAGAAGCAGCATTAGGAGTGCACTATTGCCTCATGTAGCTGTCATATAAATTTCAAGTTGAAATTCAGGAACCAGTGCTGTGTGTGTGTGTGTGTGTGCGCGCGCGCGCACGCACCAGAGAGAGAGAGAGAGAGAGAGAGAGAGAGAGAGAGAGAGAGAGAGAGAGAGAGAGAGAGAGAGAGCTTGGTTGCTTTCCGTTTTTGAGAAGGGTCTCAATGTAGCCCAAGCTAGCCTCAAACTTGCTATGTAGACAAGGAGGTTCTTGTCCTCCTACCTCCACCTCCCAAGTGCAGAGATGAACAGATGTGCACTATGAGGACCATCTCTATGGGGTTCTGGGGCCAGTCCACAGGGCTTCGTGCACACTAGGCAAGCATTCTATCGGCTGAGCTTCATCCCCAGCCTCCAGTTCTAACTGTTTAGTAGGCACATGTGGCATGTGACTGCGATAGTGGATAACATTATCTTGTGTTTCATCGTTGCAGAAGGCGCTGTAAAGCAGAGTGGCCTAGGACACTGCAACCTGGAAACCCAGGACACTCCATCCTTCATCCCCAAAAGGACAGCCTAAGACGTTCCTCATTTCCCTCTCTTCACTGCCTGTCTCATCCAGGAAAGACAATGACATATGGCAACATACAATTTTTGGCTCCAATACTCCTCCTACCAAAAGGTCAAAGAAATTTATGAAACTCAGACCATATTGAAATGTCAGCTTTTCCACCAAGCCCCCTGAACAAGGATCTGCTTGCTCTCCAGGCTAGTATACCTACTGGATCCTCGGGCCTATGTATCCAACCTGCCACCTCCTGTCATCAGCTTCCCATGGCAAACTGACCCATGAGCCTGGGCAGTGCACACCGAACCCTCCAAGAAGCCTGACCCCTTTGCTTTCAAACTTGATGCTTTTGTTGCTTACCAAAGGCCAGCCACTCGTCATGAACCTTAGGTTACCTGACGTCAGCCTGCTTCTCTCAGAGGACAGTGGTTCCAGCTGATGTGGCCTTTAGCAAGCTTGACCACAGCACCACTGCAGGCTGGCACTCACCTGGCAGAGGATAGAAACTCTTGGGGTCTTGTTTCCTTTCTTGTGGACTGGTTTCCATGCCCTCCCTTAATCTCTGCAATGCTGCAGTGTCCCACATCATAAGTCACTAGGACAAGAACAACCTTATCAGATTTTACACCGCCTCTTTGATATTCACTGACCCACTCTACAAAGAAAGGGAACCAGAACCGAAGTTGACAACTCTGTGCTTTTCTTGGAGGAGTGAAGAGTTGTGACAACTGACCTTAAGCCGAGAAGAGGCCTGGGCCTGCCATCCAGGAGAAGATGTACCACTGGTGGATGAGTTGAACTGCCAACCCCACTTCCTTTGTGTCAAATGGCAATGTCATGGCTTAGCCCACATCACTGACCACATGGGGTTAGATGAGATAATGAATTAGAATGTCTTGTTAGCAAGGCCATCGCTGAAAACCACTTTTTCAAAAGTTGAGCATACAGACTGTGACAAGTCGTACAGCATACGAAAATGATTCCCCAGAAGTCCTTCAGTGAGGACAGAGGTCATATTCTACCCATCAAGCACAAGGCCTGGTACATAGGCCCGTAAGGAGCCAATGCTTTGCAGACCCCACCTGGTCAAAATGCATATAAACCAGTAATTCAGTACTCTGTGGGATTTGACCCTGTCTGCCCTGTGACCCTGTGAAAGAGTCCTTACCCATGAAAAGTGAACAAGCATCCTCATCAACCTGCACAAGCAGGGGCTACAATTAGGCCTCGTTAACCCTGAATCCTACTGATGCGTCACTGTGATTTGACATTGAGCACAGGCCATTTGTGGGAGAGAACCTATTCTGCTGAAGGACAGTGTGCCCAATCACTTCAGTGTCTGCCTGCACCACCCCTTGGCCATTTGGCTCTGCAGGGAGCCAGTGTTTCTGCAGAGCCTACCCTGAAGACAATGGCTCTCTAGCCCCAAATGACGCCCCAAAGGCGTCCTGGGGTGCCTTTCAGGAATAGCTCATCTTTTCAGACTAGGTTTGGATTTGCTAGATGAAGAAGAGGAAGGGGCATGGAAGGATTAGGTTCTGATGTAATGCAAGACGCTGGACACCTGCTGGGAAGGGCAGGGCGGGCTGGGTAGGAAGGGTAGGGCATTAAAAGGAGGCAGGGGAGAAGCTGCTCCTGGGGGTGCGCCAGTGGAGGAAAGGGGGCTCCTGATGGTCCTCAGGGCTGAGCAGCACACCTCACCCAGTGTAGGACTTCACCCAGTTTAGGATGAAACAACTTAACCAGGAAAGTGCAGGCCAGGCTTACCGCTGAGCTTCACTGGGCTCAGGAAAGGCACGGCGGCCACAAGGGTTTTTGACCTTGTATAACACTACAGCTTAAAGCATCTCCAAATAAAAGGCTAAACCATGCTCCGTCTAGAGCAGTTACCGGAAGCCAGGCTGCGCTGGGCACTGCTGGCGTCCTCAGGAACAGCCAGGCTCCAGGAGACCAGCAAGGAAGTTCTACCTCCTCCCGAACTTTACTGGGTCCCACCTTCCTCCTACTTCCAGGGTATCCAGCCCTGGTACTCATCTTCTAGGAAGGATACATCCTGGGCTGGAGCCCTGGCTTCTGTCAGCACCAGGACGTGAGCCACCCTGCCTTAAAAGGGTTTGAGAGGCGACCTCAGAGGGAGAGAGTGGGATTCGGGGGATGGAGGATCAGCATAAGGGAAGAGACATGCAGCTGACCTGAAGGAGAGTGGGAGACAGAAAACTAGCCCCCAGCCTGGGCATCAGGTACAAGTAGGGCATATTCGAATGGCAAAGCCCCCCCACACACACACACACTACACACCTTGGAATCATAGCTTGCACTTCTGGGCTCCAGTAAGGATGATTTAGAAAGAACAGTGACACCACGTAGAATGTTCAATCCTTCATTCTTCTCCAACACCAGTATAGGTAGGGACCCAAGGCAGTCACAGAAGCCCACACACTTGGCACAGACGGCCTGCTCTTGCATAGACGCTGCCCCAAGCAGACAAGCTATGGATGAGACCACCTGGCTGCACCCAACTCCTAACCATCATACATGTTGCCAGTCCTAGCAGTGACACACTCAGGAGCTGGAGACCATCAAAACCGTCCAGCACTTCCGGGTGGCACTGTCCTTGGTGCTGGGGAAATAATTAACCCCTTCTTAGCCACAGCCCTTGTTCTATTAGTATCCTGGAGTCAGTGACCATCTTCCCACCCGGACCACAGCACTGACCATCTTGTAGCCTGTGTGGCAGGTTAGCGCCACCACTGATCAGTTTCAGGCCATTTTACACGAGGTGGCTTTCCTAGGGGCCCCAACAGCCCCTTAGTAGATGGCTGAGGCTGGGGGCCAATTCTGAACGGGATACTAACAGAGACCATCACAGACACTTGTAGCTTTAACCTTACCTCCCCACCAGGCACTTTTCAGGCTGGAGATGTTTTCTAGTGTACTATCCTCGGGCCTCAGAATCTCGAGGAGCCTACCTTGGGGGGCATCAAGAGCCAGCCTCCCTGGGCCTCCAGTTCCCCTTATACACCCTGCAGGCACACACCCCACCCACCACCATTAGCTGCACTGGGCTCGCTTGGGCTCTTCCTCCTCTGGGCCAGGGTGTGGTGCCTGCGCTCCACCATGCACACGCTCGTGCTTGAGCAGGTGCTGCTTCTGCCGGAAGCCACGGCCACAGGCTGTGCACAGATAGGGTCTCTCGCCGGTGTGGTTGCGCAGGTGGCGCGTGAGGTTGGGCTTCTGGCTGAAGCGGCGGCCGCAGTCTGGGCAGGCATAGGGCCGCTCGCCTGTGTGGATGCGCTGGTGGATGGTGAGCGCGGACCACCAGGAGAAGCCCTTGCCACACTCGTTGCAGATGAATTGGCGCTGCTCGCTGGACGCAGCCACGGTCTCGCACCCCTGGCCACGCAGCATTCCCTTAGCACCCTGGGGACCTTGGGGCATCACAGCCACACTCTGGACAACCTCAGCTTGTGACTCGGAGCTGGACACACCACCCTGGACTGCAGACCTCGAGCGCAGCAGCTCCGCAGCAGCATGCACACGCTGGTGAGCCCGCAGCGCTGCACGACTGGGGCAGTTCTGGCCACAGCTGCTACACCTTGCAGCCTGGGCACCGGGCAGGTGCGTGCGCAGGTGCTTGAGCAGGTGTTGCTTCTGGCGGAAGCTGCGGCCGCAGTGCGAGCAAGGGTGCGGCCTCTCGCCGGTGTGGTTGCGCAGGTGCCGCGTGAGGTTGGGCTTCTGGCTGAAGCGGCGGCCGCACTCCGGGCACGGGTAAGGCCTCTCGCCCGTGTGGATGCGCTGGTGGATGTTCAGCGATGACCACCACGTGAAGCTCTTGCCACACTCGTTGCAGATGAACTGGCGCTGCTCGCTGGGACCCAAGCGGCTGTGGGTGGTCGTTCGGACCCCGTGCTGGCCCCACCAACCCTGGCAGAGCCCCAGCCAGACCCACTCGGGGCGCCCGCGTGCAGATCCCGAGCGCGGGCGACAGGCCCGGGGGTGTGCAGCGGCATGCCGGAGCACCTCAGGCAAGCCGACACGGGCGCCCAGGCGCTCTCGGGCATGCGCTCGCTGGTGGATGCGGAGGCCCACTTGGTGCCGGAAGCAGCGCTCGCATTCCGGACAAGAGTGGGTGGCGGGCTGGGAGTGGGTCTTCTGGTGCTTGAGCAGGTGCTGCTTCTGACTGAAGCGTCTCGTGCACTCCTGGCAGCAGAAGGGCCTCTCGCCGGTGTGGTGGCGCTGGTGGCGTACCAGGTTGGGCTTCTGGCTGAAGCTCTTGCCACACTTGCCGCAGAGGTAAGGCTTCTCGCCCGTGTGTGTGCGCTGGTGGATCTTCAGGGATGACCACCAGCTGAACCTCTTCCCACAATCCACACACACGAAGTGACCCCCGCCCACGGAGAGTGCGGGGCTCAGAGGCCCTGCAGCTGTCCCTGGAACTCGAGCGGCTGGCCGTGCATCCTGCTCGGGAGGCGGCGCCCACCGTGCACCCCCAGTCTCCTCCTGTGACCCCAGAGCCCAGGGCCGCCCCGTGGTCTGACACGGTGGGAGGCCGCCCTGCTGCTGGCATATGTTTTCTTTGTCCTTCTCTGGGAGCGCGGCCTGAGACGCCACAGTCTGCGACTGCCACTCGGGCTTTTCCTGCTTGATCCTTGCCAGCCCATCTCCTGCAGAGGCAGAGGGAGAAGTCAGAGCGCATCACCATGGAACGCAAAGAGCCGAGAGAGGAAGAGGGGTGGCAGATGGAAGAACACGGATAAGGAAGATCGGGAGTAAAGGGAAGACTTGAAGGACTCTATGAACAGGCAGAAAGTGGAGAGAGGAGGAAGGCCACAGGCTAGTACCAACAAGTGCACGGCTGGCTTCCCAAGGCCTTCTCTAATCCAAGGCCCAGGGGATGCAGAGATGTTAAAGAAACCAAGCAGTGATCTTCCAGGGAGAAAGAAGATGGTCATTGTTCAAAATTACCACATTAAAAAACAAACAAACCCGTGTCTGCGTGTGTGTGTGTGTGTGTGTCTGTGTGTGTGTGCGTGCGCGCGCACCCAGGGCAGATCTGGGGAGATCAGAGAACAACTCTGTGGAGCCGACTTTCTCTTCTCACTTTCGTGCTGGTTTTGGGAGCTGACCTTGGGCTGTCTGGCTTGCCCTGTAAGAACATCACCTGCTGCGCCATCTCACCAGCCTAAAACTTGCCGTTCTTTTCCTGAGAGTTTGGAACTGGGCTTTCCGGGTGAAGGCATGCCCAGTCTCTCAGTGGCCAGGGCTACCACACCAAGTCACTTGACCCTTCCTCTTCAATATGGTAGCCACGTGTGACCTCTACAGTTAGCAACTTCACCTTTCTTACACAAAACCAAGAACGAGGAGATAGGCTCCAAAGGCTCAGCAAGGGAAGACGTGTTCTGTGCCCTTTTAGTAGAGGTAATCCACATGGCTCAGGGAAACAGCTAGCAGCCCACACCTTACACCCAGCCAGAGGGAAGCCTGCTTCAGAAAGGACAGTATGGATGTGACTCAGCACTAAAAGGCAAGACCATGGCTCATTACAGAGTAGTGGGTTCTGAAGTCCTATCAGTGTTCTCCCGCAAACCTAGTCATAAAGGTGCGTTTGCTTTGTAAGAATTTCTGCATTTTGTAAAATGTGCACCTCTGTGTGTGTGTTATACTTCAGTGAGACGCTCACACCTGATAAAAAGGAGGCACTGTGAAATAGTCGTGAGGCCAGAGGAAAGATTTGTGAACAACAGACTTCAGAATCAGCACAGCACACATCCAAAGAAGTAGAAAAACGGCACTAATAAGCTCACAAGGACTCACAAAAGTACAAAAGAAGCCCCAAAATCCTAAAATACCATGTATAGCCTTTATATCACTAAATTTCTAAATATAAATTAATTAATTTTACCAGAAAATATAAATTCAAATGAATCCAAGAGCAGATGAAAGGGGCTGGAGAGATGGCTCAGCGGTTAGGAACATTGTTTGCTCTTCTAGAGGACCTGGAAGAACAGCATCCACACAACCAAGTGTTAACTCCAGTCTCAGGAGCTCTAATACCCCCTTCTGGCCTCTATGGGCACTATAAGTACATGATGCATAGAGGCATGAAGGCAAAAACACACACATAAAAATAAAAATGGCTTAGCATAGCAGTGCACACCTTTAATCCCAACACTCAGGAAGCAGAGCAGAAGCAGGCACAGCTCTGAGTTTGAAGCTAGCCTGGCCTACATAATGAGTCCTAGGACAGCCAGGGCTATGTAGATCCTGTCTTAAAAACAACATTTTTTAAAATATAAATACATTAAAAATAACTTTAAATAAGACAAGATTTTTTAAAAACAAATTATATAAACATTATTAAGAGACTAATGTGAAAGCTGAATGAGTTATAGAAAGCATGGTTGTGTCAACACAGTCTATAAAAAAATTCAAATGAAGGTTTGAGGGATGGCTAAGCATTTAAGAGCATGTACTGTTCTTCCAGAGGTCCTGAATTCAGCACCCAGCACCCATGGGGAGTGGCTCACTAGCTTCAACTCCAGCTCTAGGACCTAGCATGCTCTTCCAGCCTCTGTGGGACCTGATGTGTGCCGCATATGGTCACAGACACACACTCATCCCTCATAAATACAAATACCTTCTTTTAACTTATAAGAAAGAACTATTCTCAGCCCTGGAACTGTTCAGTAATGAGGAGGGAGGAAAGGAGAGGACAGACGGGAATGAGGAGCAGGGGAGCAGGAGCAGTCTCTAAGACAGTAACACAAGAATGGGAATCGGTGGGGAATTGTAGTCACTGCTCCCCAAACAGTTACAGACACATGCAAAGCATAGTCAACAGAATTAGAAATGGTATATTATAGCCTAGCTGGGATTTTTTTCCCAGAAAGCAAGGATTGCTTGATATCATTCTTGACATTATGTTATTAAAAGTGAAAAATCAGGTGGGTTTGTAGAGTGCTTGCCTACAGCCACAAGGTCTGTACTTGATTCTCCAGCATTAAACAAACAAACAAACAAGAATAAGAAGTATACTTTATGCCATTCTCAATGGATGCAGAAAAATCATATGACAAAAATTCAATATCATTTCAGGAGGACATAGGGGAAACATTAGCACACTAAGAATATAAGAAAATTCCAGTTGACAAAAAAATGTATACTAAAATTACAGCAAGCTTTCCATTCAATAGCAAAGGTTAGAAGACAGTGTTAAGAACAGAGTAAGGACACTAGTTATCATTGATACTTATTTAACCTTGCACTTGAGGAATCAGCCAAAGGATAGGAAGACAGACACAGACACAGACACAGACACACACGCCTCATGTGCTTAGAGGTGCCAGAGAATCCAATAACAAATGGAAATACTATGGTTCAGCAAAACTGTCAGGCACAAAAGCATACAGAATTAATCACTTTTAAAAACTGACTGCAAGTGCTTGAAGAAGCATACAAGCCTTTTTGTAAAGAAAACCCCTAAACTTTACTGAAGAGACAAAGAACCTATGCCAATTAGTATTAACTGTCACTGTGGAAGAGAGTTTTGCTGAACTATTCTCTAGATGAAGTTGACCTGTGGTACATCTGTGGTGGACTGTCTAGTTAATAGACATGTGAAGGCCTGCCCTGCTGCGGGAGGCAGGGTTTCAGGAGCCGTGCTCTGGACCACAGAGAAGTGAAGAGAGCAGAGAGGCACTGCACTGTGTGTGACTAGCTGACTGGCTTCCTGCCTTGATTTCTCCCAGATGACGGACTGTATGGAACCTGGCCCTATAAGTCAAACAAGCTGTTTCTTCTTTGTATTGCTTTTGGTCAGGGTATTTCATCACAGCAAAAGAGTGAAACTAGTACAGAGCCCCAGGACAAATGTGTTCTTGGTTGAATGGGTCAATAATACTTAAATTCTGTGAATCCCACTTAAGTTAACTTACAAAATACCTGATGTATATATATATATATAATTTGTTAAGAAGATCCTTAAAAAGGAAATTTTGACTCATATGGTATTAAAAGTTAAACTGCTACGACTGCATTCTAACTCGGTCCCAGTCCCAACCGCTGGCCATGATGAAGAGCAGCAGGGATCCTTATCCCAACTGCTGGCCATGATGAAGAGCAGCAGGGATCCTTATCCCAACCGCTGGCCATGATGAAGAGCAGCAGGGATCCTTATCCCAACCGCTGGCCATGATGAAGAGCAGCAGGGATCCTTATTCCTCGACAGTAGGAATGCAGATGGTAGTTACTTCAAAAGACACTTTGGCAATTTCTTACATAGTTGAACATGAGCTTATTGTATAATCCAGCAATCAGCGTGTTGTAAGCATTGACCCAAATAAGAAAAAAACAATTCCAAACAAGATGCTCTCAAACGAGAGAGCAAATATTGGAAACAAATTATGCTATATGTATAAAAGGAGCAATACTTAGCAATAAAAAGAAATGGACTGTCAGGTCAGAAAAGTTGGGGGGTAGAAACCTAAATGTACATTGCTAAGCGAAAGAAGCCAATCTGAAAAGGCCACATGCTGTACAGTTCCAGCTACACAACATTCTGGAAAGGGCAGCAGCTCTGAAAAGGGGAGTGAACATTCAGGTTAGAGGCAGGGAGGAAGGATGTTCAATTAGTGTCATTTTGGGTCAATGACACTACTCTATACCAAACCTACAGGAAGTCCAGCTCCAAGGGTGAGCCCTTGTGTACACTGTGGGCTTTGGGTGGTCACCATGTCAGTACTGGCTCATCAGTCATACCTTACTAAGTAAATGTCAACAGGACAAAGGGGGCTCCACTCTGCAGTTTTTCTGTTATCTGTTCTGAAAACTAAAGTCCATTTAGGAAAGTAGACGCTTGACTGCAGCCTTGCTGTACTGAGGTGGCTCATCATGAAGTTAGTGAGCTGACGCTGCTGGTCCAAGCACTGCACCAAAAGACGAAGTTAAAAAGCTGAGGACATCCCACACTAGACAAACAAGCTGGTGGGACTGAAGAGCACGACAGGACTCGAGGGGGCATTCCCCGTCCAGAGGGGAAGGCTGACCTAAGCCTTAGTGCCAACTGACTCTCTATGGCAGTTTGAATGAGAATGGCCTCCAATGGGGCCATATGGTCGAATACTTGGTCCGCAGGTGGTAGAAGGAAGTGTGATCTTGTTGGAGAAAGTGCGGGTTCGGCTCTGAGGTTTCCAAAGCTCATGCCAGGCCCAGTCTGTCAGTCTGTCTGTCTCTGTTACATGTCAAGAGGTGTGGCCTCAGCTGTCTCTCCATTCCATCATTATGGACTCTAATCCTCTAAAACCATAAGCCAAATTAAATGCTTTTTCATATAAGGTGCCTTGGTCACGATGTCTTATTACAGAAAGAGAAAAGTAAGACAGACACTTTATTTCAGGGGAAAATACTTATGATGGATTCCTGGTACATAGTGCATAAAAGTCAGCTCCAAATAAATTTTTGTCTTCCTTGTGCTTGGTCATGAGAATTCATTGTAATAAGTCGTGCTTTAGAAGGAAAGTAGTGACTTCAATTATATATTGGCAGGATTTGAATACCCAAATGTACCGAGTTGAAATGATTATAGGACTGTCCTGTAATCAATAGGACTGACCTACAGTGAAATCTGGGCAAAAGAAATATTTGGTGCCAAGTATCAAGCCTGTCAGTGAGTCTGATGTTTATTCAATGAGAAGAGATGGCTGTCCCTGACTGACAAGGTGCCAGTTAAAGTACTCCCAGAGGCCAGTATCTTTAATACCTTGCCTCGTTAAACTTAGCCTTGACATCCGACCCGAAAGATGGCCCTGGGCAGAGCACTTTTCCGTCTGCATACTGAAGGGTTGAGAGGAATGTGGCCTCAGCACCTGCCTCTGCAGGTCCTGCAGCTGAGAAAGGGAGTGTTTTTGAACCTCAGGCTGCCCAGAGGCCCATTCCCTTGGGCAAAGGTATTTTTAAAAGCCTAGTGTACAGGTACTTCTCTCCATTCATTATAACAAAATGATGCCTCCTGGTGCCATGACAGGACTGCTACCAAGAGCCGGCAGGGCCACTCCTGGGAGGGGCTGTTGCAGCCCTGTAGAGGGCTCCCATCAAGAGCACATGACCAGGCAGGAATTTTCCACTCCAGGCAGCACTAGCCTAGGAAATCCCCAGCCTGCCTGCTGCTTGTCATCACAGCCTGCAGAGTGATGACAAGGGCCCTGAACCCTGAGTGACCCTGAGATCTCTAGTAGTCTGGATCCAAGACACTTTGCTGGTCGATAAACACCAGCTTCTCTTAGCCAGCCATCCTACCCTGAGAGCATTCTCTAAGTCTGACTAGCCAGTTCCAGCACTGAAAACACACCCATTTTACCCACCCTGTTGCATCTCTACTGGCTTGGGTGTTTTTGTTTTTGTTTTTTGTTTTGTTTCCTTCCAACATTACTGTCCTTGTTTTATTCTTTGGATGCCCTTTCAAGTCCTGGTCTCCACACTGAAGTTCTATGTTCTAGAAGATACTAGTTGAGGACAGCAACTTGTGTTTGGTTCCAAGGAGGGCAAGGGGTCGGGAAGCAGCGGGAGGCTGACTTCTTTTACCTGAGATGTTGCCAGCCAGGCTACTCTCCATCCCGGTGGGCCTCCTACTGCATCAGTCAGTGCTGGTGAGGTCTCAGCCCTGCCACCTGGGGGTAAGGTGGGAGAAAAGAGAAGGAATGGCCAATGACGCATAGACAAACCCCATTTTCCCAGCCCCTCTCCCATCTCATAGCCCATGCTGCTTTTCAGAGTTCTGTCCACTCCCTTGGGTAAAATGTGCAGATGGGAAGATAAATGGGCACAAAGAGGAAACTGGGCCCAAGACAAGCCTAGGTGTGCCCAGAGACACGAAGATGGCTGAACAGCTGATCTGGATAAAAACCCAATTCTCCTAACTCCCCACAGCAGGGTCTCAGGGCCCATACCATCAGCACAGAGGGTGTGGGAGGAGCATGCCACCTGAGAATGAGAACCAGGCACATCAGGTAGGGTTAGATATGGGGCGCCCTGTTCAAGAAGCACACTGGAGGGGCTAGGGACGTGACTCCATAGCAGAACACTTGCCTAGCGTGTGCAAGGCCTGGGATTCAACCCCAGCACTATCACCAAAACCAAACAACACCTGGCAGGCAGGCCTTCTTCCACACGGCCTGAATCAACGGGGTACTTCCAATATCCCAGAACAAACCCCTTCAGGACATCCTGCAGCCGCTGCTGCCACCAACACCACCACCGAGAACATGCTAGCTCACCACCCCCTGGTTCATGAGTAGCATTAGTCAATCTTGATTTACAATCATCTTTTGAACCGTTCCCAGCTGCTTCCCTTTATACCTGGGACACACCATGCAGCTGCTTGGATGTCCTGGTCTGTGACCCGCTCTGCTCTGCTCATCCCTACAGTCTCTGTCTCGCTTCCTTCTTCTGCTTAAGTATTAGCTTACCAGAGTGGCTGGCTTACCCTGGGACCTCCGTGTACAAGCCTAAACCCTCACATTTCTCTTCCATCCCCCTATATTTAGGAAAGTGTGAGACAGGATCTTGTGTAGCCCAGGCTTATCAAGGTACTTGCTTATCAAGTACCCAGGGGTGACCTTTAGTTTATGACCTTCCACTTCCGTGTCCCTAGTACTGCCATCACAGGGCTGTGCCTGGCTTTTTATGCTAGGGATAGAACTCAAGGCTTCCAGCCTGCTCTGGATTCTCTCTACCAACTGAGCCACATCCCCCAGCTCACCTCCAGCACTTACTGGTCTGTGTATCCCGACTCTGCCTGCTTTGAGCTGTGGCTCACAGGTAGGCTCATGCTATCTACCACAGTGACGTGACTGTCTCTCCTAAGGTTGGGGTCTGGCTGCACCTACTAATAACCCCTTACTTAGCACAAGCATGGGCTTTGTGGTTAGCTGCCCCATGGAAACTCAAATCTGACTTCATGCTGATTCTGGACAGGGGCTTCTTGGTACTTTTGATTGGTTTATCTTCAGATAGAAAACCAACTCCAGGCCCTAGAGACCCCTCATAAATACCAGCCTTTGAAGGGGCTGGAGAGATGGTTCCATGGTTAAGAGCACCGTCTGCTCTTCCAGAGATCCTGAGTTCAGTTCCCAGCAACTACATGGTGGCTCACAACCATCTATACTGGGATCTGATGCCCTCCCCTGGCATGTGCATGCAGTCAGAGCACTCAAATACATAAAGCACATTTTAAAATCTTTTTTAAAAAAAAAAATAAATAAATAAAGCCCTTGCTTTGATAATCCCCCAGGCCACCTCTCTGAGTCTGCTTTGGGAGTACTTACTCAGGCTAGGAATTAGTGCCCTGACTAGAAAGGGAAACCCCAGCTGTAAGGGAGGGAGCACCTTCTTCTTCTCAAAGCATTTCCTTTAGAAACTTGTAATCGTTAAGCCCTATCCTATCTAAACAGTTGTAGATCTTTTCAAAAGTAAATAAGACTCCTTCCAGCTTGACAACCCACTAAATGGCTTCCTCAAGGGTCTGGGAGCTATCAGCTGGAGAGATGAACAGGAAGAAAACCCAGAGGCCTGTCTCCCAAGGAAGGTGGAGGCCTCCCTCTGGCTGGCTAGCACCTGGGCTGCAAACTTTTTTTCTGTCATAAAAATATTATGTTTATTTTTAATTTGGATAAGGGCAACTATCTAGCAGATAGTCATCCCAACAGCCAGGTGAATTCATAATGAGCTGCAAGTGACATGTGACATCCTCCTGCCCGAGGACCAGCCACGATTTGTTGTGAGAGCACATGTGTGCACGTGTGTGCAGTGGGAGGCATCTGCTTGGGCTATGTCTGGGGCTAGAGTTCCACTGTCTGACAATGTCATCGTTCTCATTAATATTCAGTCAATGAACAAAATAAGCCTCTCTTCCTCTGTTACCATGTGGAGAACTCTTCTATAGAGGCCGGAGGTTTTGTTTGCAGCTGTTTCCCCATGGGGGTCTGGGAAGCACTTCCACTGTTTTCTCATACACACTGGTGGGCAGAGAGGAGGGAGCAGCAGGGAGCCGAAGCGGCACCTGGGGCCCCCACCCACTCACTACCTCCAGGACCCTCTGTGAGTTTCTGCATCCCGCACCTTGGGGACCACCTCAAGAGAGGTCCTCAAATAGAGAGGTCACCTGGCCATGGGGAGGTGTGGACTGAGAGAGTGTGGGCCGGAAATGCAGGACAAGGCTAGAGGCTCAGGACTCGCCTACACCACACGAGAGGCCCTAACCCACCCAGTCAGAGCCCCACTTTACCCACTCCGGCCTCTGAGAACTGACTAAAAAGTGCAACCAGAGGGCTTTGGTTCCTGGTGCCCTGGCCTGAGTACACCTGGATATGTCTGTCCAGGCTACCCCAGGCAGGGACTAAAGCAACTCTGCTGAGGGTCTCGGCAGGGACAGACGCAGGCCCACGCAGGCCCAAAGGGATGGGGATACAGAAGAGGCAGAGATAGGTGGAAGCGGGCCGTGGCTTTTGAGACTACTTCCTGTATATTACATGTCTGCAGAACAGCACCCTAGGCCAGCCAAGCCCAGGGCAGGCCCCACGCACGGACACTCCTCTCAGGCCTTCCACGCCGCTAAAGACCCTCTCATTCTGTCTATCACTCTGTCACGTCATTTAATCGTCCCTGCTCGTAACTCACCTGACACAGGAGTGAGGAGGTGAGCAGGCTGACCCTGAACACCCCCGCAGGACACAGGAGCTGAGGGGCAGGCCTGTCCCCCCCACTACTTCCTATATAGCCTCAAGAGCCAGGATGACAGGTTGCTCTATCCCAGGGGGCCTAAGGCCAGTCTCCACCTTCTCCTCCATCCACCACCCACGAGGGCCATGAGGACAGGACACACACAAGACAAGGCCCCTGGTCACCTCCATCTTCCTGTAGCCTGCTCAAGCCTGGACACCCACACTGGGTCAGGTTGCAGTTCGGAAATGAACTCCCCTGATGGGAAGTCCCCAAACCGCCAGCTGCTCTGCCAACGGCAGAAACACAAAGAGGAGACTGTGGCCTGAGACAGGTGGCGGGGCCTGCGCCCGGGGAGATAGCGAGGGGACTCTGGCGTCAGCATACACCAGCGTGCACGAGGTGCACAGTGGGAGCGAGGCCAGGCCGAGTGCCAGGGACAACCAGGTCAAGGGTCTGCCCGGGGCTCTCCCTTTACCCCTCCCACAGTGCAGGCCCCCGCCAGGGTCAGAAGTGAGAAGTGGATTGTACCGTATCTCTTTTGTCACCAGTAAAGCAGGACTTCCAATGCCCAAAGCCCAGAGACTGGCTTTTCTCAGCCCAGAGGTCCCACAAGGTCCTCATTCTGCGGAGCTCTCATCTGTCCCAACAGCCCTTTACCTTCCCAGAGACCCAGTTAGGAGACAGCCTGAGTCAGCCCCCCCCAACCTATCAACCTCCCCCCCCCCAACACACACACTTCCCTTTCTAACAGACACATATTCTGGAGAACTCACTGACCCTACCTGTCCTCAGAGCACCCCACCAATG
>CM053763.1:70760145-70872792 GCA_028658305.1 Pachyuromys duprasi | reverse complement strand
AAGGGGGTTCTTAGCTCTCCCAGCGGGGCAGAGGAGGTACATCCCCACCTCCCCACTGGTCTGACAGTGACCTAGGGAAAGACAGAAGAAGTGGTCACCAGGAACAAGGAGACTGTCACCAGCTGCTGAACAAGGCCAGAGCACTTCGCAAGCACAGCCCACATCGTCCTTCAGCTAAGGAAGTCCTGCCTCAGAGCAGTTCAGTCATGGCTCGGGGTCATGTCAATGCTGCAGCAGGATGGAGCCGGGCAGCCTTGCCCCCCTGGGCTCTCTGCCTGACTATGTGGCCTCTGAGAGAAGATGTGGGACTTACACGGAAGGCACCTGTAGCCACGCCAACCCTAAACTTCCAGTCCCCCATTTTCAGGAGTTTGGCATCTAAGTCCAAATGTGTTAAATTCAAATAAGCTGGAGGTGGCTGGTCAGTTAAGAGCACTGGCTGCTCTTCCAGGGGGTCAATCTCCAGAACTCACAACTGTCGGTAACCCAGTTCCAGGGGATCTGACACCTCGCACAGAAACACATGCAGGCAAAACATCAACGCACATAAAATAAAAAGAAAATAATTTTTAAAATATAACATAAGCATCCTGAAATTCAAACAACTTTAAAATCCAGTTTCTCAATCAAACTGGCCCCGTGGAAGTGTTCAAAGGCCACATGCAGCTGTCCCACTGTGACTGACCGCCAAGGCCATCGCTGTCTTCCGGGAGCTCTGGCAAGCTTGCCCTGCCAGAGCCGATGCATAAGAGGCTCCACTCACACTGAAAGGACTGGCTAATTCTCTTGAAGACTTAAAAGCCATCACTCCTCTGCAACCAGTCCTTTGTGACTAACAAAGTCTTTCTGCCTGGGAAAGGATTTCAGTCAAACATGACCAAAGGCGAACAGGAAGCCAAGAAAACACAACTGGGTGCACACATGTACATATAAGCATCCAAGCAGCTAAGCAAACAGAAGCAGATTCGGTTAGCCATGGCCAGCCCCACCTGGTACTGTGCCTAAGACAGTTTGAGAGAACCAAGAACCACATGGCATTTATACCCACTGACTACAGTACACTGTCGTAACTGTTACATTGTATCATCTATGGATCTGTGTATAACTTATAAATCAGTCAGATATTTGTGCTGGAAAAGACACTACAGCCCAACATTAACTGCAGTTTCAAACATCCACTGGGAGTCAGGCAATGTCGGAACATGTCCCTCAAACAGCTGGAGGACTGGAGACCGTGCATGTAAATACAGAGGAAAGTACCTCAAAACATAGGCATGGAGGCTAAAGGAGGTGACTCCATGGTTAAGAGCACTTGCTGCTCTAGCAGAGGACACGGTTCAGTTCCCAGCATCCACATGGTGGCTGACGACTAAGGGGATCTGACTCCCTCTTTTGGTCTGCGTGTATGTCTATGTGGTGCATGGAAATACACACGGGCAAAGCACTCAGACACATAAACTAAAAATAAGTCTTTGTTAAAAAGATCCATGTCCACCAGCATACAAGCATGCCAGTGTGAGGCTCGTCAACACCAATCACTGCACTGTCCACTGTGACAACAGAAACTGAATCAGTCATGACATACACGCTCTCAAAGCTGAATGTAGTGGTACATTCATGTAATTCAAGCTGTTCAAGGCTAGCCTAAGTTACATATCATGTAGCCTGGGCTACATGAAACCCAATCTGAAACAAAACAAAACAGAACTTAGGGAAGCAGGAACAGATGTCCCTGAGCAGCCTTGTGGGACATATAGACCAATGTGTGCGGTGTGAGGTCCTCCAGGGCCAACCCACACAGAAGCAACTAGGCCCTTTCCCTGCCTACCAACTCTGGGTGTGCTGAATTACCCCAAGTCTGAATCATCAGCCTAAGTTTCTCCCTTGAACCCGCACCCAATGCTGGCAAACCTCTTCCAGGGCTCCACTCACACCTAGATTTGAAATCAGGAATCCAGTGTCCTGGGCCACCTGTCACCAATTCCGAGTCCAGATCTCACTGTTTCTCACCTAAATGACTTAAAAAAAAAAAAAAAAAAGCGGTGAGGAGACTGCTGAATGCAGTGGTTCTCAACCGCGATCAACAACCCTTTCAACACTGGCTGCCTGAAGACCACTGGAGAACACAGATATTACAGCACAGCTCATAACAGCAGCAAAATTACAGCTATGAAATAGGAACAAAAATAATGTTATGATTCGTGTCCCCACAGCATGAGGAACAGTATTAAAGGGTCACAGCATTAGGAAGGTTGAGAACCGCAGGCTTAGTAAAAGTGCGTGACATGTGAGACTGTTGACCTAAGCCCTGAAATCCACAGGAGAGAACCAACTCCCAAAAGTTGTGTTTCTCTCTCTCTCTCTCTCTCTCTCACACACACACACACACAATCAATCAATAATAGTTAGCTTTGCTGATTTTCTTGGTTGCTCCAAATCCATCTGCCATCCAGAACCCAAACTGATTTTTCTGTTTTTTTTTTTAATCTTTTTCTTTGTTTTTTGGGGGGTCTGTTTTGCTTTGTTTGTTTGTTTGCAGAGTTTCTCTGTAGCCCAGGTTGGCCTTGAACTCAGAGATCTGCCTGCCTCTGTCTACTGAGTATGAGGATTAAAGGCATGTGCCACCACCGACTGGCTCCAAACTGATTTTTCTAAAACTGCAGTTGGGACATTAACATACCTCAAGGGTATGTTAATCTCTAAATCTAATATCCCTGACACTGGAGATTTAGACAAAAATATCTTGGCAAGGCCATCCAAAATTTAGTCTTTGATTGTCTTTCCTCGATGCCCCCAGCATATGACACAATATCCAGATTTGCTGTGTCCTCACCCACCTGCACACCTATAACCTCTGTCTTGAGTGACCTTGGCCACAATAGCCCTTCCTGGCCCAAATTGGGTCATTTTGCCAGAGACAGACACCGTTTGGAGACACGAAGCTACAGTTTAACTGTGTGTCATTCACACGAGTGCCTGAGGGTAAGCGTCATCATCAGCGCTTTCTGTTACCACCAACAGGCCAAACACATCCCAACACGGGGTGTCTCTACCGCAGCACACAGTCCAGGCCTCAGCCTTGTAAACCATTATAAAACATCTACCAGGGTTCACTCACATAAACGTCAGCCCACAACTGATTGGTAAGCACACAACCATGGAACCCTGGAACTGACCGGACAAGTCCTCTGGAATGTTTTCATGTTCTTGCTTAACACAACGAAAAGCCAAAAACAAAGTGTCACTACCTCCAACCTCGGGTGGCCAGGCTTGAACTCCTCTAGACTCTACATCCCCACACCCACTGCGGCTGCTGCAGTCGGAGTCTGGGTCGCCAGCCCCGAAGCCGCGCACAGCTGTTACTTCTGAGTGTGTTCCTCTTTCCTGTTCTCCATTCTCATCCAGGCTCACAGAAACGTTCCCTTGGGGATCACCTACTTTTGAGTCTGTCTATAGCCAGCGCTGGAGTTCCTGCCCCCAGAAGCACATCTACTCGGGGAGCAGACACAGACAGGGAACTCAGAACCACCAGTTGGCTCAGGAGGGGCCGTGCAGGCGACTCTCCAAGGGTCCCACACCCCCGCCCCCGATTTCGCTTCCCTGGCCTGCTGCCCTCCCGCTGGGCTGCGCAGGGTGCTGGGGGTGCAGGAAATCGGGGCCCAGAGCGGAGGTGCGTACGGGGCTCGGGCACCTCAAGGCCTCAGACCCATCCTTCCTCTCCAGCCCGGGACAGCGGAGCAGCCCGGAACAGCGGCGGGGCGCTGGTCCGTCCCTGCGCCGCCCTCCCCGCCCGAATGGCACAGGGACTCGGGGGGAGGGGGCCTGAGAAATAAATACCTTTGACTTTGTGGCTAAGGTTAAACGGGAACTGTTACCAAAAGGGCGACTAGGGCACCGGGCTCCGTGCCACGGCCAGTCCCGGGATAGGCAGGGCAGGCGGGCGCGCGATTGGTCGGTAGCTCTGCCCCGCCCCGCCTGCGGATAGGCTGCGCGGCTCAGATGACACTCCCGGCCCTATTGGAGCCGCTCGCGGGGCGTCCCCTTTGTCCTCCGGAGCCAATAGTCGGGTCTGACCTCGCCCGCGGGCGCGCGGCCCCGTGCGGGGCTGGGGAAGGCGGTCCCCGAGTCCCCTGCCGGGCGCGCGGCGCTGCGCTCCCTCCGCCAGGTGCACCGGGTCGTCGAGCGCCCTGCCTCCCGCGCACGCGCCTCCTGACATCTCCACTCGCGGCATAGGTGCGGGGTGCCGCGGTGCCACTTGGGGTCCCGGAACACATAGAATGCGCCACTCTCGGGCGCCCTCTCCAGAGTACATCTACTCCAGTGTGGCCCGTTTTCTTTATTCCCTGAAAGCTGGGATCAGGGGCCGCTGCACACGCAGGGCGCCTGTGCCTCAAGAGTGAGTGAGGCTACGGTGAGGCACTTCCAGCACCTCAGCAGACCACAGCAAGTCTTGATAAATAATGTCTGGAGCTGTCTGCGAGGGGCTTTGGAAGTCGTGGCACTCGGGAGAGCTCCGTCCAGCTGAGGACAGAGGTCTGAAGAGGTTACCTCCCCGCATCTAATTTCACTGCACACTAGGGTTCTGTTGACTGAAATATCTTCTAGCTGCTAACCAGGCCCAGACTACCAAAGAGGAGGATTGGTTCACAAACACCGCCAGGAAGCTGTTTTCACCCCCACCCCACCCTCTCACCCATCTGAAACCAATTCCTCCCCCTCCTGCCTTAGGTTGGGTCACAGATGGGTAAATCCTCTCTTGGGCATCAGGGTGGGGTCAACTGGAGAGAAAATGCTACTCTGCAGGTGCATTTGGAACCAAGGTGGATGGAGAGGAAAGATGAACTTCTCTGTCGTCCGTAAACCATAAGACCAATCTGCAGCTGATCAGGAGCCCGAGCCAGCTGCTGTTCAACTATTAAGCACGGTGGAAACTGGGGCTGAGTTTCTAGCCGTTTCTCCACTGAACTGTGTGCAGCAATCACAATAGAAACTTTTCCGTCTCTGGACTTCGACAGATTTGCCTGTGAAACCGATGAATACTTTTCCACCTGCTTATGCACCTTTCTGGATTTTCACTCCTTCCCCCAAGAGCAGCATTCTAGCTTCAGATCCTCAACTAGCTAGTGTGGCCTGGGAACTGCACTTTCACTCTAGAGTGACAGACTCTCCAGACTGACATTCAGGACCGAGGCTGCTTCAGGGATGCGAAGGATGAAGCACATCTGGGATTATCTCCCACTAAGCAAAAGCAGGACAGCCGAAAAGCAGGACACACACACACACACACACACTGGCTGGGAGAAAACCCTTCAAACTTCAAGAGAAAGAGAGCCCAGGAAGGAAATTTAAAACACATAAACAGAAGTTGCATATGGTGAACTGGAATCCCAGTACTCAGGAGGTAGAGTCCAGAGGATTAGTAATTGAAGGCCAGCCTTCGTTACATAGTGAAATAGTGAGTTCAAGGCCAGCCTGGAGCTACATTAGAGCCTGTTAAAAAAAAAAAAAAAAAGAAAAAAAAGCAAACTATGAGTATTGATACACAAAGAGAATCTACATTATACATTTTATGTGTATGGGGGTACATGTGAAGGTCAAAGGTTCACATCAGGTATCTTCAAGCACCTTCCATCTTTTTTGAAACAGGGTTTCTACTTGGCTTAGAATTTCATCATGTAGGCTAGGCTACCTGAGGTAAGATACTGGGATCTCACTACCTGTGGGATCACAGTTGTGCACCATTGTACTCAGCTTTTGCATGGCCTCTGGAAAGCCACACTCCAGTCCTCATGCTTGCCAGGCATATACGTTCTGCAGACCGAAGCCTCTCCCCAAACCCAGCATCATGTAACCAAAAGCAGCACACTGAATTTACTTTGTGGTAAATTTACAGTTGTGGTCAGGACTGAAAGCTGGAGATGGCTCAGCAGCTAAGAGCACACACTGCTCTTGCAGAAGACCTGAGTGTGGTTCCTAGAATTCACATGGTGGCTCACAACCATCCATAGCTCCAGTTCCAGGGAGTCCAATACCTTCTCCTGACCAGGACGCCACAGGTACCAGGTACACACATGTACAGACATACATGAAGGCAAACACACACATATACACAATCCTTAAGAGAAAAGGGGGCAGAAGCAAACAGACCTGAGTCTGAGTCAGCATCTGATAATTAGTATATGGACAGTGTGCAGGTGTTTGCTTGAATTTGAAGGAGGAACAAGAGCATCCCAGAGCAGGTGGGTGGGATCACGGTGGAACTTCTTAGCCAAGCCCGTTCAAAAAAAAGTTATTCTTATGCACTGTTGGGGACTCTTGCAGAACAAGCAAGAGGGCCTGTTGGTGCCTAACAAGAATAGCACTCAGCTGTGTGTGAAGCTATCCGTGATGGACCTGCCAGACAAAATCAAACCAGCCCCTTTTCCCCCTTAGGGACCTGCTGACTCTGAGCTGACCCCAGAAAAGGCTGAGCTCATGTCTGTGTGTATCTGTAACCAGTGTTGGGGGATGTGTGAGCTGCAAGCTATCCCCACCTCTTTTCCCAGGGCCTCTTTTTTTCATGACAACAACCTGGCAAGGCTGCAGATGTAACCAAAGTCTGTAAGGTCCACCACCCTTCAAATGAGGCTCTCAGTGAGGTGACATGAAGGCTGAAGTGGTAAGAAAAAAGCATGGTAGGCTTGGGTGCAACATTATAAGACCTTGGTTCCAAAATAAGCATCCTTGTTCTCTGGTGCTTTTGCCCAACACACAGAATTTGCTCAAGTGTGGGTGTGCCCAGCTCTGTCTCCAGCAAGGGCTGGGAGGAGAGTATAGAGGGACTCAGCTGTTGTCCAAGCCCCATGGCCTGCCTCCTTTTAGGTAAACAGTGATACAGCTTCCCCCATCACACAGCTCTCACAGAAAAGAACACTGCCAGCCTTTAGTTCTAAAACCAAATCTTTATTCTCTAGTTTGAAAAGGAAGGTAAATAGTTGTTCTGTTTTGATCCAGAAAACAAAACAAGACCCGGTAGGCAGAAGTCATAGGAAAGCAGAATCCAGTAATTATAAGCAAGAATTATAACAATTAGTCTCCCTACAACAGAACCAGTGCCTCGGGAGGTAAGAGCGCCTGGCACCCAGGTGCACAGTGGAGGCTGGCATCCACGTCCTGAACACCTTAAAGGGAAATCTGCCAGCATCTTCCCTGCAGCCAAACCCCCAGCATCAGGCACTAGTCTTTCACATAACTCCTGATGCTCTGGAAAGAGGTGGGGAGGGTCAAGGGTTTAAACAAAGCCACCAAGGAAGCCCTACACTTGGGGAGAGAGGGCAGATAAAGCCAGGCAGATGAAGGGGGAAATAAATGTCCTGGGAGGGTAACCTGCAGGTAGAGCGTGGCACTGCTAAACATGGATGGACCTCTGCACAGCTGGGTACCTATGCAGGGGGCATTGCAGAAGGGTACTGGTGTGAGAGAGAGAGAGAAAATTAAAGAAAGAGAAAGAGAGAGAGAGAAAGAGCGAGCTCAGCTTCCCCTCTCCTGCTACCTAAGGAGCCAGCAGGCCCCCTTTCCCTGCCCCAGGACTCATTTACTAACAACTATACCATACCTACTTCCAAAAAGTAACCTGAAGTAACTCATGGTAAAGGCGGGGACTTTAAGGCGTTAACACCAGAGGATGGGTGGCCCCTTCCCACTGGTAGCTCCTCTAGCAGAGGACTCAAAGGGTAGATGGGGCTGCTATTGCTATTTTTCCAGGGTACAGGGCAGTCTGAGATGACCCTTAGAAAAACCAGCTGGGGGCCGACTAGCTCAAAGCCAGGTCCCTGAATTCTAAAATGGGTTCCCTGGCCACCTGGGGAAACTCCATTCCTAAACAGAGCCCAGATCACTCTGCCTCCTCTATCCCTCCGGGATCCCTACCTGTCTCTCCAGCAGCGCCAGTGTAGGCACCCACCGGGGCCACTGACATGCTGTTGCCAAGGACCTCTAGGCCTGTTTCCCTAGGGCTACGGCCTCGCTCAGGCATCGTGTTTCTTCTGGTGCATCAAGAGTCGGTCCTCATCGTCAAAGGTCTGGCCGCAGATGGCACAGCAGAAGGCGCCATCCCGGATGTGGCTCTTCCGGTGTGTGATGAGGTTGGACTTCTGACTGAAGCTGCGGTCACAGTCGGGGCAGGCGTAGGGCCGCTCGCCCGTGTGGATGCGGCGGTGCGACACCAGGTTGGACTTCTGACTGAAGGCTTTTCCACAGTCGGGACACACATAGGGCTTCTCGCCGGTGTGGATGCGCCTGTGCGCCGCCAGGTAGGGCTTGTGGCGGAAAGCCTTGCCGCAGTCGGGGCACACGAAGGGCCTCTCTGGGGCATGGTCACGCCGGTGGGCTGCCAGGTGGCTGCCCTGTGAGAAGCGGCGCCCACACTCCTCGCAGGCGAAGGGCCGCTCGCCCGAGTGCACGCGAGAGTGAGCCACCAGGTGCGTCTTCTTGCCGAAGTTCTTGCCGCACTCGGTGCAGGCGAAGGGCCGCTCGCCGGTGTGCTGCCGCTGGTGCAGCCGCAGGAAGCGCTCCAGCCGGAAGCTGCGGCCGCAGTCGGCGCAGCTGTGCAGGGGCGCAGGGGCCGCGGCCGGGGTCCACGGGGACCCCAGGGGCGCCCCGCGTGCAGGCTGCGCCATGGGCTCGGCTGCAATCTGGGGGCTCCCGGCGCCGGGTGTGGCCTGCGCCGACACCTCGGAGCGCTTGTGGATTTTGCTGTGCGACAGCAGGTTGGGTTTGTGGCGGAAGCGGCGGCCACACTCGGTGCACGGGTAGGGCTTCTCGCCGGTGTGTATGCGCCGGTGCGAGGTCAGGTAGGGCTTGTTGGTGAAGCGCTTCCCGCACTCTGGGCACTGGTGTGGTCGCTCGCCAGTGTGCACGCGGCGGTGGGCGATCAGGTTGGGCTTGTGGCGGAAGCGCTTGCCGCAGCAGGCACACTGGAAGGGGCGGTCCACGGCGTCTCCACCTGGTCTGGGAGCAGTCACCGCAGGACGGCCTCGGGGTCTGGGACCCAGGGCCTTGGATGCTGCCTCCTTCAGGGCCTCAGCCACGTGCACGCGCTTGTGAACAACCAGCTGGTCCCACTGGGCAAAGCTCCAGCCACAGTTACCGCATATGAAGGGCCGGGCCTCAGGGGCAGGCGGATGGCATCTCCTCAGGTGAGCTCGAAACTGCTTTTGTCGCCAGAAGCGTCTGTCACATTCGGAACAAGTGATGGGCCGCTTTACAGCTGAGTGAGCCCTCAGGTGCAGGACCAGGGCTACCCAGCCTCGGAAGCTATGCCCACAGAGGTGGCAGGTGAAACCCAGGTCAGGGATGGCAGAGGCATGAACCTGAAGATGCAGCGCTAAGAAGGGGGCGTGGCGAAAGCGCTGGTTGCACTCATGGCAAGGCAGAGGCAGCCGGGCCTGGCACCGCCGAGTGTGAAGCCACAAGGCCACCCAGCCTGGGAAGCAGCGCCGACAGTGGGCGCAACGATGGGCCTTGCCTGTGGCTTGGCCTTCTGGCTGAGCTACTGACTTGCCCTGGTACCTCAACCCTCTGTTGGGCTGGGCGAACTCCTGGGAGGACCCAGAAAGGAGCTGGGGCTGGGCTGGACCCATGGCCACGGGGCCCTTGCAGCGCTGTTCCAGCATCGGCTCTTCCTCGGCTGAGGGTGGAAAAACACAGTCACTGCGAGAACTGACCCCAGTGTCTCCCTTCCGACCCCAGGGAAGAAAAAAGTCCCTCCAGGAACTGCAGCACTATTTCAGTCTTTATTTCTTAGCTATTACTTCGGTCTTGAGTTTCTAAATAACATTGCAAGGATCTTTATTTATATCTTTATTGCCCTGGAAACTTGCTGAAGGGAGACATGCTGACTCTCTTTGGGATTCTCCCACGGTATCTACCCTAGCGTCAGGAGGACTTACAGAAAATATTCTTGCATGCTTGCATGTTCCTACCGTGCCTGACTCCCCTGCAAAACTCCCCTGGCTTTCCCTGCGGCTGCCACTTCGTTCTGCCATATCAGAGCTCCTACTTGACATAAGAATCAAGTGTGAGGCTTAAAATGGTGGTAAGACTTGGTGAGGCCACACTGTAAACCACTAGCAAACCAAAGCTGGGAGAGAGGTCTTGGGAACCCCCAAGCCAGTGTATGTTCCTCTGAGCACCTAGGTGTGTGAAGATCTCCTCAAAAGCCATCTGTCTAACCTCTAGGAAGGTGCTTTCAGCCTATCCAACTCAGGTCTAAGCCTGGAGGACAAGTAGGGACAGCCTTTCCTAACACAGACTAATGCCAGGCCACCACCTGTCCAGGCTGCCCACATTCTGCCCACCAGCCCTTGTCCACCCACACCCAAGCAATTGCAGCTGGGACAGTGTGGGGTGGAAAGCACTCCTCAAACCAAGGAACACCCACATCCGCTGACCCCACCCCTCCGCCGGGGTGGGGTGGGGGAGGGGGGCGAATCCCTGGCTCAGCATCTCTTAGGGGTGCTGGGGATTGCTAAGGGTAAGGAAAGGGGAGGGAAGAAGAGGTTGTAACCTCCATCCCTTGGCTGGCCCTGCCCAAACCTGGCCAATGACTGCCCCATCTTCAGCTATACCGCAGCAGGGGAGCTCAAATTCCTGAAAGCCTCCCACTCAGAGTGAGTTCTGCGGTGGCAGGGAGACTCCCTGGACACCTTTCATGTCTGCTCACCGGCTCTGTCCAGGCACAACCTCCTGAATTCCTTTAATCTGCTCTTTTCTGGGGACTACCGACATGACTCACAACCAGCACACACACACACACACACACACACACACACACACAACACCCCCCCTCCCCCGCCTGAACCCAGGGAAGATTCCATGATATGAGAATGGACTCCTTCTCCAGCATGCTCCTGTCCTGCCAGTAAGGGAGACCTGAGCACGGAGCTTTGGCTTGGTTTGAAGACAGAGGCCAAACTCTACCCTGAAAACTGCAGAGCAGGGGCTGAGGCTTTTCACAGCTCCTTCTAGGCATGTTCCTGGGCATGCTTCAGCGACAGCGACTGCTTCGGCCTACACTCCGGTAGCCCCCGGATGTCCGAGACAACTGTAGCAATAAAGACATCCCTATCCCCATGGCAGAGCCCAGACCTCTAACTTCTGCGAGGTCAGCCTTACCTGGGGAAGGGAGAAAAAACTAAAAACCCTGTGTGAGGCTCTGCGCTGTGCCAGGGCAGCTTTGTGTCATCACTCAGTCTCTCCCCCATTCAAAGCCACAGCTCCACACCTTAAGCCTGACAGAATGACCTGAGAGACGCTGGACTAAAGGATGAATATGAACCTTCAACTAAGGAAGCACAGTGCTGCCTTTGGGGGCCACGAAGAACTCTCCATCTGTGGCAAGGCTCGCTCTCGGCGGCCTAGGCAATAACTCTGGGATCCCTACTGGCTCCCCTGCCCCCACTCTCCTCGCAGCAGAAATTCCAGGCCTGTCTCCCAAGGGTCTACACAGGGCGCGCCAGTGTGCCAAGGATTCGGCCAGAATCCCCTTCGGCATCTAGGACAACCCCAGGTGGCGGCAGGCCCACACACCCCCCTTTTGTATCGGTGCCTGTTCTCGGTCTACGTTGGCTGGCACGCTGAAGCCGTTCCGCCGAGCCAGAGGGCCACCTCGCGTCCCACGCACCGCGGAGCCTGTGCGCAGGTGCGCTGGCCCCGCGCCGCAGCACTCCCCACCCCCAACCCCGACACACTCTCCGTGCGCGCGCGAACCCCACAGCCGCACACACTCACGGTCACGCGCCCCACAGGTGGAGCTGCCCCCCGTGCGCCCCGGGTGGCCCCCGCTCGAGCCATACCTCTCCCGCGTGCCCTGCGGGGACGTGGCTCCCATCTATGGAGCTCCAGGCCGGCCCCTACGGCCCGCTCCCCGCCCCGCAGCGGCGACAGCGGCAGGTTCGAGTTCACAACTGGCAGGCCCGTCCCCAACCTCCCCCCCCCCCAAAGCCGGGTTCCCAGCGCCACGTGACTACAGGAGCTGCCGAGGGTCAGTCCCGGTTAGGCGGCTGCGGCCTGGGGACGGGGCGGGCCAGGTCACCCGCGCTGCTCTCCCGCCAGGGCGCCGGGCAAGGACGGTCCCGACTCCGTTGCCATGGCAACCACCAGCTCTGGTTTGGCCACAGCCCAACCCTCTGTCCCTGCAGAAGACGCTCGCCCCTGGGCCACCTCGTGGACAGGCTGTGGTCACTGCATCTGGTCCACCCGCACTGGCTTCTTAGAGACGCAGAGCCAGAGTGAACTGGAGGGTTTCTCTTGCTTCGAGCCCGGGACTTTGCCCAGGCCATTCTAGCTTGTGCCAGGTCCGGGTTGCAGAGCGCACCGCAACACAAGCGCACCCCGCGCACCTGAACTGAGACTGGCTGGCCCGAGACTGAATTCTGCGAGTCCGTTTATTCCCGCAGCTGAGATCCGGGAGTTGCCTGAGCTCCAAGAGCTGCAGGCCCGGCCCAAGTGGCTGCTGGCCCAAGTGGGTCATTTATCCTTGGAAACGCACAGCAGCCAGTGTGGCGTCTGCGGAGGCAGGTGCAAGCCTGTGGTGATGACTCACCCCCCACTAGCAGGTGGCTTTGGCTTTCCAAAGAAACCCCATCTTGGAGCTTCCAGACCAGTGCAATTTCATGTCCTTTCGTGCTTTCAACAAAGACAAGTTCTGAATTGTACAGTTATTTTTTAAAAATACTTTAAAAATATTTCCCAAATGTAGGAAATAGAGGACCATCTAGCCCTCTCATAGATTAGCCTCCTAGCGTCAATGGCATTCGGTATTTTGACATACTCGGATATTCTGAAGGGCGTTTTATGTTGAGGTCCTTTGCAACTGTATATCGTGACTCTTCACTTAAGATATTGTAAGTTTTCTCCCATTTTATTATCCTTTATGTATTTCATATATTTTAATGGCTATATGAGTATGCAAGTTGATTACAAGTTTCTATATCCTTGTAGATTAAAGTCTCATTGTACGTGCCCATTATGAAACTTTTGGAGGTGGAAACAGATTGTCAAATACAAGGTATATTTTTTTCATTAGTTTATTTATTTACATCCCAATCGCAGCTTTTCCTCCCTCCTCCCAGCCCCTCCCTCTCTCCTCCCCCCTTCCCACCTCGTTCTTCTCCGAGAAGGGAAGACCTCCGGTGTATATCAACACTCAAGGTATACAATTTAAATTATCATCCAAGACTTATTACTCATCCTAGAGAAATGGCCATCTTTCCATTTCCTTGAAAACATGGGCTATTTTCCCAATTTTAATTAAAATGACTATTTGCTTTGATTTTTGTTTTGTTTGTTGGTGTGTGGTTTTTTGGGGGTTTTTTTGTTTTGTTTTGTTTTGTTTTGTTTTGTTTTTGGATTGCTGGCTTGCTGAATTGCTTCTTTTGAGTGATTTTTTTTAACCACTCTATGCTATGACTTTTGAAAATTTATCCTTTGCCTGATTTTCCATTTGCTTAGTTTCAGGGTTGAGAAGTTGGTTTTGTTGTTTGGAGTTGCTTAAAGGTGTTAATTTGTCATTTATGTGGAAAATATTTTCCCTCAGATTTTTTTTTGAGGAGATGTGGAAAGCAAGGTCTCACCGTGTAGACCCTACTGGCCTCACACCCAAACCCAGTTGCCTATCTCCCAAGTGCTGGGATTACAGACATGTCCACCACACTCAACAACTTTAATTTTTGAAGTGACAAAATTTTGGTTTTGTGTGCTAACACCTGCCCATTCTTTTCTTTCTGGTGCTTGCCTTTGGATTTGTGTTTGGAAAATTACCTCCCCATCCTCAGTTACTCTTTATGTTGAAAGTTTCACTGCAGAAAGTGGGGTGTTTTTTTGTTTGTTTTTTAACACCTCACAGTTTCATTATTCCTTACAAATTTGAGGCTGGCCTCGAACTCACAGAGATCCCCCTGCCTCTACCTCCCGAATGCTGGGATTAAAGGCACGCACCACCACCCCTGGCTCGATTCTATCTTGCTTTAATTTGATTTTCTAACTTCTTGTCTAGAATTACTCCTGTTTTTCCACATGAACTTTAGAACTTGTCAATATTATGAAGCCCTGCTTGTGCTGGGAGAGAATGGAGGCGTGTGTCTCTTACTGCGCCGTCACTGATGTGTGGACCACACACAGACCGTCCCACGCTTCCCATAAAGCACAGCTCTGCTTATAAAGCTTCCCTTTCAGCAAACACAGAAGGAGCCTCTGTGGGGCATCCTCGGGCCAGTGGCTGCAGAAAACATGCAGTAAGACCCTCCAGTGTCACATACATGTTTTACAGGAATGCTTAAACCCTTGGGTCGGGGGCGGACTGAATTTTGTGTCGGGTGTGGTGATAAACTCCTCTCATTTGTACCTCATTCCATCCCCTCAACAGCCCTATGATAGAGACTGTCTGCTCCTTGTTTTATAAATGATACAACTGAGCCTGGGAGGTGTTCAGGGGCTCATGGGAGGTCACCGCTGCATGGCGAGTGATGGCAGCTGGGCAGCGTCCCCAGCCTCACCCTGAACCACTTCCGGTTGTATGTGTGCAGAAAGCACACTCTGCTGGGCCCAGCAGAGTGAGTGGGAGATGGAAAACGCATTGGTTAACGAGTGTGCAGTCTGATGCTTCGGGAGCACCAGGGCTGATTACTGCGTTCTTGCAAGAGCCCCTCAAGAAGAATTCACACACACACGAAGAAACTGCTTCATCCCACCTATGATCAGCCCCTCCCCTTTCTTAAGCAAGGCTGTAAACCAAAATGGTTCTCAACCCATGGGTTTTAACCCCCTTGAAAGTTTCATATCAGACATCCTGCAAATCGGATATTTACAGCAGCAAAATTACACCTATGAAGTAGCAACAAGATAATTTGATGGTTGGGATGGAGGGTCACCACAGCGTAAGTGTAGTAAAGGGTCACAGCTTTAGGAAAGTTGAGCAGCACTACCATAAACCATTCCTTTTCTCCCCACCCTTGAAAGAAGTGGCCTGTCCCTCCCCACCACCTCCCATCAGTAGATACCACCTGTACTTACTTCTGACCTCAATAAGAAACAGAGCACCAGCCTTGACTCTGCAGGGGGAATGAATGGCAAGGACTTGGGCAAGGATTCCTGAGCCTTTGTACTGGTGAGAAAGGTAAAATCTTGGAGTTGGAGACTTCAGCCTATACAGTGTCAGAGGGAAG
The DNA here is from genome assembly GCA_028658305.1 of Pachyuromys duprasi. Lineage (NCBI taxonomy): Eukaryota > Metazoa > Chordata > Mammalia > Rodentia > Muridae > Pachyuromys > Pachyuromys duprasi. The sequence continues at coordinate 70,857,589 of CM053763.1, read as the reverse complement.
AAGACATGGTCCAGCAGCCAGCCATATGGCAAAGTGACCTAGCCTAATGCAGAATGACCAAGTGACCTAGCCTAATGCACGATGGCCAAGTGGCCTAACCTAATGCAGGATGGCCAAGTGGCCTAGCCTAGTGTAGAATGGCCCAGCTCTTGACATGTTTGCTGGAGCAGTATAGGGCCAGACTGGGCAAAGGGCCCACTGGAGGCCCTGGGAGATTCATTTTCTCTTCTGAAAGAGCCTGGTCTTTGTTTTGAGTTACATGGCTAAATGTGTAAGCAGCTGGATGATAAAAACCAAGTCTCTAGAGACCTGTCTGTCTGTCTGAAGACACCCACAGACTGCTTAGCGGCGGCCGCAAGACTGTCCTGGAAGTACTATTTCATACATCCCACAAATAGTTAATCAGTGTGAAACATCTTCTTTTCTGCAAGTCTCATGACCCAGACAGAAGTGGTCCGTGATGGTTTCTATTCATGAGTCTCCTCATGACCCAGACAGAAATGGTGCATGATGTTTTTCCAGAACGAGGGAGAATGGGAAGAGGCTTTTAACTGTAGCGTATGATTGGAAATACCCCTTGTGTTAACACAAACATTTGGAGTCCTTGTTGATGATCTTTGAACAGCTGACTATTGGAAAGCTGGGGATGAGGGGGTGGGGGAGGAGAAGGGAGAATTCACTGTGTAGATTTCCTGTAACTATTCCACGTGCCTGCTAGCTGACCGCACATTTGAGGCAGATCACAGGGGCCTCAGAGTTGTTCCAGGAGAGAACGCAGAAGGCACGTGATAATAAAGGACAAGGCACAGGGTGTAACATCCTACACCATCCTGCCTTCATGGCTCTCCCAGCTGGTGAACAGAAGGTGGCAGTGGGAGAGACCAGAACACTTCACCCCCAAACACAAAGGATTGCTGGGCTGAGGACAGTTAGGAGCAGATGCGGAAAGGCCCTATGTCCTCATGGACTCAAAGTGGGGGAAGCATTTACAAGACAGAAGATGCCCACCATCCAGGACAGCAAAGTCACTGTAGACAGCTTGAGGCCCTGGGAGCCCAGGAGCTAGCTCCAGAATAAACCGCCCACAAGTTTTACAACTGCCCTCTATGTCCGGCTGCCACCCCTCGAGGCTGAAAGTCCTTTACCTTTGCCTTGTCACTGTTTGGGCTGGGGAATAGCTCAGCGGCAGCATGACTGTCCAGAAAGTCCCAGGTGTGGCCTCCAACACAGTGCAAAAGTGATGAGGAAAACTTAGAAGTCACTGCTGTTCTTGCAGATACTGAACGGGCTGGAAGTCATAGCTGCCCTGTTGAGAACTACGTGTCCTTGGTATCTTCCACCTGTGTGTGAAAGAGGAAAAAGAAATATGCCATCTGCCTTCCTCTCTGGTCCAACTAAGACTCAGTTACGGCTGAGGAAAGGAAGTTCTCCCCAGAGGCCCTTCCACAGCTGAAGCAAGTCTGCTGTGAGTGAAGGTGGCTTGTCCCCTCTAAAGGGGCAGTGACTGCCAGATCCAAGTCCTGCATGGAGACAAGTGGTGGAGGAAGGTGCAGGAGCCTTGTGATGAGAGACTTTCATCATGGGGCTAAGGCCTTCCTTACAGGACAGGGTTGGTTCCCGTGGAAGCAGTTGTTATACAGGAAGGATGCCTCTCCTGCTTTCTCGTCCATGTGTGCCTGCACTCTCTCCTGAAGCCCACCACAATGTGAAATTCTATAAGGTCTTGAACTTCCCAGCCTCCGGGATGGTGAGCCAAAGTCAGCCTCTTCCCTTTGAGTTTCTTGATCACAGGGATTGCATTACAATAGAAACCACCCAGAGAAGCTAGGAGTGTGCCTCACATCTATAATTGCCACACTCAAGTGTCTGAGGCAGGAGGATCTTAGATTTGAGGCCAGCTTAGGTTGCAAAGCAAGACTCTGTCAGGAAAGAGGAGAGGGGAGGGGAAGGGAGGGGAGGGAAGGGGAGGGAGGAAAGGAAAGGAAAGGAGGGCGGGAATCTAGCTCTGTGGTAAGGTGCTTTCTGGGCACACAAGGCTCTAGGTCCTGCCCCCAGCACTAAAACACAAATAAAGAACAAACATTAGAAATCAGCCCCTGTCTTTCCAAGTGTTAGCATCTTAGATGAAAATGATCTTGACAGCATCTGTGGAAAAGATCAGAGTGCTTCAGCTCTGGTCTCCATGAAGACGTGTGGAACCATAGAAGAGCGGGGCTGAGAGTCGCCCTGCAGCCTCCAGTGGAGACTGGATGTCAGCTCTGCTGCAGGCTGCATTTTTCTACTGCATGCCCAGTTCCCAGAGTCTGTTTTGCTAAAAGAAACAGAATACAGTTGACAGGGAGGAAGCCAGCAGGTACCCCAGGTTTCCTGCAGAGGAAGAGAGTGTGTGAGGGTGCCCCACATCCAGAGGAAACAGGAGAGCCTGTTTCCCTTCCTTGCTCCATCTGCAGCTGTACCCTCATGTCCTGGACTCACAGCCCCTTCCACCATCTGCAAAGCACTGTGTCCAGCCTCAGTGTCTCGTATAAAGGCACAGGTGAATGTGCCCACAGAGTCCAGGATCCCTGTACCAGCAAATACATGTGGAAAATCTGAAACAATATTTTGATTCTTTTGGGCAAAAAGGAAAAAAAAAAACTCCCCATACCAGATCCCCTCGGCTAAGGAATTCACCCCAGAAACTTGTAATTGACAACTGCTGTCTATTTAGGGCTTGTTTAACTCTTTCTTATAGCTGTGGTGCCTTTTTTCCAAGTTCACCTACAGTGACTCACACCAGGACAAAGGTCACTTTGTGGAATTGTTATCATCAAAAGAAGCTGAACCCATCACCCAGGCTCCAGGTGATGGGAAGCTTCTGAAGTTTCTAAATGGCAAGCTTACTTCCAGTCATAAAGATAAGTGGTACATGTAATCTCAGCACAAGGAAATACAGGCAGGAAGATTGGGAGTTCAAGGCCACCCTTGACCAGATAGTAAATTCCAGACCAGCCTGGACTACTGGAAACCTTGTCTCAAAACAAAGCTATACACACACACACACACATACACACACACAGTTCCCCTTGGATGCAGGCAATAGAAATGCAAGAGGCTTTCTCAATCACGGGTGAAATGCAGAGTAAACTACCGGTGACCGAGGGTGTGATCAGGCCTTCTTACCTGAGGACTACTCAGTTCAGATGGATAGCAGTTGTACATTCTCCTGGCTTGTACCATTGTAACAGATTTGAGAGAGGGTGATTTTTTTTTAGCTTTTTATTGGTTCCTTGTGAAGTTCACATCATGTACCCCATCTCATTCATATCTCTGTCTCTCCACTGTCCATCCCAACAGAGAAAAAATATCTCATTATGGAATCTGTAGTATGTCACAGTATACGCTTTTGTCCACACCTCTTTGTTTGCAAATGTTCACTGCAATGACTCATTGGTCTGGTACAAGGTCTCTGACTTCTGCAACCCTATCAATAATGGAACCTCACTGTGACTCCTCCTGGATACCCTGTTGTTGCCCTGTGTCATGGAGATCCTGTTTTGGATCTGTAGGACTTGCTCCTTCACGCACTCCAGCAGTTCATCAGTGGGGTAGATGTTGGGGTGGGCCAGTCCAAAGCCCTGGAGTTGGGTCTGAGACGTATCTGAGCTGGTCAGCCCACCAGCTCTCCCACGTTGAGAGTGGGTAATTTTTTGTTTGCTTTTGGTTTGGACTTGGTTTTGTTCTGAGACAGGGCCTTGCTATGTAATCTAGGCTCACTTGGAATTTATAATCCTCCAACCTGAGCCTCCTCGCTGCTGGAATTACAGGCTGGAACCACCATGCCCTGCTCCAGACCTGGGGATTTATAAAGAACAGAGACTTATTTCTTACAGTTCTAGAAGCTGAGAAGGTTAAAATCAAAGGGCTCACACCTGATGAGAAACTTCATAATGGATGGTATAAGAACAAACACTATATATTCAGATAGAGAGAGACAGAGAGAGAGAGGAGCCCACATATCCTCTTATCAGGAAATCTTATCATTCAATAACATCATCAGTCTGTTCTCTCAAGACCTAATCACCTTTAAAGGTCCGCCCCTAACACTACGAGTTGCAGGTTAAGTTTCTGGCAAGTACTTTAGGGGAACAGAAGGTACTTCTCTCGTTCCTGCGACGGAACACCTGACAAAGCTCCTTAGGCGTTTACCTTGCCTCGTGGTTTGAGGAAACCGTCCATCGCGGCAAGCAGCAGAACGAGCTGTGGCTGCGGCGGCAGGGGCATGGGGCAGTCGGTCACGCTGCCTCTGCATCAGGAAGCAGAGAGAGATGGTGGTAGCTGGTGACCATCCCTCCTCCTCCTCCTCTGCAGCCTAAGAGCCTCATGATGCCACTCACACTCACGGGGGAAGTCCTCAATTGAGCATCTCTGGAGACGCCCAGAGGTGGGTTATCTTCCAGGCAATTCCAAGTCCAGACAAGGTGGCGATGAAGATGAGGCATCACGGGGCAGTGACACCGAAGCAGCTGTACCGACCAGGCTATGCAGAAGGCGCCTTTCGCATGTCTGCACTCTCGGCAGATCACCCGGGTTGCAGCTCTCATTTTTGGTTTCACGCTAAAAAAAACGAAGCTGTTTTCTTTCTCTTACATCTTTATCCAGAAGTTTTCTAGGTTCTCATATTTTTGTTTTTAACTATCTTCCCCAATCTAATCTCTTCATAGATATTTTAATATTTGTGGTGTTTTTTGTTTTTTTATTCGTGTGTGCTTGTGTCTGGAGACCAGAAGAGGGCAGGTGTGAGTCGCTCAATGTGAATGCTGGAAACTGAACTACAAGAGCAGCAAACGCTCTTCCGCCTGAACCATCTCTCCAGCGCCCTCATGCCACAACTCATAGTTTACACCTGCAAAGTGATTTTTGTCATGTAAGGTAATATTCCCAGATTGAGGGGATTAGAGACAGTCACCTTTGGGGTCTGCTATTGGGCCACCCCATGCCTTCTAGCCCATTGCTCAGCTTCGGCATTCTCCCTAGCATCCGTTGATGGGGTCAAACAGCTACAAGGCTCTTTTCTTGCCCCACCCCACCCCAAATTAAGCCATGAGTAGACAGATACCTGGTTTGTTGTTTTTACCAAGGCACAGCCAGCATCTTGAAAAGTATGTGGCCCACAAAGCGAATGTGTCAGCGTCAGCTCAGTCCCGTGCTTGAGCCACTCTGATGAAGCCACACGGAGTGTCCCAGCCTCCTCCCTGCCTGCCTGTCGTTACGCGGGACATGGAAGAGTGAGAACAAGAGCATTGAGAAAAAGCGCTCACAGAGGACGATTCATCAGTACACCAGAGCAGTAGTGAACAAGAAACAGACTCGGGATTCTGTAAGTCTCCAGGTGGATTCAGTACCAGGCCCTTACCCACGCTGTTTCACCTGGAGCATTATTACTGCAGGGGCAAGCGGGTGCAAGACCCTTTGGGGTGCCCTGCCTCTGAAGAGGCCCTGACATCATGGCCCAGGAGCACACTTGGCAGAAGAAGGCACTCTGCAATTCACTTCCGTGGTTCTTTGTGACAGTCTGAGGTGCTGAGGGAAACATTGCAGTCATGAGGAGCTTTGTTTGTTACCCTTTCAATAGCAGACCCTGTCTATTTTTGCAATAGCACACCTCTGTTAATACCTGAAATTCCTTCTTCAATTTAGCTTTTTAAAAATGGATTTAGAAGCCAGTGTGATTCTGTCTGCTCTAGACTTAGTATCTACTAAGAGCCAGGTCTGGCTTGGAAATGCAAGAAAAGTCCATCCCGTCTCTGCAAAGGCTTTGCGGGGCCGCAGAACACGTGCACTGTGGAACATTTTGTTCCCTGTGGCGGTGAGTGCTGTTGCTTAAAGGTGCCATGTGTACTTGTTTACCAAATGACTAAATCCTTGGGCCACCGCTCCTGCCTGCCCAAACTCAGTAGAACCACTTAGGAGACTTGAAAGAATTCGGTCACTGTGGCAGTTTCAATTAAGTCCCCTTCTAGCCTCTAGTATTTGGACAGTTGGTCCCTAGCTGGTGGCACTGTTCAGAGAGGTTATGGGGAGGTGCAGCCTTGTTGAAGGAAGTATGCATCTAGGGGCAAGATTGGAGAGTTGATGGCCTTGCCCCATTTCTGATCCTCCCTCTCCGCTTTGTGTTTCTGGTGGGAGATGTGAGCTCTCAGCTTCCTGACAGGGCACCCCCTCCGCTGTGGACTCTCCTCTAGAACTTACCCAAGTAAGCTCTTCCTTCTGTATGCCATACTGTCTTATCAGGGAACAGAAAACCAATACCATAAACGGACGAGTTTGGGTCAGAGTGGAGGTGGGAGACGTTATAAGGGTGAAGTCCCAATCAACTGCTGAATAAGGCTGTGGTAAGCTTGAAAAGAAAAATTCTACAGCCCTGTAATTTAAAAACCTTTAGAATGCGCCAACTGAAGACTAACGGGCATGGTTCCTTCTCAACAGCACTATCTAGTGGTAGGTCCTTGAGTACATTTCATGGTCAGTGAATGGGGTATCTTCAATATCCAGATTTTCACCTGCATTCTGACCACTTCGATTTTAAAAAGATTCTCACTCATGATACAAGCATGAAATAAATACTTCATAATGGTGCAAGTCCCTTTTGTTAGTTGTTAAACTTTCTTTAAAAGGTAATTATAAAGTTTTTTTTCATCAATTACAGTTTATTCACTTTGTATCCCCCTGTAGCTCCCTCCCTCCTCCCCTCCCAATTCCACCCTCCCTTTCCCTTCCCCACCCATGCTTTCCCCCAGTCCACTGATAGGGGAGGTCTTCCTCCCCTTCCTTCTGAACCCTCCTCCACTGCTAGTGGGAATATAAACTTGTACAACCACTTTGGAAATCAATCTGGCATTTTTCTCAGACAATTGGAAATAGTGCTTCCTTGAGATCCAGCTATACCAGGGGGGAGGTCCTCAACTGAGCATCTCTGGAGACTCTCTTAAAGACACGCCCAGAGGTGTGTTGTCTTCCAGGCAATTCCAAGTCCAGACAAGGTGGCGACTCAAGTATACAACAAGGACATTTGCTCAACCATGTTTGTTACAGCTTTATTCATAATAGCCAGAAGCTGGAAATAACCCAGATGCCCCTCAGCTGAGGAATGGATACAGAAATAGTGGTACACCTACACAATGGAATATTACTCAGCGATAAAACACAAGGAAATCATGAGATTTGCAGGTAAACGGTGGGAACTGGAAAAGATCATCCTAAGTGAATTATAAAGTTTTTAATACTGTGTTATATATATATATATATATATACACATATATATACATATATATATTGCATTGTCAAAATGCACCCATTTACATCAAAATTTCATTTCTCATTGAGGCAGGAGAGTAGGGAAGAAAAAGGGGTGTGTGAGAGCTAGGATAGCATATGGAATGAGCCTGTTAGCAGAAGGAAAGACTAAAAACCTCAGGACTAGGGACCGCCTGGGTGAGACAGAGCATGGGAAAAGCCCATGAAAATGCAGGAGCAGGCCAGCACGTGGAAGAGACATGTAAAGGGCGCATTCCCCACCTCCAGAGAGCACTCATGGGTACTGTACTGACTCACACTCTTGAGCGAATGCAGCCATTCCTGGATTTTAAGACGAATTTGAATTATTTGCTTGGAAAGGCCAACAGTAGATCTTTGGGTACTTTCCCAAGTTTGCTATCACAGTCCCACTATTTGTCATGAGATGGTGGCCCATGACTAGCTTTATATCTTGTCCACTGATAGAGTGCCTGGGGGGGTAAAACAAGGCTCCTGACGACCTTGCTCAGTCATCCCAGAAAGAAGTGTTTGTAGAAAAGACCTGTCTGTCTTACTTGAAGTAGATAATTTCAGGAAAGACAGACTGCAGAATTACACATAGCCCCCACGGCTGCAACAGTTCCCAAGTTCCCAAGCTCCTCACCCCACCCCACAAAGGGCCACAGTCAGCTTTTTCTTTGGTAGATGCCTCGGTTTCCTGCAGAGAGAGGCTATCCCTTGCTGCGTGTGCTAGCAAAGACAGTCTCATCGGCTGCAGGTCAGACTGTCTTTTCTGCCTCCTGTCTCTTGGCGCCGCCTCAGAAACCTAACAATTGGTACCAAAACCAACGTCCACTGGCAGCCCAAGCCCTCCGCCCGGCCCTCCCTTGCGCTCATCTGCTTGCAGTCCCCGGCCCCAAGCGGGCCCAGCAGCACCACCCAGCTCCCTCAGGTAGCCATTTCTTTCACTCTCTGTCTCCACCCTTGCCTCACTTTTCTCTGTCTTGTGCTGACATTCTGACCTCCAGGTGGAAGGCCAATTCTCCGTTAGATCAGAACATGAATCCAACACAGCTGAAAATGTCAAGACAAGGTAATTTGTGGGCCCTAATTCAAAGGGGCTTTGCTTAGGTCTCATGGGCTCCCGAAGTCCCACTCTGTCTCCTCTAGAGACTCTCTCAGCTGAGGGTTCCAGGAGCTTTCCACAGGCCACGAGAACTGCTTGGTTGAAAGTTCCAGAAGCTCTCTGCTGGCACGCATTTGTGTGTGCGCACACACACACACACACACACACACAGTAACTCCCAGCTCATCTTATTAACCCTTCTATCCCTGCCACTCAGCTCCCACTTGTGACGGCATCCCAGAATGCCTGCTGTTTCTACTGGGTCCCCAAGTCTGTCTCAGCGAAGACTCCTTTGCCTTATGTCTACTGCCGACCTTTGTTTCCGCCTCACCAAGCCTGGATACTCTTGCTTGTCTTTTTATAAAGTTTCCTGTTTGATGGCCTCTGGGTTACAGACGTTTATATTCTCGGCAACTTGATGCTTTCATAAGAGACAAAGTATTTTGTTAAGTTTTTCAGGCTCTCTGCTTCCATCTGCAATTGGAATGGGAAGAAACTGACTATAGATTTTTTAAAAGACCCTTTATCTAAAATCTCTCAATAAAACTTCCAGCTGTGCTTAAAATAATCACAGCTGGGATTTAAGATAGGCAATGTCATCAGACCTTCACCTGGGCAGCAGCCACCCCTTCCAGCTGTATAGAGACCTAATTACGCCAGACTGTAAGGTTTTCTGGTTGTACAGGCTGAAAACTAAAAGGAAGTTATCCCACCTACACAGCAATGAGAAAGCTGTTAGAGATACTGAGTAAAGGCCCCAAATGTTGTGTAACACCTCCTCTTTAAAAAAATCTTACAACAAATAGTAAATTTATTTACTATTATGTCTCATATTCATTTTTTAATCAAGAGAAACATACATAAAAAATAAAATGACTAAAGGTAATATTCTGAATACTTCTCCCTCTTCTTGATTTTGTTTACAAAATAAAAAATAAAAAATAACAGTTCCCCCATTCAAATTGATGGCTATCTTTGACACTCTTGCTGGACTGTAAACTATATCTCAGGATCTGCAAGACCATCGTGGATGTGGTTTTAAAAGCTGTAAAATTTCTTTTTGTTGTTGTTGTTTTCTCTGTGTTGCTTTGGCAGTCTGGACTCTGTTAAGTTTGTTGTGGCCCCTTGGATGGCCTTCCTCTGAGGCACCATAACTGCTGCCCCTTCCACCCGTTTTGTCAGTGAGAAGCAGTTAAAGATAGTAAGTAGCCCCAAGCCCATGAAAGCAGTTCAAGTTCAAGAAACTTAATGGGTCATGGGCTATCCAACTCATGACTCTTCTTACCATTCCATTCAGGACTCAGAATTAAAACAGCTGGACTAAAGCCTTCTTCACATCAATTATCCTGTCTCACTAGCTCTCAAAAAATAAAAAATAAAACAAACAAAAAATAAAACGTATATCGTAGATCAGCTTAACATCCTGGAGGACTATCTCAATTCTTTGGCTGCCGCAGTACTCCGAGACTAGATCTGACTAAGCTAAGTAGTTTGTGCCCTCCTTCAGAAATGATGCTGCTTCTGCACCGACAAATTTTAACTGGTTTGAGATGAGGCCTAAAGACACAAGCACAGATGTAGCCCATGGCAGCTCAATCTCCAAATGGGTTCCCTAGTAATGGGAACAGGGACTGTCTCATGAACTCAGTGCCTGGCTCTTTGACCACCATCCCATGAGGTGGGAACAGCCTTGCCAGGCCACAGAGGAAGACAATGCAGCCAGTCCTGATGAGACCTGATAGGCCAGGGTCAAATAGAAGGGGAGGAGGACCTCCCCATCAGTGGACTTGGGGAGGCGCATGGGAGGAGAAGAGGGAGGACAGGACTGGGAGTGGGCTACAGCTGGGATACAAAGTGAATAAATTGTAAATAAATAAAAAATTGAAAAAAAAAGATACAAGAACCATAAAAAAATTCAACCACAGCCTCCTCCTGTGTATGGGCTTCTGGTTACCTCCAATTCTGGCTCCTCCCCTGGATTAAGTTTTTCCACCATATTATCCCCTTATTTTTTACCCTGTCCTTTAAATGCTTTACTTACTGAACTTTCCCCCACCCACCCACCCAACCTACAACAGCTCCACGAGTTCCCGACACATCTGCAGAAAGACCTTTTTGACGGTGTGGATAAACTCTGGCTGTAAGGAACTTCCACCCCGTTTGCCCCAGGCCAGATACAATAATTTGCCTTGGTCCTTGTTCTCTCCTGCCCCTTCCTCTGTGCTCTGGAGCCCCCCCCCCCGCTGCTTCTGCTAGCTCAGTGTGGAGCAGCATTGCCGCAGTGAGACTCACTGTGTCCTGAATAGGGGTATAAGGTGACCCCCTATCTTCAGCTCATTCGACCTCTCTCACCTCCATGTCTCCCTTTTCATCCACCTTTCTTGGAAATCTCTCAGCTTTACTCTACGAGGAAGCTGTCTACTTACAGACTTCTATAATTATTTTTCAAATGTTTCTCTAGAAACCCATGACAGCAATTGCGTGACCTATCAAGGCCAATCAAATTAAAATTCTCCTGCTAGGTGACCAGAGGATCCCTCTTCAGTGCACCCTGGACTATCCCCTCCTGAAGACAATCCTCCTCGGCAGAAAGCAGCCAAGGAAGGATCCCCACTCCACCCCCATTTTTATACCTTTTTTGAGTTTAGAATGATGGAGTACCTTGGAGATTAAAAAAAAAGAGGGCAGATATATTTCTACAACATTAAAGATAATATTGCTCAGTCATCCCAGAAAGGAATGCTTGCAGTGACAACCCATCCCCATGACAGTCTCTCTTGCTTGTATTACACAATTTCAGGAAAGGCCCCTCCCTCAGAATGGCTAAGATCAAAAACTTTAGTAACAGCACATGCTGGTGAAGATGTGGAGCAAGAGAAACAAACCCTCCTTCATTGCTGATGGGAGTGTAAACTTATACAACCACTTTGGAAAACAATCTGGCAGTTTATCAGAAAATTGGGAATAGTTCTACCTCAAGACCCAGCTACACCACTCCTGGGCATATACCCAAAAGATGCTCCACCATACCACAAGGACACTTGCTCAACTGTGTTTGTAGAAGCTTTACTTGTAATAGTCAGATACAGGAAACAACCTAGATGTTCCTCAAACTGAAGAATGGAAAACGAAACTGCAGTACATTTACACAATGGAATGCTACTTAGTGACTAAAAACAAGGACATCATAAAATATCATCCTGAGTCATGTAACCTGGACCCCAAAATACACACATGGTATATACTCACTTAAAAGTGGATATCGGCTGTCAAGTACAGGATAACCATGCTATAATCCACAGAGCCAGAGAGGCTAAGTAAGAAGGAGGGTCCAAGGGAGGATGCTCAAATCTCACTCAGAAGGGGAAATAAAATAGACGTGGATGGAAGGAGGGAACTAGGAGGGGGGTTAGGGAAGGGAGTGGAGGGGATTAAGTAAGGGGAGAGTTGGAGAGAGGGCTGAGAGAAAGAACAGATGTCGGTGAGGAAGACATTGCTGGGACAAACTGAAGACATGCAACAGGGGAGGCTCCTGGGAGTCCATGGCGGTGACTCTAGCTGAGACTCCTAGCAGCAGGGGATATGGAGCCTGAACTGGCCACCTCCTGTAGCCAGGTGGGACGTCCAGTGGAGGAAGGGGGACCCATGGAGAGGTGGGGACACAACCCACCCACAAAAACTCTGAACCAGAATTTGTCCTGTCTACAAGTAGGTCAGGGATGACGATGGAGCAGAGACTGAGGGAAAGGCAGGGATGACGATGGAGCAGAGATCGAGGGAAAGGCCAACCCATGACTGGCCCACCTTGAGAGCCACCCCATTGGAGAGTCAACCCTTGACACTACTAATAATACAGGAGTCTAGCATAACTGTCCTCTGAGAGGCTTCATCCAGCAGCTGATGGAAACAGATGCAGAGACCCACAGCCAAACATTAGGCAGAGCTCAAGGTATCTTGTAGAAGAGTGAAGGGAGGGATTGAGGGAGCTGGAGGGGTCAAGGAGACCACAAGAAGACCTACAGAGTCAACTAGCCTAGGCTCATGCGGGCCCACAGAGACTGAACCACCAACCAAAGAGCATGCATGGGCTGGACCTAGGCCCCCTGCACAGATATAACAAATGAACACCTTGGTCCACATGTGGGTCTCCTAACAACTGGAGTAGGGCTATCCCTGCTTCTGTTGCCTGCCTTTGGATCCCTTTCCCCTACCTGAGATGCCTTCTCTGGTCTCAGTGAGAAAGGATGCACCTAGTCCTGCTGCAACTTGATGTGCCAGGGTACCCACGGTGGAGGGGACTCCCCTTCTCTGAAGAGATAGGGAGGGGGAGATAGGGAGAGGAGGATGAAGCCAGAGGGAGGTAGAAGTGGGGGCTGCGATCGGGATGGAGAGTGAATAAATGAAAAATTAATGAATAAAGAAAAATTCCCCTCCACTCTCCTCTCCATACAAACATCCCAGTGACACCGTGCGTGAATGTGTGTGTACATGTGTGTTTGTGTGTGCATGTCTGTGTGCATGCATGTGTGTGCTTATTTGAGTGTGTTCCTGAATGCATGTGTGTGTACATACACACACAGGTGCTTGTGTTACTTTTTGAAGCTTTTAAAATCACTGTTACAGTTTAAGAGATAAACTATACACAGGCTGAGAAAATTTTAAAGTTAAAAAATAAAAAGGTAGTTTGCTTCTCTCATAGGCAACCACTATTAGAAGTTGCTTTTCTTTCGAGAAATATCCTAGGCATATACACACAATCGACACACACAATTCATTTCAGTTTTAACTTACACGACTTATACTACTTTCTGTATTATCTACTATCCAGCAGCCACCACCCACAGATGGGTCTGCCAGCTTGACATGTGGCCAGTGTGATTGGGATGTTAATAGTTTACTTTTAAAAGATTTTTCTATTGTGTGTCTGTGTTTGTGAGTGCAAGTGCCCTTGGAGGTCACATACTCAAAGCCTGGAGCCAAAGTGACAGGAGCTTATGAACTGCCTGAAACAGTGCCCGAGCGTTAAACTCGGTCCTCTGGAGGACCTGCAAGCACACTTAACTACTGGGCTCTCTCTCCAGTTCCGAAAATGTAATGTTCTAAATGTATGTTTGTTATCTTGAATAGAGATTTTTAAATATCAGTGAATTTACATGGGCGGGTAATTTTCAAACTGATAGCCTTTGCATCAAGGTCAAATTACTTCTAGAAGACCAGAGACCATACCCTTATAAGCACGGAGGCACTGAGGGGATTTCCTGTGGCTACCAGCTCCCGCCGGCCCAGCTGCTCCACCAGTTCCCATCACCCTGCCCCAGCCTCCCTCTCATCCTAAGACTGGCTGGTGTTCCTTCTTCTCATGCTCCTCCGCCTGCAGGATGCATCTGCCATTTTTCTCAGTTCAAGTCCCACACCGGAAGCCTTTTCTGGTCACCAGTTCCCAGTACATCACCCTGCGGGGGGGGGGGGGGCTTGGGCTGAGAAAGACTTGCTGAGTGAGTGCATATCGACCCTGAAACCCAGAGCTCTTGAGGGAGCACAGTTACCCTCTGTGACAGTTTGATTCTCAGTGTGACAAATCACAGTTGCTTGGGAAGGGTTTCAATGGGGGGTTGTATATAAGAGGTTGGCCTGTGGGTGGGTCTGGGGGAGTGTCTTGATTATGAATTGATGGAGGAAGACACAGCCTGAAAGTGGGTACCGCCAGGGTCTGGGTCCTGAGTTATATATGAGCGGATGTGGAAGGCCACTGAGCAGCGGGCATGCAAACATTCATGCCTTCTGTATTCTTGATGGTGGATGTGACTGCTGCCCCACGATGATTGCCTCTAACCTGGAACTGCAAACAGAATAGCCCTTTGCAGTTCCGGTTCTATCCTCAACAACTTGAGCAAAGGGACCACACGATCACACCTTCCAGACAAAGAGATGGTCAGACACCCTGGGAATCTGGGGGAGAGCCTGCTCCAGAGGCCTGCCTTTGTTAGAGCTTAGGACTGTCACAGTCTTCACAGGAGAGAAGGCTGCAGTGCCTTGCGTATATTCGACAAGAACTCCACACCCCTGGGCTGACTCCCAAACCCTATGGAGATACACTTGTGCTAGCAACGTGTTGAAACACTGGCATGTGTCTTTAACACCAGCACTGGGGAGGCAGAGGCAGGCAGGTGTCTGTGAGTTTGGGGCCAGTCTGATCTACACAGTGAATTTCAGGCTGGCAGGGTGACTCATGTGAGACCACATGTTGAAAGAAAGAAAGAAAGAAAGAAAGAAAGAAAGAAAGAAAGAAAGAAAGAAAGAAAGAAAGAAAGAAAGAAAGAAAGAAAGAAAGAAGAGCTGGGTGTAGCGGCGCAGGCCTTTAGTCCTGGCACTCAGGAGGCAGAAGCAGGAGGGTCTCTGTGAGGCCAGGCCTAGTCTACAGAGCGAGCTCCAGGACAGCCAGGGCTATGCAGAGAAACTCTGTCTCAAAAAAAAAAAAAAGAAAGAAAGAAAGAAGAAAAGAAAAAAGGAAGGAAGCAAAGAAGGAAGGGAAACAAGAGAAGGAAAAAGGAGGAGGAGGGAGAAGAAGAGGAGGAGAGAAAAGGAAAGAACAACAGAGGTTGAAAGAGTGAAAAGGCTGCAGCCTAGCGCTGGTCAGGAGAAACTTCTCTCTCAGAAAGACTTCATACAGTTATGGCAGCTCGTCAGACCACCTTACCAGAGGGGCGAGGGGAGGCATTGATGAGTGTGATGAGTATGACCCGAGTGGGACCACATGTTGACCAAGACTACTAACTGTGCGCACCCCTTGCAGTCTGCTCAAATCTGAACCTCGGGAGCTGGAGAGATGCTCAAAGCAGCAGTGTCCTGGCTGCTCTTCCAGAGGATGGAGGTTCGATCCCCAGCATGGATATGGTGCCTCGCAACCTTCTATAACTCTGGATCTGGGTGATCTGATGCCTTCTTCTGGCCTCTGTAGACCACAGGCACATGTAGTACAGAGCCATACACATAGGCAAAACATTCACACACAAAAACAACAAAATATTTTTTTAATTTAAATTTTATGTCAATGCCTGGAAGACAGACTCCGGGATTCCTGAAGTTCTTTGTCATCTTCCCAATATGGCCACATTGAATCCATCTTTTTCTGCTTTCACTATTACTTGTCTCCGTGCTTAGAAACCGACAGCAGAGCCTAGCTTACTGGGCCTGCAGGAATGACGCTTTGACCCTAAAGTCCCAGCGACAAGCCTTAGGGAATGACGGGGACTGCTAATGGTATGCAGTCCCAGGTTTTTCCCATTTGCCCGAGGTATCCAGAAGTTCAAATGTTTGGTTGCTTTTCTGTCTCCCCTTATGAGCTTGAGCAGAGCACTCTGTCCTTCCTGCAGGCTCTTAACACCCAGCAGTCCATAGAAGACTCTAAATCATTTCACTTAGGAAGGGGACCTCAAGAATGGCAGGGAAAACCACTCACCCTTACAGAAGAGTCCTCCCTTCTCAGGGTCCATTTCTGGAAGGAATTTACTGATGGGAGAATCTCATCTAGGGATTTCCCACACCCAGGAAGGACATAAGAAAGGGCAGCCTGGAGCAACTGAGACTGTAAAAGAAAGCTCTTCAGAGAGTGTGACAGTCATTCGACCCTCAGGGAAAAGGTCTACCTGGCCAGCAGAGACCTGTCAGATCCTCAGTCAGGAAGCACTGACAAAGAAGTTCTGCACTTGTTCAAGTCCTTGGATATCTAGACGGAAGAATGAGCCAGGGTCAGGTGGCTGGTCCGGAAGACACAAGGTGGACAGAAGTATGGCTAGGGAATCACACCCAGCCTAGAAGGTCTACACATAGAGACCTGGGAGCTGGTGGAGGGTCCAAGGAGTGGGGCTGGAGGGAGGGTCTGCTTGGAGCCTCTGCAAGGAAGAGAGTGATACCGGTCAAAATTAGGCCCATGTGTTTGAGAACAAACCCCAGGCATCAGGAAAGAGGGGATAGGAGATAGACGCCTGGGAGGTGAAGGCAATTTAGCCAGTGACACAGGAGTTCACTGGACACACAGGGCAAGCTGAAGGAGCCTCCGTTTCCCCATCTGCAGCTTTCTAGTGGAAGATCCTGTCAAAGCAGGAGTCACTCCCTCAAGTGACTGCAGTCGCATCTTGAGAGACGACAGAATTAAGACTGAGGCTGGGGAAGAGGCAAAGGAGAGAAGATCTGTCTGATACCGGAAAACCCAGGGCCAGGTTGGGGCTGGGATGGAGAAACAGCCGCTCCTGGGGACAGCTGACTTGATGGCAGCTGCTGCCCTGGTGCAGGGAGGGTTAAGCATCTTGCGGCTTCCACCCGCCCTGGGCCAACATGTCTTCCCACATTTACGTCTCCTGAAAAATATTCAGCCTGCAGCCTGTCTCAGTTGCTGCTCCAGAGCCCCTCCCCCGCCTTTGGTCCAGTCCAAGAGGAAGGTCAGGGAACTTTCAGAAACGGGAAACTCCAAAACTCCGGACTCTGGGAGAAGGGTCAGTGGGAAAAGGCGGGGCTGTGGGACTGAGAGTGAAGAGAAAAGGGAGATGAGAGGGTGAGAGGGGATAGCTAGCTGCCAGAGAGCTGTTCCAGGGACCACAAGGGAAAAGGCCTTGCTAAAGCAACAAACCTGATATTTTTCAAGGTACCAGAGAGAGGCCGGGGGTTTGGGATATGGAGGGAAGACCCAGAAGGAAGAAAAGTGGTTCAGAAAAGAGGCTATAGTGGCTGTAGCCGGCAGGACTATTCCCGGGCTGTTGGCAGGGAACTCGAAAAACTTTTCTGGCCCCAGGAAACAAAGCCTTGAGGAGTGGGAAGGGCTAATTAAATGCCAACGGAGATTCAGAGAGGGGCACTTCTGTTCCCAGAAGTGGGTCAGCGTGGGAAGGTGTTCCCCCATCCTCACTCCACACGCCATCTTTGCAGGACCAGGAGGACTGAGGTGAAGCCATGAAGTACCTGCTGATCCCCCTGGCCCTGTGGCTGAGCACGGTGCGCGTGCGTGCGACAGAGCTGGAGCTCAGCGGGACACAGCGCAGGGGTTTGCAGGTGGCTCTGGAGGAATTCCACCGACACCCACCTGTGCAGTGGGCCTTCCAAGAGACGGGCGTGGACAGCGCCGACGACGTGGTTAGTGGTGTGACTGGGTAGAGAAGGGAGGGCTGCAGCGTGGAGGCCGGTGACTCCCGGAAAGCTTGCCTGGGAAAGGTCCCCGCCAGCCACCCTCCTAGGCTGTGCCAGATCTAAGGTAAGGTGTTGGGGGAGAGGAGTAACAGTCAGAAATTATTTGCTGGCCTTTCTGTCTGTAGTTCTTCTCGGCTGGCACCTTTGTGAGGTTGGAATTTAAACTCCAGCAGACCAGCTGCCTCAAGACGGACTGGAAAAAACCTGAATGCAAAATCAAACCAAATGGGGTGAGTGAAGGGGCTCTTTGGATGGGACAGACTGTCAGGGTATGAACTGAAGCCCAGAGAAGCCCTGTGCTCAGTACTGGGAGCAGTCTGCAAGGATGGGGGGATAGAGGGAAAGAGGGAAATTTCTCCATCAGAGTGGGTCCACTTCTCTGAGCAACTCCTAAAGAAGCTTCTCTATATAGCTTACCCTGTACCCCGACCAGGCCATGGTCAGTTCACCACAGGATTTCACAGTAGCCAACCACCTTAAAGGCGGCATTGCCCCTGTAGGCTGACCTCAGGCTGCAGGTACAGCACTTTGGGTTAAGGTTCTAGCTTTGTGGGTTCCTGAAGGCCTTGGTTCTCTCCCTTGGTTAAGGGGATGGACTAGATCATACCAGTGATTTACAAGACTCTAGGCTCCAGGCCCTTTTGTTCAAATTATGCCTTAATGGAAAATGTAAATATGAGGCCAAGGCGGTAAGGGCCCTTGCTGTACAAGCGTGAGGGCCTGAGTTTGAATCCCAGCACAGATATGAAGACAGCTGGGCATGGCTACACAGGGGTACAGCCAGGTTGCCACCCAACTCCGGGTTCAGAGAGAGACTTTTTTCTGCCAAAGGAATCAAGCAGAGTGGTAGAGGGACACCCAATGTTCTTGTCTGGCGTGCACACACACACATACACACACACACACACACACAGAGAGAGAGAGAGAGAGAGAGAGAGAGAGAGAAACAGAGACAGTCAGACACCACCTGTCTGAAGACGCTTGCCTTTCCAAGTTTGCACGTGCACACAGGCACCTGTGAATACATCCATGTAGGGTGCTGCATATGAGCAGTACATATACATGCTCACACAGGAATGATCCCCGCACAGGCCAAAGTCCTATAGTCTGCAGGTGAGGCAGAGTAGCACACACCATCCCAACGCTGGAGAAGTTAAAGCAGGTAAACCGCAGGTTTAGACCAGTCCAGTCTACTGCCTAAGGCTGTGTCCAAAGAAGAGGACGTCTGAAATCCCCCATCCCCGGGGAAGCGGTGTGTCCATGACCACTCACCCCTTGGATTAGCTACATTTCTGTCATTGTGCTAAAATACCATGCCTAAAACCAACTAACAATAGGAAAGGTTTGCTTTGGCTTAGGGTTCCAGAGGAATAAAGATCCATCCTGGTAGAGAGGTAGGGAGATGTGGCTGCCAGCAGGCATGGCAGCCAGAGCGGGAAGCCAGAGCTCACAGCCTCAAATGCCAGCAGGAAGCAGAAAGAGTGAATTGGGAGTGGCAGACGTTTTAAAATCTTAAAACCTATCCCACTAACATAATTCCTCCATCAAGGTCAAACCTTCTAAACCTCCCCAAACAGCACCACCAACTGGAGACCTGAGCCTATGAGGAACACTCTTACTCAGACCACGACATCCCTCCACTCCTAGGGTATGCCAAGAAGGCCAGTCTCCACCCTGACCCACATGGTCTCCTCACTTTTTCTCTTTCCTTCTTGTATACTCTCCTCCCCAGAAAAAGCGTCAATGCCTGGCCTGCATCAAACTGGACCCCAAGGGTAAAGTTCTAGCCCGGATGATCCACTGTCCAATACGGAAGCAAGGGTTTCAGGTAAGAAGGAAGAAGAGTTTAGGGAGAGGGCTGGAGAGACTGGTCACATCTGCATTTGTGGGAGAAGTAAAGGAAGCCTGGAATGGGGAGCGGGGCAGGGGGCAGCTGGGTCATCCCCCTGGGGGTGTGGTGCCCCTCCCCTCCCAGGTACTACTATAACACTGTTTCTACAGGAGTCTCAGGAACCCCGGTGCAGAAAGATAGCAGAGGCTGGCGAGGAACCTGGCAGCTACTTCTTCCCTGGACAGTTTGCCTTCTCCAGGTCCCTGGGACCCAGATGAGCCCTGGGCAGGTAAGAGAGTGCAGGGTCAGCTAGCCCTTGGTATAAAAACTGGGCTGAGAGGGGACGAGAAGGAAGGTGGGAAATGTGGGGAAAAGCTAGGATTAGACCAAAACAACCTCCCTCACACCCAGTCTGGTTTTCCCTTCTTCTCCAGGACTTCATCTTCCTGGACAGCTGTGGCAGTGCCCAGTGGAAGCACATTGCCTCCCAAAGACTTCATACTCCAGGCTAATAAAATTGCTGTGTTCCTTTCCAAACTTGTGTTGTTCTTCTCTCAGCACAACCTGCACATACAAAAGAAGCTCAAGCCCACATCTGCTGAAGAAGAGACAAGAAATTATACAAACAAGAACTATTTAATAGGAAGGAGCTGGGGGGAGGGGAAGCCTTGGGCTGGGCATCTGAGAGAACCCCGGCTACACAGTATATTTGCCAGATAACGTGGGGATCTCCTGCACCTGCTAGAGGCCACCCAGAAAGCATGTCTCTCCTTGTATGGGAGGAGGGCAGGAAATGTCCTTGGGGAGATGTAGGGTAGGAATTAGGATGCTCTCAAGAAAGGGATAAGTGAACAACCTAATATTCAGGGTAGTAACCAGGGAGGGAAAAAAAGAGCAAGGGCATGGAGCAGGAAAGGGGTGCAGGCAATAGCACTTCAGTGAGACTGCCTTGGCTATGAGGCACATTCAGAAGACAAAGGAAGAGGTGCTTTCTGCAGGGCTGAGAGCCTGCTGGGCCTGGGCCAAGGTGTCACTGGCCTGGCGGTCCAGGTCAAGGCATTCCTGCAGTGTGTCTTGGAACTGCCGGCAGGCCTCCTCCAGAATGGAGCTGCTCCTTATGGGCCATGACTCCCAGTAGCTGGGCTCCACCCATGGCTGGGCCTCCACAGCTCCCAGGCCTGGGCTGGAGCTGGGGCGCAAGGAGCTGTCCAGGTCTCGGAATAACTGGTACAGCTCGCTGCCCTGCCCGCTCACACGTTCCCCATCTATGACTTTGAGGCTAGGCAGCACCTCTCGGACTGCAGCCAGGTAGGAGGGGCTGCCACACAGTGGATTGCTGAGCCGCGCCAACGGGTCCCGGAGCCTCAGGTGCTGCAGGCCTTGTAGCCCAGCCAGACACTGCAGCTGGCCGGGAGTGGCCAGCAGGTTACCAGCAGCGTTGAGGGTCTGCAGGTTTTCACAGGCTGCCAGTGGCTCCAGCCCTGTCAGCTGATTGTTGGAGACGTTGAGCACGGCCAGCTGGTGCAGGGAGGCCAGCGGGCCCAGGTGGGTGAGCGCATTGCCTGACAGGTCAAGCCACTCAAGGTTCAGGCACTCTCCCAGACAACCCAGGTCCACCAGCCCTAGGCCCCGAAGTTTCAGCAGCAGGATGGAATCCAGGGCAAACTCTCCTGAGTGGGCCTTCAGCAGCTGGGGGGTGATGCTCAGCGCCTCGGCTTCTCCTGGCTTCTCTCCAGGAGGCTCCATGATGCGGAAGAGGGTTCAGATGGCCTGGCCTTGGCAGCGCTGTCACAGTGGCATGCTGGCTGCACTCCCTCAGCTCTGCTTGGGCCCTGGAGAGAGACAGGACAGTCAGGCCAGCTTCTCCTGAGCTTGTGTTCTGTGCAGCAGGGAAAAATAGGGTGCCATGCGGATGGCACAAAGTCCCTGTGCTCACAGAAACCAGGAGTGTTAGACATGGGGGGCGTCTCTAGAGCCGCATAGCTTGTTGGCCACTCTGAGAGCTGGGAATGGAGGTGGTCAGCAGCCTAGGTGACCTCTGCGCTATCTGTATGACCGAGACCACACCACACCAAAATTTAATATGGCACATGTGGTCCATTTATGGAGCCCATCTTTATGGAAGACGGGCATGGACTTTGAAAAGAGTTTGTATGCGGCTGTGCCCTAAGCTTGATCGTGCGCATGGGACTGTGGAAAATACACCAGGAAACTTCTTTCCAAGTTGAACTGAAATTATATATGCCTAAAACAAACTGCCCAGTGTCAGGAGACACGGCCCAGGCTGTAGAAGTGTGAACCAACACTGGCTACTGGGTTGTATTGAACTAAAATTTCTTCTTGCTTCATATGGATACTCTGCTGGCCATGGCGTTGCAGAGACCCCTACAATGTGACGCCCATGAGTGAATGCCAATAGCCAGGCAAGACCTGAGGCCATCTAAGCACAGGGCAGGGAGCAGCCCCAGCCCAGGGGAACTGGCTCTAGCTCACTCCACTGGTCACATCATGTTGCATGAGGCTTAGGCCCTGTATTGCAAGCTTGGTCCACCTGTCAAATCTGGACTGTGGACAAAAATACTACTTTTCCTTTTTGAAAAGTTGTTATTGATTGCTTGGTTTATTGATTTTTTTCTTTTTTGAGATAGGGTCTCATGTAACCCGAGCTGGCATTGAATTCTCAGTCCTCCTGCTCTCCTGCACCACCCCTGACACCCTCCAGAGCTAGAATTACAGGTTTACACTACCACTCCCGGCTTAAATTTGTTTTTAACTAGACAACAGGTAATTACCACCTTCCTGGCATGCAGACCCAAATAAGAAGTACTGAAACTTCTTTCATTCACTCAAAAATGTTATTTCCACTTTCCCAACATTATCCCTGAATTGAAAATGGTACCCTGGGTATGCAGACCCACGCATACCTCTGCCTGGAGCTGTAAGGCCTAAAGGGTTGGTAGGCTTTCAGCCCTGTGTACAGAGGAAACTGAAGTTAAGGATGATAGGACAGGGTGGAAGTTAGCACGGAAGCTGGGGTGAGCTGGTTATGCACTAGCTGCTCAAGTCCAGCTCCCAGTCGGCTCTTCAGCTCCAGCGCTGCTCCTCGGAGGTCAGCATGAGATATTGATCACTGTGTCCCGAACAGCAGAGTGCTACTAAGGTATGGCATCATGGCACCAAAGTAGGAAGGGGTAGGGAGAGAAGTCCAGGAAGCCATTTTGGAGCAAAGGGAAGGCATGTCTAATATAGCTCTGTAATGTGGGGGAGCATGTCTTCAGTGGCTGTGGGAGGGTGAGCCCAAGTGTGTATGACATCAGTATGAGAAGGAGGTTTCCTGTGGGGAGGGACAATGCTGATGCTGCCCGCAGAGGATAAAGGTTCACATGGACAGAAAAACAAGAGCAGGCCTCGTTCCAAATACCATTCTCCACAGCACAGACTTTGGCCTGGCCCAGAACATTAAGGCACTGCCAATTCCAACACTGCTCAGCGGCTGTAGGTGTGAGGTACTGGCAATCCCCAAGACTAAGTTTTCATGATCGGTATCACTCAGAATCCCCTCCTCTGAGGAAACCAGGCCCAGAGCACCATCCATCAGTGATCCCTGCTCACTGGCAGTCTTCAGAGCTCCCCACAAATGATTTGACGAGGCTAGGAATGGATCCTGCACATCCTCTCAACAGTACAAATGAGGAGGGTATTCTTGTCTTCGCCATATCCATTCCTGTCAGCTCACTATGTGCAACACTTCCATCCACTGGGCCATGAGCTTCCTGAAGAGCTTGGAGGAGACAAAGTGCAAGGTTGGGCTATTACATGACGGCTCTGTAATGCCCCGTGCCCCGGACTGCGCATGCAGCTAAGCTGCCCCTGATTGCTGTGAGGGAAGTTGGGGTGAAGCCAGGAGAGAGCTGCTCAGGTCTACCCAGTACCAGCTATGTCAGTGTCTCCTGCCCCCTCCAGGGGCTGCATCTGGGCAACATCCAGGTATTAGGCACCCCCTCCAGCCGGGCCAGCAACGCTCGTAGACAAGGCCTTCTGCTGCACCTGTTCTGTCCCTCTGACTCCTTCACCTGGGCTGCCGAGAGGGGGTAGCCTCCTTCCCCACTCCAGCCCACACTTACTGACCAAGTGACAGACCAGGCCTAAGAAAGGGGACTGCCCTTGTGATTCACCCTGCCTGATAGTAGTCTGACACAGAACACAGAGATGCAGCTGGTGTTCTTTAAGTCAAGGGAAACAAGCAAAACTTCTCTGGTGTCTGGAATGGACTTTGGGATTGTGCTGTACAGATGGCCTGAGGACCGTGGGGCAAATTCCACGATCTGAGTTCCTACCTTTACAGCTCTGATAAGACACGTCAAGGCAGCCCCAATTAAATGTTTCTCTTTATAAGAGTTGCTGTGGTCATGGTGTCTCTTCTCAGTGATGGTAGCCCTGATTAAGACATGGGCAATGAGGCTGGCAGCTTGCCCTGTCTCCACATCCTCCCTGGAATGGTTTACCTCTAACTTGTCAAGGACTGGTCACTTGGGTGAGCTGAGGCAAGAGCTAAACGTTAGGTTAGAGGAGGCCTGGCTGACACTGAGCGGCAGAGGCTGTCTTCTTGGCTGCCTTCTCCCCACCCTCTCTCCATCTTCACATCTTCTCTCTGGACACCTTCTTCACGGGCGCAAATCAGCGGACATGGACTCTGGAGCCTCCTTTTGGTTTACTCTGCCCAGGTGGCTCAGCGCTTCTCTTGGGAAGCAGTGGAGGGAAGACCAGATCTCTCCAAAGAACATGTTTTTCCCTTCCCAGTGTAGGCAGTTGGGTCAAGGGCACCTTCTCCCTGCTTCTCCAGGAAAACTCAGTCCAGGTCAGAAAGGACAGATGTACCACTTGGCAGGGAGCAAGGGCTGCTTCTTTGTAAGAGCAAGTCTTTTTCATGCTTTTTTTCAGGATTCAGAGGTCCTGGTTTTCCATAAGGCCATCCTTAGGCCCAGAAATTCATTTAACCTCTTTGGCATGTCCTCCCTGGGATCCCAGCTGAGACCCCATTTATGGGGCCTCATAGGTCTGGCGCTAGAGTCAGCCTGGGAAAGCGAGGGTAGCAGCTGGGTTCCCAGTGCCGTCTCAGGGGGTGCTCACAGCAGGGTCTTCCTGTCCCGTCCATCCTGGGATGACTTCTCTACAGCTTTTCCCCCACTTCTGAAACACTTGGGAACCTGGGGGAAATGAGAAGATGTGCCCCAAGATAGGCAGCAAGGCAAGATGAAAAGAACAGTTCTCAGTTACCCTATGTAACTCTGTGGACTGCAAGGCTGGAGACCATATGGGAGAGAACCAAAGAGCAGAAGTCAGTGAAAGCCACCAAGGATGGTGAAAGGCAACCTCAGGACATCACCCTTGCAAGACCATGACCTTCTTGGCAAGATGTGATTGCACTCTTCCAACTAGTTCCCACAGTCCCCTGCGTGTTCATTATCTCTGCCAAACCAATTTTTTTTTATTTTTGTTTGTTTGTTTTAGTATATGAGGTCAGAGGCACTTGATCTTTTCATTTTGTGGACAAAGCAAGGAAAGGTCCTGTGCTCACTCACATCACAAACTAGAGACAGAGACAAAACTAAGGGCTCAAAGGACCCTGTCCATGGCAGGACTGACCTCAGGAGTGCACAGTGTGTTTCTAGGGCTGCAGAGCTCCAGATCTGTGGATCCTGAGCATCTGGGCTGCTCTTGATACCAAGAGCAGGAACAATGTGCCACATGGCTCACTATCTGTTAAATTGCCAGCTAGCCTGCAGAGCCCTGAGACAAACCAATTTGTTCATTTCCTCTGCATCTCCTTCTCTGAACACCAGCTGTGAAGAAAAACTCACAGGACATGTATGCTCTGCAGCAGCATGACGGAAGTGCCCTTTCTCAAGTTCCTTTCTGTGTCACACTTTCCCAGAAGGCTGCCTATTCCTTCACCTCCCATGCCTGTGATTCCTATTGCTCTATGGCTCTTGCCCAGACCTGCAGTGACCATCCTGGCACCAACTTAATGAACTTTTCTGGGACACCCACCAGGAGTGCCTGCCTGCTTCTACCCTTTGGAAATCCTTTCTGTCATAGCCTACCACATTTTCTTGTATTCCCTCCCATTTCTGACCTCACAGTCCCTTATCTGGTCTCTAGCCTCTCTAAGTGCCCCTTAAGTGATATTCCTTAGGCTGCCTCCATGGCCCCCACTGCGGTGGCCTGCAGAGCAGGCTCCAGGCTGCCCTGCTCATCACCAACTATCACACGTAGGTTCACAACTCTTTTTTCATCCTCTGAACCTCTTTGTGCATTAACTCCATCTTGGTGCAGGGATACCCAGCCTCCCAGATGCTCAAGCCTAACACTTGGTCTGTGTGGTGGTTTGGGTGCAGGGATACCCAGCCTCCCTGATGCTCAAGCCTAACAAACACTTGGTCTGTGGGGTGGTTTGAATAGAAATGGCTCCTGGACGCTCACAAACATTGGCGCTATGAGGAGGTGTGGCCTTGTTGGAGGAAGCGTCACTGGGGGTGGGCTTTGAAATTTCAAATGCTTGAGGACCCCCAGTGTCACACTTCCTGCCTGTGGATCGGGACGTAGAATGGGGTCGGCTCCTTCTCCACCACCATGTCTCTCTGCATACTTCCCAGCATGACGATAATGGACCAAACCTCTGAAGTGTAAGCCGGCTGCAATGAAGGGGTTTCCTTTACAAGAGCTGCTGTTGGCTTCGTGTCTCTTCAGAGCCATAAAACCCAGACTAGGACAGAAGTTGATACCAGGGACTAGGATATTGCTATGACAGGCTTGACTATGTTTTTGCCTGGAGGAATATGAAACACTTTGGGACTCTGGACTAGAACGCGATCGGACACTTTAAGTGGGACTTAGTGGGACATGCTAGTAGGAACACGGAAGACAGTGGTGCTGAGGGTGGGTTGAACTGTGAGTGGCTGGATCAAGAGGTTTCAGATGAGAAGAATATTAACATACAGACTAGAGATCATTCTTGTGATATTTTGGTGGAAAAAAAATGTGGCTGACTTCTGTCCCTGACTGAGAAATCTGCCTGAGGCTAAATTAAAGAGTTATAGATTAACAGCTTTGGCACAGATTCCCAGGCAGCCTAGTATAGACTGTGTTGCTTGGTTATTAGTGGCCATGCTTATGCAGATCTATAATGAAAAGAAGCAAACCTGAGCAGGAAAAAAAAATACAAAAGTACAGTTTGGAGAGAGGGAGGACACCATGATGTGTGACTGAAGAACAGCCTGATGCTAAGCAAAATAAAGGTGATGATCTCAGAGCGAGACCCCATCCAGCTAAGCTTCCAACTTGTGAAAAGGAATTAAAGAAAACCTAAGGCCGGGCCTGGTGGTGCACACCTTTGATCCCTGCACTTAGGAGACAGAGACATGCAGATCTCTGAGTTTGAGGCCAATGTAGTCTACAGAGCAAGTTTCAGGACAGCCAAGCTTAGGCAGTGAAGGAAACCATAGAAGACAGAAAGGTGGTGAAGAACAAGGGAGCCATGTTCCACCCCAGAAAACAGCGGAAGGTGGCAGCTTTAACCACGCACATAGTTCTGGCTTTAGAGTTAAGGAGAGAAGAAAGGGGTTAAGGAATCTCCCTCTATGACTAAGGGCAGCTGCTGAGGCCAGGAATGTATCAGGGTGTCCCTGCATGGAGGCCCACAGAGGCCATGGTATGAAGCTATGAAGTTCGTGAAGCCTGAGTTGCCTCGCAAACCCCAAAATGGTTGGAGATGCCAGAGCCATGGGATACCTTCCTATGAGAGCTGCCAACAGGGAGTAGAATCATCCTAAGAGAAAGAATTGCAGTCAATACAGCTGAAAGGAATTGGAGGTCTGAAAAGTGCTTTGACATCAGACATGCAGATGCGGAGTTTGCAGTTTGCCTAGTGGGTTTTTGGTCTTGTTTTGGTGCAGTATTTTCTCATTATGCTCCCTTTCATCTCTTTTGGAACGGCAATGTACATCCTTTGCTGTCATATGCTGGAAGTATGTGATCTGCTTTTTCATTTTGATTTTATATGGGGTTAGAGTTAAGAAATTACCAAGAGTCTCAGAAGAGACTTTGAACCTTGGACTTTGAAACAATGTGGTGACTGTGATATGGATGGAGACTGTTGACCTTAGGCTGTACGAAGTTTCGCGTTATGATATGACCACAAGCTTATGGGGGTCACAGAGTGACCCCTATGGTGGCCTGAATGAAATGGCCACTATAGACTCACTAAGAGTGGCACTATTAGGAGATGTGGCCTTGCTGGAGTAGACATGGCCTTGCTAAGGGAAAGTGTGTCACTGTGGGTTCAAATGGCCAAGCCAGAGCCAGTGCCCCTCTCTCTTCCTGCTCCCTGAGGTTCTGGATGTAGAACTCTCAGCTACCTGTCCAGAACCATGTCTGCCTGAATGCCACCATGCTTCCTGCCATGATGACTACACCTCTGAAGTGTAAGCCAGCCTTTCCTTTATAAGAGCTACCATGGTCATGGTTTCTCATCACAGCAGTAAAAACACCCTAACTAGGACAGTCCTCAACTTCCTTCCTCCTCGATCATGTTTTTAGACATTAGGACAAGAAGTCAAGAGACTCAGCATGAAGAACACAAACAGACAGAACAGAGCCCAGCGAGCCAAGATATGTGTTCCTGGAAGAGAAGAGCCTCAGAGGAAGTCTAAGTACTGGGAGCACCCAGAAGCCAGCAAGCTGCATCTCCTCGCAGCAGAAAAGAAAATTACACAGGAAGAAAGCCCGCACACTGACACAGAGGATGCCAAACCCCACAGATGACTGGAGACAGCAGGACAGATAAGCCGACTGAGATATTTCTGAGACTCCCCGGAGACAGATCAGGGGATTAAGAGCCAACTGCGCTTGCCTCCTAAACTTAGCCAGCCCCCCATAAGATCAAATGAACGGAGGCTCAGGAGAGGAGACACTTGTAGAAGAGCTGAGCCAAACTATGAGTGATAAATATCATCTATGGCCCAGAACTTCTCTCAGATGCCAGCAGTGAGGAAACTCAATTCTTATTTTATGACTGAAGAAAGTGTAATCCAGACTATTAGTCCAAGCCTCTGGTAGCTGTCAATGAAGACATAGCACAGGCATTAAAACTACGCAACAGTACCAACAACAGCGCAGAAAAGGGAGACACTTGCCTGTTAGAGCCACAGCCTGGACTACACCCCGAAACCGCCAGCCACAGACCCATGAGGCCGCTGTTCCGTCTCTAACTCCTGGTCCTATAGGTGCTCTTGCGTCATCCATTCAGTTGTTTAACAAAAATGCATGAAATACTATGACCCCGTATAATGCTCAAGAAATATATATAGACACACATTCAGCCACATGCCTATAGCTGTAACTGTTAAAGATTAAAGCTGCTAACACAATAATCCAATTGCAAGACAGAACCCAAGCTTCTCCAGTGAGAGACTCCAAATATCTTTGGTCTGCAGCCTCTCCTGGGAAGCCTCCTTGTCTCATGGCATTTTGCTTCACTTTTCTAAGCTTGAAATCACAGCATGTCTGTAAGTGCAGTCCTTGGGAGGCAGAGGCAGAAGGACCTTAGTTATAGGCTAGCCTGGACTAAGATTTAAAAATAAATAGTGCAAGGGGGAGTTGGGTAACTCAATAGAGTGCTTGCCTGGTATATGCAACACCCTGGGTTCAATTTCTAGTATCAAAATAATAATAATAATAATAATAATAAGTACAAGAGTAACTGCCTGGTTGACAAGCTTAGCTCAAGAATATGTAGAAATGGTTCCTGGAGATATCAGCAGCAAACCTCTCACCTACTGTCTTGGTTATGGTTTCTATTGCTGCAATAAAGCACCATGACCAAAAAGCAACTTGGGGAGGAAAGGGTTTATTTGGCTTTCACTTTCATATTACTCACTGTTCATCATCACAGGAAGTCAGGACAGGAACTCAAGCTGGGCAGGAACCTGGAGGCAGGAGCTGATGCAGAGGTCATGGAGGGTTTATAGAACCCAAGACCCCCAGCCCAGGGATGGCACCACCCACAATGGGCTGGTCCCTCCCCCAGTGATGACTAATTAAGAAAATGCCTTACAGATGGATCTCATAGAAGCATTTTCTCAATTGAGGCTCCCTCTCTGATGACTCCAGCTTGTGTCAAATTGACATAAAACCAGCCAGTACATGTAGCAGGTGTAAGACCCTGGGCTCAGTACGAATGCATGTGTACACATACAGAAAAGAAAAACTTAGATTCATCACAGTAGACCTGGGTGGGGACCATTCAGGGCTGGGTTATACAAGGCTGGGAAGCAGAAGAGGAAGGGACAAAACGACTCCCTGATAATCCTGTTTACTTACAAAGGTCTGTCCAGATCGACTGAGTTTGAGGCTCTTTTTGAACAAATCTTCAGGCATATTTTTACAGAAAATAAGAAGCTCTAGGAGTGGAGGGTGGCTGCCTGGGTAAAGCTGACAAAATGGGGAGGGCAGAGGCTGAACAGACATCAATGATGACAGAAACACGAAGGGAGAAGCACGGGAAAACTTTTAAAAAGTGATTCTAGGGAAACCAAGGGAAGAGAATTTCCAGTCAGTAAATGATGACGGAACCTAGGCACCACAGTGAGAAGCGTGGCCGAAGTAGGGGCAGCCATCTGCCAGTTTTAGAGGGAGACTCATTCCAGGACATCCTCCGATACCAAAGAGTCTTTCTAGCAAAGAGCACTGGGTGGAATCCACACACACACACACACACACACACCCCTCTGCACTTTAAATCATCTCTGTATCACCAATAGAATTGAGAACATTGCATTGCTTCTGGATTCAAACAAGAAAAAACAGTCTGCATACGACTGGTACCCTTGTTTCTAGTTTGTTGTTTGCTTTCCTAAGAAACTCAACCCCAGTGGTTGTAGAACTTGTGATGCAAAACCTTTGGCAGGTCCACTGGAGTGCTGAGTGTATTCCAAGTGCTGGAGGGGCAAAGGGAGGGGAAAGGTTGGCAGTGCTTCTCAGACAGAGAACGGGTGCCTGGGGAAGAAGAATAAAACATACCACGGGAAAGGTGAGATAAAAGGTAAGGCACTTGGGAAAGGTTTGAGGTGCATGAAAATAGCAAGGACTCTTATTTGTCCTGACAGGCAAGGACGCAGGACGGGTCCACAGGGAGGCAAGTCAAGGAAGGAACGGCGAATGGGGAACTGCAACTGTCGACAGTCCAAAGCCACAAGACTGGAAAACCAGCAACCTGTATCTGCAATCTTTTGGCATCCGTTCCCCTGGACTAGGAGGTGCCTCGGCACATACAGCGTGTTATGTGATTAGATTATGACTTTCGCTTGACTATTTTGCCAATCCTCCCCAGACACATGCCCAGAGGGTCCTTGGCTCCTAATTCTACCTTGTTGCACCCACACGTGTTCACCTCAAACCACCCCTGGGCATTCCGCAGTTCTACTCTGCACAAGCTTGCCAGCCTCCTCCCCTATCACCTTCCTACACTGGGGGAAGAAGGACGTGCTACTGTCTCCCACGCAACCCGCGAATTTAAGCCTCTTGCTGAGAGATGTTTTAAATAATACTCAACCATGTTTTGCGCTCACACAAAAGTAAAAGTGCCGACGACAACAACAACAACAACAAAACACCACACACACACACACACAAAAATCCGGCCAGTTTCCAGCTGGAAGACTACATTTCCCAGCTTCCCTTGTGGACTATCGAAGTCACTTCCACCCATTTCTACCCCTATAAGGGGACCCACAACCCATCTTCCTCTGTAGCCCTTTCTACCATCTGCATACCTTGGTGACAAAGTGCCCTATCCGTGAATAGACTTGGTCCCACGTAAAGTCAGACCAAGCCTTTCTCTCCGCTCTTCTCTCTACAGATGTTCTTTTAAAATAAGCCAGCACACGAGCAGAAGCCCCGCTGCTGTGTATACCCAGCTGCTGTGCCTCCCGCCTCCTGGCGACCACAGCAGCACCCACCTCACGGGACCGTTAGCGGTCAAAGCGGTTCCGTCTGTAACTGCACTCAGAGCAGCTCCTTGTGTTGGGGGTGTGACCACTAACAGCTGGCGGTTCCTGAAGAATCCCGACTCCCGGGGCAGGAAGAGAGCGCCGCGAAACTGCGCTTCTGGCGCTGGCCTAGCCGACTCCGGAACCTGCGAACCGCCGGAAACGGCGGGGAGCGGGGATGCGCAGGGGAGGATGCTTCCAAGGGATGCGGGGCGGCTGGCGCGGTACCCAGAGTACGCGGGGTACGCGGGGTACGCAGACCACTCGGCCGTAGCTGGAACCCGCCCGCAGTGCTGCGCGGGGATCTTGTTCCCATTGGTTTGTTCTTCAGTACCTTTGCCGGTGCGGCGTTGGGGAAGGCATTTAGAGGTCCTTAGCGAGTACGCGCTCGGTGACGTTCACTGTGCCTGGCTGCAGGCGGTGGTGACCTAGATTTTCTAATCCGTTAAATGGTGCCGGTGTGTGGCCCCCGCCCTTGCCCGGGCCCTGCACCGCGGAGCGGTCGTGCTCACCGCTTGGCACTGCAGACAAAAGGATCCACAGTGATAAGAAGGACCCCTTGTGGAAACCTTACCCGTGTTTTCAGAAACCTGCCTCAGAATGCTTTCCTGAGACAAACGTACACTGCCTGGTGGTGCTCCCAAAGGCCTCGCACCCAGGGACGTCGCCAACGCAAACGGATAAAGAAATCGCGTTAAGTGGGCACAGGGGATTCGCAGGCCTCTTGGAGACTTCTACCTTGAGGGGCAGACAACGTTCAGGAGCTAGGGTTTTCCATCTCCTGATGCTCCCCCTGCCCTAGAGAAGGCAATTCCAGGTCAGTCTGCCTCTCCAGCCTAGGCCGGAAAATCACAGACACATTGTTTTGGTTCACATCTTTGCACTTTATCACAGTTATTTTGATCTCTTTTTAACCTCTCCGTGTGATGGATCTGCCTGACTCCATCTTTTTTTTTTAATATTTAGGTTTGTTTGTTTTTTTAAGATTTATTTATTATTTATACAGTTTTCTACCTGCATGTCAGAAAAGGGCACCAGATCTCATCTTAGATGGTTGTGAGCCAACTTGTGGTTGCTGGGAATTGAACTCAGGACCTTTGGAAGAACAGTCAGTGTTCTTAACCTCATCTCTCCAGCCCAGCCTGTCTCCATTTTAAGATTAGAAATTATCTTGCTATAAGTTCAAAAAAAGTTCATTCCTGTTTTCTGTAAAACTTGGATTTGACCGAGTCTTGATCCACTTTCTGGAATTTGACAGTTTCCACACCCTATACACTGTCCTCTCTCCTGATAAGATAAGATGTTCTGCCAAATACTTTTTGAGATGTTCTGCCAATTTTCGTTTCTATGTAACCAACATTTCTTAGAAACCCCCTACCCTTGCAGTTCGGGGGCTGTAACAAACCTCGTTTTTCCTGTGTTTGGGGTTATTCTCTCAAATCCCACTTTAGGGAGCTAGCCCTGTCTGACAGAAAATAAAGCTTGCTTAATTCAACCAGAAAATTTGGGCTGGTGGTCTTTACTCTTGTTAGGGGGGATTAACACATGTTTCAGAAATAGGGGTGTTTGTTTCTCCATTATACAAGGAAGCCACAGAGCATGTAAGAAATGTTCAGAGTGCTAAAGAAAAATTGCCAAAAGACACCCTGTCTCCCCCCAAACCTTTCCCCTCCTCCAGCTTCTGATTCTTATTAAAAGCCGAATTCTTTTCACACTCTTGGTTCTTTTTGTCCCCTCGGATCTCTCTTTGTTCCCTTGGCTCCTTCTCTTTCCGCTTCCTCTCATTCCCCTCCCACCCCCAGCCCCGCCCCTTCTGGCCCAGTTTAGTCTGCTGGTCATACTCGGGTCATATTCTCCCTGCTCTGGATTCTTCCAGATGCCTGCATGTATCTGTACCATGTGCATGGCTGGTATCCTCAGAAGTCACAAGAGGGTGTCTGATATCATGGAACTGGTAGGGAGCACCATCTGGGTGCTGAAAACCAAACTTATGTCCTCTGAAAAAACAGCCTGTGCTCCTAACTGCTGAGCCATCTCTCCAGCTCCATGGTCCCAGTTTGCTTTTCTACAGCTGTGATAAACACTGACCAAAAGCAATTTGGGAAGGAAAGATTTATCTCATCTTACAGTTTACAATCCATCACGAAGGGAAATCAAGGCAGGAACCTGGAGGCAGAGGCCATGGAGGAATTCTCCTTATTGACTTGCTCCTCACGGCTTGCTTTTTTAATACAGCTCAGTCATATATGATTGAAGGGCCACAAGTTCCTCTTTCCAGAGATAGGGAGACTGATTCTCTTTTTAGCAAGCAGGAACTTTCTCCCAGCCCCTGAGGGAATGGGGGCTTTTGTTCAAACGCCGACCTTGGGAGAAGGACTTTCTCAGAGGACCACAGGAGTTTCTGTACAACCATCACTGCAAACAACAGCTTCTCTGACCAAGTCTGAGAGGTGCATTGATTTACGGTATAAGCATCCGCACTGAGAAGGCAGTTTGACAATATGTCTGTGGTAGTTTGAGTAAGCACCCCACCCACACAACCTGGCGGACATATTTGAATGTGTAGTCACCAGACAGGGGCAGTGTTTTAAAAGGATTAGGAAGTGTGGCCTTGTTGGAAGAAGTTTGTCAGCCTGTGGCTTTAAATTGTCAGGGAAAGGGCTAGGGAGGGAACCAGCAGTGACAACTTTTATCTGCTCCAGACAACAGCAACACCTAGAAATAGTCCACGCGTCATCAGAGAGCATTGAAAAGGAAAGTGTGTTGCTGGCAGCTAGATCTGTATGTGGCAGACCTCAGGAATGCTCTAGGCTAACTAAAAATATCGGAGCTGGCATGTCTAAAGGGCATGCAGCTAAGGAGAGCCATGGATGGGCATCACAGAGGACATGGGTGGCATTGGAACCTGCCAGGCTCCTGTCTGCTGTGGAGCTGAATTCTGCTCTTTGCTTATAGAGGTTATCAGGGGAGCTGTCAGGTTTTGACTCACACTCCTTGGTTATGAATATTTAACACTCTTCTATATTTCTTTGGGAACTGCCTTTTTATGTCTTTTGCCTAATTATCTTTATGAGCTTTTTTTTTTTGCCTTATAGTGTATTTGAAATGTCTTTGTTTTGTTTTTTGAGATATGTTCTCACACAGACTTGAAGCTTGCAGTCTTTCCCCCTAAGCCTCTGTAGCGCTGGCCCTGCAGGTGTATGTTGCTTTACACACCGAAACATCATAATTCATTTTAATGCTTCAACTTGACCTCCACAGCTTCTGAGTTCTTCCCACCTGAACCTTCCCTATCTCCTCCATGATAACTTTCTTTTAATTCTCCTGTTTCCTTTTAGTATGTCTGTAGGTTCATTTAAATCATTAAACTTTGTGATCCACTGGCATTGACTCTGCCTCTGGGGTTCAGACGTTGCTTGATGGACTCACCCCCCCCCCCCTTTCCTTGTGGATTGATTAGCCATCCTCATGCATTCTTAACTTTAGGTTATAGCCTTTCTCAACTCTTATTTTCTTCCATTATACTAATCCTATTGACTTCTCAAACTGTCATATGGGAACACCAAGCCTTGAAAAGTATACATTTATCATACTGTGTGTGTATGTATTTTGGAGTCTCAATTTATTGCACCGACTTTCTTGAAACTTTCTATAGACCAGGCTGGCCTTTAGTTTTCAACAATTCTTCCTCCTCTGTCTCCTGAATGCCAGGACTGCAAGCATGTACCATGACTAGATTGTTTACAAGATGCATGCCTTGTACTCCAAGATGTAGCCCAGGCTGGCTTGGAACTTATCATCCTCCTACCTCTACCTCCTACATGCTAAAAATAAGTACAGGAACACATCACCATACCACTTTAAATATATCATACTTCTAATTACTGAAAGTATTGGTATCTCTCCCAGTAAGCCCCTCACAGATATCTAGGACTATCCTGGTGGGTTTTTTTTCACATGTTTATTTCCCCCAAGGGCTATACAATCAGCACCAACCAGTATCCACTCCCTTCCCTCTCCCCTCCCAAAACATTTGAGGAGATCACTGTTGTGGTTTGAATAAAAAATCACACACACACACACACACACACACACACACACACACACGCTCATGTATTGAATGCTTGTCCCCAGTTGGTGGCACTTTTTCAGGAGGGGGAGCCTTGCTGGAGGAAGTTCATCGCTGGAGATGGGCTTGAAGATTCTATGGTAGCCTGGTCCCACTTCCTGTTCTCCACTCCCTTGACCCCACCCCTGTGTGTGTTTCCTGTGTGTGGATGAAGCTAGCTTCCTACTTCTTCCTCCATGTCTTCCCTGCCAAGATGGACTGTCTGCCTGAAACTGTAAGCCAAGATAAACTCTTTTCTCCCATTAAGGTGCTTTTGGTGTTGGCATTCGATCTCAGCAACAGAAAAATAGTTGATGGAGCCTGTTGGCAGAGTCGAGCAGTTCGTGAGTGGGGAGTGAGGATTAAAAGAAAATTTATAAAAGTAACACACTACACACAAGATCAGTTTGAAAGGGCTGCCAGTAGAAACTGTCACACAAGGTTTTGAAAGAATCAGACTAACTTTGCAACCCATGTTTCTCTTAGTTGCCTTATAGCTTATATTTTCAAGTTTTAGGCCCATGTTAATTAAAGCCTCTTAGTGCTTCTCCAGAGAACAGAGGAATGTAAAAGTTCCTGACATTGCCATCTTTAGGGCAGAGATAAGAAAAATAAAAAATAAAAACAAGCAGAGGTCTCTACTAGGTAAGAAATCACCGGGCTGGCGCCTATGAGAGAAACTTTGTTTGAGAATTGGGCCAAATGGCTCCATCTTTCTCCCAAATAGCAACTGACCTTTGACCAAAAGTTTATAGCCCTCAGAACAGACACAGCATGAGACAATCACTCTCCCACCTTTAACTGCAGCTATACCTCAGATGGCAGGAAATTCCAAACTGACTTAAAGATCAGATATCCCCCAGATATTTATGACAGGACTGACCGGACCTAAGGGTGCCCAGAACCAACTAATTATCTTAAAAAACAACTACCTCATCCAATCCTGAACTGCCAAGACCGTACCCTCCAAGAATTCCCGCGCTTTGTCCCTTAAAAACCCAGGGTCTTTGTCTCCCGGTGGCACTCTTTGTTAACCAACAGGAATGTCCCCTTCGCGCGCGCATTGGTTGGAATAAAAACCTCTTGCATTTGCATCAGTCCATCTCCCGAGTCTCTTTCAAGCGCCTCTTTTGGTAGTTGAGCCCCTGCTGAGCCTATTAGGCTCCTGTTGGGCCTAACAGTTTATTCCACAATTCCTTTTTATAATCAAAGCACCTCGATACAATGAAGGGGTTCATGGAGAAGTCAAATTTGTTTACCTTGACCACTTGTCTGTGTGATCCTCACACAAATGAAAGGAAGTGAAGTTGGCAAAACATCCTGCTTATCCCTGTCTCCAGGTGAAGGGCAGGGTGAAAACAAGCAGCTCTCCACAAATATTTAGAAAACACATATAGGAATTAAAGACGCTACATCATCTTCCTCTGTGGCCTGGCAAGGCTGCACTCCCCAGGGGAAGGTGGTCGAAGAGCCAGCCACTGAGTTCATGTCAGAGATGGCCCCTGTACCATTACTAAGGAACCCACTTGGAAAAGAGCAGCCAGCGGGCTTCCATTGAACAGGGGCTCGAGGTCCTCTCCATGCATGGTCCTTGACATATTGGTCTCTGCAGTTTCCCCTGGGCCCAAGTATTTTGGCTCTCTTGTTCTTGTGGAATTCCTGTCCCTTCCAGGTCTTTCTATCTCCCTCTTCTTTCATAAGGATTCCTGCACTCTGCCCAAAGTTTGGCTATGAGTTTCAGTATCTCCTTCAATACTGGTGGGTAGAGTCTTTCAGAGGTCCTCTGTGGAAGGCTCCTGCCTGTTCCTTGTCTTCTCCTACTTCCGATGTCTATCCTGGTTGCCTTTCTGAATGAGGATTAAACATTTTCACTAGAGTCCTCCTTGTTGTTTAGCTTCTTTAGGGATATAAATTTTAGTATGTTTATCCTATATTATATGGCTAATATCCACTTAGAAGTGAGTTTATATCATATGTGTCTTTCTGCTTCTGGGATACCTCACTCAAAATGATCTTTTCTAGTTCCCACCATTTCCCTGCAAATTTCATGATTTCCTTGTTTGTTTGTTTGGTTTTTATTGCTGATTAGCATTCCATTGTGTAAATGTACCACACTTTCTGTATCCATTCCTCT
This sequence comes from Pachyuromys duprasi, assembly GCA_028658305.1. Lineage (NCBI taxonomy): Eukaryota > Metazoa > Chordata > Mammalia > Rodentia > Muridae > Pachyuromys > Pachyuromys duprasi. Next base: position 70,819,888 of record CM053763.1, on the reverse strand, counting down.
GTTGAGGGACATCTAGGTTGTTTCCAGATTCTGGCTATTACAAATAGCGCTGCTACGAACATGGTTGAGGAAGATGATGCAGCCAGCCTTGATGAGACCTTATAAGCTAGGGTCAGATAGAAGGGGAGGAGGTCCTCCCCTATCAGGGGACTAGGGAAAGGGCATAGGAGAGAAGAGGGAAAGTGGGTGAGGCTGGGAGGAGACAAGGGAGGGGAGGCTTTAGGGAGGCTACAAAGTGAATGCATTGTAATAAATAAATATGTAAATAAATTAATTAAAAAAAGAAAGGTAGCTTGATGGAATTTCATGGGTAGAGTCGGGTGCTGCTAAATACCCAGGAATTCCCAGACTACTCATCCCCCCCCACCCCAAAGTCCTAAAATCCCTCTAATTACCTAGTGCAAACTTCATTCCTTCCAGGCTGGAAAACCCAACTGAGGTACTGGAGGGCCTCATTTGGTACCAGAACTCTTAGGATCTGGATTTTGTTTAAAATGTAGAGTCTGGGCCAGTAAGTGTTTTAGTGGGTGAAGGCACTTGCTGCCAAGCTGGATGATGACCTGAGCTTGACCCTCAAGGCCCCTATAGTATAAGGAGAGCTGACTCCTGCAGCTTAATCTCTGACCTCCACATGCACACCATGGCATGCATGGGCAAACATACACACACACACACATACACACGTATGCACACTAAAATATGATATAAAAGCTCTGTTTGAAACATAGACTGCCATGCTTTAGAATATGCATACATTGTGGAATGGCAAACCTGAGCTAATTAATCAACATGTTGTTGATACAGTTGCCATGAGATTATGTTCTTTGGAATGCTGCATTTGGTGCCCCGCAAAGGGAGAGGCTTGTTAACCAGAGTGTGGCCTGGATTCACACAGGACTGTGGTCATCTGTTCTCATTTTTCTGATGTTACAAGTTGAACAGAACTGGAGTGGCTGCCAAACCGACGACTCAGGAACCCTGAGTTTCTTTCCCAGAAACCCTGAGTTTCATAAACAGTCAAATCACTCAGGCCAGGAGCTTCCAGGGCAGCCACCCCTCCCCCCCACGGCAGGGGACGGTCTCATTAGGACTGCAAAAGATGCCTTGGCACAGAATGACCAACCTGCATCCAGAAACAGAAGCAACCCCAGAACAGGCAGGCCCCTGGAGGCCCAAGGCCAAGTCCCATGGACCACTCCTCAGGCCTGCGAGGACCTGGTTCCCTCTGTTCCCCTCCTCCCCTCAGGCAGGAAGCCGGATAGGCAGATCTTTAGCTCTGAGGAAGGCTATATTCAGGGCCATGGAGCCTGCTTTTCTGTACAAACCCGGAGTCAGAGATGCTGTCTTTCATGGCAGAAGCAAGATGGCCAAAGCCCATGTGAACAAACCCTGATTCTTATACTCCTGCAGGGCTTCTGTGTCCACATCTCTGCCACTTACTAAAAACAGCTCACAAACCCCTCCTGTTTCCAAGATGTCCATGTATGTGTCTCCAGCAACCCATAAGTGTCACTCACAAGAACCCGAATACCATTCCCCTGAAATGCCCTCATCAGGGAGGACATGACCTTTCCAACCTCTGGGACAGTGGAGACCTAACTCAGCATGACTCACCAGCAGCACAATCAGCCTCCTTTCATTCACACTGACCATGTATTATGTGCTCCTGGGCACAAAAGCCAGTCTTAGCTGAGCGTGGTGATGCACACTTGTAATCCCAGCACTCAAGGAGGCAGAAGCAAGCAGATCTCTGTGAGTTCGAGGCCAGCCTGGTCTACAGAGCAAGTTCCAGGACAGCCAAGGCTACACAGAGAAACCCTGTCTCCAAAAACAAAAAGCCAGTCTTGTGCACTCTGCCACTGAGGGCATCTTCAGACCTTCTCTTATGAGGCAGAGTATCAGTCTGGCTTAGACCCCAGGCCAGCCTGCAGTCACTATCCTTTGGACTTTGTCTCCTGAGTGCTGGGGTTATAGGTGTGTACTACCACAACTGTCCTAACCAGCCTTTCATAATCCTGACCTTCCTTTTTTCTAACTTGAGCCTGTAATGACACCTCTCCTGACTCCATTATTCTCTTTCTCTGAAATGTTCTGTCCCCACTGAAAAGATGTGATTGGAAGTCAGAGCCTTCTCTAGATAAGTTGTTAAATGAAACACATTTGTAGCTTTACTGTCCAGTTTTGTATATGATTTTAAATTTAGTGTGGAGGGGTATATCCATGTGGGTGGGGATGCAAGTATCTGTGTGTGTATGTGTGGGGTGCATGCATGTAACTAGGTGTGTATGTGTGGATGCATGTGGGCAGGAGGCCTCAGTGCTATAATTCACTGAGCCATTTCACAGGCCAACTCTTGTACAGTTTTGATGAAGGCCCTGCTAGCCTGCGTAGCCCACCTTGAGCATGGAGGGAAAGCCCCTGATAGAACGCAGATCGTGGCAAAGGGGTGGGAGACCTTGCCTTACCAGAGGGTGAGTAGATGTGTACTCTTAGGCCTCCCCTCTCCTGGCCCTGCTGTGTTAGACGCTATGACTAATATGGGGCTGAGTTCTCTTTAGAATTTATCTAGCTTCGATAAATTCTCTGCTTGAGATCTTATGGCTCTCTCCAAGCTCACACACAGCTAGAGGCCAGAAGCATTCCATGATAACTCAGCCTCGTGGCTTTATGTGGGTCCTTTCATAAGTACTTGCTTTGAACAGGTGGCCCTGTGCCTGACACTTATGTTCCCCATCCTGGACCCCAGTAAAATCAAGTGCCTGGGTCCAAGCCTTCATGACCACAGCTCGTTGACCTCTGTGTGCATGGCTTGGGTGGGCTATACACCATGGGAAACCATAGTAGCAATATCTTTGTTTCTATGACTGTCTCCTAACCACAGCAGGGTTAGGAGACAGTCTCTGCAGTTCTAAACGGAACCAATGTCTTCACAGAAGAAAGAAATTACACAGAAAGCCACAGGCTTGAGGAGCTGCCAGGCTCAAGGAGGCCAAAGGCTGCCCAGGGAGCACCTCTCCAGTCTCTGCCCTCCAGGAACAGAGGCTGCTGCCAGGGAGCTCAGCGGCTTTCAGTCACAGACACACGTATCTGGCAGCACGCAAAGGACTGCCATCAAACCAGCACCAAGACATTCCTAGTCCAGAAAACAACGGGGAGGAGGAAGCAGCTATTTTCAGAGAAGTCTCCTCCAAGCCTCCACCCCAGGCCAAAGAGGATCTCAGGCACCCAGACCTGAAGCACTGACAACAGGCTTGCAGCCTGTTCAGTTCCAGCTGAAGGAATGGTCCCTACATTCAGGGACAGGGAGGGTCATGCTCAGAGAACTGGAGCCTGCCTAGGCACACAGCTCAAGCACTGTGCCCTCTCCCTTCAGGAGCAAAGGTCTGGGGGTGAAGTGCCACTTAAATAAACCTTGGTCTTCCTCCCACCAGGCCAACTGCAGGACAGTCAGTAGAGCCAGACTGTCCCCCAGATCTCAAGAAAGCATGAGGGTCCTCTGCACCAAGTCCCAGAAGTGCAGCCCCCATTTCCTCTCCCCACAGCCACCAGTAATCAAACAGAAAACATCTGAGTCGAGGGGACAGAAACAGAAAACATGGTCATATGTTTTCTGGCAATCTGAACAGAGACCAGAGTTTGGCTACTAAGTCACAATTTTACATTACCATGATTTATTAGACAGGAATCAGCTTTTCAACACAAGTCATGCTCACCATGCCCCACCCCGCAGGAAGGCTTCGGGAGTCAGGGTAGGAAGGGATGGGTTGCCCACAGAGGCCCCAACCTAAGCACTGAGCAACTAGCAAGCCTAATGCCCAGGAATCTGAGCAACAGTGTATTCTACTGCCACTGCCCAAATGACCCCTACAAGGGGAGGAAGACCAAATAAATAGTCAATAAATAATCAAGGCTGGCCTTTTCTTCCACTGGGATCTCAGCAAGCCACTGGCTGGGCTCTGTCCTAGCTAGCTCTGGTAACTCGGGCAAGAATATGAAATTCCTACTCACTCTCTCAGAGGGGTAAGGCATGGTCTGGAGTGTCGGGGGGTGGGTTCTCCTAGACTGATCCTCTGTGCTCTGCAGTCTCTGTCTGTCACTGTGCCTCACACAGAGCCATATGAGCACGGGGACAGAGGATCTCAGAAACCAGAGAGTCATAGTGCCAACAGTACCCCCCAAACATCACCCGTGTCTGGCCCCCAGCCTCAATCCCAAATCTCTTCAATGCCATTGAGACCAGCTCTGGGATCTGCCCTACCACAATCCAGCGAAGAGTGTGGTGTCCTGACAGGTTCTGGGGAGTGAGTGGATTATATACAGCGGGAGAAGAACATGACTAGAACATTCCAAAGACACACCACCTCCCTGCCATGCTGAGTGACTTCACTGCTACAAAAAGCCAAACACAGAGGCTTTGATCTAACCATACTGGGGTTTGGTGTGTTTCTTTAGGACATCAGCATCTCCCAGGAATGTCACATATATAGAAGTGCTGGAAACTTAAAGAACAATCCACTCCAGAGCTGGAGAAGGCCTGTGACCCGGATCCAACATTTCAACAAGGTGGAAAAAAAAAAGAGTTGAAAAGCTTGGAGTATTCTGGGCCATTGTGCCTTCTCCACAGAGATGTATGTCCTTTCTGGGACTGGGCTGAGTCCAGGCTTCTGTCCCCTGGATGGAAACAGTTCCCAGCAGATCTAGCTTCTCAGCCAAGGTCTGCTTGGAAGAGAGAGAAAACTACCAAGTGTGAGGACTTAAGCACAAGTTGGCCCCTGCAGTGGCCTGACTGACCACAGAGCTGTTCCAAAATGCTGGGAACACAGGGGAAGCTGAAACCAGGCTGGCTCCAGGCGTGTGGATCCCACAGCGCTGCTAGGAGAGCACAGAAGGGTCAGGCTGAGGGGCGGGGCCAGTGGGAATGCAGGGTCTCCGGGGTCATCAAGGCCGGGCCATCTGCAGCGGCGCATCTGAAAAGGGCACCACAGTAAGGGTCACCACCTAGACATCCCTTCACCTTCCCTCTCCCTGGAAAGCTCCCTCAGCCTACTCCTGTTCCTCCCCATCACCTCCCTCCGTCGAATCTGAACTCTCACTACCCATGGCTAGCCTCAATCTACAGATGGGGCTCACCCACACCCTATCCCCACCTGCAGTCTGGCTAGCAGAGTCCTTCATTTCTCGAGCTAAACAAACTAACTCCTGAGTCCAAAAGAAGCCCCTGTGATGGTCCTGGTCGCCTTCCCTCCACCTCGGGCCCTTCAGATCAGTCTCTCCCTTCAGTACCTGAGGTCAGAAGGCAGCTGGTCGCTCCCAGTGGTCACTCCCACAGGAAGCGCACGTACCAGATGGTCTCGTTCTTCAGTTGTGGCCCAAACAGGGGGTTCAGCTGGGCCAAGATGGCGATGAGCCAGCTGCCAGGGACAGCAGAGTGAGGGGTACTGGGTACAGAAGGGACCCCTCATACCCAGCATACCAAGGGAGAAGAACTCAGCTACTCTCTCTTTCAAAGAGCATGCAGCTATCAGGGCGTGCAAGGTCAGTGTCCTGGGTGGCACCGGGAATGGGTTCAGGATTTGTGGATTTCAACGTGCATTGATTTGATTTTCTGTAAGTACATAATGTCCCTAAGCTGGGCCTGGACCCTTAAGCAGCCACCCCAGCACTGACACACACTCCTGTGCTTCCCCCTAGTGGTTCTGCACTGGCTCTACTATAATCACTAGGGCATTCCTCAGCAGTATGATGCCCTGATTTCTGTGTGAATTTCCAAGTCTAGAGTGGAGCATGAAAGGTGGGTTTGAACAACCAATCTGGAGGATTCTCTTGCCCAATTAGGAGCAGACGCTACTGAGCTGACCCAACTCCATGTGTCTCACAGCTCAGCTGGGGGTACCACAAAACCTACGCAACTGTCACCCGAGAGGCTGAACCAGACCCAGCTCTGGTGGTCACCACAGCAACCCCCCCCCCCCCCCGCTCCTGGGAAAAGCAATACTCACAAGAGGTAACAGCAGACGGCAGTAGCTACCAGCATGGTGATGATCACCCTGTAAGAGCAGAAAGGGAAAAGCAGTGTTGGCACACGGAGAAAGAGCTCCCTGGGTCAGCCTTCCTGGTGCCTCCTGGTCCACTCTGAGTAAGAATTACACGGTGAAGCCTAAGAACATCAGAGGTCAATGACATCTAAACTATGTTGTAAAGCTCTCCCTTCTCCCTCTTAACGCTGGAGAAGGCTTTGTCCAAGCTTCATTTGTGACAGTCCACTGGAGAATAGCCTCAAAATTCACATCAAAGAAAACAACGGAGCAGGATACTGGGCAAGAAGCAAGGGAAAAACTACTGTTGACTGGGATGTTAGAGAGAACACAGGGGCTCTGTACCCACTTAGAGAAGGCCAGAGAGAGGCTTACAACACAGCCAAAGGAGCGCACCAAGACTTTCAGGAGACATGATATGATTACAAAGTAAAGATGTGGAGCCCAGTTTAAATCCCCTTTAAAGATATTTATTTCTATTTTCACTTACATAGGCATGTGTTTGTATGTGGGTATGTGAACATGTGTGCTGGTGTCCAAAGGCCAGAGAGGGCCTCAGATCTCCTGGAACAGTAGCTAAAACAGTTGTGAGTCTCTCGATGTGGGTGCTAAACCCTGGTCCTCCAGAAGCCGAGTACTGCTCTGTTGAGCCATCTCTCCAGCTGCCTTAAGATTTGTAGGAATAAAGGTAAGCGCCATCTGTCTGTACCTCCAGTTTAGGCTAAACCTAATTCCACGGCAGCACCCAAGTCCTTTGAGGTGACGCTGAGCAGATTAGTGCCAGAGCCCTTCCTTTAACAACATCACCAGGTAGTCGGGACCACCCCTGACTGTGCACTGGACAGTCTAGTGCTGAGACAATGGACATGTGGGCAAAGTATGAGGGTTTCGTGACTGAAGCTAACAGAGGAGGGACTGGTAAATGCAGAAAGCTGCTAGGAACCGTCCAAAAAGGAGCCATCTAGAACCATCCAGCACACACAAGGTGCCCTGGACGCTGCTTAGGGCAACCCTCAGGCCAGTCTTAACACAGCAGATGTTGCCTCCGTCCCTGTTTCCTTCCTTGAGGAAGCTGAAGCCTGGTATTTGCCCCAGCGTCACACAGATAGCAAGGAAAGCGCGTTGGTGCCCATCTGCGGCCTTTACCGATCGCACGGGGTGAGGGGGTGAGAGGGGTTCTACCGTCTACAAAGGTAGCCTGCTTGCACCTCACTTCTGAATCTATCCCTTCACCCAACCCTCCGGCCTGTTTCCTGGATGCTGCGCCCCGGGTGCAGAGATCTGGAAGAAGTCATGGAGAGGCGCTCCTGTGAGAACATGAATTTCCCGGTAGCAAGTGAGAGTCCCAGCTTGAAGAGGGGAGCCCAGCTAACGGACAGGGGAGGGTCAGCAGGGAATTGAGGCCTGCTCGCCTTTCTTACCCGCGGTTGGGTCCTTTGGGCACAAACCAGGGCCCAGCGATGCCGATGAGGCCCCAGAACGTGGTGAAGATGATGACAGGGAGGGCAAAGGAGTGCGCTGTCATGGCTGGGAGCAAGATGCTCAGATGGGATGTCAGATGGAACAGCAGACTCTCCAAGCAAGTGCACGGTCCCGGCAGAGGGCAGTGAGCATGCGCAACGGGATCCCAGTGGCAGAAGCCCTGGACCAAGCAAATCGGCGCTAGCGCAGCTCTGAACCCGGTCCGCCCGGGAACGCAGCCTGCTCATCAGCTGTCACTCAGGACCAAGGGAGGGACTTCCGAGAAGCCTTTTCCTTGATTGGCTGAGTCGGGTTTGCTCTGTCGCAGGTGGTTGCAGGCTTGGGTTTGCACTTTCCTTTCGTATTTCCTTTAGGATGTGGCGGGTCACATGTTGTGCTTGGGCAGCCCAAGGTGGCTGGGGACAGGGGACGGAGAACCGGGACACGTTTGGAGGAGGAGACCCAGAGCGGGTTTTCGACCAGAGGAGCGCACGTAGCTGAGAAACCACTGACTTGGCCTCCCGTCTTTCAACCATTTTTAAGTTGCCCGCAGTTGGTCGCAGGCACAAAGGAAGCATTCGGCAAGTGTCAAATTTAATAGTTTCTTCAGCAGAACAGGAAGGGTCCTCCTTGGGCTTTTTGGTCCCATATCTCCTCTCTTTTGTGGAAAACAGTGGGATCTGTTGATCTCTACCCTCTGCAGAGATCCTTTCTATAGAGAACAGTGGCTTCAGGAGACATGTTTGGCAGCAGGTCCTGCGATGCAGCTGACCAGGGAAGCTAGAGGTTGCACCGCATGGGAAATTGGTCAACGCACACTGTGTGCTTGCCCATGTATTGCCAGTGACGTGCTCTTAGCTATCCAGAGCAGACACAGGTCACAGACACCTTCCCCTAGTTAAGATTGTTTTATTCATCTTGTCAAATTTCATGCAAGTTGGAGGTGAAGAAAGGGTGGTATACAAAGGTCTCAGGTGAAAAAAGCCAAGCTAGTTGTGGTATCATGTGATAAAATACTATTGACTGGATTTGTCAAACAACAACAAAAACCCTTGTTACTGCCCAGTGTGATGACATGCCTGTAACCCCAGCAAGGTGAAGTCACTGTCTTGTGTCCAGGGGGAGACCAATGGGAGTTTCTGGTTGGCTTTGGCCGTACTGAGCATCTAGCTGTGGTTCTCATCGAGTTACCCTCTGACCCCCACACATCCATCCATCATGTGTGCCTCACAAACACACATCATAGACACAAAAATGTATGTGATTTTTAATGTTTCCAGACCCTCCCTGGGTATCGAGAGGATATCAAACCTCACTGCTATAGGCCTGTCTCAATTTCTTTGTAGCTATTGGGGGGAGGAGGGGGACAATTTGTCTGTAAGACAAGCTTGGCTGTTTCCCAGTGGTGTGTGCTACTGCCAAAGCAGAGGTGCTCTGCAGATCTGAAAGAGAAAACAAGCTCAGAGTGAAGGCAAAGCCTCCCCTCAGCATGGTGAACTTTGCACTCCCTAGAATACCCACGTGGAGCTCGGGGGAGGGGTACAGCCCACCTGGGAGCTGGAGGGGGAAGCCACATCAGCATAGCAGTCATTCTTGAGAGGTGTGCAGCAGCTGGGAACAGGTCTTACATTTCACTGGGAGCCACCACTAAAGCCTCACACCCCCAGCCTGCCGTCTGCAAACACACACACTGCCTTTGTGGTAATCGGTACAAAGAAGGACGATAGAGGCTCATCTTACACTAAGGAGAAAGGCATCGTGGAAGGCCTTTCAAGACTGTTCCACAGCAAGGTAGCCCAGGCAGGTGGGCCTTGTTCTTGTTCACAGAACTTGACAGCCAAGAGCAAACACTCGGGTACTCTGTCCACCCATCTTCATAAGGGACTCCATGACGGTTTTCCCCACAGACACATTTCATGGTTTTTCTGTAGGAAGTCCCGAGCTGTGGTCCAGTGGTGGCAGCAGGGACACAGGCTCCCTGGGACATACCCTGTGGGTTAGTCTTCTCATTGCTCTGACAAACTGAAGGGTTTCTGATGGCTCCATTTCACCGTGGTGGGAAGACTCAGTGGCAGGAGCGTGGGTAGTGGTCACATTGCAGCCATAGGAGGCAAAGAGAGATGAACACTGCAGCTCAGCTTGCTTTTCATTTCGTTCAGTTTGGGATCCCAACCCATAGAACGGTGCTACCCATATTTAGGTTGTTTCTTCTGCCTCACTTAACCCAATATAGACGTGCCCAGAGATGTGTTTCCTAGGTGATTCTAGATCAAGTTGACAGTGTTGTATCACACTCTTCAAGGTGGTGCAGTGACAGCAGGGAGCATTAGTCCACTGCGCTTACCCGAGCTCCAGGGGACTTCAGTGTTCTTGGCCCCATGGGGTCACTTCTGTGAGTCAGGATGCTGAGTCACACTTAGCCCCAGCTGTGCCAAAGACTACAGAAGGATGCTGGGACTACAGAAGGAGGAAGATACTGAAGGGAAGTTGCTGCTTTGCCCTGGTTATGAGACTACAGCTGCGCTGCCTTCTCACGGGGCTTGACAGCCATGTCAGAGAAGAGCACAGACAATCACAGAGGCAACTGATACCCCTAATAATTCTGTGGGTCGAGAACCCAAGGCCAAACTTGACCCTGGCTTCTCTGGGTCACTGGAAAAGCTGGCCAGCCTGAGCCACTGTGATAAGAACTTCAAGAGCTATACACACATGGCTTCCATAACACAACCCGGGAGAGAGGACCTTCTGTGTCTCCATATGGAAGAGGCCTTCCATCTGATCCAAGGGGACCTCTGAAATCACAGGAGGACCCTAGATGTAGGGTGGACATACCAAAAACACAGGCAGTTTCTCCTCTCCACCCAGCCCCATGAAGCCTGAACACCAGCAAACAGCTGCTGGGAGGTCTTTGTCCCCAAGTGAGGCTGGCGTTCCATCTATGGCAGATGCATAGTCCCCTACAGAACCACAAGCCATGAAACACTTCTGCCATAGTGACTTTTCTTGTGTTGTTTGAGATAGGTCTTCCATGCCTGTGATTACAGGTTTATGCCATCATGCCTGGCTCTTTCCGCTGTAACAGGGGCAGATGATGGGCTCTAGGCAAAAGTACATCTGCACAGGAGCCCCTGACATCTGCCTGGTCTATGGAAAATGCTAGATGTGTCACTTTCAGGCACCCACTCTAAGTGCAGAAGTGAGCGTACCTTTGGGTAGTGAGGGTGGTAAGAGTGATGAAGACAGGCAACACTCAGACAGCCGCGTGTGGTGGAAAGTTTCAGTCTCTTTAAAACCTCAGTTATGTTCTATAAGCGTGGTTTTGATTTAATCCCAGGTGTGGCTATGGGGCTGATTCAGATGGTCCACAGCAGCAGGCTGTTTGCCTCGTGCAGGCTCTGAGAGCCTCTTGCTGCTCTTTGCCAGCAGCAGTTTATTTCTGAGGACTCTGAGAGAGAGTAAATGCCAGAGCCCAGGGAGTGTTGGGGGTCTCTGAGAAAGACGAAGGCTGCTGGTGCCCCTCCCCCACGCTGCTCCTGGTTGCTGTTGTCTGCAGTTTGACAAGAAGAAAAACTTGAAGATGTCCTGAAATGAAGATTGGACTTGCCCCAAGGACCCTAACCAACAGGAAGTAGCAAAGAGGACTCTCCCCTCTCTGCCCCTCTCCCCAGAAACCTTCTTTCTCTCCTACCTGGTGTTGGAAGGGGTAAGGGGTGGAGAAGGGAGATAGAGGCATAAGAAATGTAAAAAAAAAAAATCGTTTTCAAAAGTACCCTAACAGCCCAGTGAGAGCCCAGTGGGTACCAGTATGGGAAAGCCTTCTTGGGTCTGAAGATTGTGTTTACCCACGGGAAGACCCACACTGAGGAGGCTCTGTCTCAGAGGCCCCAGCAACAGGCTGCGACACCTGGAGGGTGCACCAGGTAGCTGCACCCTGGGTTCCCCTCACACGTGAAGCCGGCAGCGGAACAGCTGGTCCCCAGGCTGTTCACCTGTTCACCACCCTCACCTTCCAGCATGTTCCTTGGAGAAGCTACCCTGCTACCTGGCAGGTGCAGCCTTCTCTGGGAGCTTTCCTGCTAAATCCTCGGAAGGCCTGGAGGACTCTTCACACCCCGGTGGGCTGCCTCTAACTTCGTAGCCACACTGCTCTAGCTCAGAAAGTCTCACGTGCTGTTGCTTCCAAGCTCTTTAGCGTCACTGAAAATCACACACGTGCAGATGTGGCAGTCTCCTGGCGGAGGTTTGGTAGCATCTGAGACCCTGTGACACTCTGCTCCATCCTGCCCAGAGGGCTCGTGACAGACACCTGACCCCTGGGCAGGGCTGCAGATGGCATCCTGAAGTGGTACTTCAGGAATTCTGTTGGATGGTATCACGGCTTTGGCACTGCTGGTGTAAATGGGTGATTTTCCCTTGAAAGCCTGTTTTTTTTTAGATGAAGTCCTCTGATAGATACAATGTGGGGAGCAATAGTGCGCATGGAACACTTGATTCAATCCGTGCTCTTCCCCTCATCTCCATCTTCTCATATTCTTGGCTCACTCAGGGTTCAGGGAGAAAGGAACCATAAAGACAGTAATATAGTCAAAATTTGCTTTATTCAAATAGCAAAAGCTAAGACTTAAACATGGCCTTTAAATCTAATTTGTACATCCTTAAATCCAGGAGGCCAGAGCATCCTGGACTAGTCATCTTTGTTCCTGGCTACAGGGGTGTCAGTGTGAGGGAACTGGCGACCTTAATACAGTCCTGACCACACTCTGCACGCAGGGACTTGACCTTTGTGGTACAAGTTCTGGAGGTGACTCTGCTCTACTGTGTTCAGCTGGCCAGAAGCTGAGTTTCCTCATGCCCCCAAGTCACTATGGCTACTGAATCAAAGTGCTGAGTACAATGCTGGCCACTTGGAATAGAAGCCCAATCGGCACTAGTCATCAAGGAAGGGGATCAGTTATCAAGTGCTACGAAGAGAACAGGCAGGAGCCAGGGGGAGGTGCCCAAGCCTTAAATCCCAGCACCTGGGAGCAGAAGCACATGGATCTCTGTGAGTTCAAGGCCAGCCTCATCTATATAGCAAGTTTCAGGGCAGCCAAAGCTGTACAGAGGCAGACAGGTGGAGTGGGTTGCTGGGTGTCAAGCATGTGAAAAAGGGCAGGGAAGGAGGGGGAGGCCAGGACTGAGACCAAAGGGGTACTGCCTCCTCCTTCTCCCAGTGACCTCTGGCTTGTTTTCCCCTGAGGCAAAACTAGATGTGCCCAGTGAAATGCAGCCACTCGTAAGAGCAGCACAGGACCAGCCTGAGCATAAAGCTGCAAGGTGAGGGTGCTTACCATGTGTCCACCTTGAGAGCCTAAACAAGAATATTGCTTCTTTGACTTGAGCTGGCAAAGAGGCACTGGGGAGTACTTGCTCCCATCAACAAACAAAACAATAGCAACAAAACCCAAAACCTTGAGTAGGCAAACCCCCAGGCTAAGTAGCCTGTTCTATGCAGCACACCTACCTGGAGTTTCTAGCAGACTTAGCCTAGAAACACACTGCTTCACATCCGGAGGTGACCTCAGGGTGCTGGTTTGGGAAGGACAGGGTGCTGCCCCACCTGGTAGCCACCTCAGCTCTCTAGACCTCATTCCAGAAACTGTGCCTACATCACTCACAGGACTGGTGTCTTGCTGAGGGGATTTTTTAAGGAAAAGATGCCGTGGCAGAGGCACTTGCTGGAGCCATGTGGATGGAGACCTAGACCTCCACCCTGACCTGGCAAATCCCTGGACTCTGAGAAGACTTTGCCTGGGCCACCTCCTAGATCTGGGGCCCCTAGCTGGATGGGGGCCTTTTCTTGAGCTGGAAAACCATATACTGAACACCAAGGCTAAATGCTGAGGCGGAGAGCCATGGGGCCACATAATGCTGAGGCTCCTGGGCGCAGAACTTAGTGTTCAACACCTGCTGGAAGGAGTGGGTAGTGGCTTGGTCAGAGGCTGTGTGCTTATGACACAGAGCAGCGGCCTGCCCATTCAAAATGAGCAGGAGACAGAGGCAAGGGCCCTTCCATTGGGTAATTCTCCAACCCAAAGCCAAAGAAGGCCGAACCTGGACAGATCATCCATCCTAACCAACAGGCCTTTCACTGAGCCTGCAAGGCCAGGCTGCCCTGGAAGGAGCAGAGCTTCAATTCATAATACAAGGAAAAAGGGGAGAGGACCCAAAGGCCTAGTTTTAGGAGGCCCTTCTATGAGAACGGAAGAGGCCGTTAAACCAGAGGACACCCAGGAAGGAGCTGGGGAAGGTTCTGAGAAAATACAGCTGCCGAGCTGGTTTGGGGACATTTAACAAGCTGTGGTGCTTCTGAGCAGTCTTCAGGGCATTCTGCAGAGGGTGGTACACCTGTCCTGTGGACAGGACGGAAGGACGGCACCACTGCCTGCAGTAGGACTCTAGCGGCAAAGCTGATACAATACCTTTGCCACTGAGGACCAGCAGCGTAGCAGCAGCAAGTGCTCTAGGCAAGCCCTGTTCTCCAGGACCTTGACATTCCCGCTGACTACTGCCATAGCTATAGAGAGCCAGCAGGCACTTGGATTCCCTGTGGCAACCACATGAGGGGTGAAACTGAGGCACAGAGAAGAGGAAAGGATTAACCATACACACATTGTCTGCAGAATAGTTGGTCTGGATTCCAGGCCTCCCAACCCCTACCTGTTGTGCACAGTGTACCAGGGTTCAGAGGTGGGGAGGGAATACCAGGCTCCCTTCAGATGAAGCATGTCTCACTCTGGCGGAGCTGTGGTGAGACCACCTTTCTCAGATGATCTGTGCAAAGGACCCTTAAGGGAGGTCTTGAGGGGTAGGGTCTCTCATTCTACTGCTTGAACCTTGGCAGAGGTCCAGAATGGCCAATCTTGGGGACTTCTGCAGCAGGCCAAGGTCCCACCATCAAATGGCCTTCCTCATAGACCACCTCCCATTTGTGCCAGGGATGCAGAGAGCTGGGGTGCTCCTTTCACCCACCACCACCCCTCTCCCACTTTGGTAAGGCCCTCTGCCACAAGAATATGCGTGGGATGAACTCTCTCATGGCAATTCTTTCTCTGGGCAAAATGGACTTGAGGTAAGTGCCTCTCTGGCATGCTTTTGCACTGGGAAGCGCTGCTAAGCCTTGAGGGTCTTGCTTTTGGGGGATGTCCGCTTCAGCCCTCTGTCACTGTCCACATTCTGGGCCTATAAGGTATCCTGCCAAGACAGGCTAGACTCTTCAGAGAGCCTCTCTCCACAATCAAGGAGGCCCCAAAGCCTCGTCCAGGCTACTACTCTTCAGGAGTGCGGGGCCTTTGAGATGGGATAGAGTCGAGGAACCTTCACCATGTGATCCTTCTGGACCTCGTGGCTCCCCGGATGGGGTGATTTCTGGGCAGCCATGGAGTCCTCCTTACACAGTGCTGCACCCCTCTCCTTCCTGAGCCCTGTGCCTGTGGAGGAGACAATGGTGAGCACACTAAGCAGACATGACCGCTTTCCCCACCCCACGTCTAAGTGTGGTTAGGCAACATTCAGAACCGACTGGACGGGCCAGCCCTGTATCCTGCACTACTCACCTGCCTGCTCTGCTTGGTCTCTTCCCCCAAGGGCAAAGGACTGGGTTGGGGGTCCCCTGTCCTCAGGGGACTTATGGAAATGTCAGGAGGTCCTTTTGGTTACCACAATTGGGATACAGATACTGGTATTCCAGAGGGGAATTGATGGGCTAGAGACCAGGGACCTGCAAGCATCCAGTGCATAGGCTCCCACTGCAAGAATGTCCACAAGGCCTGCAGCATCACATACAGCTTGCTGCTGTCTCCATTGCTTCCTCGTGGGTACCAGTCTCATGAGCCCCATGGAGCGGACAGCTCGTCCCCAAAGCACTGCTGCCCCCTCACCCCTGTACAGACAGCAGACCTAGAAGGCCGCTCTTTGCCATCACAGGGAAGGAGAGACATCTCCTACTTCCTGTCCATTTGTGGTTCCAGGGGCCTTCAGCCTTCCTGCAGAACCTCAGTCACCCCAGACCACTGCCCAGGCCACTGCCCAGGCCCACAGGCTCAGAGGTAAAAACATAACAGTGGGAGAAGGAAGGTTATCAGCTGGAAAAGTGGCCAGAGACAAACCCTCTCTGTCCCTGCTGAGCAGTGTGCACAGGCTTTTGTCTCCATGAGGACTGGAGGAGGGGGAGTTTCCCACTGGGCTATACCTGCCCTCTCATAGAATACTACCCCACCCTCAGGCCGGTGGGTAACAGAAGGCTCCCTGTCTGTTTTCAGGCTCCTCTGCTCCAGGGATTCCCAAGTGAAATCCCTCTATACACCGCTTCCTTCTCAGCCACCCTGACCCTCCACTCTCTTCTCTCCTGAAACCCTGCTGCCTGGCTCAAAGTCAGGCCAGGCCAGCTTGGAACACGACGCCATCCCTGCCTGACACCTGCAGCCCTTGATTTTAATTTCCAGCTTCACCTTCACACCATGTGCTCTGCTGGCTAGACTGCTGTGTATTAACGCTTTCCTAGATGAAAACACACCACCAGGATGCTGGCTTGCAGGGGAGCTTCACCTGAACTGGGACAGACAACTCCAAAAGTGCATGCTCTTTCCACTACGCCTGCTGCCCTGAGGCTCTCTCTAGCTGGGTCACATACTCCTCCAGGACCATTCTGTCTCCAGTTCCTCCCGCAAGTGGCTCTGCAGGGAAGAGCAGAGGAGACACGTCCTGCTTCCCCTCTCCTCGGGGACACTGGGGCCCACCATTCCTGTGATAGTTCTCCACACAGCTCAGCGGGGACAGAGGTGTGCTGGCCAGTTGTCCAGAGCCAGTCACCTTCCTACCGCTCCCACTGTTGTTTTTTACTTCTGAGCCTTGGTCCTTGGCAGTGGCCTCTAATATCAGGGGTGATGGATGGCCCCCGTACCACAGATGGAGCTCTCCTCGAGTCCCTCCTTTGTAGGCTGGCGTGCTCTGACTCTGGCTCAGTGTGGGACTGGGGACATAAGGGCTCTCACTGTGCCCCACGCCAATGATTTTGTGCACTTACTGGCATGGGAGTGGGCAGAGGCGTGGATGTGGCTGAAGCGCCGCCCTGAAGAGGTCAGGTACCAGTGCTGGATGGCAGGCTGGGGGTCGTACTCTGCAACTGCTACGCCATTCACTGCCGTCATCATGAGTGTGTCGAGCACCTCATTGGACAGCTTGGTCCTCTCGTCGGTCCTAATCCTGTTCATGGCCTTGAACCCCCGTTCACAGCAGGAGGTGGAGATGGGCACACTGACCACCACAGCCATGAGCTTGCTCAGCAGAGGGAATCGGCAGTGCTGAGTCAGGGCGTTCTTACACAGCTCAGAGAATGGAAGGTTCTGGGTAGCTGCTTTCAAGCCCAGCCACTCCTTCAGCAGCGCTTCCTCGCTGTACCCCATGGGGAGGGAAAGCTCAAAATACCTGGCAAGACTTAGAATCTCATCGTTCCCAAAGCAGGCCAGTTCAGTCCCGCTGGGCCAGGCCATGGTGTCTAATGCCTCCATGTTCTTGAGCTGTGTGGGGCGGTCTGCATCAAACCTCTGCCGGAGGAACTCGATCCCAATCAGGATCATTCTGTCCCTGGCTGCCTGGAACCGCTGCTCTGCCATCTCCACTCTGTCCAGGAAGATGCCACGGAACTGCCCGTCTTGGAAGCCAGCACTGAACTCTTCTTCTTTAGGCCCTGCCTGTTGGCGGAGATTCTCCAGTGCCACGTAGGCACGTGCCAGGGTAGAATTCAGCTCTGTGACCAGCACAAGCTCCTTTTGGCATACCTCAGACAGAGGCTTGTAGATGCTCAGAAAATCCAAGAGGAAGTGGCAGAACTTGATGAGATGGGGGCCCTTAGTCAGCCTCAGCATGCCTTTGGCCCTCTGACCGATTTGGCCCCCAGCCTCCACCACACTCTGGAGGTGCCTAACCAGGGCCGGCCAGCTCACAATGAACACGTGCAGAGTGTGCCTTTTGCTGGCCACCCACCTGACGGTGTTCAAGTCCTTCAGGCGGAGGATTTCCTGCTCCAGTAGGGCTGCAACCGCCTGCAGCTCGCCGAGCCTCTTGTTTGAGGACTGGTAAAACTTGAAGACGGTCCGGAGGTGCCGGTCGCACCTCCTCACCAGATCGATGCTCCTACAGGCGTCCACCACAGCCACATGCAGCTGGTGGGCCACACTGTGCAGAGGCAGCAGCTGAGGGATGATCTCCTGGAACTTTTCCACGAGGCCTCCCTTGCAGCTCAGCATGGCAGACCCATCGGTACCCAGACCCACTACCCAACCCGGCTTCCGGAAAGGGATGTCCAGCTCATCCAGGGCGGCAACGATGGTCTCAAAGTACCCATCCACTGTCTCGCTGGAGAGAGGGGCCAGGGTGATGAAGGACTCCTTCACCTCCAACTGCTTCAAGTAGCGCATGTATATCCCCACACAGGCCTGGCTAGGGGAGTCCGCGCAGCTGTCCAAGAGCAGGCTCACACACGGTGAGCTCCGGATGTCTCCTAGGATCTCCTTCTTCAGCGTCTCGGAGATGTACTTGATGAACTGGGTGCATGCGGTGCGATTCCGGTACTTGCCTAATAATGTGGTGCCAGTGCTCTGCAGGTGTTGCAAGACCTTCTCAAAGTCATTCAGAGGCCTGGAGTGGTAGGCAATGGAGTAGGCAGCACTGAAGAAGTGCTCCATGTTGGCCATGAGGTGGCTGGAAATCTCTGGGGTGAGGGCCGGCTGAGGGCTGTCATCTCTGATCTCCACAGTGTTGACACACAGCTTGTGTGCCTTACTGACCTCATGGTATTTTAAAGTTTCCACTTTAAAAGGCCCCGCGTAACCTTGGACCAAGCGGGACGACTTGTCATGGAGAGTTGGTCTTTCTTTGCAAACAGAGCAGAATAGCTTGTTCTCCTTGGAATCTATTACTAGCCAGGGGAACTGCCCAAACCATGACCTCTGAATGGAACGGGGCCTGTATGTTCTCTTAACGCTCCTAGGTCTGTCGGCTTCTCCTTCACACATGCTGGGAGGGCAGTGGGAGCTACATGTCTCTACAGAGGCTGAGTGAAGGATGGATTCTGTAGCTGAGGCCTGGGTTTGGATGTCAGCATCTCTCACTGCCACCATCTTCTTTTTCCCTTCGGAGAAATTAAATTATACTTGGTTTAGCTGTACCAAGCTCTGTGGTCTACCAGCTAAGACACCTGCATCGAGTAAGAGCCTCTTATGCAAAGCAGAGGAGCTGAACACAATCCTCCTTCTAGAGATTGCTGCTAGCCTCTACGAGCCCTTCCCAGCATTGCTAGTGAAGGCTTCCCTGGCTCCCTGAAGAAGAGACAGACCCTTGCTGCTTCTTTCACTGGCTTCCCTGCCTACTCACCCCGATAACCCAGGGCCACGAGCCAGCAGATGTGGATGAACTTAATCAGCCACCTAGGGGATAGACAGTAGTAGATAAACAGGCAACTTCAATCTTCTCGTGAAGCTTCAGGACCAAGTGAGGCTAACTCCAAGCGCCTTCATTTCCTCGTGAGTCTCAGAAAGGAGGCTAAGACTCAGAGTGGCTACTGACTAGTGAGTTAGAACTTGTAAGACATGGAGCTCTTACAGGCCACAGAGTTGTCACTGCTTTCCAGGAGGCAAGGAGAGGACAGGAGTGCTCAGAGAGTCAGGGCCACCCACTGCTCTTGTCCAAGCTCCCATTTGCCTCCCCACCCCAGCTCTGCCACAACTCCGCCAGCACTTCTGTTCAGTGGAGAACTTATTTTCTTCTGTACCCTCCCAGTCTAGACTGTTCTATAATCTCAGGTATGGCTACTTCCTCATTCATCTTGGTCTACCTGTAGCCTCATAACACAAGAGGTCCAGGATAAGCGTGGCTAAACTCAGGTTGCCTGGTTTCGCATAGCTACAAGTGTCTAATCTTGTACCATTTAGAACTTGATGGAGCTAGACTCACCCAGGAAGCGAATTTTCCCTGATGTTAGCCCATTAGGGCCCTTGATCCAGGGTGCAGCTCTCCGTTCCAGTTTTGTGATCAAGTCTGGTTTGGCAGCAGAAGGCTCTGTTGCAGAAATGAAGAGTCACTCTGTCACTAAGCTGGCAGAGCGCATCACCCACCACAAATGAGACCTGGCCCTGCAATGTGCAGGCACGGCTGGATTCTGTCCTTGGCAAAGGCAGTTAGTAGGACAGATTTAGAACATACTCATCTGAATGCCAAAGCAGGGCCCAGAAAGGCTGTAATTCTTAGCCAGGATAGACTACTTCTATGGCCAGCCATGGGAACCAAGAGCCAGTGAGATGCTTCCAGAAAGAAAGGGGCTGGGGGTGGGGGTAGGACAGAGAATAAAACAAAAGGAGAAAGATGCAGGGATGCAACGCAAAGCCTTATGCAAGAGCCTGAAGTTGCCATCAACAGCTGGCTATGTTTGAGCCCCACCCTCTATCACCTCAGCTGGCCTTTGTACAGGGCTAGCTGACATATCTGAACGAAAAGCCTCTGAAGTATCTACCATCTGTAAGGGAGCCTGAAATACGATCAGGAGGGTTGCTCGTTACTCTTTATTTCACCCAAAGGTGTGCAGAAACATTTTTTCTTATTTAATGTAAAATCCATTACTACCTCCTGTCATGCTTTTGTGTGTCTGTGAAGGTATGCAAACAAGGGCCAGCAAGGTGGCCCAGCGGGTAAAGGTGCCACTACACTGGATGACCTGAGTTCAAATCTCCCAGGAACCATATGGTGACAGGAGAGAAAATACTCCCAAAGTTGTTTTCTGACCTGTACATATATGCCATGGCATGCATGTACCTTGACATACACACACACACACTGTTAAAAACACATGTAAGTAACTATAGTTCTGAGTGCTTCTGGGAAGAACTGAAGGAGTGTTTACTCTTTGTGTCACTTGAATAGTCGTAGGCACAGCATAGATATTTGTGTGTGTGTGTGCACGTACGTGTTTACTTTTAATAAAAACTAAGTAGGTAAATGCGTGGCAGACTGAACAGATATCCTTGAAATGGATTTAAAAGAAGACTAAAGGAATAGCTAAAAGTACCAGCCCAGAGAAACCCTGTGCTAGATACACCAGGAGACAGAAGCTACGTAGAGCTGCACCACAAGGGAAGGCCAGGTGGTCTGCAGCACAGAACCCCAGACCAATTCTGGTGGGCCAGACTGGGGTGGGGTGTCAGGGAGTCACGAACAGAGCAGAGACATGGCCAGTGCTCTCTCAGAGAGCTAGAAGGCCCTTGCGACGCTCTCCAAGGAAACAGCACCATCTCAGAAGAAAGAGAAGAGAGGTTAAAAACACAGGAAAAATCTTCCAAGAGAATCTCCATTTGCTGGTTTTCACTCACAGGCTCAGGGGTACACTGCTAGACACTAAGCACCCTGGCTGGGCTTCTACCTTCTACACCAGTGACAGAAAGTGGTGGTGGTGGTGGTGTGTGTAGAGCTCAAACTGTCCTCCCTTCCCCTGCAAACACCAATGTATACTGACTTTTTAGTCTTTTCCATGACACACTCAGGTTACAGCTGGCCCTTTAGAGTATCACCTCCCCTTAAATGATTCCAGCCACGTACACAGTTTCTAATAGCTTTTAAGCAGTGTGTATGGGGGGGGAGGGTTAAACTAAAACAAAAGAAAGTATATAAAACAAATGTGCTGTAATGGGATGTTCTTCTACTTTTTATGAAGGTAGAAGAAGCGACAGTGAACGACAGGGAAGGTGTGAATGGGACAGACCAACTATCAGCTACCTGCTAAGGGGCGGGGGAGTACAAAGATTTAAAGACCGGAATCTCACACTGCTTGGACTTTTAAATGACCTTCTCTCACACATGGTGCCATTATTTTAATACCAACATGATGAACACAAATGTTTCCACTCAAAAAAAGGGAGTCCAACCAGTAACAAACATACACAATCAGGATTTTATCCGAGTCCAACGTACACTCAGTAGACAAAATAGTAGGATTCACTTTGGGCATTTACCATATAAATTACAACCTGGAGGCTGTTCTCATATGGAAAATATTACTGCCTATTTGCAGAAATGGTTTCAATATCATATCAAAACACACAGAAGACTTTCAACATAGGACAGTCCCTGGCAGACATTCAGACCACAGCAAAAGCAAATGCTGTTACTTCCAGATATAAGAATTGAGCTCGGTGCGGTGGCACACGCCTGTAATCCCAGCACTCAGGGAGGCAGAGGCAGGGGGATCACTGAGTTTGAGGCCCAGCCTGATCTACAACAAAAGAGAATTGAGAAAAAAAATCTTACCAAAAGAAAACCATGAAGCACTCCTATGTATGCAGATCATACTACTTTGAGATAAGATATAAAGAGCAGGCTTAAAAAATTAAAAGATAATGCAAAAATATGAAAGCAAACTGTTTTGATACTACAGGCTACTTTAAAAAGAAGAAAACCCAACTGTTTAATGTGTGTAATTATTTTATGTTTATCTGATATAAGGTCTTACTCTGTAACCCTCGCTGGTCCGAAACTCCGTATGCAGCATGGCCTCAAACTCACAGTGAGCTGCCTGCCTCAGCCTCCTGTCCAGCTTACATGCAATTTTGACACATGAAATTCCCCTGGGCCTTGCTGCCTAGCTGTATGGTTGTGGTGCACAGCACAGGCGCCCAGACCTGGGGGACAAACACAAGTCCTCTGTCTCCATGAGATACTGATGGTACACTCACGTGACTTCTGAAACGCTTAGGGAGCCATTTAAGCACTGCAAACAACTGGATAGGTGCAGGGCAGTGGCAAAGCATTTACCTAGCACACACAGGGCCCTGGATTCAAACCTCAGTAGCACACACACACACACGAATAATCATAGAATTATGAATAGTAATAAAAACAAGCATACAGGAGAAGAATGTTAGAAAGTGGAGCTGGAGAGGCAGCTCAGTGAAGAGCACGGTCTGGTGTGCCAGGGAACCCAGGCTTGATTCCCAGCACTCACAACCGTCTGTAACTCCAGTTCCAGGGGATGTGGTAGCCGCTTCCGATCTCCACCAGTACTGCAAACACATGGTCACAGATACACAAGCAGACAAAACACTCATACACACTTTTAAAAAAGACAAGAAAAGAGGAGGGGGGAATGTCGGAAAGTAATCCAGAGTATAGTTGTAGTGTAAACAAAGAGTCGTGCCAATCAACAGGCCATAAGGTTCAGTATTTTTCATTCTAGAGAAGTTATTCTACAAGCGGAAGTTATGAGAGATGCTGCTGCAGTTCCTGTGTGTACACAGCTGGCTACCCTGCCAACTAGGAAAAATATCAAACCCCAGCTTTAGAACACAACAGCTGTTTCCCCTTCTGATGTTACAGAGCAAGCTGGGGTGTCTGCAACAAAGATGCAAAGTAAAGAAGAGAAACAGATGCAGAAGAGTCTGTATAGTAGCTCTGCTACTACAAACCTCTCCAAGGCCCAGGCCTGCTGATGTTCAGGCCCGACACTGTGTTAGCGTCCGGAAAGGAAAGAATAGCCTCAGGCTATTAGGATAGGGTGGTTAATCCAGACAGGCCCATTTGTCCTCAGGCTCTGCTCATGATGTTCCCATCTTCTGTCCTGTCTAGGTGCTCTTCCTCCATTTCGAGGAACCTAGATTTGCGCTCCTTGTAACACTTCTCTGAAGACTTCTTGACTCCTCTCTCCCACACCCAGACTTCTCTGTCCCACTTCAGTAGCCCTACAGTACTCTCTACCAGAACCCTCTTATGGAACTCAGATGCTTCCCCATTTCATTCAAAGGCCTGCTGATGCCACGAGTCCACTAGTCCCTAAAAGGCCCTGAGCATACAGCATATAGTGCACCTTCGATGAATGGGACCGAATTATGGAAGGATGGATGGATGGATGGATGGATGGATGGATGGACATGAAAATGAATGAAGAGGTGATACAGTGCACTGACCCAAAGCAGGCAGTGTTCTTGGGGACAGAAGACAAGCTCACTCTCTGCCCATAAGGAAAGGACAAAAATAAGAGAAGGCCACAGCTGCTCTGAGGTCCCAGAGCCTGTGATGGCAGAGTATATAAGTCCATGGGAAGCTTTACCCAGGGAGGCCAGCAGCTCGTAGTTCATCTGCATCACATCTCTGTAAAGCTCCTTCTGCTGCTTGTCCAGCAGGTCCCATTCCTCCCGAGTGAAATACACAGCTACATCCTCAAACACAGCAGGGAACTCCGCGGACACGCTGGAATCCTTCGGCTGTTCCTTGTCAGGAGGCTCCTGCAACAAAGAGTAGCACTACTCAGCCCACTGCTAGAGTGAGACATCTTTCTCCTGGGAATCCAACCAAGAGGCTCAGGAATTAATTCCCCCTGAAACTCATCAAATCCATGAGTGCCAGATAGCAGGTAAGTAAAACTGGTTCAGCCAGATGCATGGATCTTTAAGAAAGAGAAAAACTCACAGAAGAACAGCATCTCTAATTATATGCTATCACCTGGAGCCCCACAGTCACCCTACACCCACTGTGGCTATAGAGGGGACTGCCTGCCTCCAGGACCCCCCAACAGGATGTGAAGGAAGTAGCAGTTAAAAAGAAGTAAAGATGCTTATGACGAGGGAGGGCTTTACCACACCACACTCCTCCAGTCCTGAAGCTCTGAAGGTCAAACCTGTTATTACCTCCTCACACTAAAAAATACAAGAAGAACATGAAGAGAAGCTTTGCTCTTCCTCGGGATCCTGGAAAAACTCTACCACTAGTGGAAGGCTCCTTGCAATGTTATCCTTGAGGAACATCTGAGTTTGCCACTGACCCCGACCACCAGCCATTTACTTGCTGGTTGAGAGATGGAGAAAACTGGAGTCAAAGATTCCAATGAACAGTTTCCTTAGCTACCAACTTTCCAGGAAATCAGGCAAACATGGAATAAACACAAGGTGAGCATTATCCTCTACTGGGGTCCAGCAGACGTGTACCAAATGGAAAGAAAGTGCCAGGTTGGTGACTATGACTTGGGCAGAGATCAGCACCGGCCCCAGCAGCTTGTGGATTCTAGACTCCACTTCTTCCTGAGTCACAGTTTTCTCCCTACATGGTGAATTGAGCAACCCCTGCTCTACCAACTCTGGGTAACCTGTGAAAAGTCCGTGACACTAAAAGTCAGAGATACTGGATATTACAGCATGGTCTACGCGCAGTTTGTGATGGTGGACTGTTTCTGGAGTTCTGTGGCTGCTCTGAATTCAAATAAAGATCATTGTTCCTTCGCTAAGTCAGGATGCTCTGTACCACGAGTCACGCTTTGCCCCGGTTGAATGACCTAATACCTCTAAAGCATTTAAAGCAGTACCCAGTGATTTAAAAATCGTGAGCACAAAGTACATAACCTGTGATTAATATAAAATAAAAATGTTAAAAAAAATTGTGAGCCAGGGCTGCAGAGATGGCTCAATGGTTAAGGGCACTCGCTGTTCTGCCAGAGAAGCCTAGTTCACTTCCCAGTACCCACGTGGCAGCTCCGAATATTTATGACTCCCGTTCCAGGGCATCTGATACCCCCTTCTGGCTTCCGCAGGTACTGCACACATGTGACGTACTAACATACACAGGCAGACACTCATACACATAAAATGAAAAATAAATATCAAAAAGTATAAAAGTACTTTTTATACTTTATAGGGTGCTCTGGCAACCCTATGATATCAGTGCTGAGTACTGCTACAATTCTCTTTTCCATCATCATCTTGCAATTTATGTCACTTTCACTCTGGAACCCTCTCTAAAGCACAACAATCAATAAACACATTACCTGGCTGCAGAATTCAAGAGCAGCTTTCGTGTTGCAATTTGAGGGACTGAGGATGTCACTGCCAATTTCTTTTTGCCTCAAATCTGCCATGCAGTCTAGATACAATGCAGGGTTCCACTCCCTGAAGGGTCCTCTAGTTCAGCTCTTGGGCTGGACAGGAGCTCAGCTCTGCCATCAAAGTCTCCCAGAGGCCCTGGGGGGTAGAACGTGGGGTAGTCTATACTGAAGAGGTGTTGGGGGCTGGCTGGGATATCTACCGAACGCTTCCTGAGACTCTGAAGGTGAGCTGCCCAGATGGGGTCCCTGGCAGCCAGTGCACTGATACAGAATATGTGGGCCTTGCTCTTGGCATGGTATTTAAGAGTCTCCACCGTGAATGGTCCTGTGCAGCCTTCTACTAATCGTGACTGTTTGTCCCTGACAGAGAGGTATTCTTGGCAGACAGCACAAAACAAAGCCGTCTGTTCCTCATTCATGGTCAACCACGGAAACTGTGTAAGCCACAACTTCTGAACAGAGCGGAGCTTTGGGGGCTTCTTGTTTCTTCCTGTCCAGTCTCCCTCACGGTGCTGCTCTCTGCACTAACGTGGGCAAGGCATGCTTTCTTTCACAGTGACAGATACTGTCCTTTCTCTCTGGCAGAATCCTGCATATTTGTTTCATATGGAACTCGTATGGGCTTTCCCTTTCGAGGAAAGAGATGAGTGAAATTTGAAACCCTCTGGTCTAACAGCCATCAAGGATACAGAAGCAGGAGGACACACTGGTCCAAAATGACACCCCTTCCTCTCTGCTTCCTCTGAAGAACACTGTGATTGAGTTCTCGACTCTCACTCCTCTCAGACTCCTCATACACATCTCGCTGAGCCCAGAAAGGAACCAAACACGTGTGCTTTAAGCAAATGTTTCCTTTCAAAAAATTAACAGGTGGATACACTGGATCAAATGGCCACTGCTGCTCCTTGATTAAGGCCACCTTGGGCACTGGCCCTGTCCTAGGTTCAGAGCTTATTTAGTAATAAACACTGAGGGCATGGAAACATAGGGCTTAGAGAGCTCAAAAAACCAGACTGTAACTCTCACTCTGTAAGAACCTCCTTCTTTTTTTGGGTTGGGAGGAGGGGGCTGGCAGAGAGGCCTCTGCATTCTGCTTAAGCACCTCAAAGCAAGACAGCCACCTATCCCTGGCCATTGCTGCAGTCTCAGGATGGACAGCATTTGGTAAAGTGCAATGCACCTCTGAGTGCAATAGTCCTCCTTGTCTTCAGGGACTGTGCTCCAAGACCCTGACAGATGCCTGGGCCATGGGGGAGGGGGGTCCTCAGGTTCTCTACATACTGTGCTTTTCCCATTTATACAGAAAAGTGATAACATCTCATTTATAAATTAGACATAAGGAGACATAAACATTTCATTTTTAAATTAGACACAATAATACTGTAATTAAAGTGATGAAAATATGGTCTCTCTTCTTCAAAATAACTTACTATATTACATTAGCTGTGGTTGACAGCCAGTTATCTGACACTATGGAGAGACAGCACAGATAAAAGGGGGTACACACCGTAGATAAATGGGGCTACTGCAGTTCTACCAGGTGATGCGGATGGTAGGCAGGGCTCAGCTTCCCTCTAAGATACCATAACCTTTCAGAGTGCAAAACTCTCATGCCCTCATGGAGACTTTTCTTCTTGGAATTAACTAGAAGTCTCTTTCTTTACAGGAAATGAAACCACTGTAACCACTTCTTAGGCATCAACCTAAATTTCAGTGGCCAGTGGCCAAGGGCTCAGTATTTTTTTGTTCAGTCTGCAAAACTGAGCACGAAGCTAAGAACAGTCACTAGGCCCACGCAAGGGGAGACAAATGGGCCCCTGCGTTTCTCTGCAATCACAGCAGTCCAGAGATGCCTGTGGTCTATCTGAGGAAACCACAAGAGAGAGCAAACTCTGTGGATATGACTCACACAGGAGCGTGAGCTCCACTCCCTGTCCTCTCACAGGAGGAACTGGGTTAACTCTGTCCTCTCCTAAAATGCAGATGCCAACCACCAACTCTAGGACTCAGCAAATAGCTGTGTGTTCATTTCTTCACTCATTTAGTTACAATTTTACTACTGCTGTATTCCAGGTACTGCTATGGGCACTGAAAATACAGCAGGAGGCAAGACAGTCACACCTCTTCGGAATTTTCAGTTAAACAAACATGGTATAGGGAAGAGATCACAGGAAGGGGCTGAGTGGGCAGAGTACAGGGGGTTCAGGAGTAACATTCAGACAAGGTAACATCTGTGGGAAGGACAGTGTTCCTCTTGTGCATGGTGGAGAACAGGCAAGGCATAGGGTGAGGTTGGCTTCTAGCATCTCCACCCTGCTCCTTGTTAGTATGTTACCCTTCCCCCACCCCCAGCCCCAACACACACACATAATCCACAATCACCAGGATGATGGTTCAGGAGACTCCTCTGGCCCCGGATGTTGCCTAGCCATGGCTCAGTCCCTTGCCTGAAGCCAGGAAACAGCTCAGGATAGGCAGTAGTCCGTCCTGAGTTGGGAACACAGAAAAGCCATGAAGGCTTGACCTCAGGTCCTAACACCAGGCTCTGCCTGGGACATCCTCAATGTTGTGAGACTGTGGGTGGCGTAAGAAAATGAGAACCAGGTGGTCTGGCTTAGCGGTTTAGAAACTTTGCTATCTGTGAGACTCCTACGTGAATGGAGGAGTAGACAAAACCAAGAAGTGGAGCAGGCAAAGTTAAAATGGCATTAAATTGTCAGTTCACAGGGCTGGAGAGATGGCTCAGTGGTTAAGGTCACTAGCTGAGCCAGAGTATCCTGGTTTAGCTCCTAATACCCACATGGCAGTTCACAACCATCCATAACTCCAGGGAATCGAACACCCTCTTCTGGCCTCTGTGGGCACCTGGCACACACATGTGATACAGACATACATGTAGACAAAACACTCATACCCATATATAGTAAAAGAAAATAAAGTCAACTATGTGGGACATGGATCCAGCAGTGGCCCAAAATGTTGTCAACTTAAACACGTTGAAGAAGCCAAACTAAACTAGTGAAAGCCAAAATGAGGAAGCAAAGCAGAAAAGAACTCCCACTGTGCGCCAAAGCTGGCCTGTGAGCTACTGCTTTGCAATTTGAAGCTTCAGGAACTTGGTGCTTTTCAACTTTATTTAGCAGACATGGAGATAGGACCCAGACTAGCTATAATCCACAGACTCTGAGGTCACGGCTCCCACACCTTCCTCCATCCAATGTGGAATGAGAAAGTCATGGAAAGACTCATCAAACTGCATTCAACAAACACAAGGTAATGACCCTTATCCCAAAGGCTCAGGGGCGTGGGGACTAGCGATGTAGTTCAGTTGACAAAGTGCTTGCCAAGGAAGCTCAGGGCTCCAGGCTCCATCTTAGCACACAGGGAGGTAGATACAGGAAAAGCAGAAGTTCAAGGTCATTCTTTGATATATAGGGAACTGGAGGCCTGCCTGAGCTTTTTGAGACTATCAGATTTTGGAATTTTTCAGATTTTTTTAAGCATTTGCACTTTCCAGTAGAGTGCCCTAATCTAAAATACTTCAAAAATCAAAAGCCTATGAGTGCAGGTGACTTTCTGAAAGTTTCAGAGTTTGGAGAGTTTCAGATTGTAGATTTGTGGATTACAGATACTCTAGAATAGAACTAGAATAGATACTCTAGAATATGTGGGCACAAACATTTTGAACACGATTATGTCTGTCCTTGGCACAGAAGGTAACATAAAAGCAGAGAAAAGAGCATTTCAAAACTAAGACAGAAGAGATGAAAAACACCCTACATTTGTAGAAAGTTTCTGGGCTCATTTAAGCTTATTAAATCACCTCAAGAAAATCAAAGCCTAAGAGGTTGAAGGCATGAGTATCAATGTGTGGAGCTGGAGAGAGATGAGATTTGCAAAACCAATGATCTGGCCACCACTGTGGACTCCCTCCAGGCCCTGGCGGCTCCACAGAGCCACAGGCTGTTTCCTGCCCTTCACTGTGGAAACAGACCAAAGCACTAGACAGCCAGGCATTCCCTATTTGTCCTGGCCAACTTAAAAAGAGAATAGGACTCAGATTGAGTAGATGAATAACTGATACCTAGAAAAACCAAAGAATTGCAAAAACAAACAAACCTCTCCATTGTGTCCTGACCCCGATGAGGCAGGGGACATCGATCTAGACTGGCAATGATAGACACACAGGAATCCAACCCCAGGGGTGCTGTTGGCTCGTCCTTCTGTGGCTGACTCAGTAGCATCCATTCCTCCTGCAGCAAGAACAGTGTGATGTCATCAAAGATCACAGGAACCTAAAAGGAAAATGATCCCTGCCAAATATCAGTTTTCTATGAGACACATCTTCCACACTGGCAGTCAGAGCTCTTACTCTAGGAATTTATCAGTGTCTGGGCCGGGGTGAAAAACATTATCAATGTATGTACACAACCTGCAACCAATCTCTTTTGCTATGTGAGTACATATCACAGAGGAAGAAAATGAGGCTATCCCAGCCTCCGAGCTCCATCAGAGCCTTCTTTATGAGGCTGACCCAGGAAGTCTACATTTTACATTGTGTGCGTGTATGTGCGTGCGCACACACTCACCCACATGCATATGTGAATGTGTAGACCAGAGATCAATGTCAAGTGTCTTTCTCAATTTAAAAATTCTTACAATATTTATGTGTATAAATGTTTTGCCTGTATGTATGTCCATGTAGCATACATGCCTGATGCCTGGGAAAGTCAGACGAGGGCATCAGATCCCCTGAAATTGGAGTTACAATGGCTGTGATCCACCATATAGTGCCGGAAACAGAACTTGAATCTTCTTCAAAAGCAACAAGTGTCCTTAACTGCAGAGCCATCTATCTCTCAAGCCCCGGGGTTGGGGGGGGGGGTGTTTTTATGTTCATTCTCATCTTTGAAGTATAATTACTATTATTTGGCATATGACCTCCCAATGTTTTGCCTACGAATACATAAAAAAACTGAACAGTTTTTAAAAGCCAACAAAACGTGGCTTAGCAGGCAATGGTACTCGGAGCCAAGCCTGATGACCTGAGTTAAGTCTCCAGAAGTCACATGGTAGAATAAATACTGACTCCTGCTAGCTATTCTCTGACTTACCCACATTCATGCATACAACATACTAATAAAGAAAAAAAAGCCAATAGTGGAATGATATTACTAAACAGTCACTTAAAATAAGCATTTGTGCTTACAGCGTCTTTCAAATGCTGCTGCACAGTGGAGTCGACTAAAAGGAAGAAGTCAGAAAGGAGGCACATGAAAAGACAGCCTCGGAGGCTTGGTGTGGAGGTGGGGGAGAGACTCTAATCCCATGGGAGGCAGAGCCCAGGATAAATACTGCACTCCAGGACCAGAGGGTAGTCTATTCCTATCAGTGCAGGAACCTGTGACCAGAGGACGTGGTAAGGGCACACCCAGGCAGCAAGGAGGGTGCCACCGGATGGTAGAATTCAAGGTCAGCCTGGCGTACACGGGGGAGACCCTATTTCTCCAAAGAAACCAACCAAGCAAATGAAGAACACAACTCTGTGACCAGGGACTCAAGGCTTCCTTTTCATGCTGCTTCCTCAGCTTGAGAAGGTGCCAAAATGAAGGCTGATGGTCCTGCCTTCTTAGCAGAACAATGAGGCGGAAACTGAATATGGAAGGAAGCGCCCTGCCACCCAGAGAGATCCACAAACACCTGGCACCCCTCTTTCAAGCTACATTATGGCAAACACCTTCTGCCTATGTAGCATAAAACCTCAAAGCTGCTTGAATAAGAGAAACTCCTTACCTACGAAGGATGCAAGTATATCTGATCTGAATAGTCTATTCTAGCAGGGCTCTCTATCCAGCACCAAACCCTCCGGCCCTCAGCCCTTCCAGCTCTACCTCCACTACACTCAACTCTCCTTGCAGCAGTCTGAGGTCATAGTGCACAGAGGCCTTTGTCTTTTCCCTCGTTTGCAATGTACCTTCACGGCCAGTTGCTTTCACAACGCTCCTCTCTCTGGTGGTCTAAATTAAAATGCTCCCCATAGGCTAACAGGGAGCAGCACTATTAGGAGGTGTGGTCTTGTTGGAGGAAGTGTGGCACTGGAGGGTGGACTTTGAGGTCTGAGGTGGTCAAGCCAGGCCCAGTGATTCTCTCTTCCTGCTAATCCAGATGCAGAACTCTCAGCAACTTCTCCAGCACCATGTCTGTCTGTGCACCAACAATTTCTTGCCATGATGATTATGGCATAAACCTCTGACTATGTATGCCAGCCACAGTTAAACGTTTTCATTTATAAGAGTTGCCATAGTCTGCTGGGCATTGGTGGCACAGGCCTTTAATACCAGCACTCAGGGAAGCAGAGGCAGGTGGCTCTCTGTGAGTTGGAGGTGGGTCTGGTGTATAAAGCGAGTCCAGGCCAACCAAGGCTACACGGGAGAAATCCTGTCTCAAACAAAAAACAAACAAAAACAGTTAAACAGTGGCTGTGGTCATGGTGTCTCTTCACAGAAGTACAAACCCTAACAAAGACACTCTCATTTTTTTTATAATGTTCTCATCTCTCGGGATAGAAAACATATGCACTTGCAGAGGCTAAGCCTTTTGGAGAGACCTTGCAATCCAGACTAGAAATCAAGGAAGAAATATCGGAGATTTGAGATTTTTCAATTAGTGGTCAGACCTGAAAGAGAAAATCAAATCCCTTTAGACTTCTCTCTTTTCTTGTTAAAGATTAGGGAAGTCTACTACCTAGCAGAAGATCTTGGGAATTAACCTTAAATCACTAACTCCAATCTTGATGCCATTTTACATACTCCCTGCTCCATTCCCTCATCTGAATTCAGGTTCAGTCTACACCAATCTGAACATATTACCCAAGGTAAATATGCCCATTCCTTTTTGTGTGTGTGAATACAGGCGGGCCAAACAGCTTTCATTCCTTAAGGATCCAGTTGAACTTCCCTTCACCCAGATAATCTGTAGACTTGCTAGATCTAGAAAATCTCTGTAGCTAGTGGGCTAAAGGAAGGGGGTGGGGGGGGGGAGGATGCTTGCAAATAGAACAGATTCTAAGGCAGAAACCTTTCCAGACAAAATTACAACACCAAACACCCTCCTCATCTTTCCTCTCTTGTGGGCCAACCTTTCCAGGCTCATCCAGTTTACTCAAGCGAGAATTACAGAAGATTTCTCTGTGAAATACTGTTCCTTCCTGTGTATTCCTGTACTTCCAACTTCTTATTCACTGCAAATCTCAGAGTACAAATCTTTATTAAGTAGACACCAAGGGGATGGAGAGGAACAGAGGGAGAGAGAGATTCATAGCACTTGAAAACATTTGTTGAAAAACTTCCTTTCGTGTCCGTGTCCGACTCACCACCTTACACCCCCTTCCGTCCCCCCAAAAGAAGGTTAAGAAGGGCTATAAGAACTGAGGGTGTAACCGAAAAGAAAGACCTTAATCCTAATAGGCTGCCCTTCTCTGGGCCACTGTGCCCACAACCCTGTCAACACTCCTCTGCTCCTGACCACTTCCTCCCTGCCTCATCTCCCATCTCAACGTCTCTTCTTGTCCAAAGCCTTGCAGCAAGTTTGAGGAGTGTGTTTCTAAGCCGTGCACACATTCTTCATGAAGTAGATAAACTAGAAGCAGGCAAGAAAATGCCTGAAGCCTTTTTTCCCTACTCAGTCCTTACGTGGAAGGAGAAGCAAGCAGCATCAGCCCTCACTCCACTTCTCAGCTGCCCACTTTTTAGTTCCCACTGGAACTATCTATCTCCAGCCTCGATGACTTATCAGTAAGGCCTCCTCAAAATGCCGAAAACCAAGAAGGGAAACCAGAGGCTCCTTGACATGACTACGCTTGGCGATTCCCCCACCCTGGGACCACCAGCAGAGCAGCCACAATCAAGGAGGTGGGCTGCCCCTGGGAAGGGGGCTGGGGCGGGATGCTCAGAGCAGAAGTAAGTGCCTCCTAGTTGAGCAGGACGGGGAGCGCTTCCCTGAGAAGCTAGCTCACCCGCTAGTCCAGACAGGAGCAACAGAGGGAGAGTAGCCAGTCCTACCTTCCCCGACTTCCCAAGCTCCATGGCCCTGTTCGGACTCCACCGCTGCCCACTCGGGTCTTGAGCTCCCGGAGGGGAGCGAGACACGTGGCAGCAAACTAATCACTCCCACAGCAGGAGGCAGCAGCGCTGTTGCTGGCTCAGGTGGTGGTGAGCTGGACCATTTACAGCTGCCGCTTCACAGGGCAGAGAGGCTCACGGGAAATGTAGTCCAGAGTGGAGAGTCCTGATTGGACCAGCTCCTCTTGCTTAGGGCAACTCCCGCAGACCCACACACTAGTCAACAAAGCTGATCAAGGAGTAATGCAGTACTGGCTGGTCTTCCAGAGGTCCTCAGTTCGATTCCCACCAACCACATGGTGGCTCACAACCATCTATAATGGGATCTGGTGCCTCCTTCTGGCGAGCAAGTGTACATGCAAGGCAAAACAATGTTTAAATAATGAATGAATGAATGAAAGAACGGACGGATGGACAGACGGACGGATGGATGGTTTGGGGCTGGAGAGATGGCTCAGAGGTTAAGAACACTCACTGTTCTTCCAAAAGTCCTGAGTTCAATTCCCAACAACCACATGGTGGCTCATAACCATCTATAGTAAGATCTGGTGTGCAGGCAGAATGTTGTATAAATAATAAATAAATCTTAAAAAAAAGAAGGCATAATGCTTATTTGTACATTTCTTTGTTTCTTAAGAACAATAGCCCAAGCTTGCCTCAAGCTCCTGATTTTCCTGCTTACCCTCTTGAATGCTGTTGATTACAGGCTGGGCCACCATGCTGGGTTTACACGGTGTGTGTATCTATGTCTGTGTGTCTAAATGTGTTACATGTCTGTGCAGGTGCCTCCCTTTATCATTGTACACACTGTATACCTTGGATTTTGAGACAGGGTCTCTCACTGACCCTGGAGCTGACTTCTCGGAAAGACTGGCTGGCCAATGAGCTCCCAAGATCTCTATACCGCCAGTCCTGGGTGACAGGTGAGCACTGCCCACCCTCTATGGGGGTGCTGGGGACATAAAAAGACATGAAGACACAAAGACTTGTACGAAAATGTTCATAATAATTTTATGCATAATAGAAAAAGCAGCAGTAACAGGAATGTCTATCAGCTGGTAAATAAACAGGCAAACCATAAGGAAAGTCCATCAACTGGCAGACCATAGGCAGATGATCTACGCAGTGGCTACTAATTAGCAGTAAAAGGGGATGAACTGTCACACGTTACAATGTCAGTGAACCTCAAAATTGTAGGGTTAATGGAAAGACGTCCATAAAGTGCAATTCTGTAAAAGCAGGTTAGTGTTTGCCTGGCGCAGGTTAGTGTTTGCCTGGCGCAGGTTAGTGTTTTTGCCTGGCACTAGAAGTAGGAGAAATTGATTGTCAGTGCCAAGGAAACAATGGAAATGTTCTATGAATAGAGGTGATGTTCGCACAACTTAATTTACTTTCTACTAAAGTTATGAAAGTTAAAATGCATGGATTTCAGTCCGAGTGTGGCACCTCACAACTAGTAATGCAAGCATGCAGGAGGCAGAGGAGGTGGATTTCTGTTGAGTGTAAGGCCATCCTGGTCTACATAGTGAGTTCCAGGCCAGCCAGGGCTACACAGGGAGACCATGTTTTAAAAATTGCACACATGCAAGCACATACACACACAGACACACAGACACACATGCACAGAGAGAGAGAGAGACAGAGACAGAGACAGAGAGACAGAGAGACAGAGAGACAGAGAGACAAAGAGATAGGTGGAGGAGTTTCTTACCGTATAAATCGCAGTCCAAGAATACTATTGTCAAGAGGAGGGTAGCCTGAATTCCCAGAATTCTGTACTGTGATGCAATCACAAGGGGTTGAAGGATATGACCCGGGACACTCTTGCCTAATACAGGAGCCCTTCAGGCTTGAGATTCAACCTTTTCCTACTACAGCTGAGGAGACTGGGCAGTGATGGGGGGTGACTTATTCAAGCCACAGTGAGTGCCATGATGAATGAATGTGGGCCCACCAGAGCTGCTGCTCAGGTCCAGGCTGAACTCTCCCTTCAACTGGGACCAGGAATAGAGAGCACACAAGAATTTGTCAGCATGCCTTTATTTGGAATATGCTAACACCAGATCATGGTTCACAGGTCAGAAATGGTTAAGTGGGCGCTGAAGGAAGTAGGGAATGCCACAGAGTGTTACCGGAGAGACAATAGTGGATGCATCCAACAGAGCGTGTCAGTGCTTTGAGAAATCACCACCTGCAGACAGAATTTTCAGGAGGGCTAATGAGAGGCAGCATGGTCCAATGAGACGAGCTGGGGCAGGGAGGTGGAAGATGAGGTAGAGCTGCCTGAAGAAGTGCAGGGTGAAGCCAGCTCTTCCAAGCCTTCCACCTAATTTACCCACACCTGTGTCTTCCCCACACTTGGTACACATCGAGTATGTAACTTAGCCTGCCCGGTACTTAGATGCTTGCCCTTCTAGAGTCCTCCCTGCAAGCCTGTGTAGATGTCAGACCCATTTAAGGGATGGCATCCTGGCACTGACTCAGTGGAAGACTGAGATTTGAACCAGGTACAACCTACTGCAAACACCCAAACCCATGTGTAATGAGAGCGGAAAGGATCAGAGGAGATTGCTAAAAGCCAAGAAAGAATGGGTCCCTGTGCTGTGCATGTTCTTAAGGAGCCCTGCCCTCTCCTCCGCAGGCAGACCCACCCTGGCAGGCACTGCACTGGCAGCTGTGAATCACTGGCAACACCACTGGCTCTGTGTGGCCATCTGGGCAATGGAGATGCAGGATCCGCACGGGGCTGTCAGGATCCAGACGGTAGCTACAGCAGTCGCACCGGCTCTGCAGGTAGGGTTCCTGGGCAAGAGAGGCTGGCTGAGTGCGGAGGGAGCCAAATGGAGCTCTCCTCCCTTCCCCAGCCTTTCCCTTCCAGGGAAAGGGCCAAATTCCAATCAGCCTAGGCTACCCACAGATAGCCTGGGGAGGGAGAACACCACCACCAAGGTGCCTCCTTCAAGAAGCCCATTTTCTTCACTCCAGCCCCAGCACTTCTGAACATTCCGTGAATGGATGCATTAGGGTAAGGATGTGGCCTGCACCCTAGGGGGTCTACATGGTCTAAGTCATACATGAAACTTCTAACAAACCCTAAGTACACAGTTGGGATCCTAAGCACAGTGGATGGTCCTTCCAGAGCAGACCCTCCAGCCACACCCAACAGTGGCTTGATTTTACTTATAATCTTTTTATGGCTTATAACTTTTTCACACATTCATATGGTATCAAGTTCAAAAATAGCAAAGGTTGTCACCTCCCAACTGTTCCTGTTCTCTTTCTGTACTCTGTTTTAAAGGTTCCAAGTGTGTCTGGGGAGAGCATCGCCAGGAGGGCGGAGCACTTGGGCCAGCAGCAGCACAGCACAGGACTGAGCAGCAGCATCTTTGGGAACCGCGGGGGAAGCACCACTCTCTTCCAGCACTAGCTAACTCAGTTTGGTGAAAGCAGAAGGGAATGGGCTCAAGAGCAGACATGAGATGCCGGATCTGGGTCTCCATTCAAAGGGAACGCCATGGTACAACCTTCCATGTTGGAAGCTAAGGAAGTCAGGGGGTGACACAGGATCCAAGGAGAGCAAGCAGAGAGAACTTGGGCTTGCTCAGGTATAAACATTACAGGGAAAGCCCAGGAGGGCTTGTCTGTAAAAGGCCAACTCTGGGTACCTTCCTGCTACAAACATGATGGGTCTAGCCTCAGCCACTGTCCCTCCCTACGCCTTTCTTTGTGGGCATCTCCACTTATTGGCTTAGAGGGGCGCAGTTGTCTGAGAGCCAAACTCCTCCGTGTATACTACCATCTTGGAGAAGGGCTCTGACACGCCACAGCCCCGGTTCTGTCAGCTCACTGAGAATGGGTTGTATTCCTCATGTGCTGGTGTCAAAGCCCCAGGGACACTGGCTGACCTGCCCCGTGGACCTATAAGGCAGTCCGCATCCCCCCACCCCTGCTCACCTCAGTCATGACGTTGGTGCTGGACCTGCAGTGTCCACTGCAGTAGCTCACTTCTACCTGATCCAGGTGGCAGGGACCCTTGGTGAGGTTTCTGAGCTCTGTGAGGTACCTGCAGGAGGCTGGCTCCTCCTCTGGGGTTGAGGGGGTAGCACCAAGACAGAGGGAAAGGCTATGACTAGGGCGACCCTAAGTAAGGACAGGTGAGGGAAGAGCCTGGGATGCGGGAACCCCTGTGATCCCCACACAGGCAAGTCTGGGGAAGGTGGGAACTTAGCAAGCCGGGCGGGAGACCGTGAGGCAGAAAGGTGCAGACTGGGAAAAGGCATTACACAGGTGCCCATACTCTCCATACCCCGAGGGTCCTGTTGACAAATGGGACAACAGCTCCCTGGCTCCTGCACCATCACTTCGCCCTACAGAGAGTCATCCAGGATTCACACAGGAGGTCCACACTGCCTGCCCACAACCCCAAGACCAGCCTGGAAAGAAGGCAGTAGGAGGCTGGCAAGAAGGCTGCGGGGCACCGTACCTGAGCACAGGTGAGGGCTGGGCAGTGTCCAGTGCAGACACTCCTTCCTCGAAGGCAGCGGCAGCGCCCACAGGCCCCCTGCCACTCAGAGCCAGGCTGCAGGCGGGGAAAAGCTCTACTTGGTCTCCGGATTTTCTTTTCTGTCTTTCTTTTTTTAAAGATTTATTTATTTATTCTATGTATGTAAGTACTCTGACTGCACGTACAACTGCACGCCAGAAGAGGGCATCAGATCCCAATGTAGATGGTTGTGAGCCTCCATGTGGTTGCTAGGAATTGAACTCAGGACCTCTGAAGGAGCAGACAGTGCTCTTAACCTTCTTTTTTTAAGATTAAACTATGTGTGTGTGTGTGTGAGTGTGTGTGTGCCCCTGCATGCGCGTGGAGGCCAGAAGAGGGCATCAGATTCCCTGCAGCTGAAGCTACAAGTGGCTGTGAGCCAGCAGATGTGGTGCTGGGAACTGAACTCAGGACCTCTGTCAGAGCAATACCTGCCCTTCATCTCTGAGCTGTCCCTCCAGCATCCCACCCCCAGATTTTCATCACAGCACCTCGGTTCTAAATCCAGCCCGGGAGTTCCAGCCACAGAAATGGCCTAGAAGTAGAGTTTAGCTGGGGAGCGCAATACAGCATACCAGAGGTTTTCAACCCAGGGCCGGTTGGGTCCTGAGAGGGCAGAGTCCCCGGCCACTGTGGGACTGGGAGTAGGCAGCCAAAGGAGGTACAGGCCAGTAGGTGGGGAGTTCTTGAACAAGAAAGGGCTGACGTCTCACCAAGTGGAGACTCCCATGGTGCCAGCATTCACAGTGGTCTTCGGGAACGCAGAGACCTGTCTGGCTGCGGAAGTGCCCCGGCTGACACGCACAGCCTGGAGCCTGTTTGGTGCAGTTGCTCCAAGCCGGTGTCATGTTCGTTTCCGGGCACGTCTTCTCGCAAGGCCCCAGCTCCCCAGGGGCAACATGCTGCCATATTTCCCCAGGGGGGCACTCTGCAGGAAGACCATCCACTTGTTGCCTCTGTTAGCACTAGATCCGGCCCAGACGGCCCGCCCCCTAGGCACTCCTCAGGTACTTTACCTGTCCCCTTCCTGTGCTGCCTCCTGGCTCCAGCAGCCATCTCCCTCTGATCCATTCATCAAACACTGGGCCCAGACAGATCTCACCCTATAACCAATTCTGTCCACCTTACCTCTGCATTTCCAGTACCCTGTCACATCCTAAGGGTGCTTCCTGCTTGCCAGAAACTCAAAGACAGTCTCCTGCCTTTACTTGTTCTGGTGGCTGGCCCACCTTCATTCAGCAGCTCAGCTCAGAGCTTTGGAACTTCCCAAGCCTGTGCCTGAATCCACAGATCCCAGCGTGGTAAAGGTGGGCAACACCAGAAATTGAATGCTGAGGGTCTGGGGTTCCCTAAGCCAGACTCCTCCCTTCCACCCACACCCCTGGACCTCAACAGGAAGGAAGCACCCTTTTACTTCTGGGCCTCACTCAGTACACACATACAGTACTGGTGAATACTACCATGAGTAGAAAAGACTCATAGGGCACTTAGGGACTGTCCAGCGTGGGGAATGCTGGGCCTCAAGGCAGGGAAAGGGTCCCTGTGAACAAGAAGCAGGTGTTTCCTGAAGCAAGTGGCTTAGCCTGGGTTGTAGGTAGGGCCCTCTTTCCCTGAGTAGAGTTTTGACTTTGGAGGGGCAGGGACAGCCACATCTCACCCTGACAGTCGGTGACAGTACAGACAAAGGTTCCACCTTCACAGGTGCTAAGAAGACAGAAGCAACCACTCAGAGGCTCTATGGCCCTCCTCCCCATCCCATTCTCAACACCCCTGCCCTCCGCACAGGCCCCAAGCCTCACCAGTGTGTGCAGTTCCAGGTGAGCACAGTTCCTGGGGGCAGCTCCTGGGCCTGCTCTTCCGGGGGTAGGGCCAGGCGCCAGGGCAGGGAAAGCTGGCTGCAGGGGCAGGCAGCAGGGGGAATGCATGTGCCATTGTGGAGCAGCTGAGGCAGATAGGTTGAGTTACTCTTGGATCTGGCCCCATCACTCATTTGCAGCTCCATCCCGCCCCCAGAAACTAGAACCTAGTGGTCAGACTCACCTGTCCCCCAGGGCAGCCACAGCCAAGCTGGCAGGGTTCCCGCACACAGACAGTGCCAGGCTGCAAGTGGGAGCAGAGGCTCGGGCACAAAGTGGCGCAGGTACTGATCACCTGCCCAGGTGGACACTCTGGGAAATGCACATATGCAGTAAGAGGGGCACTTGCAGGTTACAGGGGGCCTCTTCCATCCACTGCACTAGCCAGCAGACATAGAGGGCTGTGCAGCCCCAGGACACTCACCAGGGCAGGCCTGCAGGTTACACTCTTGCCATTGCTGCACATCCAGGGCCTGGCACAGCACACTCTCAGGACGCTCCTCACAGCTCCTGTGGCGTACCGTGGTGCCCGTACCACAGAGAGCTGAGCACTCGCTCCAGGCTGACCAAGGTCCCAGGACTGGACACTCAACGTATGGACACACCAGGGACCCATTTATGCATGTGCTGTGGACAAGGTGTGTAGCCAAGAGCTCAGGTCCCAAGTCGTGGCAAACAGCTTTCATTCTCTAGCAGTGCCCATGGCCTTGACCTGCCCCATGTCACCCGCCCAAAGCCCTTGCCCTGGTTTGGCAGCATACCAGTTATGGCAGTCTAGCTGGACCACCTCTGTGGGGGCCAGTTCCCATGAGGCATTAGGGGGCAGGCCACAGCGGCACAAGGAAATGGGGACACAGCGTCCATCCTGCACCAGTTGACCAGGGGGACATCGGCAGCCTGCGAGGGACAAGCATGATTCAATGCTTTAAAGACTGGAAAGTAGAAGGGTGATTTACTGTTGAGGAGGAAAGGGGACAGGGGGAAAGCAAGGAGAATGAAGAAAAGGAATGAGGAGAAAATGGTAGAAGTATAGTATTCACATGTACGAAAATGTCACCCTTTATCTTGTGCAAATAATACATGCTATTAAAAGGTTATGAAATTCAGTGTTTGGGGCAAGGTTTACCAATGGGTCCCTCCAGCAGCTAGTCTAGGTCCAAAGTCTGATCTCATGCTCTGGCCATGCATGGGAGATACCTCTGGGCTCTTCTATACAGCAGTTTGTTTTGAGATAGGATCTTGCTGTATAACTCGGCTGGCCTTGAACTCATACTGTAACCCAGGCTAGCCTCAAACTCACGGCAATGCTCATGCCTCGAGCTCTCAAATGCTGGGATTTACAGATGTGTGCCACCACAGCTGCAGGTTCTGATGGAGCTGCTAGAAGGGACTCAGAGTGGCTACTGGAAGTGACCCAAAGACTTACTTTCTTGCCCTGTCACGATCAATAACAGTCTGACCTTTTCCCTATCCTACCCCTGCCCGTGTAGTGAAGAGGGCCTGGGTGAGCAGATTCCCCAGGCCAGGCTGGGCTGTGGCCAGATACCTGGGCTACAGGCTCCCTGTAGACACTGAACACCATCCCAGAGGTCAGCACAGCTGCGAGGGCATCGGTTGGCACAGTCCAGGGTAAACACGGCGTCCCGAGTCTCACAGCTCTCTCCTGTGGCCCAGTAGTAAAAGTCCATGCTGGGGGCACTCTTGATCACCCCACCCCACTCCTCAGCAGACCCTCTCTTGCCACCGGAGCAGAAGCAATAATTCCCATCAGGGGCCATTCCAATGGTCTCTATACCCTTGGGATGCTGGGATACTGGTTACCTGGGCAAGACCCCATATTGCAGCTTTCTGTTTGAGCCCATGGTCCACGGCATTCTCCTCCAGAGGTCGAGTCTCTTGCCTCTCTCCAGCGCAGCTTGAATCCTCCACTGCAGGGCACTTGGCAGCGGCTCCAAGTTCCCCAAGGACCCCATTGGCATGTGTCTGGGGACAGAAAAATAAAAGCAGAAATCGATGACTCAGGCCCACTTGCCTCAGGCATTCACCCCAGGTCTCGTTTCCTCCCACCCTGGAAAA
This sequence comes from Pachyuromys duprasi, assembly GCA_028658305.1. Lineage (NCBI taxonomy): Eukaryota > Metazoa > Chordata > Mammalia > Rodentia > Muridae > Pachyuromys > Pachyuromys duprasi. Next base: position 70,777,904 of record CM053763.1, on the reverse strand, counting down.
ATGCCCCAAAGCCTTTCTCATTCATTTTTCTTTCTTTCTTTCTACATTTGTTCTATTCTTTTTTTTTTTTCCTAACTGCTACTGAGACTCCACCATGTCTCAAATCCAGCGGGAGTATTAGCAGGTTTGCCTCACTCCTAACAACTGACATGAACCTGTGGCTAGCCTCATCTGGACAAACCCCTGCTGTCAGCATGCCAGACCCATCCTGCCTGCTGGCCTGTAGCCCTTCTTTACCGTTGCAGGCTCCAGGGTCAGGGCAGAGGCGCTGCTGGCTAAGGGGCACAGTACAAAGCGCAGGATCTCCAGCCCAGGGCCTCCCCGTCTCAGGGTCCAAGCAGAGCCGGTGCCTGTACTGCTCTGAAGCTAGCAGGGTGACTGAGGTTGAAGGGAGGCCTGATGTGCTCAGAGGCCAGTGCCCCTCCAGGGCAGTCCTGGAGGCAGGAGCCAGGGCACTTCGGGGCACGCAGGGCCCACAAGGTGACCACTCTGACCATCCAGTCAGAGGCAGAAGACCTAGAAGGGCAATGGGTTTGTGCTGGTAATCTCAGAGGCTTTTTAACCCAGAGCCCAGTGGGCAGGCAGGAAGAGCCATGACCAGAAGGAGCAGTAAATAGGAAAGACTAAGAAAGGTGTCGGGGTAGGGCAAGGCCGGGTACTAAATGTCTAGGACTGTCTTGGCTTTAGCAATGCAAGCTTCAGAGCCTGCAGGCCCCCCAGGCCTAGGCTAACAGGGACAGTTCAGGATTACCTTCACACCCTTTGCTGGAACACTGCAGCTCTCCACTCTGGCATTCACTGTGGGAGGGGAACATCAGGATGGGCTTTGGGAAATAAGAATCTGCTAAGTCGGGTATGGCTCATCAGCCCGAGGGCTGGGTGCTCTGGCGCAAGGTGACAGAGCTGTAAACTTGGGCATCTTGGGTCACTTGCTCTCAGGTTGGACTGGTCCAAATTGGCTCAGCTTGGAGTCTGCTGAATCAGGATGCCCTTGCCCACCCCACTTCTGGCCTTCTGCCCTCCTTCCCCTATTACTCACCACTCCTTACAGCCTAACTGCAGGCGGTCCCCAGGGGCCAGGGTCACCCTAGCTCCCTCTCCTGAGGTGAGCCGGCAGTTACACTGCTCTGGGGGGATGCAGCCCCCAGCCTGCTCCAGCAGGCCCTGTGCAGAAGGGGAAATCAGGACAGGCTGGGACTGTGCAAGGACCACTGTCTCCTACATGCCCTGCACCAGGCTGGCTTCTAGCAGCTGCACATGTGTGTTGCTCAGCCCATGAGTGGGGTGGTGATGTGGAGGGGGGAGGTTCCCAGCATGGAAGTGATATGGCACTATGGGTGTTCTAGACAGGGGAGCCAGGGAACCGGGCAGAACATCCTCTTCCGGAGTGTTTCACCTTAGGGCAGTAGCAGCCAGGCTGGCAAGGTGGCAGGTCCTGGCAGAGCCGACGGCTCAGATGTGTGGCGCAGAGCCCAGCACAGGGAGAGCCACAAGACTGGAACTCAAAGGGAGGTGGGCAGCTGTGCTCTGGGGGAGAGGAAGGAAATGCTGGACACCTTCTCCCCATAAAACAAAGCACATACTACATGGTCCCAGCGACGCCGTTAAGAGGTCACTTGGTGATAGATAGTACAAGACTGTCCTTCTGCTGCCCGTCAAGAAAGACCAGTAACCCCCTTCCTCCTAGCTCCAGCTCAGTTCATGTGCCCCCAGCAAGGATTATGATGGTTGGGCCCCAAGATCCAGGAAGCAGCATGGAGGTGGGGCAGAGGAAGTCAGAATTAGGGTGGGTGTTCCAGGGAGTGGCAGGTAGGGCACAAAGGGACAAGATGAGGGACAGCGTCAAAAGAAGCTAGGCAAGATACTCTGCCTCTGAGGCAGCTACAGGAGGAAAGAACACAGTGGAGCCCACAGCTGTCAGGGGGGAAATCACAGTGAGGAGTACAACTAGCGAGCGGGACAGAGCAAGTGTGACTGTGTTCTCCGGGCAAGGGTCAGTGCAAGCCCTGCGCATTTGTGCTGGGGTCTGCATGAGGGTGCCCGCCGCTCTTCCCACTCAGCCGCTTGACCTCTCATTCCTGGGCCTTACCAGAGCAGTTGCCAATGGTGCATGGCCGGAAGTGGCCATCCAGACGTGTGCAAGGGGCGCCCTCTCCAGGCCGGCCAGGCGCTAGCACCTGGTGCCGGTAGCGCTGCTGTACCAGGACCTCACAGGAGCAGTGAGTCCAGGGGCTCCAGTCAGACCACGTGCAGCTCTCTAGAGATGGGAGGGGCTGTAGGCTGGGGCCTCCCACGTCATCCCCTGTGCCCACACCCATCCCTGCCCTAGCTGGAAAAGGAAAAGTGGAAGCCATAGGTTCCAAAAGACCCCACTGGGTGGATTCTCTCAAACTAGGCAGAGAGCCCTTGACAAAGGGCTTATGCCTTTTGTAAGATGTTGTGAGGTACATATAGGGGCATTTCAGAGAGATAACCGAGAATAGACAAACAGGTGTTCCCTGAATTTTCCAAGGAAGAAAAGCAGGGGAACAACTCACCCTGGCAGGGCCCTGGGTAGCAAGCCTGGGTGTCCAGGCGCGAGAATGTGCCGTTACAGGCAGAGTCCTCTTTGGTCAGTAGACAGGAACAGGAGCCAGAGCGGGTGGCCAGGCCTGTGCCACAGCTGCGGGAACAGGGTCCCCACGGTCCCCAGGAGCAGGTCTTCTGCAGCGGCAGGCACAGCTTCTGCCCACAATGCTGAGTCTGGGTGTCTGGGCCCTGGCAAGGTAGGCTCCCATGCTGAGGGGCTGACACCATGCAGGAGCGTGTGCGAACCTGGCTTCCACCTCCACATGAGACAGAGCAGTGGGACCAGGCGGACCACAATGTCCAGCCTCCGGGCACTGCAGGAGGGAATGGTGAGTTAGAGTAGTGAGTTGGGGCGGTGAAGACCCAGAGGTTAGGTTGGGATCCTACTGGCACATAGGGTAGCATTGGGGGGTGGGGACAGAGGACATAGAAGAGATGGCTATAAGACAAGGTCAGTAAGGGGGTTCTGAGGTGGGACACAGGATGAAAACCAAACCTGCACACTCAGTGTCTTTGCAGATCACTCCCTCTGGGGTGCAGGAACTAGAAAAGAGCCTGGATTCAGGGTCTTGCTGTCCAGTAGGACAGTGGGTCACCCTTTCCTGGACTGCACTTACCATTGCTGGCACTCTCCCTGCAGCCAGCTGTCCCCCAGGGCACGGAGGCGGGCTTCATGTAGGCACAGGGGTGGACAGGGGTCCTCGGGGCAAGGTCGGCTCTGTGACTGCTCCTTCTGACACTCCAGGGCCCATGAGCCTGAGGAGGACCTGGGTAGGGCCAGGGACAAAGGACGGGGTGGAGGGGCAGACAATGCATGGTCTACATAATCCTTCCAGCTTCAAGCGGGGAAGCCCAGGGTAAGCAGGGGGTGGCTAAGAAAAGGGCTAGGTGACCGGCACAAGCTGGGCCAGGGCACAGGATGGAGCAGAGGCGCTGATGAAAGCAAGAAGTACCAGGAATTCTGTCAGAGAGGACATGCAGAAGACCCTTGTTGCCCAGGCCCATACCGAAAGCGACTCTGTTGCCCTTGAGGCCCACACGAGTGACTGCAGGGGCTCCAGGCAGACCAGTGGCTCCAGGCACAGTGGGCAGGAGGCGGGCAGGGCCGGGCAGTGCAGGAGAGTTGCCCAGCCTGACAGGAACAGTTGCGGCAGGCGTCCTGATGCTGGCTCCCTGGGGCCCAGCTGCGGCCCTGGGCATCTATGCATTCACAGTGCCCAACTGGCACACAGCCACCATCCTGCTGCAGAAACCCTGTGGGGAGGCAGCAGATTGAGGCTGGTATCTGGACCACCTGCCATTCCCACTGAGCTGCCCCAAGGTGCCAGGAGAACATCTAGCATATACCGTCAGAGCAACGACAGCCCGGTTGGCATGCCTCGTCCTCCTGACACATGACTTCCTCCTGCAGGTCTGAGCAGCTGTGCGGGCAGCGATTGGCACAGTTCACCATCTCCATGCCTGCTGGGCAGCCTTCCTCTGGGGGGTAGGGGAAGTCCAGTGTCAAGAGCACCTGGGTGCCCCAAGACCCCTGTGGTGGTTTAAGTAGTTATAGGCCCCAGAGACGCATGTGTTTGAACGCTTGGCCCATGGGGACCGGCACTGTTGGGAAGTGTGGCCTTGTTGGAGTAGTGTAAAAGGATCATTTATTCAGCTGGGTCGATTGTTGCCTTGGAGGATATTGCCTTTCTCTGCTAATCTAGGCCTGGTCCTGGAAGCTTCTAGCCTCGGTACAACCTAAACTAGGCCTAGAATGCTTTCAGCCTCTGAGACTTACTGCTGAATGAGCTCACCCTTTCTTGTTCTTCCTGAGCTCTGGGCTGGCTGGTTCAACTCAGCAGTCCTGGATCAAACTCCTCTCCTAGCTGACTTATTCAATCTGGCTTCTCTCTCAGCTTCTGAATTTCTGTTTAACCTCAGACTAATTCAGCAATCTTTTCTCGTTTCCTGGCTCCTTCTCATTCTCTGGCTCATTCCATCTTCACCTGCTTCCTCACCCTCTGCATTGCCCCTGAGTGGCCTCCCTTTCCTCTCTCTTCTCTTGAGAGTTGGTCATTCCCTATTCTGTCAAGTCTTTCTCTGAGTCACTGTCTCTGCCACTCAATTAAACATCACTTTCAAACATGGCTGCTTCCTTCTATAAATTATCTTTACCTTCATTGTTTGGGATTAAAGGCGCGTAACTACCACACCTGGACCTAAGCTTTTCTTTACCTGATACTTGCCCTATACCAGGCTGGCACTGAACTCAGATCTGTTTGCCTGGATTAAAGGCATATTTGTATTCCAGCCAGATCACACAGACCTAGGTCTTTGGATGTGATCTGTTGCCAGAGCAGCCATGTTCTGAATTAAAATTCCTTTACAGAGTAGGTGTGGCCTTGTTGGAGGAAGTGTGTCACTGGGGGGATGGGCTTTGAGGTCTTCTATGCTCAAGCTCCACCCAGTGTGGAATCCAGTTTCCTTCTGCCTTCAGATCAAAATGTAGAACTCTGGACTCCTCCAACACCATGTCTGCCATACTGCCATGCTTCCCACTATGATGATAATGGATTAAACCTCTAAAACTGGCCAGCCCCAATTAAATGTTTTCCTTTCTAAGTGTTGCCTTTGTCATGGTGTCTCTTCACAGCAATAAAATCCAAGCTAAGACAACCCCTCTCTCTTTCCTATCGGTGACTCCTAGAGGCTACAGGGTCCATCCTTTCCCCCATATTGGTATGAACTAAAACATTAGGGGCATCCAGGGTTTAGGTTAATCTAAGTACACAGAGCTCTTCTCCCTTCCAGTAAGTTCTCAGAACCCAGCTGGTCATCCAACACATGTTCATGAAGCAAGACTAAATTTGTACATGTCAGAAGCTAACATTCTCACCTAGTGGCTTATGGCCCTGGTCTGAAGTATAAGGCAATGGGGATCTCCTGACAGAGAGAAATGAGTCCTGGAGTAACCAACACCCTTGGGGATTGGGAACATTGAAAATAAGGGCTGAAGCTAAGAGAGGAAGGGGGAAGGTTTCAACCACAGTCTCTGGTTCAGTACAGTGCGCTGCGCACACCCTTGGCATCGCAGTGCAGGCTCTCAGAAACTTTGCCCGGACCAGCAGTTAAGAGGGCAGACAAGGCTGGGAAGATGTCCTAGGGATGAGCTTGGTAGGTGGCAGATCTTTGTACCTCATCCTCAGCCACAAAGAATCCAGATACACACAGGATTCACTACTGGGTACCCAGATCCAGCCATTCCTTCCCTGTGATCTGTGTGTCCCTGAGTAGCCTACAAAGTAGCAGCCTGCCTCACTCTCCATCTCATGGATATAGTGGTAATGAAGTTAGAGGCGGGTGGAGAGAGCTTTGCAGAATTAAGCTCGGTGGACAGGAAGTGGCTGTCACCACTGCAGTACCGCAAGGCATGGGATTGCAGGACCGGATGTGGTGCCTCTCTCCGACACAGGATGCTCCCCCATTCTTGGGTGGTGGACTTGAGCAGCTTCTGCTTCTCAGGGATCGGCCCCCTCCACAGCTGCGGTCACACCAGGACCAGGGACTCCAGCGGGACCAGCCCCCAGGCACTGTTGAAGAGAATGACTCCATCAGGGTTTGGCTCAGGCAGAGGGTCCCACATAGCCCATGAGCCAGCAGATGACTGCGGCATGATCAGGAAAGCGTAATTCGAGACATCAGAGCTTCAGGGAAGAGCCTGAAGCGTGCAACTCTTTGTTACCTGGACAAGCACGCAGGTTGCAGAAGCGGCGCTCCTGGTACGCGGTCAGGATGTCGGGGCACCAGTGTCCACCAGGCCCAGGGGGGTGATAGGCGCGTAGGCGACGCTGCTGACCCACCCCACAGCTTCGGGAGCAAGGCTCCCATGGGGCCCAGGATGTCCAGGAACAGTTCCCTGGCACACAGCCAAGGCCAGGGCACAGCGGCAGTGCTGCAGGATGAAAAAGATTTGGAGCCAGCAGAACCTGCCCCAGGCTCTCCTTCCTGCCCCTGCTCAGGTTCAGATCTCCTCACCTGCAGCAGGTGTGACCTCCTGCGTACCCCGACCCCCCTCCCGGGGCTCTTGTTCTGCACCTGATACTGATGGGTGTGTGGGTTTGTCAACTGAGTCTATGTGCCTTGTTCTCAAAGAGGACAGAAATCTCTGGGGCTTGGGGATGCGGAGGGATAGGGACAAACCCACCGAGAGTGTTCTGCACACACACACACACACATCAGGATGAAGGAGCCCGATTGAACCTGGCAGAGCTCAGAGCAGCTGCTGGGGCTGCTAAAGTGAACAGGGGGCCTAGAGTCAGGCAGAGATCTGAGATGAGATCGGGCTGTTCTAAGGGGATGGGATGTTGAGCTTACGTGTGGGTTTGGACAAATCGGTTGAAGGCTGTGATGGTTAGGTCCCTACCTGCTGCAGGGGTGGCTGGCAGACATACCCTGCCCCCTACCTAGGGGCAGGGCTTTTCCAGGAGCAGACGCCCTTCACTGTATAATCCAGACACTCTGGCTCCTCCAGCCCTTTTTGGCCCTTACCCCTCCCTCTCTTTCTCTCTGTTCTTCCTCTCTCTTATTTCCTCCGTCTCTCCTCTCTCCCTCTCTCCATGGCTCTGTGCCTCCTCTTCCCCCTTCTTTCTCTGTGTGTGGGCCTCTTCCCCCTCTCCCTTCCCCTTCCCCTCCCAAGCTGCTCCTAATAAACCTGCATTTATACAATATAGCTTCATCTCGTCATTAGCTCATTCTGTTTTAATCAATCAGTGATTAGGCCCCAAGGTTGAGCCTCAGGGTCACACCTGTACATGAAGGTAGGTTGCAGGGACGCTCTTGTGAGGACTCCCCCACTGTACAGTTGGCCAGGCAGAGACGTGTGCGGCTGCGCCATGCAGGGTGAGCAGGGTCTGTGCAGCTGTGGGAACAGGGAGACCATGGCGACCATGGGCCCCAGCCACCTGTGGGGAGGAGGGGTAGAAGATAGAGTGGGTGTACTTTCCAGTTAGCCAAGGCTCTCCAGCCCCTCCAGAGAGTAGGGACAGGGAGGGAGGAGGCCCAGGGTTTGCTTTTCCCAGAGAAAGGCCGTACTGGAGAGGTTCAGGAGGCTCAAGCTACCTGCAAGGCCTGTCACCAGCTCCGGCTCCACCGTGGACCCTGAAGTCCCTGTGTAAAAGGAGATGGGGCTCAGAAGTGTTTCAGGGCCTGCAATGTACCCTACCAGCAGGGCACACACAGGGGAGAGCATCTGCTAAGATCTCTGGTAAATACTGGTTGGAGACCCAAACAAGTCTAGAGCTATTGCATAAAAGGAAAGAAAATCCAGAGATCCCGCAGGGTCAAGCAGACACAGGGGAGGACAAAGGCAGGCTGAGCCACGCCTGGCCATGGAGGTGTCTGCCCAGCTCCTTCCTGCTTCCCTTACCAGGGCATTCCGGGCTGAAGCAGTACTCCAGGTCCTGGAGGGGCCCACGGCAACTCAGTCCACCAGGAACAAGTGTGGGATGCAGACATTGGCGGGTTCGGGTGCGGGTACCCAGCCCACCACAGGAGTGGGAACACAGGCTCCACATCCCCCAGGGACCAAAACTGCTACGGAGCCTAGAGCATTCCTCCATAGAACAAGACAGCTTCCCATGAACACAGGAGCTGGGGAAAGCACAAGCATGGGGGCAAAGTGACCAAGGAGCTGCAGCCAGGCAAGCTCACCCTCTAATCCCTCCTTCAGCTCCTCCCCCTACATCCTAGCCCCATCCCCACCTTGGGGGTTCCCTTACCAGTTGCCACAGACTGTTTGGAATTTCTGGCCTGGGTGTAGCTCATCTCCAGGTCTAAGGGTCTGGCCCTCATCTCCCAGAAGAACTGGGTTGACCGCTGGGCCAGTGCTGGCCACCCCCAGCTCCTGCAGCAGCAAGACTGTCAACACACAGGGGCACTCCTGGATAGGTGAAGGGAAGGAGACAGTGACATTCTCCCAGGAAACTTCCTCCTGGGTACCTGTGTGCCTGGAGACTGGGGGGGTGGGGGATGGGAAGTAGCAGAAGGGAGGCCCTCCACCTCAGGAGGCATTTCCCAGTACACATAGGACTGAGGGCCTGCAGGCTGTGAGGCCAGCCTGAAAGTCAGCCATCTTCCCATACAGAACAGCTGGAGGGACACAGAAGCTCCAAGAGGACAGAGAGCATCCTGCCAGGAATCAGAGGATTCCTCCCTCAGGTTCATTGCCTTCATTCTCTTAGTGGAGGAAGCAGGGCCAGGAAGCACCTCAGGTTCTGGCCAGCAGAGGCCACCAGGATTAGGAACGGAATCTTGGAGAATGTATATGCTGGGCTCCACAGAGCAGATAGAGCACCTGCCTGCCATCTGTCCCCACAGCTGGGACAGGGATCTGGGACTAGATAGGATAATGGTGTGGGGGTCCTTTCCTCACAACAGCATGACAGGGAAGAGAGAGGTCATGAATATCCACAGCCCCCCACAAAGAGGGCAAAGTTGCTGGTCCATGTGCCATGGGCAGCTAGGGAAGCCCAGTAGGGAACTGCCCTTCACTCCCAGGAAGACTAAATGCCATAGCCAGAGGGGCACAGAGCTGTGTGTGATCATGGTGGGCTCAAAACTCTTGTAGGTGGCCTTGACCTGGCCTTGATTTGGGAGATCAGCTGGTAAGGAATGCAAGCTCAGGTGCTGTCCCTAGCCAGCATATGACCCCTGGGAAACGAGGGATACCCTGGGAAGCTGCCCCTCTTCCACCTCCCTTTTCTGGGCCCCTGCTCTGACCACCCCGCATCAGCAGCAAAGCCCTCTCAGGTTTGAGTGCTAGTTAAGATCCCAGATTCCTTAGGGGTAATTAGCTTCCAGATGTCAGAAACAGAGGAGGACTCCTGGCCAGCTGAGTTCTCACCTGGACACAGGCTAAGTGATGCTGAAAGGTGCCCTCAGGACAGTGACATCCCTCCTCACAGCTGTCTGAGAAGCAGGCCACCTGTCCCATGATGTGAGCACAAGAGAAGGGGCACCCCTCGCCAGGCTGGCATTCACGGTATAGTCGGCCCACTGGGCAGCCTGTCTCTGAGACAACCCTGGAATCAGTGCCCTGTTTGATCCCCTCACTGCCTACCTCTGTGCCCACCATTTCTGTAGCCTGAAAGTCATTGGCAGCTTTCCCCAAAACCTCCCCCATGACCTGGCTGTTTCCTCCTTTGCTTGATCATGACTAAAAAGGGGAGAATATGGCTGGGACAGAGAGGATTCCCCAGGCACTCAGAGGCGGGGTGGAGTACCGACAGGAGTCAAGGCCACAGGATTTTTGGGTAGAGGCTGGCAGGGCTCACCTCTGCAGAGCTGGATGTGGCAAGTTCGGCTCTGTCTAGCCAGGCCGGGGCAGGGAGGTCGCGCACAGTACCTGGAACGTAGCTGCTCTCCTCCCCCACAGGAGACGCTACATTTCTCCCAGGGTCCCCAGGAGCTCCACATCCCAGGACCAGGGCAGCTGGGCACCTCCTGGCACTGCAGGATGCCTGCCACACAGGTGCTGGGGCCAAGGAAAGGGGCTTCAGCGACAGGGCCTGGCCCATGTCCCTGGGGGCACCATTGTCCAGCTGCACAGCTCACTTCTGACCCACTTACCAGTTGTCACAGGGCCCAGTCATCACCTCTCCCGGTTCCAGGCTCTCCCAGGAACTGAGTGTGGACCCTACTGACCGGCTCTGGTTCTCAGGAATCCCTGAAGGCCACAGGAGTAAGGGTGGAGACCCTCTTCGGCACAGGGGCCTCACCCTGCCCCTCATCCTACGCTCCTGCACTCTAGAACCCCTTCCAACATTACCCACATGCTGAAGGAAGGAGATGGACACTGTAACCTGGACTAGACCCAGGGTGTGGGAAACGCAGGGCTTCCAGATCCTGACCTCTAGCCTGGGGCTGGGTGAAAATGCAGAACCAGGCAGAGCGATGCTGCAGGTCAGTGAGCAGGAAGGGGGATGGCAGGGATGAGGGCCAGGGAGGTGAGGGCCAGGGAGGTGAGGGCCAGGGAGGTGAGGGCCAGGGAGGTGAGGGCCAGGGAGGTGAGGGCCAGGGAGGTGAGGGCCAGGGAGGTGAGGGCCAGGGAGGTGAGGGCCAGGGAGGTGAGGGCCAGGGAGGTGAGGGCAAGGGAGGTGAGGGCAAGGGAGGTGAGGGCCAGGGAGGTGCTACTGACCCATGGCTCTCGGCTGGAAGTGACAGTGACAGTCAGCTGGGAGCACACAGAGCCCATCCTGGGAGAGCTGGCCCGGGGGACACCCACAGCCAGACTGACAGATCGCTGAGCCTGGCTGGCATGTGGTGCCGAGGGCCAGGCCCTGGCAGGAGTGAGGACAAGGCTGCCCACAAGGTAAGAGTCCCTGGCCCCCTCCGCAGCCTAGAGAGAACGTGAGAGAGTTAGTGGTCAGGAGCCATCCCAGGAGGAGAGACCCTGTTATTCTCATGTGGGCCCTGACCTGACACCTCGCCCAGAACCATAGGCGGGTAGCTTGAGGTTACCCTTTGAACAGTCCTATATATAAACATGAGGTAGCCAGAGCCAGCACTTCTCCAGACCCTTACCCCACCCCAAAGCCTTCACCTGTGCACGGGGTGGAACTGTGCCGACAAGGGCGATTCTGCTGGTGGCCCCCAGGACAAGGCCTGCCTCCGTCAGAGGGGGGAGGATGGCTGCACTCCCGGCTCCGGTGGGACTGCCCCGTGCACACATCGCAGGGAGACCACGGGCCCCAAGGGCTCCAGGCTCCATCCACTGCACCAAGGAGACAGAAGCATCTGTCTCAGGAGAGCCAGGAGGTCTTAGGCCAGCAGGGTCAGAACATGTATTTGGGGCTTCTGGGACAGAAGCCCGGCTCTCGGGAGAACAGCACACCTGGGCACACAGTGGAGTCAGGGCAGGCCTCCGTTTGGTGCTGCACACCTGTCTCCCCTGCCTCCTCAGGGCATGGGGCACCCCCGTGCTGGGGAGCAGGGCAGACACAGGCCCTGGAGCGGGTTCTTGTTTGGCCCCTGCAGGGCTGGGAGCATGCTGTCCACTCTGACCACGGGCACCAGCTTCCAGGCACTGCGGATCATAAGGCAGCCATTGGATGTAGTTGATGCAATCCTGAGACCACTCTCCCTACACCCCTATCCTCCTCCCCACCCTACAAGCTAGCGCATACCTTGGCAGGGCAGGTCTGTGCAGTTGAGCTTCCCCTCCATGCAGGTGCTGGGCCAGAGCAGAGCCAGGGGGAAAAGTGACAGTTCAGAATGGCCAAGGCCACCACAAACTCATTTGGCTGCTGCCCCCTTCCTTTCCATCTTTGCACCTTCATGGCGTAGTCTATGCCCTTCTTCCTATTAGCTTATGCTTCAGAAGCCCACCTGTCCCATCAGCTGGCCTTCTGGGAGAGCACACCAGGTGTGCTGTATGGGGCAGTGGCGGTATGTAATCTGCAGGTAAGTGGGGGCGGGCAGCAGGAACAAACACCCTATCTGTTGCTTGCACAGCTCAACTTCTCCCTAGGAATAAATACTCAGCCTTCAGCGGACGCATGGACCTGGCTGCCTCAGTTTCCCCTCCTATTAGACGGGTGTCAGAGGGTCTGCTCTGCATCATCTTGTGAACAACTGGCTGAGTGCCCAGGGCTTAGATGCGCAGACGGGAGGCAAGCCCCTCTTGTCAGCGTGCTGCCTCGTGTCCCAGGAATAATGCATCACGGCTTCTCACCAGCGGTTACAGCCATCAGGCTTCATCAGCTGAGTGCCTGGATGGTGGCGCTGCCCAGTCAGCAGGTCCAGGCAGCTGCAGTGACTGGGCTGCACGCAGATGGCCCCGTCAGCACTCAGTACCTTGCCTGGGGGACAGTAGCAGCCCGGCTGGCAATGCCACACACAGTGCTGGCGGGCAGAGAGAGCAAGAAGGGGTTTTAGTCGGCAGGAAACGGGGCCTGAGGTGAGGAGTTAAGAAGAATGCCAGACCAAGTTGGAAGGAGGGTGGGGGGCGTGATGGCTAACCTTGATTGCTAACTTGATTTACAATCACCATGCAAACAAAAAACACACACCGTACATGTAAGTGGCAGCCTTCCATGGGTGGGGGTCCTGGACTGAATAAGAGAGGAGAGCCTCATGGCTCCTCTTCCTGACTATGGATGTGATGGACCAGTTGCCTCAGCCTCTTGCCTCTATGCCTCCCCCAAGGCGATGGAGTTCCCCTCCTAACAAGGAGCCTGAAAAGGCCCTTCCTTTCCGAGTTACTTTTCTTAGGTATTTTGTCTCTGCAATGAGTAAGAAGTACAGTGAAGGGTGCCCAGAGGGAGAGAAAAGTGACTTTACAATTACTTTCCCTTTTAAGAACTGATGAAGGGCAGGATGGGAACCAGCAGGCCACTTAGTGCCCCACCCCTCCACCGCTGAGCAGGGGAGGGTGGGGAGCAGGCAGGTTAACCCCTCTGCTTCCGAGGAATGCATCTGGAAGCTGGGGCCCTGCAAATGTCCACGCCTCCCTGGCACTCAGAGAGCAGGCGCCTCAGAAAGCTAGGTGGTAAGGGAGGCAGTGTGGGAAAGAACCTGGAACAGGCCTAGTCTTTGATGACCTGCATTCACCGAGCCATTCTAAGTGAGTTCTCTTGCTCTACCTCTTCCTCCCCTTCACCCGCCCATCCATGGCCTCCCGTATGTAGAGGACTTGTAGCACTGCTTTCATCTTCAGAACTCTTACCGTGTCCAACTTTAATTCATGGCTGTCCCCGCCCCCCACCCCCACCCCAGAATGTAGGATCACAGATTCAAAGACCTTGTCTGTGTTTGCCTCCATCTGTCTACAGTCTCTGCGTAGGTGCTCAGAGAACACACACACACACACGCAGAAGCTTTGTATACCAAAATGTTTATGGCACTTAAGATGATATAGTGGGATGATTTCCCCCTCCCACGTGTTTACATCGTGTTTGCAATGGCATTTTAATTTAGAAACACTGTACTGAAGCCAAGGGCTGCTGTATAAGGCTGGTTCTCTTGTGGGCAGGAGGGGAGCAAGCCTACAAGGTTGTAAATGAAAGCCCAGGGCCTCATCCACCCCCACTAGGCTTAGTCCCCAATGTCAGGCAGGAGGCCATGGGCCCAAGGCCACATTCGAGCATCCCCCAAGATGATTCTCTGGTCAGAGCCAAAGGTCAGGTGGGCATATCAAAAGGGCCCAGACTCACCACAAGGTCATCACAGGAGCGGGGACAAGGGGGGCCACAGGGGCTGAACTGTGCCCCTTCAATGGTGCTGCAGTTGGTCACTGGGAGGACAGGGTGGGCAGAGAGTATGGTGGAGACCATGGCCTGCCTCCCAAGGCTGCTTCCCAGCTTCTTGCTCTTTGCTCCTGGGCCCACCCTGGCCTTTGCAGGTACCTGGGCATGGCTGAGCCTGGCAGGCCTCCCCCTGGGCTTGAGGTCCCTCACAGAAATCCCCCAGGCCTTGGGGTGGTGGCTGGCCACAGGCTCGAGTCCGGCTCCGCAGGCCTCCTCCACAGCTCCGACTACAGCCCGACCAGGGGCCCCATGGACTCCAGCCCCCTGCTTCTGAAGGAACAGTAGAAGAAGGAGGTGTGGGGGTGCTGGAGGGAGCTGGTACGAGAGAGGATGAGGTACACCAGAGATGGCCCCACCAAGGGCTTTAGGGCAAGCATCAGCCTAAAAGGGCCACTTACGGTCACATCCTGGCAGGAGGCACGGCTCTTCCTCAGCCTCAGGGCCTGGACAGAGGGTTGTGGGGGCAGCCACTGTGGTCAGCAGAGGCAGGCTGAAGGGTGCCATGCTGGGGGTCCTGGCACAGAAGCGGTGCCGGTGGCGTCGGGAAGGGCTGCAGGAGGCTGAGCACATACTCCATGGGGTCCAGGGTGACCACACAGGCTGCCCTTGGAGTGTGTGGGGAACATAAAACGTGAGAAGAGAATGATGTAATGTGGGGAGGCGCCATACCACCTTCTGCCGCAGCCCAGACCCATGGCTGCTTGGGATGGGAAACAAGGGCACATGAGGAGTGAAAAGCCTTTCTCACCTTCCTCGCAAGGCCAGGAGCTGCAGTTGGTGACAAGCCCAGAGATGCAGGAGCTAGGGGGAAAAGCAGAGCTTGGGTGCTTTTGGGCTCTATGGTACTCACAGAGCTTGTACCCGAACTCTGGTCCCCAGGACTTGCAAGTATGATCTTATTTGGAGATAAGAGCCTTCCAGAGGTAACCAAGTTAGTAAGGTTGTCAGAGGAGGTCATGGACAATCCAATGTGACCCCTGTTCTTGTGAGGAAAGGGTATTTAGATGCTGACATACACAGAGGGCAGATGAGGGAAAGAGGGAGAAGATAGCTATGTGCAAGCTAGAAAATGCCAGACTGGTGCCAAAAGGAGAGCTGGACAAATGCTCCCTCAGTGCCCAAAAAGCACCAGGTCTGCCGACACCTTGGTCTGGGACATGTGTGGCCATTAAAGGCTACCTTACAAGGTCCCTACCTCCTGAACATGTATATGTTTGTGTGCATTCGTGTATGTATATGCATGTGCTTGTGTTCATGTGTGTGTGTGTGTACATGTGTGTATGTGTGTGCATGAGTAAAAGTATGATATATTTCTGTTACAACAATCATAGAAATTAACACAAGTAGGAATAAAGAAGATGGGCGATGTTTGCTCTCATTACTGGAGATTCAATTGAGGGTCTTAACACGTGCCAGGCAAGCCCTCTACCACTGAGTGTGTCTCCAGCCCCTGAAACAAGACAAGGACGGTGGCTGGAGGGGGTCAGGCAGACTCAGACGGCAGGGCTGGTTGGTTGTGGCTACTGGAGGGATGGGCATCTCTTTGGCCGACTGGAGCCCATATCCCCGCTGCTGAGGAGAAACAGCCAGGGATAACTGGGTTCTCAGGGACCTCGGGGCTACTGCAGAACTGGGGGGTAGCAGGCCTTACCAGTTCTCACATGGATAAACCAACGCACTGCCTGGCGGATGAAGCCGCCCCCTGTGGACACAGGGGCAGTCCTGTGCAGGCACACACACACTGTTCTGAAATAGAAAGCCCTGTTATTCTGGTTCCAGCCTGCTCCAGTCAAAGCCAGAACTCAAGTCCACCTCAAATGCCACCCAGACACCTTCCATAGAGCAGCTCCATCTCTCATTGGGCAAGAGAAGACCCTTAGCTGAGGGTCACATGGGGACAGAGACCCTCTCCTTTGGGAAGAAAATGATCCCCTTCCATTGCAAGGCATGAGACCGAATTGTTAAAGAAGGCAACTGTGTGATATATATTTTTTTTCACGAGTCACGTGATTTTTACAACAGCAAAACACCCTCCAGCACTCCCAACCCCCGCAAACATGTTCATTAAGGAAAGCAGCTGTGTCTCTAGCCACAAGCATGTCTTGCTTATCCATTCCACGCACCCAACAGCCGAATCTAGGACTGAGCACACAGGAACTGCTCGGCACACAGCTGGCAGCGGGGAGGACACACATTTGAGGGAGCGCAACGTAGAAAACCTCTTTTTGACCCACCACCACTTTCGTGAACAAGAGAACAGCTGTAGAGGGGGTCTAACTCAGCAGACGCTTTGTCTCTAGTCCCAAACTTTTAGCTCTGCCCTAGTCCAGACCCCTGGCTCTCACTTCCCTGCTAAACCAGGGACCCAAGCCATATGGTGGTCCCAGCTGTGGGGGAGGGGGGCAGTAGAGATACTTACCAGCAGGAGCATTCCAGAGAGGCAGTAGCAGCCAGGGTGGCAGGTCTGATTAGCCTCTCTAGGGGTGCTGAGATGGGCACAGGAGGCCGGGCCCTGGGCACAGTCCAGCCATTGCTGGCCCTTGGGACACACACCTGGCACTGGTCCTGTAGGCACACGTGACAAAAGGGCAGCCCAGGAGCCTAACACGGGAGAGGCATCAGTTCTGGGCATTGATGATGTTGCCACGGAGGCTGTACTGTTTGAAGGGACAGGGCTGCAGGGGGCAGGGTATCAGACGTGTCCTGGCTTAGTGGGAACTAGAGTGTCCCCAAGGCTGCCCTCACCTGCACAGGGCTGCAAGCTGCAGGCAGAGAACTCGATGGGGCCATGTGGACCACTGCCTTGAGTGCGGTTTCTGTAGCCACCGCCACAGGGCACCGAGCATGGAGTCCAGGAACCCCACTCTGCACCGGGTCCTATGGGTAGCATTCAGATCACTAAAGGTCACCATACCCAGCACACCCCTTCCCCGGGCCCAGATAACCAAAGCAAACCCCCTTTCTCATCCCGTCTCCCTTCACTTGCAGGATCGCCTCCACTTTAGGAGACCTGATGCGGTCAGAGAGGAAGTGGGCTGGCCTTTAGAGAGGGTCTCTCTTAGGAAAGGGACTAGCAAGGCTTCGGAGGACCCATCACTTAGTAGCATCCCATAGGGAAGTCCCTTACATCACTCATGGGGGCCTGAGGGGGCATTCCTAGCTGTTTTCTGGAAGGTTCTTTAAGGAAGTCTCAGGCCCTGGGTCCCCACACTCACCTCGGCACGGCCTCAAACTGCAGAATTCAATGTCTATGTTGGGGCCTTGGCATTCGGCACCCCCAAAGGCAGCTGGCGGTGCAGAACCTGCTCTGAAGCGCCGTCGAATACCCACGTCACAGCTTCGGCTGCACAGACTCCACGGAGTCCAGGGACTCCAGCCACAGGCCACTGCCAGGGTGAGGGGGCAGATGTCTGAAACCAGGCCAGGCTGTCTTGAACCCTGACTTTCCTGGGACATTACCAACACCCCCAGGAGGCTATCTCTGTAGGGTTTAAAGCCGCCCACGTCTCTAAGCACTGACCCTGCGGAGGGAGTACCTGGACAGAGTGCTGATGTGCACACCATTTCAGCGGAGATGCAGGTGCTGCCAACGAGAGGGCCCACTGAGTCCCAGCCCGTCCACCCAGCCTTGCCCTTGAAGCACTGGATACCTGCCTCAGTGCTGTGACTTGGACTCTCCTAACTCCCTCCCAAATCCACCCTCAGTCCGCCACACGGTTCCATGTGTGCCTTTTCATGCTTTTTATTTCATGTGCACATATTAAACAACATTTGTGCGTGACTTTAAGTGACAGGGCTAGGTAGGGGCAATTTAGAAAGAGCTACAATTCTAGAAGTGGATATATATATATATATATATATATATATATATATATATATATATATATATATATATATATATATATATAT
>CM053763.1:70727038-70760045 GCA_028658305.1 Pachyuromys duprasi | reverse complement strand
ACTGGGGGAGTCACCAGGAAATGAAAAGAAAGGAAAATGAAGAATGAAGAAATCCGAGGAAAGGGGACGAGGTGGGAGGGGTGTTAGAGCGCCCTCTGCTGGCAAAAACCGGTGTCAGTTTGAGAATTATTTATTTCAAAAGAGCAGAATCCAAGGGATTCTATGTAGAGAATTATATTCAAGAAAGAGAAAACCCCTTCCAAAGGGGCTCACGATCCCCCTCCCCAGTTGAGTTGCTACGACAAATGATGGGTTATGGGGGAAGTAAAGTCCATTTTCTTTAAGGACATGACCCCTGCTGGGTGGACCATTCTCCAGTGGATGGCTCCGTATCCCGGAGTGCGCGGACAACGATAACAACATTAAGTTGGAAGGGGTTGGAGTGGATCTGAAAGTGGCTAAGGGGCTGAATAGGATCAAAGTGACTATATGTATGTATGAGCTCGTCAAGGAATGAAAACACATGTTAAAAGGAAGCCCCTCTTCCGTCTGTAGTTCCCTTCTACATGGCACCCCCACCTTTCTGACTGGGGCAGTGTTTCTTGTAGACACCTGTGCTGTAGCCAGTCTGCTCGGGAACCAAGCTTGGCGTGTTACCAGCATATTCAGCCCCTGCCCTCTGACACAATGAGTGTGTGTGCGAGCCTGTGTCTACCTGACTCTGAATCACAGCCCTCGCACTTCGCGCCCCCTCCCCCTGCCTTGCCCCCCCTCCCCTGCTAGCCTACCAGTTGTTGCAGTCCAGGAGAGCCACTGCTCCTGGCGCATAGAGCTGCCCGTGCAGCTGGCAGGGGCACCGGCTGCGGGGCAGGCAGCTAGCATTATGCAGGAAGAGGCCGGGAGGACAGGCACAGCCTGGGGCACAGGAGCCGGTGCACTCCACCCCAGGGTCCTGTGCCAGGCACAACTGAGGGCATGGGCCCCCCTCCTTCTGACACTGCTCTGATGAGCGGAACACCATGTTTCCTGGGCACTGGGCTAGATGGAAAGATAGAGAGAGTCTGAGCAGGAAAGCAGAGAGGCTGGCAAAGAGCCTGGATGTAGTGACTGACAGGGCAGGGGTGAGGAAGTCCCTCCTCTCCCGACCTCTCCCATTTCCTCCCCTTGTTCCAGAGAGCTTGGCTCCCATGGATATGCACACTCTTGAGAACAGGAAGATACCAGTGTCTAGGCCGGGAGGAATGCCCAAAGGATCAGGGAGAAAAGAAAATAGACTTTTCTGGGCTGACACTGCTCCCCCTGAATTTTGCCTGTGGGTGGGCTCTGCCTCCAAGGTCACATGCCCTTATCAGGGACAAGTAAAGTGTCTGGCTCAGTATCTGGTTTCCAGCAAATGAGAGGAAGAGGGGACCTAGAGAGACCATGGAAATCCTGAAGGCTCCCTAGCTCTCTGTGGGCAGTTCTGAAGCCAGAGGTCAGCTAAATGAGAAGAAAAGGCTGGAACGGTCAAAACCCTAGGTAGATGCAGCCACCTGGAGAGTGTGGAAGGGATGAGGCACCTGTGCACAGATGCATGTTGCAGTCTCTGGTCTGAGTGTGGGGTCCTGGGCACACAGGGTTCCCAGGAGCAGAGCCAGAGCAGCTGCGCCCACGAGTCTGGATGCCACCATTGCAGGAGGCTGAGCAGGTGGACCAGGAAGCCCATAATCCCCAGGCACTTGGCACTGTCAGGAAGAATGGGGCAAGACATGGGCAGGGGAGGGAAGGATTTAGTGCAATCCAAAGGTCAATCAGAGTCTCCCATTTTAAAGAAGGCTTCGGGTAGGGATGGGTGGCGGTGGTCTAAGGACAGCCACCTCCTTCCTGGGGGTCCTTCTCTTTTGTTCCTTCTCTCACTAAGGTTCCTAGCCACAGCAGGACTGTAAGGCAGTACCTGGGCACACAGGCGGGCTGCAGGGTTCCTCCTGGGTGGCTTCTCCAGGGCAGAGTATATCCCTGGAGCTAGGACACAGCCGAGAACGCTGCCTCCAGCCAGGCTCTCCCCCCGGGACAAGGCAGCTCTGGGAGCAGGAGGACCAGGACGTCCAAGGTGTCCAGCCTGGCATCTCTGGAAAGAAGAACAGTTACAGACCTATCCTATAAAGACTCCAGACAGGCTGGCTGGGGGGAGGGGGAAGGGGAACCAAGAGGCTGTGAAGGGTACGATTACTCCCATGACTCACTCTGCTCTTAGGACCCTATCCTGCAACTCCACTTCTGACCTTCCCTAAGGCAGAGCCTTCCGTGGAAACTGGCCAAGCTCATGCCCACACTTCCCATGGTTCAGCCGACAGCCGATAATACATTCCCCACCCTCGGTCCCTCAGCCCAAATCTTCTGGATTTCTCTATGTGGGAAACCTCAGAGTTTCCTGTGACCTGTGACCACCTGCGTGAGATTACCATCACTCTCCACTGACTCCAGGACCCACTACTCAGCCTCCTCCACTCATTCCCACCACCCACCACTCACACTGCCTCATATACCAACAGGGATTGGCCAGCACTGAGGGATTGCGCATCGCCTGAGCAAAGGGGCAATTGGCACCTTTATCCTGCCCCAGAGTTCCTGTCTGCCCTGGGAGCCTGAAGCACACAGCCAGTCCTGCAGACTCATTCTTCCGGCCGCTGCATATACCTGCCCTCCACAAGACGGTCTGCCAAGGTGCCCAGGATGCCCGCATGAAAGCCTGTCTCTCCCACTCCAAAGCCCACAATCCTAGACCCATTCCAGGACCATAGCTCGGATGGACGGGCCCACTTTACTTCCACTTTCTGGCTACAGTACCCACTTTGGCATTGGGGTCCAGGCAGGAAAGGAAACATGGGGACACCAGCCTCACTAGCCAGGGTACCAGCCAGGATGGGGGATTAGGAAGAGGAAGGCAGTCTCCTGCCTTATAGTACCTGTCCCACACCCTGTGAAGCAGGCCTGCAGCTCCTGCCTGTCACCTTCACACGGGGCACCTCCAAACGCCACAGGAGGGTTAGAGGGGGACCTGAAGAGAGACTTGCCTGAGCATCTGACTTCCTCCTCCACCACCCAGCACTCCTGCCTTCTGTATCCTTTCGTCCTCTGTTCGCTGCCCTTCCCACCAGGGTGGCCTCCTGGATCCTTCCTCCCTATCGCTTCCATTCTTTCAGCTCCACACCTGAACCTGGCCCTCACTCCAGAGCCACAGGAGCGATCACAGGGAGTCCAGGGGGACCAGGCAGACCAGCCACAGGACCGGGCACAGCCTCCTGGCTGACACAGCAGTATCCCATTCTCACATGTGCTGCAGAGAACAGAAGGGACGGAGGATCCATCAGCACCGGAAAGCTATGGCCAGGACCTGTTCTCCACTCAGAACCGTCTATTGATCCAGAGCCCTCCCCTGGCCCAGCACCCTCTTCTCACCACAGGACTCGACCCTGGACTAACGCCACCCCTCAGCCTAGCGTGCTCACCACTGGCTGCAGTTGTCCAGCACGAAGGGCAGCCTGGGCTGCCTCAGGTCTTGGCCTACCAGGCAGGGGCATTCAGAGAGAGGCAGGCAACGAGAGTCCTGGAGGAGGAGCCCAGGAGGGCAGCGGCATCCTGAGGGCAGAGAGAAGTCAACTGGGGACAGTGCTGGGCTTGGGTGGGTACCTCTTACTTCCGCTTTCCGGCCCTGCCTCACCTTCCATGCACTGCCCGCTGCAGCTCCTGTTGCCTTCAGGGTCCAGGCAGGAGGGTGGACAGGGGGTTACTAGTCCCTTCTGGCACAGCTCAGCACCCACATGTATACGGCCCGGCTCACAGTCTGAGTGGAGAAGAGCACTAGGGTGGGCACCAGGAGATCCAGAGACAAACCCTTGGGCCCCGCTGTGGGAGGTCCAGCTTCCCTCTACCTGTGTCACCCGGGCAGAGCTGCAAGCTGCAGGGTACCCTCTCATGGGAAGGCCCAGGGCAGGGGTCACCACCATTCTTGGGTGGGGGGTCCACACAGCTCCTCTGGCGACTCTGGTGGCCACCTCCACAGGAGACACTGCAGGGCTCCCAGGGTCCCCACTCTGCCCATGCCCCAGCCACTGTAGAGGAAGAAGAGGGTTCACCAGGATGACTCTGAGGAGACAGGATGGACAGGGAGGGGACGGCCAAGCCAGGGCACCTCTCCCAGCCCCTTGGGGGCCAAGGGCAGCACCCTAGCAGCTCCACAACCCCTTTTATTCTGGAAAGCTGCCCGCCCGTAGGTGAGAGAACCGGTGGACGACACCCAGTGACCTTAATTACAAAGTTAGAGCCCTGGCAAGGTTACAGAGGCAGAAGCCTGAGGTGGGCACACCTGGCAGCTACCAAAGCTGACACAAAGAAGCTCCCAAAGCCAGGGTTGGGAACCTGACGCAGGAGCTGTGGACCGCCTGGTTTATGTTTACAGAGTTCTCAGTAGCACATAGAGCAGTCTGGGAGCCACTATGTTGGAATAGCTGAACAAAAAGGTCTACAAGGCCTTCAGGCACGAAGCCAGGGACAAGCAAGTGGTACAACTAGCTGTCCCTGGAATACTCTCATATGCTGTCTCCCTTCATCCTCACACATGGAAACATGGGTGCAGGTAGGAATGACAATTATCAGTTTACAGCTTGGGAGCCCTGAGTGAAGGGATTCCCTCGGCTACCTAGGCAGGCAAGGAAGGGAGAGAGGCCAGAGGTGTGGGTGTCCTCACAACCTTTGAAGGCTTCGATCACTTGGTATCATTGTGAAAGAGTCTCAAGAGACTGAACACAGAGAGATCAGGGCACTTGGTGAGGGTCTCTGATGTGAACCAACCCAGGTCTCCCATAGCAAGTGGTCAATCCCTACCCCAGAAAAAAAATCTGGGGTGCCAGGCTACCTGGGCAGGCTTGCACGAAGCAGGACTGGCTGTGGAGCTGGTCCATCAGACAGCTGCCTCCAGGCAGGGGAGGCCTCAGGAGCTCCCGGCGCCGGAAGATGAGGCCCAGGCCACAGCTGCGGCTGCACTCACTCCAGCCAGCCCAAGGTGCGAGCACACAGTCCACTGCAGGGGACAGCACAGCAGGGCTGAGGAGGAGGCTCTGCAGGGGCAGGACCCTCAGGACTGTACCTTGGACCAGCACGTACCACAGTTGTCTTCGTCAGAGCCATCCTGGCAGTTCAGTTGAAGGTTGCAGCGCTGCTCACGGGGCAGGCATTCCCCACTGCCGCAGCTCAGCTGACTTGGGGAGCAGAGGGCCCTTGAGGCTGGCAACCCAGGGAAGGCAGTGGTGGGCACAGCGAAGGGCCGAGCACTTGCTGCTAGTTTGTAATTTGAGGGGAGAGAAGGGAGCCTCGTAAACGTTTTCTGGCTGGATGAGAAACTGAGTCCCTTGAAATTCAGGCCAAGATCAGGACAGTTTGCTGAGCCCAGGCTCTGGCCTTTTCACTTCTCCACTCCTTTCCACTCCTCTGGAATCCCCCCCCCCCACATAAGCTCATAAGGCTCATAAGGATGAGCCCACATAAGGTCTTTGTTCTACACAGCTGTCATAGTTTCTCTACTTTAGGTATTCAGAGAGAGGTCAGAATATGCAAAACAGCCCTTTCCCCTTGGTTACCCTCTTTCTGAATGGGTTCTCTCTGGGGTTCAAGTTTCTGGGATTGGTTAACACTCTTTCTTCAGATTGGAAGACCAAGTTTAGATGATCTACCTTGGATGGATGGTTGGAGACAGATGGGTAGAGACTATATGGATAGATGGATGAATATGGGGATACATGGATAGATGAATGGTCAGAGAGATGACTGTGTGAATGAGATAGCTAAGTAGATGGTGAATTAATACATAAATGAGTAGTCAGGTAGGTGAGCTGGCAGGTGGAAGGCTAAATGCATAAAAAGCTTAGACAGTTGGAAAGATGGATGGATGGAGAGATAGATGGATAGAGAGATGGATGGATGGAGAGATGGAGAGATAGATGGATGGATAGAGAGATGGATGGATGGAGAGATGGATGGATGGAGAGATGGATGGATAGAGAGATGGATGGATAGAGAGATGGATGGATGGAGAGATGGATGGATGGAGAGATGGAGAGATAGATGGATGGATAGATGGATGGATGAGTCAGTTGATTAATGGATATACAGATAGAAAGAGGGATGGACAGATTGAATAAATGACCAGATGCTTGGGTGTGTGGATGGAAAAAATGAGTGTGTGTATGGATAGATAGATTAAAGAGTATGTGGGTGAGGCTAGAGCGGCCTCAGTAGTTAAGAGCACTGCTTGCTCTTCTAGAGGACCCAAGTTTGACTACCAGCACCCACATGGTGGTTCATAACCATTTTAATTCCAATTCCAAGGGATCCAATACCCTTATCTGGTCTCTATGAGCATACACATATGCATACATTCATACATACACACACACACACACACACACGCACAAATGAAAACAATCAAAACAAATATTTGTTTTCAAAAAGAATAAGTAGATGATAGATACATAAAGAGGTGGATGGAGCAATGGATAAGTAGGTGGGTGGGTGGACTAGTGGAAGTATCAATAGATAAGTGGGAAGATAGACTGATGGATAGCTGAGTATCTTCAAAAGCCAAAGGTTTAACAGAACAGGCTGGGACCCAATGCCTATCCTGTTCTCTTCATCACCTTCAAAGACACTGGTGCTTCTAATTGCTTTTACAATTTCTCTCCATTCCCCACTGTCCCAGTCCCTCCCACACCCTTCCCATATGAGCTCCCCAGGCCTGAAACCCTCTTGCCAAAGATGCAGCCCCTCCAGCTCACCGCAGTGCTGCTCATCAGAGCCATCAAGACAGTCCTCTTTCCCGTCACACAGCCTCTCCTGTGCCACACAGCCCAACACATCACAGGGCATCTGCCCAGGGTCACAGTGCATGGGTGGGAAGGGCCTGGGGGTGACGCTTTGGTCTGCAAAAGGACACCAGCATAGGACGCCAGCTGACTGGGAACCAGCCACCCTTACCCTTCCTCCTTGGTCACCAGCTTCCCTCCTCTTAAGTGTCTATGATACCCCACTTTCTGCCCCCCCCCCCTTTGAGGTAATGAAAATGGAGTGAGTTGGGTCAGGAAGCTCGGATCCTAGGCCCATTCTACCAAAAATGACATGGAGCCATGTGACCTTGATCCATATGACAAACCTCCCATGATGGCTTCTGCTGCCCACAGAGAATCTGGGCACACACAGGCTCTTCAAGAAGAAGAGTATTACCAACAGGAGTTCCTGGAGTGACTGAGTGTAGGGGATACACTGTCACAGCAGCCATTCCCGAGTGTAGGCTCTTGGCGCCAGGAGGAAGGGTGGAGATGGTGGTCGCTGTCTGCATGGATTGTTCTGAAACAAGCAGAGGAGCCTCAGGAGCGTGTATGGAACCTACTGTCTTTCCTCCGGCTGGAGGAAGGCATCAGCTCCCTGGCCTATGACCCTGAAGAGGGCACCCCTGGTTCCCACGTGATGCAGAATGATCACAGCTACCGCAGGACACTCAGATCAGAAAGAGAGTGGCACTCTGTCACCCAAGGAGCACGAGAAGAGTGCCAAGGAGAAGAAAAAAAAAAAACAGGTTTGATCTAATTCTGTACTCTCATTGCAAGAAGACACAGCAGCTACCCAGAACAAGTTCATCGTGAAATAAGACATTTAGAGGTGAGAAAGAACTGGAGTTGTTTAAACGTAACGGCAGGAGGAGCAAGCATGACCGAGGCTCAGGATGAGGACATCGCTGCTGATGTGGAGAAACTGATTTTGAGCTTCCTGACAGCTATGATGAAAAGGGGAACCAGATGCTCATTTTCTGCCAAAGCATCCATCTTCAAAGACAGCCTCCTTTGGAACCAGACTTATGATGGGACTAGGATTCACCCCGTGAGCCTACATGTTGCAGATGTGACTCTTTACAAAAAACACAAAGACATGGTGCAGCCAGACTGTGGAACAACTCCTACCAGGATTCATGGGGAAGAGCCACCAACTCTCATCCGTGAAAGAGCTGAGGCACGCAGTTAGCACAGTTTGTCCTATCTCCCAGGTTAGTCAGTACAAGTCTGCTGCTCTGGCGGTCCACACCCATCCATCCCACACTGAGACCGCTCTCCTGGGGCCCATAGTACAGGTGTCTGATCAGTAGCCATGGGGAAGTTTGCACATGCCAGGCAGAGTGTCCCTTTTTCTGCTTAGAAGAATCCTAAGCTGGGCACCATGCCCACTCCTGTGTCCACTTAGGACATCTGTTGCCAACAAACACTTTTTTTAGTATCATGGCCCTACGAACTGTCTTTGTCCCCTCAGACCTCACATCCTAGGTCTGGTAAGCTGAGCAGGCTAGGACCTGGCCATGCGCCTGGTGACCAGTGTCTCTTGACCCTGTAGCTCTCTGGTCTTGGGAGAATTGGGAGCACAGTGGGGCTCAGCCTCTGGGATGCTTCTGCCTTTGCTCTGAAGGAGATGACAAGGACAGGGCCTCGGGAGAGGGTTAGAGCCAGTGCACACACCTGTGCTAGGCATGGATGACTCCTGCTTGGGCTGCTGGTGCTCCGTGTCTGCCGGAACCTGCAGAGGGAGAGGGCTTAGCCACCCTGCTCAGGCCTTCAGTGCGGCTCCACATGGCCTTTTCCCACCTCTGAATGTTTCCAGAAGCCCAGAACTGAGGACAGGGGTGATGTCCTGCAAGGTAAGTAGGTGGAATACCCCAAGATACTGGCCCTCAGAACTCATGACCAAACTAACCTCTCCCCTGCAAGGCAGATGAACTGGGCCTCCTTGGGAAATGATTCATACCCTCGCTGGCCTACCCGTGCAAGCACTTCAGGTCTTTTCCACCAAAGTCCAGTGGAAAGCACCCTGACTGCCCCTCTTCATGTCACAGATATCCCCATCCTTCAAGCCTCTGGGGACCTCAGGCATGGATTGCAAAAGCAGATGCTCTGGTGCCTTCTCACCTTAACAGAGCTCTTGTCACCCAGACCGCAGCATGTCAGTGCCCTGACCTGTCCACCTCTACCTCTACACTAACCTTTCCCCCCAGCACCCAGCACTCCATCTAGCACCAAGCTGACAGATAAATCGGCATCAGGAAACACAAGTTGGAGGAAAAGTTACTGAATGTATAGAGAGGGAGGACAATGCAGGTACAGGAAGTACATTGGTGAGGTAGTGAGTCACAAATTCCCACTCACCTCCCTGGGCTGGGATGGAAACTTTCCAGGCTGAGTGGAGGAAAGGGCTGGGGTCCTGGCTGTGGAATGGACTCTAGGAAGAAAAATCACCACAGGGCCCCAGGAAATCACCTAGCCCTGGAGATTAACCATCCTCAAGGAATCAAGGGATTTGGGACCAACGTAGGACTTTGAGGAGGTGCGCTGCCCACTGAGGCTGGATAAAGGTGAATTCCAACCTGAGCAGGGTTAGATCATGTCGTGATCACTGGACACCAGGTGAAGCCCTCCCACTGCCCACCCGACAGGACCAGGTAGAAACTGGGAGTCTCCCATCTATCATGCTGGATGGTGATGGTGGTCTTGGCTCAGGAGTTACCCTTTGAGGGTTATTAAACTCTAGATATTAGGAGAATGCACCGAATCTGAGGCTGTCATGGTGGGAAGGGCCCAGGGGCACCCAGCTGTGACCCCTTAGCAGTCATGGTTTGTAAAGGCAAGTCAGGGCTCCTCCCGTTCACCTTTCCCATCCTGCTTCAGCCCAAGGCCAGGCCATACCTGCTAGTGGTGCCTCCACGAAGGGGCCCACAGCCTTCCTCATCAGAACCATCCTCACAGTCCACAGCACCATCACACGGCCCGCCCTGCGGGGCACACTCACCGCTGGCACAGCGGTGCCCGGTCCCTGGACATGGGGGTGCCAATGGGGACACTGCGGAGAATATGCTACTAAGGAGTCCTGACTTCACACTGCCCACCCTCCCCCTCCAGCTCCCAAGCACACCTGCACGTGGCTTACAGCCCAGCAGCTCGACCCTCGGGAGGATGCTGCGCTCACCACCGCTGCTGTGGTGCCCAGTGTGTGGCCACACCCGGACATGCCTCGCTTCTACCATCTGGCCGAATATCCATACCTCAGGGGCCGTATGGTTCCAGCTCTCGGGGGAAAGCTGTAGACGACATTTCTTGCTGCCCAAGGCCCACCTCTTGCTCAAGATGTCACTGTGACTCTGCTTTGGTGCCCTTCCTGAGTCCCCTGACCCTCCTAATCTGGATGTTCCTCCCACATAAAGCAGGGACCCTTCAAGAGGCTGAGAATGAACGTCTGTGTGGCCTGAGTCCTAGAGCTGCAAGGGGTCTGTCTTCCTGGGGAGAATGCCAGCTCCTAAAGGGAAGCTGCTGTGCCGAGGCTGCTCTGTGCCTTTGAGGGCTGTTACAGAGCCACCTGTCTGTCATGTGTGCAGATTCTAGGCCCCTTTTGTGTTTCCAGATGTCCCTGGACTCTCATCTCGGCAAAGCACAGCCCTGCTAGTCGGCACCTGTTCCACAGATGTCTAATGCAAAGACTGTCCCTCGGGGAATGAAAGTCCCTTGGGGACAGTGGCTGTGGTATCCATGAGGGGGTTTGTTGGGTCGCCTGCCCCAGGGCACTGGAGTGCTCAGTACCGTGGGCGGACGCAGGGCACTAGGCAGAGAGTGGAGATAGTCATGCCACTGTAGGCCATCACTGCTGAACTGGAAGGACAAGCTGGTGGCGTAAGGAGCAGAGGAGCCAGCCTGCTGCACCATGATGCCTGAGGGGGACCAGGGCAAAGGTCAGCACTGAGCCGGCCACCCCATCCCCCATGCCTGTCCTGTCCCCTTCTCCTCACTGACCAGTTAGGTTTCGAGGCTGCAGCAGGTCCAGCTGCAGGTAGAGTGGCTGGGTGTGCCACTCAGCATAAGCACCCTCTCCAGGGCCAGGCTCCACAGCGGGCGCTCTCATTGGGGCAGCCCAGGTGGTGGGCTCCAGGTGCTGGGAGGGTGCCCTCATGGGCAGTCGGACCAGGCCCAGGGGAGAATAGCAGGCATCTGGGTTCAGGAGAGAGCGGGGAGTAGGCTCAAGTAGGGCAAAACAGAAGGCAAAATGGACACTTAGGGAGCCACAAGGGGAGCTGGGGGGACAGGGGACAGAAAAATGGAGCAAGGGGCAGAGCTGGGGAATGCAACTTGGGATGGGTGACTTTATGGCCTGCAGTGTTGAAGGCAAGGGACTGTGCCAGATACCCCGTTTTCCTGGAGGTCTGGCAATCACTTGGGCAGCCCCTCTCAGCATCCAAAACAGCACATGACTTACCTCCCACGGGAGGCAGAACATAGGTGACCAGAGGGGCTCCGGGCTGAGGGCTGAGGGCGGGGCCGGAAGTGGCCATGGGGACCACTGTCTGGTTCTTTCCTGTGCAGAGACCCAGTGGTCAGGGGAAAGAGTGGGGGAGGCTGCCACCAGCCACCAGGCCAGCACTCAGGCCCTCCACACTTCCAGGAACTCATTCCCTCTCATGGCTTCTCAAACGTCATCTGGGAAGGGTCCCTCCTACCGTGTGTGAATTGGGGCTTTTCACCTCCACTGACTATTTAGAAAACAGAATAAAAACCCCCAGGCCAAAACAACTTTTTGGATGAGTACAGAACAGGTGAGGTTTCTAACCTAGGTAGGTGCTCACTGTGCAGTGAACACCTATGCAACTGCAAGTGAAGGGTGACTCTAGCTTCATCGGTTTATAAGGACACCTTTGAGATAAGGAAACCGCCCCATTCCTCCCTGTCATGGTCTGCACCGGATTCCTGTCTCCTTGAGGCTCTTCGGCCACCCTCGGACCCACTCACCAGGCAGCGCACAGTGGCAACACGAGTCTCCCATTCCCGCCACCAGGACCCAGCCCTGTGGGACACACAAGTCAAGCCACTGTTCACCCCTGAAGACTCAGCTTCCCCAAGCCTGGCTGGCCCATTCCACCTCTCCACAGTCTGAGACCTCTCACCTGGGGGCAGCTGCCCAGGGGGCAGTAGGGGGAGCAGCGTGTGACAGCCCCGTGCAGACACTCACACACCGTGCAGGGGCCCCCACGCCAGCGCTCCCCGACACGGTGTGTGAGGCCCCACTGCTCACAGCCCTCACAAGACTCTGTGTGGCACCTGGGAAGGGAGACACGGTTACAGCCTCCTGCGGGAGGGAGCTTACTCAGAGCTACCCTCACTCCAGACTGTCAGTCATTAAACTGAGAGAGTCCTAGGTAAATGCTCGGTCACGCTATAATCCTGCTCTGCCCTTGCTCCTAAAGGACCAATCACAGCAGGCCCAAGAGAATGGGAAGGAAACCCTCTGGGCCAACACTGCAGGTTAACACTGCCTGCCCCAGATGAGCCTGAAACAACGGTGCCCCTACAAGCCTCACCAGCCCCTACAGACACACAGACCCATTCTTGCCACTGGAAACCTCTATTTGTAGGTTCTGTCTGCTGGCTCCCGGATCTAGCAGAAACAAAACTGAAGTAGGAGAAGACAGCTGAGTTGTCAATTGGGGATCAGAGAACAGGTTGCTAGTCTGGGGGTCTCTGGCAGATGTGAAACACCTGTCTCAAAGAGGGACTCAGAGCCAACCTCTTAAGCAGTGGTAGAGGACAGACTGTGTCCCTGCTCTGTACCTGCGGGCTTTTCGGTGGATACCACGGCACTGGCGACCTCGGCCAGAGAGGCGTGGGTTGTTGGGGCTCCGGAAGGACCACTGGAGGCTCTCGCTGCTGCAGGGGCCCAGGCACTCTGCCCAGGGGGACCAGGAAGACCAGCCACAATCCACTGGAAGGTGACAGGAGTCAGAGCTCTGTGGTCTGGGCAGGGAGCAGACCCCCTGGAGAAGGGTCTGGGCAGAGAGAGGCTTACCAGCACATTCAGGATTGGGCTGGCAGCGACGTGGTTGGCCATCCTGGCAGAAGCAGAGCTGGCAGCCCATCTTGATGCGTTGCCCAGGCCAGTAATGGGTACCATCCACCAGGCAGGGGCATTGACTGGGCCTCACACACAGCCCCTCAGTGCCCAGCACCTGCCCTTCCGGGCACCAGCAACCTAAGTAAAACCCAGCGTTAGGGATCATGCAAAGCAAGGCCTCCACAGACCTGGTCCAGTACCCCCTTACCTGGGCTGCTGCAGGCCCTGTCAGGTGGACAGGTAGCCTGCCCAGAAATGTCATCACAAGTCAAAGGGCAGGGGGCACAGGGCCTGAATACCAATTGCCCGAGGCAAGTGGCACTGGGGCAGCCCTCCTGGGGGCAGGGACCTGAAAGCGGGCAAGGCCAAAGACAGAGCTGAGAGAGAGGCATCTGTGCCAGAAATCCAGTGTCCACCACCTCTGTGTCCACCACAAGCCCCCAGGGCCCTCAGCGTCTCAGGTAGTGACTCCTATGCCCACAGTGCCCCCAGAAACCCTTTGCTCCTGCTGTGTTACCCCACTCCCCCAGTATCTACCCAGAGGTCCCCTCCCCTAGGGTCCAGCTACCCACTCAGAGCCCCATCACCAGCCTCCTCATACCCTTACTTGTGCCTTCTCCCCATCTACTCACTGGTCTGGCGGGTGCTGCGAAGGCCCTCAGGCAGTAGAGCACAGTCCTGGCCCCCGTTCTGAGGTGGGCGGCACTGCCGATGCCGCATCATGGTGCCCCCACAGGGTTCAGAACACGGAGACCAGGGAGACCAGGAGCCCCATTCACCGTCCACTGCAAAGGGTGGCCAGGATGGTGTGTGTGCTGGGGGTGTAGGCTTTAAGGCAGGGCTAGGGCCGAACAGTCTCTATTGTCCCCTCTGTCCCCAGCACCTGCTGCCCTGCTCCCCCTGCCAGAGGCCCCCTCACCTGGGCAAGCCTCCGTGAAGCAGGCCTGTGACTGGTGCTGCGGGCCTGGGCAGTTCTGCAGCACCGGGAGACCGGGTGTGGAGCAGGGTCGACTCCGACCCTGTGTGCCAGGCCCGCAGGTCTGACTGCAGGGCTCCCATGAACCCCAGGAGCCCCAGGCCCCACAACCCTGCTCATCCAGGGACAGCTCCGCTTCATCTGCCAATTCACAGTCTGGATTCCCATCACAAACCTGGGAAAGCAAAGGGCTCAGGCTTCTGGTTAGGTGTACAAAATCTGAGCCTACCCATGTCTGCTTGAGACTCTCACCAGCAGGAAATCAATGCAGGTGCCGTTGGGGCAGGAGAATTCTGGGCAAGGAACTCCTGTCCTGTTAGGGCCTCCTGAGGCTGATAGCTCCTCTGAGGAAGAAAGAACAGTTAGCTAGGAATAAATGCTGTTTCCTAGATAGCAAGAAAACAGTATCCATACCACAGTCCAGCTCATCTTCGCCCTGGGGACAGTCAGGAATCCCATCACAGAGCTGCTTGGGGTTCAGGCACCTCCAGGGAGCCAAGCCACAGGAGAAAAGGCCATGGCATGATGGCAGCTGGGTAGAACCTATGGATAAGAAGTGTCCTGTCAGCTGGGCAGCAATGGTGCAGACCTTTAATCTCAGAAGAGGCAGGCAGATTTCTGAGTTTGAGGCCTGCCTGGTGTACAGAGCAAGTTCCAGGATGGCCAGGGCCACACAGAGAAAGCCTGTCTTTAAAAACAAACAAAAAGAAGTATCCTATCATGCTCCTGTCCCCCACCCGTGTCCTATCCCCCACAGAAGGACCAGCAGGGAAAGCCAAGGTATTAGAGAAGGACATGGTAGGAGGCATAATCCTGTCCTGGATCAATCAAAGGGATGTTTAGAAGTAGTTGAAGAATGGCCCTGAAGGAAAGCAAGGGTCTGTGGACAGCTTGATATCCTGTCTTGTGAGGTAGACAGGACATGAAGTACTGATTTGTAAGGGCACAGAGGACTCCACTCAGTTGAGGTGAGGAGAAGCTGTGGATGACGGAGCCTCCAAACAGACCCACCCTCACTCCCCCGCCACCACCCACCGTTTCTTCTTGCCCAAATATGAGCAGACAAGAAACTCCTTTCTACTCTCCCATGGGCCTACAGAAAGCACACACACACACACACAAAACCTTCTAAGGCAGATATCGTGGTAAAGATCAAAGAAACAAAGCAAAAACAGTCACTCAGTGTTGCTGATCTTTGCTACTTTGTGGGTTCATCTTTTCTCACCCTTTATCCCCAAACACTAGATAGGAGAGAAACAAGGAAAGAAGGGAGGAGAAGAATTAGGAAAATTGATGAATCTAATTTCATTCCTTTTGTTTCTTCTTTGAAACAAATGCAACCAAACCTCCCCAAATGACCAACCACCTCTCAGGGCTCTAGCATTTCTACACCCTCTGAAAAGTTCCCAGAATTCCAAATGTCACACTATCTGCAGCTGGCAAAACCACGCCTCTGCTAGAGCACGAGGCAAGCTCAGCTGCTGCAGATAGTTCAAAGCGGCCCCACATCCCCACACCTATGATTAAGACAAAACTACATTATTATAATATTTCCGTTTGTTTGTTTGTTTGTTTGGTTGGTTGGTTGGTTGGTTGGTTTGGTTTGGTTTGGCTTGGCTTGGCTTTTCAAGACAGGGTTTCTCTATGTAGCCTTGACTGTCCTGGACTTGCTTTGTAGACCAGACTGGCCTTGAACTCACAAAGATCCTCCTGCCTCTGCCTCCCAGAGTACTAGGATTATAGGTGTTTGCCACTGAACCCAGCTTATTTCTGTGTGTGAGTGTGTGTGTGTGTGTGTGTGTTTTAAGAAACCAAAATTCCAGAATTCTCACTACATCTCAGCCTCTGATATCCCCAGTCATGTTTTAGCTGTGCACCAACCTGCCACAGCAAAGGGCAATGGTGACAGGTACTTGGAAAGAGGTAGGCCCTATTCTGCTGCCTATACCAGGCCACCACCTATACAGAGTCAGGTATGTAACTCACCGCAAGCATTGGGGTCCTCATCTGAACCATCAGGGCACTGTGTTACGCCATCACACAACTGTTCTGGGGACACGCAGTGTGGGCTGTGGGCACAGGGCGCCTGGGACAGCAGGCAGGGCCCACAGTCCAGCTCATCACTGCCGTCTGTGCAGTCTTCCTCCTGGTCACAGCGCCAGCCCTGAGGGGTGCATTCTCCACTGCTGCACCGGAACTCAAAGAGGCCGCAGGGGAATGCTGCAGATGAGGTGTCGGTTAGACCAGCAGCGGAGGACTCCTGACTCTGCAGGCCCAGCTCACCCTCACACCTGACTCTTCCCATGCCCCTTCCCAACCTAGTCTCACCCTCTCTTGCATTTGGCAGCTGTTTTGTTTGTCACAGGCTTTGCCCTGGTCCCTGAACGTCCATTAGGTTCTTGTTCAGAGGCCCCTGAACACCAGGAAATAATTCTGGACCTTCCACCTCTTTCAAACACTGACCACTTCATTCCAGAGCACTCAGGCCCAGAGTTTGGCCCAAATGCTTCTTTCTGAGCTACTTACACCCCCCCCCCCGCCTGGGCATCTCAGGCTTCTAGCTTCCTCACCTTATTTATTCCCAGAGACTCACCAGGGCTGGCACTACCCGTAGGACTCGGTGCCGTATCCAGGGAGCTGGTGGAAGGGTTCTGCCCAATGTCAGCAGGGGGAGTAGGCAGAGATGGCAGAGAGCAGTAGCCAGGCCCCTCATCAGCTCCATCTGGGCAGTCCCAAACTCCATCACACAGCTGGATGGTCCTAATGCACATGCCGTCAACACAAGATACCTCTCCAGAGATGCAGCTCACCTGCCCTGCAGTCAGAGGAGAGGAGGTGGTCCTGGGACCTGCCCCCTTTCTAGACTTAAAAGATTTATGTGTCCATGTGTCTGTGAATGCACACCACATGTGTGCAGAGACCTGTGGAGGCATCAGAACCCCTAGATCTGGAGTTATAGGTGGTTGTGAGTAGCCCAGTTTGGGTGCTGTGAGCTGATTTCAAGTCTTCTAGAAGAGCATCAAGTACTCTTAACCACTGAGCAATCCAGCCCCTGGGATTACCCCTTATTCTACCCTAAAGGGTATCTCCACTCAGTCATTCACAGGTACCACCTTCACGAGTGGAGACCTGGCACAGGAGGGGGTGGATACACAGGGGCCTTCAGGATCTGGACCCTGAGAGAGTGTGCCTAGTGGGCCGGAGGCAGGGCAGGGGCTCCTCACCCAGACAGGACTCTTCATCTGCAGCATCCGGACAGTCGGGATGGCCATCACACAACAGGGCGGGTGGCAGGCAGCGGCCATCAGCACAGGCCAGAGAGCCAAGGGGACACAGGCACCCCTGCTCGTCTGTGCCATCTCCACAGTCATCCTGCCCATCACAGAGCAGGGACAGGGGCAGGCAGTGGCCAGACCGGCAAGCTATCTGCCCCTCCCCACAGCCCGAGATGGCACAGCCTGGCACAGGACAAGCAAGCAGGTTCAGGATGTTGTGCTGCCAAAGATCCCGGCCCAAGAAGAACCAGAATGCCCTCTCTGTCCCTCAGTTCCCACCCATCACCTAAGTCACAGCTCCTGGCAGCGGATGCAGTGGCTTAGGGTGCCATCCTGGGGACAGATGCTGCAGCTTCAGTAAACACAGCCACCTATCTCCTTACTGCCACACAGAGGTGAAAGGGCTCACCCTCCTCATCTGAACCGTCACCACAGTCGTCCTGGTTGTCGCAAAGCCACTCAAGAGGCACACAATGCCCACTCTCTCTGCACAGTGCCTCTCCTTCCGCACAGCCAGGTTCCGTCTCCTCACAGGGGGCACCGGCTCTTTCACAATGCCACTGACTTTCCTGACATGTGCTGAGCACACGGCAGGGGAGGGGACAGGGGACAACGGTCTGGCATTAGCCACAGGTCAGCTTGCTCTGCCTGAGAGCACAGGCGTCTCCTGGGTCTCCTACTCACCAGTTTCCACAGTCCTTCTGCAGCACAGTCCCTGGTGGGAAGAAACCGCCCCCCGACTCGCAGGGACAGGCAGCCAGCTCCACACAGGCGCCCCCTGAGAGCACACAGCATGGGATTCAGAACAAAGGCAGCCCACCCAACACCTGTGGCCTTTCCCCAGTCTCAGTGTCCTCTCCCCAGCAACACACCATGCCACAGTGTCCCCTCGGGGCAGAAGCAGCCTTCCACACAAGCGATGGCCTGGCAGTGCCATCTGGGCTCAGGATGACGGTCATGGCAGGTGGGGGGACATGGAGAACCACAGGCTTCATATACCTGACCTCCTTCACATTGTAGGGCTGTGTGGGGAGAACAGAGGCTCTGCTCACTGAGGCCCAAGAGCCTCAGTGAGCAATGGTGCAGGCAAGCCAACCTCAGCTGACAGCCAAGGGAAGCACCTCTATCAAGACCTTCCCAGTGGAAGGTGAAGGATGTGAGCCCTGCTTCAGCCATTCTCATGTTCAGTCCATTACGAAAAGGGTCTGGCAACAGAGTGAGCACACAGCTCGCATTTGAACTTGAGTGACTAAATGGCCAGCTGGTGGGACAGGAGAAGCGCCTTTCAAGGGGCTACAACGTATGGCAGGATGAAGAGAGCAGGACACACTCACGGCAGAGATCCTGGCTGCGCCAACGCACAGGATGCCTGTGCCGGGCACACTCATCCGCATACGTGGCAATGGCTGAGCAGAGGCACTCACAGTCACCCCCTGAGTCACACCTGTGGGGTGGAGCCGGCAGCTTTCATACCTCCCACTCCCCTCCCCCACCTCTGCATGCCCATCGCACCCGCCCTTCAACCTTCTTACCCGCAGGCGTCATACACACATCGCTCATAGTGCTGCTGTGGGGGCACCTCTGTGTGGCATGGGGCAAAGAGTGGCTGCAATATCTCCCCACAGCGGGCCCGGGCCCAGTTCGCCCGATGGGCATTCACCTGCAACACAGGCTGCTTCTGTGGGTCTTTCCTCTCTCTCTCTCTCTCTCTCTCTCTCTCAATCGCTCTCTCTCTCTCTCTCTCAATCTCTCTCTCTCTCTCTCTCTCTCTCTCTCTCTGTTATTACACCCCTACCTCCCTTCTGGCTGTCCTGCCCTGCTCACCATACAGGGGTGTGGCAGGTCTCCTGGCTCAGGGCACAGTGGGTTGAGGCGCCAGGAGTGGGCAGCCAGCTCTGCCGTGGGCTCCAGGACTCCTTGGCGGCTCCGCAGGTCATTGGCGGCATCACCATCAAAGTCTCCACACAGCCCAGCCACACGACCATGGAAGTGGGGGGACAGCTGTACCAGGACCCGAGTGCCTGGTGACATTAAAATAAATGTGACTTCCAGGGCTCTCAGCTGGGCTGGGGCAGGAAAACACGTGGGTATGAGAGCTGTCTGCAGATGCTCCCTCCCACCCAAACCCAGGGTGCTGATTCCCTCTTCTGGGGATAACTGAAAAGACCAACATCTGGGCGCCAACTAAGAACCTAGTTTCCTGACTAAGAGAGAGACAGTAAAATCCCCTGCACTGGGCTAGATTCAAGTAGGAACTGGCTTCAGGATGAGCTGGTCTGTTGAGGCCAGAAGCTCTAGTCTAGCCGAGCTGAGAGGACCAAAGCCACACAGCGTTATTTTGGTTTCCTTCAATTCCTCAACAACAGTTATATTTCTAAAACGCCAACTGCTTATGTTTGGGTACTGAGACGTCAGCTGGTCTATTTTCAAATGTTTCTCTGGTAAAAACATGCTTGTACAATGGAGAAAAGTACAGTTATGAAATTATAACATGAAAGCTTCAGCCAATTTCAAGGGCTGTGACACAGGGGTGGTCGCTGGGCTCGGGGCACTGAGTAGAGGGTGGGGGTGGGGTGGAAGACAGTGGAGATCTTGGCCCAGCTGTCATACTGGAAATTGGTCCCCAGGTGGCTGTCAGAGGTCAGCCTCAACCTCAGAGTTTGGCAGGCAGCAGGAAGAAGGATCTGGGGGACTCCAGCCCCCAGTGCGAAGGCCTGGTGTGGGCTAAGGGTGAGGGCGGAGCCTGACCTCCGTCCCAGAGCAGAGTGAGACCCAGGCGTGTGGTCAACTGCAGGAAGAGGCCAGCATGGTGCAGGCTCAGCCCAGGGCCTGTGTAGACTTTGGGGAGCTTTATGCTCACTCCATTCACTGTTACTGCCTGGCCTGAAGAAGAAGGGAGGGTGTTAGGCTTAGCCGGTCCCCGAGCGGTCCTCCTAGCCACTCTTCTAAACTTTCTTTTCCCTATTTTCTTAGTGACCTTGGGGCAGGTCATTAGAGGACTTCTCTGGGCCTTGATTTCACAGCCTTCCAGAGTTCTGACTCCAACCTACCCCACCAAACAAACCAAACCCAGGAAGGGGCTGAGAGGGAACCTGGCCATGCTGAGGAGCTGTGATACAGGGTTGCTATTGCCTGCCCCCCCCCGCACCCCCGGCAGTATCACAACCATCTTTGATAGGTCACAGCCACCTCTAAGCATGTGCACAACAGTGCCGTCCAGATGCACAACCAATGCCTTGGTACACGTGAGGCCGCTGGCCCCACAAGGCAGGTTCTGGATGGAGACGCTGAAGCGGCCACCAGCCTCTCTCACCAGCAGGTACTCGCAGGCCCCAGGAAAGGTAAGGGCCAGCCCATCGAATGTCACATAGTGGGGGGCGCCGGATGCCTGGCACCATCCGCTGCACCTCTGACCTGTGCACTGCCACCGCTGGCCCTGGCACACACTGTGGGCAAGAGACAGGACAGGGCCATCAGCAACAGGGAAAGTCCAGACAGACCCTGCCTGAGTGGGAAGACTTCTGGAGGGTTCCCAGTGTCCAGGTCGCTCCGGATGTATTGCCCCATCTACCATTTCAGCCCCTTTTAGTGAAAAGAGGCATGATGCCTGGAGATTCAGGAGTCACAGGCCCATACAGTAACGGCTGACAGGTATTGGGCATACCAAATGTTGCAGTCTTCCTGGATGGTGGCATT
The DNA here is from genome assembly GCA_028658305.1 of Pachyuromys duprasi. NCBI lineage: Eukaryota > Metazoa > Chordata > Mammalia > Rodentia > Muridae > Pachyuromys > Pachyuromys duprasi. The sequence goes on along the minus strand of CM053763.1, from coordinate 70,739,216 downwards.
GGGTGGGTACCATTGCCCATTGTGACGACAGGGACAAAGCTCAGGAGGCACGCAGCGCTTGTCCTGGGTGGAAGGTGGAAACACTGTTGTGGGCAGCTAGGGAGCGGGGCAAGGTCCTTGTACAGGGAGAGCTGCTTTTTTGCCCCGCGTGCCCCCTTCCCAGCCTCACCAGCAGCACGGTGCCCGGGGGACAGACACAGCCGTCAGTGCTTCCAGCCGGACAAGAATAGTTGGCACTGGGACTGTCGCAGGTGAGAAGGCACGCACCAGGGGCATAGATGAGGTCCCGGGGGCAGAGCGCCCACTGCGGGGGGCAGAGGGGGGCTGTGCAGTTCCAGAGGCCCCTCTCCTGGCAGACACTGTAGAGGCAGGGAAGATGGAAGAGCCAGTCCCAGCATGGGCTCAGCATGGATCCCAGTCTGCCACAGCAAGTCTTAGGAACCTAGATACTGAGGACCCCTGAAGCCATCTGGATCTCCTCATGCCTCGTAGGATCCCAGCCCCAATGCTAAAGACCTGAACAGCTCAACTTCCAACACCACACGGAGGCGTGACGACCCACCCCGCCGACGGGCAGCACCACTCCATGGGCTGAGGTCCTGGGGTAACAAAAGCAGCAAGTAGGCAAAGCACCGGGGTTTATCTCTCCTTGCCTCCTGCCTAAGGATGCAATATGGCTGGTTCCCTCTGCTGCCCCCCATGACGGACGACGCCATTTCCTTGCACCGTGGGCTGAAGTAATCGCTCCCTCCCTTAAATTGCTTCTCGTCTGGCATTTGGTCCCAGAAGCAAGAAAAGTGACTGAGACATTTACCACCTGTCCAAAGCAGCAGAGGGAACCCACTGAAGTGCCCTGGAGCCTGCCCCTGCTTCTTTAGACATAGACCTCATCTCTTCTCTCCAGTAACAAAGAGTCAGTCTATCTGAGCCTCCCTCTCCTCATCTACCAAGCAGGAATGGCTTTTTTACCACCCTTTATCAGGCTATGTTCGGAAGTACAATCAATGCAGTAAGTAGTGGGCGTGAAAGAGCTTCTGAGGCTGACAGCACCCCCCACTGAGGAAGTATCAGCACCCTGCCATCCCTCCCTAGAAACCCAGCATGCAGCAGCACAGCCAGCCACTGTCTCAAAAGCCTTTCCTCTTTGCCCAAGGGTGGCAGCTCTTACCAGCGGCTGCAGCCTTTCAGAGTGGTGGTGCCGAAGGCGTAATGACGGCCTCCAAGCTGACAGTGGCACAGGCTGGGCGGGACACACTGGCCCTCATGGCCCCACAGCAGTCCCGGGGCACAGTTACAACCAGCCACACAGATGCCTAGCTCTTTACAATCTCCTGGATCCCCACAATGGTGGCCGCACACTGGGGCACACTCCTGGTACTCCTGGCCGCCAGGACACAGGACAGCTGGACATAGGAATATGTGCAAATCAGAAGCCTAGCCACCCTCAGGGACCTCAGGTCCCTGTACCTCTACAGGAGAAAAAAATTAGCAATATTCTGGTAAGGAAGGAGTCCCTGACCCCGCCATCTTCTCCTAATGATGATAGTTGGGCACTGGGAGAGAGAGCTGAGGGGACAGACCAAGGTAGGGTTGACTGGGTGGGGAGACTCACGGCACAGGGTCTCATTCCTCCATTGGAGCAGGACACCCTCCTGGGCACAGTAGCGTGCATAGGCAGAGAGCACGGAGCACAGGCAGTCCCTGCCAGGGGCACAGCCACACACAGCCTCCAAGCACCGCAGTCGGAATGGTTCCCTGTCTACTAGCCCATGACACGCCTTGGGGCAAAAAGAAAAGGGGCAGTTCTTTCTTCATGGATCCCATTCCCCTGGGAGCCCATTGCTGCCTCCCCGTGCCCTTGGGCTCTTTCTTGCATTTTGGATCCTTGATCTTGTGGGCAGAAGAGAAGGGCACCCTAGTACCTGAAAGGTGGGGCCGTGCAGGATGGCACAGGCTGCCTCCGCAAAAGCCAGGCGCTGGGAGTAAGTGCTGCAGGAGGACAGTGGGCTGTTGTCCACCAAGGGGCACCTTCCATCACCTGACACTTGGAACTTGCTGGCAAAGGCTGCGACACTGGTCTCGATGTCTCCAGCAGGTGTCACAAAGTCATCCTGCTGCTTCCAGGTAAAGGTGCCACAGAGACCCTGCACCTGAGCCACGGAAGACACGTAAATGTGAAATAAGGTCTTACCTAGCCCAGCCCAGACACTCACTGGCCTCCTAGCATACCTGGTAGGCATGACGGGGGTCCAGGGTGATGTATGCTGCAGGGTCAGCTACTCCCCAGAGAACCCAGGCCCCGGGCCAGTGCAATAGCAAGAATGTAGAAGAGGCGTGGGAAACATTGAACCCCTCAGCAGCGATCCAGGGCAAGTCTACATCCCGCCCATCCACCAGCACTGCTCCTGGAAAAGAGGCCTGACGGTGTGATAGGGAGCCCATGGGAGCATGGGCTGGCAAGGAGATGGGAGGGCCTGTGTCAGTGTGGCATGTGGGAGTAACCAGAGTGCTCCCTGGAGGCTGCCTGTCCAACTGAGACCACCCCTCCCCTCCCCAGCTCAAGAACGCACATTATCATACATTTCTGTATATCCCTTTATTTGTGTGGTCAGTATGTGGGAGGAGCTGCGTAAAGAGAGTTAGCAGCAGGCCTAGGCTTGGCAGAGCTGGAGGGATGGTTGCTTGAGAGGGGTTAGCCTTTTGTTCATGCCCAAGGCCATTCCAACTCTTACAATTGTGTGGCTTGTACTTAGCCCCGAAGACCAGAAGAGATCTTAGAAAATATCCTTGAAATAGTGTGTCTGCCCCTAGGCGAGCATGAGGCAATGCATCACAGTAAGTTCCAGTGCAGGAATCCAGAAGGGCTGCTTATTGGAATCCAAAGAGGGAGTGTGGAGGACAGGGAGTGGGTAGCTTGAGCTTGTGGGACAGTGGACCATGGGCTCAGCTGGTACCCCCAAAGAAGCAGAGTGTGGAGCTGTCTACTCCCCAGAGAATAAAGGCCCCTTGCACGAGACAGGGAGGCGGAGCTGAAGCTACCTGAGGATCTGAGCTGAATGTGGGTGTTCCCCAGGAAAACAGAGAGGGCATGAAGGCAGCTTCCAGCATCACAGGACCCATGTTCCAACACAACCAGGAGCTGGCCTTTCACAGAGTCCTGGAGTAGACAGAGTGGTAGGGGTATGTGAAGGATCCACAAGAAAACCTCGGATAACTTCAGTTCCCACCCCACACAGGTGCTAACCAGACAAGACGGTCTGTGAGGTGATGAGCTTAGCCTCACCAGGGACTGACATGGGTGAATGGATGTGAGTGCATGTGAGGAACTATGTGTGTGTGTTTACTTGTTGGAGTGGGAAGATCCTCATCTCTCCTCCCCATGGATGTTCCCTGTATGTATGCATATAGACATATATGTGTACACTTTTGTACACATACATGACTATATGGAGTATGGTGTGTGATGTATTATGTGTGTTCTGTGTGCTGGCATTTAGCCTCTGTGTGTGTCTACCTCATGCATCGTTGGCCAGGTGACTAGGGAGTCAGCTGCCCTGGGTAACACATCAACTTGTTGACCCCATTCTCCCCTGATTTCCTCCTCACCCCACGGTCACCCAGGCAAGGAGAGACAAGTAAGGAAATTACAATGGTCCTACAGTAAAATCGAGAGATTGTCGATCAGTCCTCAGAGGGATGGAAAAAAACATGGCGTGTGCTGAACTTGGGAAGCCTCAGCTTTATTGGGGATGGCCCCCCTCTCCTGCCTGTGACAAGCCCAGGATGTTACATGTGTAAAAGGGACTATAAAGATGGGTTTGGTTCTATCACTCTAGACTAGGGTGTTAGGAGAGGTGAGGACTAGAAAGGATGCTGCTGCTGATGCTGATGCTGTTGATAATGTGGGAGGGGGGTGCAGGCAGCCATTCTCCTGCCAGCATTGCTCCGCCTTTCCTTGCAAGGAGACACAAGTTTCATCTACTACATTAAGGACTACAGTCATCTCTTCTCCAGACTCCCCTTTGAGGGCCCCTGCTCTGACAAAAATCTTCCTCCTGAAGTACTCTTTCTGCTCACCTGCACCAGGCTGTAGTGGCAGGATGGATTGCCCCTGAAGGAGAAGCTCCGCCCATCAAAGGTGGTGTAATGCCCATCACTGCCCACTGCACACTCAGCAGGGCACAGGGCCTGGGCACAGTGCCAGCGGCCATCCTGACACACACTGAAGGCGTAGGACAGTGACATCAGCTCTATCACAGGGTGCGTTGCTAGACACGTCCCACTCCCAGCCTATTGGTTCTTTCTCTCCCCTGGCACACCCACCACCGTTGGAACTGGGTAGTCATCAATCATGCCCGAAAATGTCACAGGTCACTGGGTGAGAGACCTCAGATGGGCTTGGTCATGTGTGAGGGGCAGATCTCAGAGACAGCACAAAGAACAGTATCAGGACATGGCCCAGCAGAGCCCAAAGACCCACCAAGGGTTGCACTGCTGGGTCACAGTGTCACCAGGGGCGTAGCGCTGGCGTCGGTGATAGCAGGGGCAGCGGGCAGCGGGCACACAGAGGGCACCATCCCAGAAGAGGCCGGTCGGACACTCACAGCCACTCACACATTCTTTCCCACAAGACCCCTCCTCGCCCTGGGCTACTGCTGAACAGCTGGGTGGGCAGGATGAGGCACAATCAGAGTAGAGCTGCCCCCCTGGACACGGGCGTTCTGTGGGGACAAAAAAATGATCCATGAGAGGTTGGTCTCACAAATCCAATGGGTCATGGCAGATAGCCAGGGGCTCCTCAGGCTACTCAAGGATCTTGGTTAGTTTGACGTAGGCAGATCCAGCATACCACAGAAGCCAGGCTTCCTCCAATGCACATAGATATCCTGCCTGGCACAGGCCTGGGCATAGTTGGCAAAGGTGGCACACACAGCTTCCAGTTGCCCCTCTGGGCCACTGCCTGCTTCGGCTCCAACACAGTAGGCGAAGAGGCAGGTCTCATGGTACTCATCTGGGGGAACCTGTAGGGAAGGGAAATCCTCAGCCAGCAAATGCCTTTCCTCACCAAATATCTTCTTTCTCCTCTTCCTTTACATCTCAGCATGAATCCAAACATAAGTGCTGGACGGGGCCTCCAGTCACAAGGACAGCCATCTTGTTTTCAAAGGTAAAAACCAAAGTCAGAGGAAGGGTGTCTTGACTGGTGACCCAATGCGTTCAATGGCAGGATCAGGTCACCTCTCAAGCATCCACTAGTCCCCACCAAACCTTCCCCTCTGGAGCTCCTCACCACCTCCATCCCACCCATACCTGTCCATGACATAGCCAGAATGGATCCTCCAGCAGTTGGTGGCACATGTCCTGAGCTTGAGCTTGAAGCTTACCAGCTTCCAAGCCGGCCTGTGTACCTTCCAGGAGGCCCTCACAGCCCTGGGACACCTCCACTGCATCCAGACACCCAGGCTGAGGAACATGCCAGGCCAGGAAGCAGTGATGAGGGACATTAGACAGGAAAACAGGAAGGTGATTACTGTCCTCATGGTTGCCTCAAGACCCAACTATCATGCCCACTAGAGCACAGTCAGGGCTGCGGATGGCAGCAAAATGACAAGCCCAGCCCAGAGAAAGAGGGGCCAGGGCCACAGTCAGCCCAGACAGAGATGCTCAGTGGTCATATCAGGGAGGAACCGGGTAGTCATCCCATGGGACCTGGAACCTGTGCATTCTACCTGGGTGACCCCAGGAAAATAGTGGGCAGTCAGGAGGCAGTCTCACCTCAGAGCCAGGGAGCCTCCATGAGTTCCCAAAGGTAGAAGCCAGCATAGCCAGTCCCCCTCCCGGCTCCACAAAGTCATCTGAGGAAGGTTGAGGCCAGTGCTAGAGCTGGAGTCCTATGTCTCTTCCCTCCTTCCCTTTCTCCCTCCCTCCTCTCCCCCAGCCCCCACCAACTCCATCAGCCACACCAAGCCCCACTGTGCATACCCTCTGGCCGGCCATTGTAAAGCCCACAGAGGCCCTGCGTCTGTCCCCAGAATCCATAGTCCACGGAGATGGAGATGGAACTGGACCTGTCCAGTCTCACAACAACCCCCAGTCCCCCGGAGAGCACCAGCCAGTCCCCCTGCCACTGCAGGCTCATCCCTGGGAAGAGGATAGTTTCAGTCTCAAGGGCCACACTCTCATCATCACAGCAGGGCCCAAACTGCCTAGGGAAAGAATTCACACTAGTTCCTAAGCTCTGCACTGTGGTTTTCCCAGCAGTGGCTGCTATCTTGAGAGGGTAAACTACAACATACTCTACATCCACACCCCACTCACATACCTACACACACATAACACACACACCACCCACATACTCCATGCACCACAACATGCAACATAAACTACATACCTCACAGCATTCATACACACATGCCACACTTCCACACAGACAACCCCTACAAGCTACACATAGACTCTATCCACCTCCCCCTTACCATACAGACATGTGCACACTTAGCCTGGACCTCCTATCCCAACCATGATTATACTGTCATGAGGCAGGTGAGGAAACTAAGGCTCAAGGCAGGTAAACAGAGTAGCTTGCCCAAGTCACAGTTGAAGACAGTAGGGAGTGGGTGAGCCAGGCTTCTGCCTTCCTGACCCCTAATTTTCACAGGCTTCCCAGCAGTACTCAGGGGGATGCAGAAGCTCTGCCCAAGCCCACCACCCTGCCTGCAGGAGTAGGCATATCACTCCGGAGGGGTGAAGGAGCTCTCACCATGGAGCAGCCGAGGATCCCCAACAGGCACTGGCTGGCCATTCACAGAGACCTCTCCATTCTCAATCAGCACCTCCTCAGGACCCATCATCACCTGAAGCTGAGAGAGTGGACCAGATGTGTAACTCTCCTCCTCCCCAACCCCTCCCCACTTATCCAGACCTCCCCTGGGCTTATCTCTCTCTCCCTCACCAGCCAGCAGTGCCCAGGTTGGCTACAGTGGACCCTAGGCCTGAGGTAGACAGCCCAGGTGGAATCCATAGCACCAGCTAGCAAGTAGGTGCATTGGCCCAGGAAGTGGTAGTGACGGCCGTCAAAGGTTTGGTAGTGGAAGCCGGACCAGGTGGCACAGGTGGCCGAGGGACGCTGGCGCTGGCTCCAGAGCTGGCCTACAGCCCCTGCCAGGGGCTGCAGGAGGGCTTCAGAGGAAGCATTGCCTGGGCAGGATACATCATGTGTGAGCCTCTGAATGCAGGGACAGGGGTAAGGAAACAGTTCCCGGCACAGGAGGAGGTATGAAGACAGGGTGTGGTCCCTCTGGAAGGACCATAGGAGTAGGCAGAACCTGGTGAAAAGGCCTAAAACTCTTTTAGGGTGAGGGTGAGGGCCTGGATATGTCCCCACTACTGGAGACTACACACCCACCTGGGCGATGCTGACCAGAACATCTGAGACACATCTGGGAGTTGCTGTCCCGCCAGCTGTGTCCCCATGGTTGGGCACAGCATTCCTCCAGGCTTCCTGCTGTAGAATTAGCTGAGCCTGCTAGAGGTTGGCACTGCCATGTGACAAAGCACTGGCCGTTAGGGCTGGCTTCGGCAAGGGCTGAGGCAGAGGAGAATGGGGCACGCACAGCTTGTTATTATTTTGGATGGTCCCAAGAGCCCAACCAGACCTACTGTGTCCTCAGGCAGTCTGTCACCTTTGCCACATCACAGGTGGGCCCCCATTCACAGCCACTACCCCAAGGAGGCACCACTCACCCATCCTGCCTGGTCACTTACCCTCTGTGCAGTGAGCACCCCCCCATCCTGGACAGCAAGCCCTCACAGTCCGGTTCCAAGCAGCAGGCCGGGTTTCCGGGGGTCTGCCTCGCCACACAGTGGGAAGCAGGGAGAGATGTTAATATTCAGCCAAGTCCCACCACAAGGCAAGACCTAGGACCCTCAGTCTGGTCAACTACTCTGATGGGTCCTATCGAGTAAGCCTCCCTTCCTGACCTTAATTCCTTCAAGTGCAAAGCAAGGACAGATGCTGGGAAGCAGCCTCAGGCAGAAGGGACAAGTGTCCCACCTCTCTGTCCCTGCCAACCTGAGCCCACTATGGTAGCCTCTCATCCACCCACTCACACCATCTCTCGCCACCCTTCCTTGAATCCACCCAGAACCTGTTTCCCAAATGCTTTCTGCATCAGTTCCTCCCCAGTCCTCCCCCACTCTCCGGATACCCTGCCACGTCTCTCCTTTCCTGCCAGGCGGACAGCCCAGGCTCTGACCCTCACTCACTTGTAGATGGCACAGAGCCCAGGTGCTGGGGGCCCGGTGAGCCCTGCACGGCCACTCCAGGGCAGATCCAGCCGCCAGCCTAGCCGGCTATAATGGTACAAACTGGTGCAGGGTACCAGGTCCTCCTGACGAGGAGTTACTTCCTCTTCCACAAGGACCGTCTCTGTCTGCTCACACCAGCGCCTGTCCGGGCACAGGAGAGGCTACCAGCGCTGTCCCCTCTGTCACCAAGAAGCACTGTGCTATGACTCCATGCCCCCAAGGACTGCTGGGAGAGGTACTTGAAAGGAGGTTAAGGGTGGGTAGAAAAGTGCTGAAAGGAGAGTGTGGCATCCCAGAAGGTGCATAGGCAGACAGGCAGGAGGATCTTACTGGGAGATTTCCCAGGAGCTGCTTACCCATTAGCCAGAGCCCATAGTATCCCAAAGAGAAGGGCAGGAAGCAGCATAATGCCCTGCCCCAGGTCACCTTTGGGAGGACCTGAGGCTTGGACTTGGGCAAGGCTGCTGGCGGAGACCAGAGAGGACAGCACTGTCCCACACTGAGGGCTGAATGAACCCAGAGACCAATCTCTCCAAGGCTCTTCACAAGGGGAGATTTTATACCAGCCTCTTGCCCCTGGGTACCAGCTGCTCAGAACCAGATTGGACCTACCTCCAGCATCCCTTCAGAGGCCAACTCTCCCTGGAAACAGGGCCCATCACACCCCTCCCTACGTGTGTGTGCATGGGTGTGCATGAGCGTGTGATGGGATTACAGCTGGACATTTTGAGCCCCTGGCTTTTCTACACTTTCAAGCACTGCCACAAATTAATGTACAATTGTGGTCAAGACACCTTCCCTTTCTGGGCGTCTGTTTCCTTACCAGAAAAAAAATCTTCAGGGACTTCCCAGGGGTGCACAGATGGGACTCGATAAGCTTTTGAAACTTACAGGTATGGGAGGGTCTTCCCAGCCTTCGAAAGCTGCAGGCTGGAGAGAGGGCCCGTGGGTTGGAAGGCTTGCAACTCTTGCAGAGGACACAGGCTTGGTTCTCAGAACCTACAGTGTGACTCACAACCATCCATAACTCTAGTTCCAGGAGATCCAAGGCCATCTCCTGACCTCAGCAGCATCAGGCTCACATGTAGTCAACATACATATACATGGGCAAAACATACATAAAATAAATCACTGCCTTTACTATGGCGTTCTCTCTGTGCTCTTTTCTTTCCCTGCTCCCTCTCAGGCCAGGTGCACAGGAAGAAACAGCAGAATGGCTGGAGCACCCAAGTATGTGGAGACAATTTGAACATGTAACCCTTTCCTCAGTGGGGTCAGTGTTTTGAGGGTATTTGTGTGAGGTGGTTTGGGCCACTTGGTTACCTGTGGGGTTTCTGAGGCTCCCAAGGATCCAGGAAGATGGGAAGGGGAAGGGGTGGAATAGGACTGGGAGCCTCTTCCCCCCCGCCCCCCGCCCCAGGGTAGAGCTGAGCTGAGCTGAGCTGAGCTGAGCTGAGCTGAGCTGAGCAGGATGGACTAATCCCAGGGTCCGGTTCAGAGGAGGCAGCTGCAGGCTCCACAGGCAAGTCCTGGTTACATCCTGGTAACCAGTAGACCTCCAAGGCCACTGGGCTAGAATGGAGCTGGACCTGAAACTCTGAACCCTCTCATTTCAGAACGAAATAAGGGCCTATTGGGTATCCTGCATGATCAACAATCCCCCTCCCCTTGGTACGCCACAGCTGCCCTGGGTGTTCCTCTAAGAAGGCCTGGAACGAGTCCCTCCAGCTGCTTCCAGATAGCTAGAGTCCATGTGTAGGAGCTGAGTCCTGGGACAGCGTCTGTCATGAGTATAATGTCCCTCTAACTCTTCTCACACGCTCCCCTGGCCACTGCTCCTGCATATCCTACACAGGAGGACAGCAGCTCTCAATACTCCTTCTTACACACTCTGCTCCCAGACCACCTGCAGTCAGCCAACTACCCTGTATTAGAAGAGCCTTTTGCATCTTGAGTCACAGGACCTCTGGATCTTTCAGGTCTCCATTGCTCCACACCTCACTCTATCTGCAAATGTTGAGGACACCCCTGCTGCATCCTGTAAGGCCAGCCTTGGATTATTGTGGCCTGATTTCTCAGGAGTCACCATCCTTGTGACAAGGTACCATAATAGCTAGGAACCTTGTCCTGTCCATGAGGGTCATTTACTGGCCTCCTCTTCCCAGACTCTCTCCCAGCTCTGTTCTGCAACTTGGATGACAAGGAATCTTGGGCTGGGGAGAAATGGAACTTGGATTTGCCCTTTCCCCTACACAGACAGGCAGAAATGGGAGCCCATGGGAGTTTGCAGAAAATCTCAGGGCATGGAATTGGAAGCGTAGAGTTTAGTTCCAGGACTGGAAGAGGGTGTCTCAGGAGCAGAGGCGGATGGGTAAGACCCAGGAGTATGTGCACTCCTGAGCAGAAACGGTGGAAGAAGTCTGGGGAGAAATCTACCTAACAACGGGAGGTTTTCTCGACCACCAACAGACCCCAGGCCTCCGTCCAGCCCCGCCCACCCCGCCCCACCTGCCCAGCCCTCTCTGTAGCGGACTCGGTTCAACTCCGGTGTTTTTGCTTTGAGAGCCCTCACCCTGCGCTGATAGCTTGGTCCCGAGTCCTCTCCCCCACTCCTCCAACCCCCTCAGTGGGTCTCGGATCGCTGGTCTGGGTGAATTCTGGTAGAGTTTCCTGACGGATTCTCCCGATATCTGCTAGCTAGACAGCCTCCCGAGGGACCTCGGGGCTACCACGTACTCGGCTGGCACTAGCAATTTTAAAGACAGCGGTGGGTGCACACACTGCTGTCCTCTCCAAACATGCCCCCTCCTCTCCCTGCTCCCCCCCAACTCTTCACCACTACCACCACCACCCGGTTCCGCGCTCCACCTTTCCCCAGCTCCTCCCTCCTCGGCTGTGAGCACCCTCCCTCCTAGCCCGAGTGCCTTCCTCCCTAGACTCCTCTTCTTCCACTCCCCTCTTCCCTCCCTCGGTCTTAAGCTCCCACTTTCCATCTCCCCACTCCGGGTATCTGGCCTACAGACCGTCACCTGCACTGGAGCCCATTAGCACACCCTCCCGCGACGGGTCTCTCAAAGACCCTCCCCCTTAGCCTGGTGCCCCGAGCAGTGCTCCCTCTTCTCGGGTTCCTCCCCCATCACCCGCAACGCTGCCCCGCACCCTCTCCCTCCAAGCCTTTCCTTCCCCTCCCCACGAAGTTTCAGGGCTGTCAGTCCCGGAGTCTTTCGGGCAGCCGGCACCCAAGCTGCAGGCAGCAGGCGCCATTGTGCAAACGGCCGCCCGGGACGGGAGGCCCGAGCGCCTGGGTCCCCGAAGCGGACCACGGTACGTAGCCGGGGAGCCCGCCAGGTAAGGAGGCTCCAGGGTGGGCACCTCCGCCCGCCACCCAAAAGGAGCTCTGCAGGCGCGGCGGGCTCTCAGCAGGTGACAACCCGGAGGGAAGGGGCGCGCCGCCTCGAGGGTGGGGGAGGGGCCGGGGTCAGGGAGGGAGGGAGGGGAGTGAGGAGGGAGGGTCAGGAGCAGAGGGAGAGACTAGAAAACGGTGCGTGGGGGGGGCGGGGAGGAGGCCCTGTGGGAGCAGGTGGGAAGGGCGGGAGGGGCCTGCGGGGTGGATCCCAAGGGGACGGAGTAGGGTTCTTTGGGGAAGAGTGTAGGAAGGGTCCGGCGCAAAAGGGCAGGAAACGGGCGACCGGAATGAGGCTGCTCCGGAGCGGAGGACGCTGACAGGTGAGCCTAGAGCAGAGCAGGGGTCCGGGACCGGAGTGACACCGGAGCTCTAACTGGGGCGGGGACTGGGGGATGGGGAGAGTCTGGTCCGGAGGAAAACTCCGGAGAGGGTGTGAAGTCAGTGGGGAGCAGAAACGGGCACGGG
>CM053763.1:70704790-70726538 GCA_028658305.1 Pachyuromys duprasi | reverse complement strand
GAAAAGAAACCCGAGTGGGGGAGGAGAGGGGAGGGGCAAGCGGGTGGAGGAGAGCAGCTGAGGAGGGGAGGGCGGGAGTTGGGGGGAGGAAGGAAAAGAGGAGGGGGAAGGAAGGGAGAGAGAGTGCAGCCGGGGAAGGGGGTGGCGCGCGGAGAACTAGGCGGGCGGGCACGAGAGGAAGGGGGAGGGGAGCGCTGCCCAAGGCTGCTGGGAGAGGAGGGTCAGGGGAGGCAGTAGCTGCTGGGGCTGGACTCGAAGGGGGCCCCTGGGGGTTGGCCCGGCGGGTGCGCGCAGGGGAGGAGCCAAAGGGGCGGGGCAGTAGGAGGAGCCCCAAAAGGCTGCCAGATTTGGTGGGGAGAGAGGGCGGAAGGCTAAAAGAGAGGGGAGGGGCAGAGGAAGGCTGCCAGGGAAGGGGGAGGGGAGTCTGCTAAAGGAGGGGCCGAGAACCAGTTGGAGGAGCAGGGAAGTGCAAAAATCGGGGAGTGTCCTGGCCTGGTGTGTGTGGGTTTCCTCGCGAGGTTAGTCCTGTGGGGGTTGTGTGGCTTTGAGGTAGGGGTTTAGGGGGAGGAAGTCAGTCATTTACTACCTCTGCAAGAGCCCTTGTTCAACCCCTCCTTCCCAGGATCTCTGAAGTGTCACTACTTCCCCTAGGGCTAACTCCTATTTCACTAGCTCTTACCCTGGAGCCTGGAGGGTTCACACGAAGTTTTCCACTCCCCATCTTGGTCTTCCACCCTTTATCCAGAGAATTAAGTGGTCCCTGTACTTCCCCAGGCAAAGACACAGTGGGTGTTGAGTGACTGCTGACAGCCTTGGGGGTGGTTTTAAAGACTGGGCAGGTGGGGTTGGTGTCTATAGCCAACCAGTTTGCAGAAGACTCCTTCAGAGGTCTCTGCTCATCTCCAGTTTCCCCAGAGTTCCCTCACCTATGCCAGGGACATCACTTTGGTGCTTTTGGGAACAACCAAGACCTAGGTGGAGGCTGACAGGAAGAATCTGAACAGGGCTGTCTTTTTAGGGTCTGTGGCCTGATCACCTAGGAGAGCCACTCCTGGTGGCCATGAGAGAGACCCTGGAGGCCCTGAACTCCTTGGGTGAGTGGGGACAAAGGAACCAGGAGGGTGGGGGTTCCCAGGCAGCCGTGGTGTAGCAGTGCAGGCCTCAGGAGTTTAACAGCCCTGAGTCCTGAGCCCACAGAGGCCTGGAGAGGCAGGCATCTTTTTAGGTCACCATCATGTGCCTCAATGACCAGACCAGACTAGACTCTGTGTGCATAGGCTTCACAGAGAACTGGAAGCTAAAAACAACAAAATGCTTACTACACTTAACACATTTATTTACTGGATTCATCTTAATTATCTGTACACACATGTGGAGGTGAGAGGGCAACTTTCTGAGTTATCTCTTAAACCAAATGCAGATCATTAGGCTTGGTGGCAAGTGCCTTTACCCACTGAGCCATCATCTCTGCCCAGCAGAGGAATTTAATTTTTTTCTATTTCAAACTATTAAGTTTCTTTCCTTTCTTTCTTTTCTTTCTTTCTTTCCTTTCTTTTCCCCTCAATTAAAAGGGCTAAGTTTAATAACTGGCCAGATTGCTGGGGTGCATGGGCAGTCCTTTGTCCATGCAGACAAGAGATACCTGCTTCCCAAACCAGCTGGGAAAATGCCCCATCTCAGATACCAGGTCAATACTAGAAGTGTCATCTGAACTCATCCCTCTGCCTATAACAGGATTCTCAGTGGGACAGCCAGAGATGGCTCCCCAAAGTGAGCCCAGGGATGGGCTCCAGAATGCCGACGAGAAGATGCCAGCTTCTAGAGAAGAGAGCACACTGCGTTCTTGCTCAGGTAAGTAAGGACTATGAAGGGTGCTGGATGCTATTCTGGACATTTAGAATACCTTAGGGACTGGATAGGCGTAGGTTCCCCCCTTCATGGAACCTAATCTTAGCGTGAGCAGCAGTCAGCCAACAAGAAATACAGACATGATAAAGGTTGTAAAGCACCTTAGAGGATGGACAGTGCTATAGAAGGGACCCAGAAGGGATAAAATATAGTTCGAGGGACCTTGATTGGGTGCAGGTGGGGTGAGGTAGGAACGCCTAAGGCAACAGCCAGCCTGGCTCCTCACCATTATCTTCCTTATGTGTGCTTCCTTGGAACCGAGAGGCCTAATGCTCAGGTCAAAGGTCTTTCCTTACTTCCACCTCCTCATAAAGCACATAGTCCAGAAATTCCCCAAAGCCCTGACTCCTGTCCTCCCTGAGTACTTGCTCTGGCTACGGGGAAATTACCTTTGCAAGTATGATATTGGATGGAGCTCTTTGGGGAGTTAGGCTTGCTTCCTAGTACCAAATGGGGACTGTCTTCCATCTGTGTTGTTTCCGGAGTCCTTGGGAGCATCCTCTTTTTCAGGGCATGATACTCCTGGCCAGAAAGAAGGCATCCACACAGAACAAGCTGAAGCTCCTTGCATGGGCAGCCAGGCCTGTACCCCACAGAAGGCTGAGCCTGCAGCCTCTGTCCCAGGTGAGTCCTCCTGATGCTGTAGGATCAGGCAGAGGGAACAGGGACCAAGCAAATTCTGGGCCTTCTCTCTGAGAAGATAGTTAGGCTCCAGCCAAGATGAACCCAGACCCCATCCCCTTTCCTCTGTAGAATTCAGAGCTCCAAAGGAGTTTCACATCTGTGGACAGTAAAATGGGAGAGGAAGAAGTTCGTCTTACTTTTAACACACTTCTAGAAGTTCCAACTTCCCTCGCCACCCTACACCCCCCATTCATACATGCTGCTACTCTCTTGGATTATAGTTGACCACCAAGATACAGGGTGTTCATCAGATGGTTCACTACCTCTACCCTGCATGCTCCTTTTCCCAGATCTCTGCTGATTTTCATGGTACCGAAAGCCCCCAGGCTGTAGCACCCCACCCACCCAGTCGGTAGCCTGATATCAGCTCATCTCTCCCATTCCCCGGGCAATCACTCCATGGCCCTACCCATCACTTCTTTCATTCCTCACCACTTGCTTGAATGGCATCACTCACTCAAAGATTTCCTTAGTGCCTGCTGCACACAGGTGTTGAGTGTGGCAGACAAAACAGAGCACCCAGCTTCATAGACCTGGGTTGCACCGGTTTTTCTGCACTGACCTGCTGAGTGCTCTTGGGTGGGGGGGGGTGTTGTGTTCCCTGCAGGGGTGGTTTGTTCACCTGTCATCAGGGTGACAGTAACGTCATGGCTGGTAAGAAGCTTTGTGACTCTATATGCACATTGCCTCATCTCTAGTTGGCTTCAAATAAATGGTCATAGGGCTGATTTTAGAATCCAAGGTATCTCCCATCTAGAAGCTAAACCATAGATGGGCTGCTGTCACTATGAGGCAGGACAAATAATTAAATGAACAATACATAACCACAGGTCTTTAATTAAGCACAGAAGCGAATATTAACAGTAATTGCTGTAGGAGTTTATGGTAAAGGATTTTTATGTGCTGGACATGCCAAAATGTTGCTTTGTGTTCTGCATTGTTAGAGAAGCATAGATTTCAGCTGTTCCAAGTGGGGTGGAGGAGGGGAAGACATTCTTGGCGGAGAAAGGACTTCCAGGCAGGAAGCAGGAAAGGTGACATGTGACAGGTTGAAGAGTCGCATACTGAAAGACGAAGCTTCACACCTCCGTGAGGGAAACTGGAAGAGGAATGTGGAAACTCAGTGCTGCTGGATGCTATTGCTGATTCTGGAGTGGCATGGAGGAGAAGTGACATCGGAGGCTAAGCAGACAGTGATTTGGAACCAGTGTGTTAGAAACTGGGAGGAAATATAATATGTGTGTAATATGATCAAGGCTCAGGCTCTGACAGGCTTTCAGGGCCAGGCAGCACTCAGATCATGTGGCTCAACTGTTCTTGGACATGATGGGGTGGAGGGGGTACTTTAAAGGAAGAGAACAGATTTCTCTGCATGCATTGATGCATTTTGTGAGCGTTCCCTAGAACCTGAGTCTGCACTTGGGCTGAGGCTCCCCTTGAGGCCTCTCCCTGCTTCTCCCAGCAGCTGAATCAGTCCTCCCAGCCTGTAGACTCTGTAGTCTGCCTTCTCTTCCTTCCCTTGGCCCTGCAACCCCAGCTTCTTTCTTAATGGGACTTCCCAGTCCCTTAGAGCAGGAGGGAGGCTGCTAAGTAATGGAGCAGCAGAGGGAGCTTCTGAGAAGGCAGGATGGAACAGGGTGCTCTGTGTTCAGTGGGAAGCAAAGGCGAGGTACCAAGGTTCCAAGGTCATCCTGCCTCCTATGGTTAAAGTTAGCTGAGAAGTCCGAAGGTCAGCTGTTTGTTGACACCCGGGCTCAAGCCAGTTTGAAGGGCCAGGATGGTAAGAGACAGCCTCCAGAAGGATTGGAAGCTCAGAGGAAGCCTGAGGACAGAAGTGGGCAGCCATTCTGGAGGAAGCAAGCAGGGGGAAGGATGTCTACTAAGGATCCAAGGAAAGGCCCCTGGGTTGGGGCGCTCGCCAGCCTGGGAGAAAAGCCCTAGGAGGGGGTACTGCTTGCCAGCAGTTTTGTTTGCAGAGGGAACAGGAAGAGGATGGAAGGACTTTGGGGTTCACCAGGAAGCTTTGAGGCAGGTACAGAAAGGAGCCAGACTGCAGGGACCCTGGAAGCGTGGAGCACATTGGCAGATGCATGTGCCCACGGATGGGCTTTCACACAGTTCTTTTTTTCTTTTTCACTGTTCAGGGGAGGAGTGGATGATTCGGAAGGTGAAGGTAGAAGATGAGGACCAGGAGGCAGAGGAGGAGGTGGAATGGCCCCAGCATCTCTCCTTCCTTCCCAGTCCTTTCCCCACACCTGACTTAGGTCACCTGGCTGTTGCATACAAACTGGAGCCAGGGACTCCGGGGGCACTAGGTGGGCTCGCGCTGTCGGGGTGGGCCCCGATTCCGGAGAAGCCTTATGGCTGCGAGGAATGTGAGCGGCGTTTTCGGGATCAGCTAACCCTGCGGCTCCACCAGAGGTTGCACCGGGGCGAGGGTCCCTGTGCCTGCCCGGACTGCGGCCGCAGCTTCACGCAGCGTGCCCACATGCTGCTGCACCAACGCAGCCACCGCGGAGAGCGCCCCTTCCCGTGCTCCGAGTGCGACAAGCGCTTCAGCAAGAAGGCCCACCTGACCCGCCACCTGCGCACTCACACGGGCGAGCGGCCCTACCCGTGCGCCGAGTGCGGCAAACGCTTCAGCCAGAAGATCCACCTGGGCTCGCACCAGAAGACCCACACCGGGGAGCGGCCCTTCCCCTGCACGGAATGCGAGAAGCGCTTCCGCAAGAAGACGCACCTGATTCGCCACCAGCGCATCCACACAGGCGAGAGGCCCTACCAGTGCGTCCAGTGCGCACGCAGCTTCACGCACAAGCAACACCTGGTGCGGCACCAGAGGGTGCACGACGCCGCCAGCCGCACTCGCTCCTCTCCTGACACTCCTGCTTCTCCCCACTCCCCGACGGCGTCCCTCAACCCGTCCGCTCCTGGGCCCAAGCCTTTTGCTTGTTCCCACTGCGGTTTGAGCTTTGGCTGGAAAAAGAACCTCGCTTCGCACCAGAGTCTGCATCTCACCGAGGGCCGTGCTTTTGGGTGCGATGAGTGTGCACTGGGCGCCAACGTGGACCCCGTCGCGGCCGAGCCCTCGGGCTGCACTCCCCACGCACCTGACTGTGGCCCGGATTCGGGGCCCGCGGCGCCCCAGCGCACCGCCTCCAGCGAGCGCTCCTTCTTCTGCCCGGACTGCGGGCGCGGCTTCACCCACGGGCAGCACCTGGCCCGGCACCGGCGCGTGCACACAGGCGAAAGGCCCTTCGCCTGCGCCCAGTGCGGCCGTCGCTTCGGCTCGCGGCCCAATCTAGTCGCCCACTCCCGGGCCCACAGCGGCGCCAGACCTTTCGCCTGTGCGCAGTGTGGCCGCCGATTCAGTCGCAAATCTCACCTGGGCCGCCACCAGGCAGTGCACACGGGCAGCCGCCCCCACGCCTGCGCCGTCTGCGCCCGCTGCTTCAGCTCCAAAACCAATCTGGTCCGCCACCAGGCGATCCACACGGGCTCCCGCCCCTTCTCCTGCCCGCAGTGCGCCAAGAGCTTCAGCCGCAAGACTCACCTGGTACGGCATCAGCGCATCCACGGCGAAGCCGCCCTCCCAGCCTCAGCCTCGAACCTCTCTGCTCCGGCCTGGCCCAATCCCCCCGAGGTGGTTCCGCCTCCAATCTTCTTCTAAGTGGAGTTCTGACCTTTTCCTGATGGATTTGGGAGCCATGTGCTTGGAGACTTAACGGTTTTTCAAGCCTCACACCTAGGTTGCTGCCCAAGCACCAGGACACGCGAGCCCGTGTCATTGCCATGTTAGTTGAGAAGTCCGAAAAGCATACTCGGCTCTTGACAGTTGTGACGAAGAACACGCAGAGAGAAGCCTTGCAGATGCTGCATTGAACACCAGGCATTTTTGGGGGATCAGCCAGGTCAAAGGGAGACTGGGCGGGAAACCACAAAATAGAGGGAAGCAATAGTTATTTATGTACTTGAAGTTCATTAAAGTTCAGATCTGAAGTTCTGGGGCTGTTAACTGAGCCAGGAGAGGAAAGCCTGGCTAGTCATTCCTACTCAAACCAGCTAATCTGTGTAATATGCACAGATGCCAAACAACTACCTGTTTCTCTGTGTGTTTGTGTATATGTGTAGGGGAAGGCCTTTTTTTGTTCCCAAGGGACCAGTATTGTTGCTGTAAGTGCTGGGCTTTGTACCACCTGTTTGCAGCTGGTCAAGAAGCTTCCCAGAAGCACCCTTACCTGCCCTTGCCTGGGAGGAGCGAAGGGAAGTGCTTGAACAGGCCATGAAGGTTGTTTCTGTTTCAGTTTCCACCAGTTCTGGTGAGGAGTGCGTGAGCATGGGGCGCTGCGACTGCGTGCCTCGAGTGGGTGGGGGCCTGGCCGAGAGAGATCGGTGGGGGGCCTGGCAGAGAGAGGAGCGGGGGAGGGGCATGAGTTTGGAGAGAACTGTTTTGGATTTGACCTCTCCTCTGCCTGGTGGGGGACTTGGAGGGAATCAGGTACTCTCGTTTCTCATTAAAATGGGTTGGTGTTGACAGGTGCTGAGGCCCCTTTCTAGCCTATTAGCAGATGACTAACAACAAAGAGATCCCAGGCAACTGTCTCCTGGGGGGTAAGCACTGGGAGGGGTAGGGAGCTGATGTAGCAAGGATCCCAGCTGATATGGGCTCCTGGTTTGCATGACTGTTGTGATAAAACACTGACCAAAAAGCACCTTGGGCAGGAGACGATTGTTCGTTTTATACTTCCAAGTCATAGTCAATGATTCAGGGAAGTGAGGGCAGGCACTAAAGCAGAGACCAAGGAGGAATACTGCTTATTGGCTTGTTCTTATTGCCTTGTTCAGTTTGCTTTCTTAAAAAAAAAATTCAGGACCACTTGCCTAGGGGTGGCACTGCCCACAGGGAAGGCCCTCCCACATCACCGTTCATCAGAAAATACCCCACAGACAGACCCAAGGGCCAGTCGGATGGATTCTGTGAGTCGAAGTTTCTTCTTCCCAGATCACTCTAGCTTGTGTTATGTTGACAACCAGTCAACATAACAGTCACAACAAACAAAACAGTCACAACCAAAACCTGCCCAGCACAGCAGCTCCCTGAGGGCAGAATAGGGACCCAGAAGTCTAGGAATAGTCAACATCAGGGAAGCTGATAGGAAGCCATACCTGAAGAAACGGTGTGGGAAGCATGGGTGGGAGGTTGGATAAAAGTAGAAGACCCAGATCAGGTCAACCCAAGATCCAGAGAGCTGCAGTGTCCATACAAGGGAGGAGAAGCTGGAAGCGGCCTGAGAACCAGAAACGCCAGCGACAGCCCACTGTTCGGAGTTCACACTGCATGTAAGGGAGTGGGGCGGCAGGGTTCGGGCAGGGCGAAGGCAGGGCCATGCTCACGTCCCTGCTCTTTGGAAAGACTAGCCTGAGACTTCTATCTCAGTCGCGCATCTGGGGACTTTGGACTATAGACAGATAGGGGAGATGGAGAAGTGTTGAATTCAAGAACCGCTAGGCATAGGGGTCAGGACTTAGTAAGAAGGATGGTGGAACCACTGGGGCCTGAGAAGGGCGCTCCGGGTGGGGAAGCAGATTTATACTGGGAGAACATCCTACCTGCTGAGTGTGACTTGTTGGTACAGAGCTCTGGATAATTGAGCTGGAGACAGGTGGTCTGAGAACTATCAGTGTAGCAGAAGCTCTTAGGTATTAGATGCCAATCCTCCAAAGAATGAGTATGGAGTGAAAAAAGAGGAGGTCCTAGACTAGACACTGGTGTGGAGCGCCGACGATGAGGGCGGGACGCTGAGGATAGCGAGGAGGACCCTGACAGGAGGCAGCAAGGGTGGCAGTGGCCAGCCTGTTGGCTGAGTACTACCTTGGGCCACACATTTCGAGGATTTCACATTCCCGTGAAGATTTGCCACCCAGCAATTCTTTGTCTCTTTGAGCTTGTTTGCAAATAGTTGAAAGTCATTTAGTGTCAAGCTTGGTGGTCAAAACAAATGACAGGTGCTCAAAAAACAGGTGAGTAAGACTGATGACGGTGCAGGGCTGTCATCTCAGCCACGCTGGAGCCTCAGGCAGAGGAATCAGAAGGGCGTGAGTTCAAGGCCAGCCTAGAGAACCTAGTAAGACATGAGGGGTGCGGGGAGAAAAAGGGACTGTCAGGATGCCGTAGCAGGTAAAGACGCCTATTGCACGCCTACATTTGGTCCCAGGAACCTGCGTGGAAGGAGTGAATTGACTCCTATAAGCTACCCTCTGACCTTCACATGTGCATTGTGGTGTGCGCATGTGTGCGCACACATTAAATAAAGAAAAAGAATTTTGAAAGGGAAAGTTCTGGGTTTGGGGCTTAGTGGCAGGGCACTTGTCTGGCACATGTGAAGCTCTGTGTTCAGTTCCCATCCCTCCTCTGCTCAGGATCTGACTGGAAGGCTAGAACTTCTGAACATTGCTGCACCGAGGAGCTCTGGGTTCTTACTAAATGAACACACTCCTGTGCTGCTCCAGGCGAGACCCCCAGCTGTGGGCCATCCCCAGTACTGGTACTCAAAACATACTCTAAGAAGTAAAGCGCAAATTCTATGTATGTAGTTATGTATGAATTCCTCTGTGATAAAATGTTTCACTAATGAGCCAAAATGATCCTCCATTTCTTGTTCCATAGAAGGATTGTCTGGAGTAAACAGGTATGAAGCAGGCAGTCTGTAGTCCTAGCATATAATAGAAACATGCACAGGACATTCCGCCTGCCTGTGAGGAGCTTGCAGTCTGGCTGGAGATGAAACACCAGTGTCCACGAAGGAGTAAGGCTCTATGTGCTCTTGCCTTTTCATTTGGAGGAGGAGTCGGGGGAGGAGCTGGTGTGTTGTGTTTTCAACAGAACATGCAGCCCTTGCATTTCCTTGCTTTGGCAGCTGCTCAGATGCCCAGACTGCTGTTTCTCATTCTTTTCTCATTCTCTTCTGTGTGTCAGCATGCTTGGGGAACCAATCAGTGATCAAGAGACTGTTTGGCAAGGGCAGGGCAAAGTGAGTGGACTTTAGTAGCAGCTAATCCAGGCCCTAGTGAAATCTGCTGATCATGTGACCCAGTAGACACAGGAATCTGGCTTATGGCCGAGCCTCTGGTGTCTTCTCACTGTCTGCAGAGCGGACGCTGATTGCTGCTGGTCGGAAGGAGCAGCCAAACGTGCCTGTGTATCTCAAGTCAGAGAGATATGAAGGTGTGTCTCTGACCAGCTCAGACAAGCAGGTAGAGAGACTCTGGCATTTTAATCCTCTGAATTTACAAATTCACCCAGCCCTGTGCAAACATTGTAGGAAACAGAGCCCAAGCCCTTGATCTCCTGCATTTGATTTTTCTGATGTAAGATAAGCTATGTTCTGTGGATGGCCCTTAATGCAGGCAGAGTGCTCTGGGACAGGGTAAAGAAATAAGAGTCATGGTCCCAGACTCACAGGCTTGAGCCCGAACCAAAAGAGGAAGGTGGAGCTTCACAACATGCCATGAGTGGCTGGGCAGGCACAGGGATTGCATCCTGTTCAAGACCAAAGTGCAGAGAAAGGGCAGGGTGCAGTCTGGAGAAGCCAGGGGTGTTTCTGCAGGGGAGTATGCCCTGGGTCAAGAAGAGGGCTAGGACTGCAAGCAGGAGGCACAGGTCTTAGGATCAACCTCAAGGCCGTTGTAAGGAAACCAACTTTATGTAACTCTGGGCCATGGTGAGAACTGGTTATCCGTCTCAGGGGAAGTCTGGAGAAATCCCACCTTGGCTGAAATGATTGATGTTCAAGCTGATAGATGTTGTCTTAGTAGGGATTCTATTGCTGTGATGAAACACCATGACCACAGCAAGTTGGGGGAGGAACAGTTTATTAAGCTTATGTTTCCATATTACTAAAGTTCATCATCAAAGGATGTCAGGACAGGAACTCAAACAGGGCAGGAACCTGAAAGCAGGAGCTGATGCAGAGGCCATGGAGGGGTACTGCTTACTGGCTTGCTCAACCTACTTTCTTAACCCAGGACCACCTTTCCAGACACCCAAAATGGGCCAGGCCCTCCCCTATTGATCACTAATTAAGAAAATGCCTTACAGTTGGATCTTATAGAGGCATTTCCTCAATTGAGGCCCACTCCTTTCTGATGACTCCAGCTTGTGACAAGTTGACATAAAACTAGACAGTATGGTTAATAATTACTAACCGTTCATCATTATATAAACCATATATACCATACCCCACATACATTCAGTCAGGAGTGTCAGTTGAGAAAATGGAAACTCTTCCCATGGAACAATGATACCCAGTTCCCCATCTGGCAGCCTCCGACAACCAACATTCTACTTTCTGTATGAATTTGACCATTAGGACTCTCCCATAAGATGGATTGTATATTTATTTGTCTGGCTTATTTCACTTAGTAAAAACTCTTTTAAGGTCCATCCATATGGTAGCACATACCAGAATTTCCTTTATAAATTCCTTTTCTTTAAAAAGTAAATACTCTGTGTTTGTGTACCACAGTATGCATGTGGAGATTAGAGGGCAACTTGAGTGTGTTCTCTTCTGCCATGTGACTTTGGGTATCACATAGCAAGTTTCTGAACCACTGGGCCATCTTACAGGCATAGCATTCCCTTATTTTTAAATTTTAGTCTTTTAATATAGGTTTAAACCCAGTTTTCTTTCTTTTAAAAGCCGAATAACATTCCACTGTGTGCCTATATTTTTTTTTCTCCTTAATAGTACAGGTTGTTTCTAACCAATGGCTATTGTGAATGATGTTGTACCCCTTGCAGAAAGCACCCTCACATTCCTGGATTCTGTAAACTCAGATTCATAGATGGACCTAGCAGGTTAAGATGTAAGACAAGTACACGTGCATGGTGTCTGAGGAAAAGAATAAAAAGAGATGGATTCTGCCTGAATGCTCAGGAGGCATCGCGGAGAAGATGAATCAGACTGGCAGGAATGTCAGTGTTGGGTGTGAGGCTGGGCCCCCGGCCATCCAGGCAGCATGGTTCCACACATCCAGGGTATTCCCTGTTCATCTCCTGGGAAAGAAGTGAACATTCTCCCCATGCCCAAGACTATGAAAACAGCAGCATACATAGCAAGGAAAGCATGAAGCATCTGGTCTCAGTGATGAACTGACAGTTTCAGAGACATGCTAAGATGCAGGCCTGCAGTCTATGACAACGTGTGAAAGACACAATTTAAAACACCTAGAAATGAGCAGGCTGGAAAGCCCAGTTTTCATGGAAAGTGTATTCTGCGACATGCTGAGTAAAGGCACTGGGGATGGGAAACCTGCAGGTGACGCAAAGGGAGGGCAGCTGTGTGACAGATAACACGTGAGCGTGGGGGGACAGGAAGGTTGCAGGATCGCGAACTGTGCTCCCAGAATGGGTGGCAGAGACCCTCAGGAAAAGATGCTGTGCCTTCCTCCTCCCCTGCCATCTTCACATACCCATCTCCACACACAAAAAGGGGTGGTCTGTGCCCAACACCCCTTCACCAAAGGTACCATATTCCTTTTTCTGACATCTTAGCAGAGTACCAGGGCCTGGGAGGCTCCAACTGACAAAGCAGCTCCTGTCTTGTTGGATTGGAGACTGTAAGACTGAGGCCCAGGTGCTAGCAGGACCTCACCCTCTGCTGCGGTGGAGAATGGGGGGCCTCTGGTCTCTGCCTCTATCCTATCTGCCCCTCCACTGATGGTTGCTTCTCTGTCCTCTGACCTCATGCGACTTCCCAAGCCATCGTTCTGTGGGCATCTGTGTCTTCTATTCTTAAGGACACAGGTCCTATTGGATTAGACCCAATCTAATGGCTTCATCTTAATTTGATTACCTTTGCAAAGACACTGTTTCCAGATACATGGCCTGGGAGCTTGTAGGAGAGCCTGAAATGAAAGCTCTGATGCTCACAGGCTGGGAGCTTGCTCTGAGGTTCTATCATTTGAAACAGCTGCTGCAGGACGGAACTACAGTTTTGCCTGTACAATTGATTTTGGTTGTTTTGTTTTGGAGACAGGGTCTCAAGATGTAGCCCTGTTTTGGCCAGAACTCACTATGTAAACCAGGCTATCATCCATCTCAGGAAGATCTACCTGCCTTTGCCTCTCAGTTGCTGCGTAGAACTAAAGGTGTGTGTCACCATATCTAGCCTTTGCTGACTTTTTTTTTCTTTTAATGAACTCCAAGGGCCTCAGATAGACTCTTCCTCTGTTCTTTAGGGGAACTCACAGTTTACTTGCTTATTGACCCTTGCCTTGGGACTTAGCTGGAGACCCCTCACACTCTCCTGTAGATGAACAGCAGCCAGTGCTTCCTGGGGCAGCCACTGTGGGAGGGGATGGAGGAGTCTCCTTGGGGCTGTTGTTGTGTGACAACAGCTGGAGAGTGGAAGAGCATGCTGTGGAGGTCCCAAGATGCTGAAGAGAGGAGCTGCTAGATCTATACAGGCTGCACAGGAGACAGAGGGGCAGATTAAACCAACTGCCCAAGCGAAGACAGAGCCTTCAGGTTGGGGATTAGGGGATTAGGTCAGCCTCAGGGCAGGGGACCTTCCTGATCAACGACACACCACTGATTTATGTAACAGGTTTATGTAATGCTATTATGTAATGTCATTAGAGTCATCACAAATTGGATCCTACTTGAGGCTCTGCAGAAGCCTGACCAGCCTTCCAACCCTGCAAGACAGCTCCTGGGGGTCAGAGCCCTCTTTCCTTACTAGGATTTCTGTCCAGGACTCAGGAGCCTCACTCCCTGTGATCTTCAGGGTCTTCCCATAGGATCTGGATTTTAGACAGATGAGGCCGACTCCATCCTGGGGATCCCTGGGATCTTTCCTCTGCAGAACAACCCACAGGCCTATTCAGATGCCTCTTCCCCTACACATGTTCTCCCAACACTATCAGCTCAGTCAGGCTTGTGTTAGAGAGGCCTGGGACTGTCCTCAAGTATGGGTCTTTAAACTTTTGTGGACCACTAAATATTTTTAAGTGTTTTTAAAAACACATATTAGTTGTACATATTGTTGGTGTTGGTGTGAGACTTTCACACATGAGTACAGTGGACCCCTTCTATCTATATACACCCATGCTCTTTCCAAGCTTTGTTGTTCCCTGATCTGCATTCAGGACCATCTAGCTCAGCTTCCTCATGTGAGAGAGAACATGCAGTATTGCCTGTTTCTGTTCATTTCGCTCAAAGCCTTCCAGTTCCAAATGGCAGTACTTCGCTCCTCCTTCGGGCTGAATAATACTTTCTGTGTACATAGACTGCATTTTCCTTGCCCATTATTCTGTCAATGGCTCTTAGACTATTATAAATGGTGCCATGATAAACATTGATGCTTCTCTCAAAATAATGTCTGTTGAAATAGGTTTACATACAAATTTAGAGTCCATGATCCACTCTTAATCCTATGCATGGGCCCTCTTGGGTTCTCTGGGCTGCCAAAAGAATCGCTGTTCTCATCCTACATACAAGACAATTTGGGCCTAGTGATGGAGAAATAACTCCATGGGGCCGCAGGTGGGAGGGAGGGAATGATGGGCCCATGGCATGGTAGGGCAGGTCCTGCTTACACAGGTTTCTGGCTCCCAGTGTGGTCTATGCCTACCACAGCAGAGCCTAAAAGAAATTCTAGAGCAGGTGGGTGTACACAAGACACAGCCCTGCCTCTGTATCCCCCATACTCCTCAGGAGGCAGGGAAGGTAGGGTATGAAACACAAACTGAGGGGCTGGGACTACAAGCTAGTGGGCTGGGTGGGTGGTTAAAGGTGTTTGCTGCCAAGCTGATGACCAGGGTCAGATCCCTGAGACCCTCATGCTGGAAGGACAGAAGCATCTACCAGGAGGTGTCCGTTGATCTCCACACTGACACCATGACATGAGAATGTGTGAAGGGTTACTTACAAGGAACACATGTGACTCAAAGGCAGCTGTATCACTGAAAAGCCTACCCAGAAGGCTTGAGAACTCAAGAAAGGTGTGTTCATGAGCTCTTTACACTATCAGCAGATAATTCAGCTGTTCAGTCTCCTCTTCCCAGCAATTGTTACTGTTTAACCTTTGGAAGGGAGGCTTGTAGATCTTGTCTCAGGAGTTTCCTGAGACTTTTGAGTTTCGTTTTATTCCTGAGCCTTTTCAGTTTCATCCTCACCTCCACTTCTATTTCTAGCCAAGGTCACAGCTGGGAGGTGTACAGGTTCTGTGGTGATGTCACCAGGGAAGCGCTGCTGACTGGAGCAGAGGACAGTCACCAGAAAATCGGGTAGGTATTTAGGTATCAGAGAACATGAAGGAGGGGCACATCTAGACTCTATATGGCATCATTGTACTATCTGCCTTTTGATCACATAGCTAGTTAAATGAATTTAACCATGTAGGTGGAACGCAGGAGGTAAATATTTTCCTACTACCATTTTCAAAGTTATACTGTTGGATCTCTCTTTCCACCATACAAGTTTTCTATAGCTGGACAACACACACCAATCTCAGATCAAGTGGGAAACAACAAGCCTTCATTTGTTTTGATTTCATGACATATTGGTTTCTTTTCTGTGACAAAAAAGTACATACTATGACAAAAGCACCTTAAGAAAAGAAGGGTTACTTTGGCTCATGGTTTAAGGAGGATACGGTCCTTCATAGCAGGCAGGTCATGATAGTGGGAGCATGAATCAGCTGGGGACATTGCCAGGAAGCAGAGAGTTGAATGTGCTAATGCTTCCTTTCCCCTTCACATTCAGTCCAGGTATCCAATTCATGGGATGCCCATGCTCAAGGTAGGCCTTCCCCTTCTCAGTTAATTGTCACTCAAAACACAGCAGTATCAAGAGATGTGTCTGCAAGGTGATTCTAGATCCAGTCAGTGAATGGTAACCAGCACACAGGGGGCAGCAGTAAGGGTGGGCTCTGCTGAGTGGCTCTGGCTGCTCTTCTTTGGAGTACCTCACATAGCTGTAATTACCTTAAGGCTCTTAGGACTCCAAGATGTCCCCCACAAGCCACTGGGTGATTGGTTCTAGCTCTTGGCTGGGCCTTCCTCTTTCTCCAGGAGACTGGTCTGTGCTTCCCAATATGAAAGCTCTAAAACAAAGAGAGTGGGAGCAGCCTTTACTCCAAAACTCATGCAATATCACTTCTGCCATATTCTCTTGAACACATCAAGTTATCAGCTATGTTTGTTGACAGTCACCTGTACCCACTCCTGGAACATGTGTTAGGTGGAACCTAACAGGGCTTGGGTGCTTGGGTTCCTCTTTCAGCTATTGCCAAATTCAATCTTATCTAACCTAAAGCTTCCCTATCTCACCAGCTTGGTGATGTTCCCTTTGGTGCCACTGAAGCTGCTTAGCGACAGAAGAAGAGGCCCAGGTCTCCATGGTCTAGGTCTTGTTTTCTACTCCATCTCTACTGGGACACTGTGGAGTGTCCTATAAGAAGACAGGGCTTATGAAAGGAGAAAGAAACATCTCATTTGTCTCACTCTCTGTCACCTGGCAAGGGACCACTTTGTGTCTGGATGCTCTTGGAATATTAACTTTTTATGTTCTAAGAGGCCCTGCTGAGTTTTCTCTGTCCTGGCATGAGACCACACAAGATTCCATTGTTCTCTGATGGGGAAGCATGCCTTCTGATGCCCACCTTTCACTTTCTGCCAGACACTACAAACGATGACTTTCTTCATTTTGAATTGCTATAACAGTATGCCTGGACCTGGAGTAATTTATAATATATGCAAATGTATTGGCTCATGGTTCATGGGTTCTGTAGGCTGAGTATCTTTTAGCCCAGTTAAATTGACATATAACATTGATCATCACAGCGGCTCAACTTAGCTAGAGAAGACAAAAAGAAAATGTTAATTCAATAAATCCGTGGGGTTTATAGCCTTGTTTGGCAAGGCAGGGCAGAGTGAGAGGTAGTTCCCCCAAGGAAGATGAGAGTTGGGGTGGGAGGATGAGGGGTGGAGGAAGAGGGAGAGAGACTAGTTGAGCAAAACCATGTAGGCGGAGCCTCGCATCTACACACGTTAAGTCTCAGCCACTAAGCAGGGAGTTCTGAGACAAAGGTAGTTTGTCCGATGAGTCCACTGTGGATGGGAAAACCAAGCCTAGCACTCTGCCATGCCCAGGTATGGTGGATACTTCTGAGGGAAAGCGTGGCCTGGGCTGATGAGCTGAGCTGAAGACTGAAGACAATCAGCCATTGCTTTCTTGAACTGAGCAACACTGGGTTTAGATGAGAAATTCAAGGGTGGCCTCTCTCCAATTACAACAGGAATGTGGGGTTCTGCCTTAGCCTTGAGAAAACCAAAAACCCATGGTTCATTTAATCCCGAGATTCTTCCCATCCTGATTTACTCTTGGGTCAGCTTTCACTGAAGATCAGCCTTCTCCATGTGATAAGAAATATGGTCAATGAAAGCTCTCAGGATTTGCAGTTTGTGGCTTTTGCCAACTGAGAGAGTAGTGCACAACACACTCCATTCCCTGATCTAAAGTTGATGTCTTTGAGGAAGGTATTTCAGCTGATCCAGCGTGGCTAGATATTCCATGTGTGTGTGTGTTTGGGTTATTTTTGGCTTTCTGAAACACGGTTTCTCTGTGTAACCCAGGCTATCCTGGAACTAGCTCTATAAATCAGTGCTTTGAACTCCCAAAGATCTGCCCACCTCTGCCTCCCAAGTGCTGGGATTAAAGGTATGTGCGGCCACCATCAGGCAGGGATACTCACTTTTGGACCAATCTGCAGATGCCAGGGGCAGAACCACATAGGAACATGGCAGCTATTGGCCATGCTGATGAAGCAGGAAGAATAAAGAGTTGCTTTTTCCCTGAAGAAAAGTGCCACTGGGCAAATAAAAATTGTGTATCTAGTTCAGGTATGCCTCTAATCCCAGCACTTGGGAGGCAGAGGCAGGTAAATCTTTGGGAGCTTAAGACCAGCCTGATTATAGTGAGTTCCAGGCCAGACAGGGCTACGCAGGGGTACCTTGTCTCAAAAACAAAAATAAAAAATTGCATATCTACCCTAAATAGTCAGTACATCTTGTCTCCACTCCCTCACTCCCCTTTGTCAGCAAACCACTTGCAGTCTAAACGTCTGCTCTCACTGGCCTACTGAAGCAACCTTTGAAGGGACAGCCGATGGTTTCATGATCAGTAAATCTCACTGTGCCCAGGTGAAGCAGCTTCAGTTTCCTTCTCTGCAAAATAACGATAAAACAACACTTTATTGGGTTGGCACTAGAATTAAATAAAATAATGCAAAATGATGAGATAAGAGAACAGAGGGCACAGAACATTCTGGGATGTATTTCTTAGCTAAATGTAATTTAAAAATTAACAGACAATAAAACCATTAAATCTTATTTCATCGAGCTTATCAAGAGCTAGTCCCTCATCTTCAATGCGAGTCCTTATTAAGACAACCCTGTTGAGGCCAGCACACTGTAAGTCTCAACAGGGCTGGCGAGATGGCCCAGTCGGCACAGTGTTTGCCATGAAAGCATTCCGACCAGAGTTCAGATCCCCAGAACCCATGTAAAATCTAGGTGTGTCGCAGTGCACATCTGTGATCCCCGTGCTGGGGGTGGACTAGAGGTACGCAGATCCGAGGAGCTTGCTGGCCAGCTGCACTAGCCAAAATGGCTAGCTCCAGATTTATTGAGAGACCATGCCTCAACAAAATAAAGTAGAAAACAATAAAAACAGGCATCCTGTTGTTGGCCTCTGGCCTTCCGCATGTGCACACACAGGCCAGTGCACCCTGGCACACATGTACACAGAGCACACACGCCTCTCGAGGGTGAGCAAGTCTGTGACGGCGAGCAAGTAAGTGATGGTTATGGCAACGCTGATGGGGATCACTGCTCTCATCACACCATGTAACGGAGGGATAAGAGCTTCTCTCTTCAGGCCTGATGGGCAAGTGTATTCAGAAGCCTATGCCAAAGAACCTTGGGTGCTCTCCTAGCTAGGGTCTGAGAATGGCTTTTCAGCTGAGCCACTAAAAAGCGGGGACCTCTCCCCTCAGTCCTGCAACTCCAAAGAAATGAAATCTGCCAACAAACACACCCAGAATGTCCTATGCCCTCTGCTCTATTATCACCAGTTTGCATTAAATGCCTGTAACTCTAGCTCCAGGAGATCTGGTGCCCTCTTCCGGCCTCCAAAGGTACCTGCACTCAGACATCGACATGCACACACACACTCAAAAATAACTCTTTGAAACAAAATACGGGAGAGGAAAGTATAAAGAAGAAAATTTAAATGTCTTAGTATGCTTCTCACAATCAAGTGTTTGTCCTATGCTTTCTCTGCACAGTGTGCTTTTGCAAGCTTACCTATCCCAGCAAGGTAAAGTGACTGAGGCTTTGAGAGATCAGGGCCTTGTTGGGACTCACATACACACTAGATCACAAGCCCTTTATCTTCTCTGAATTTGAGGCATCCTTTCAGACAGAACTTAGCACACTACGAGAGATTTTAGGATTTGAAATAATGTTATGTGAGTCTGGAAAAATCCAAACACAATCACAATTACATTTTAAAATATGTCTCAGCAAGTCCATAAAGGTATGCTGCTACCAGCTGTTTTATTTATTTCCTTTCTGTGTCACAACTAAAAAAGAATGACTTTCAGACAATACTACATTCTAAGACTCTTTTAACAAACTTTATGTATTTTTCAGTAGCATCTCTTTGACTTTCACATGACTTTTGCCATATCATTTGCACTTCAGCTTTGCAGTGACTGGGCAGTGACTGACTCAGTGGTCCACCGTCTGCTCTCAGAAAAATGGTAGCTGAAACTTATTGAACACTGTGCATGCACGCATGTCAGTGTGTGCATGGGGTAGTGGTTTGAACGAGAATGTCCCTCATATGCTCAGATGCTTGTACACTTGATCTCTGGCTGCTGGCGCTGTTTGGGGAGTTTGAGGAGGTGCAGTCTTGCCGGAAGGCGTCACTGGAGGCCGACGTTGGAGTTCAAAGCCGCCTGCCACTTGCACTTTGCCCTCCCTCTGCTTTGTGTTCGCAGCTGAAGGTGTGAGCTGTCAGCTTCCTGCTCCTGCTGCCATGCCTGTTGATTCCTGCTGTGCCTTCTCACCAAGATGGATCCTTACCTCTCCGGAACGGTAAGCTCAAATAAACTCTTCCTTTTATTGGTTGTCATGGTCGTTGTGAAAATTGAAGAAGAGATAGGTAAGCCATCTACTTAGCCTGACAACAGTCAGATTTACTAATATTGATCACAATTGTGTTTTATCATAGCAACTGAAAAGTAACTAATATATGACGAGTGAGTATATCAGAGTGTGTTTGTGTGAAAGTGGGAGTGTGTGTGTGTGTAAAGGACATGTCCATACAACTAATCAAAGAGCAGCTGGATACAGAACTAACCTGTGTGTGAACTTTAGCATCAGTCTCCCCGTTTGTCTTAAATACTAGTTCACAGACATCTCCTTCAACGTTGTTGAGCAGAACAGAGGAAATGCTTTCCCTTTGATCATTCCAGAGCATTCTCTTCTACCTATCGGGTCTTCTGACTATAAAAAGGTCACTGCAGCTGGGCATGGTGGCCCAGGCTTCTAATCCCAGCACTTGGGAGACAAAGGTAGGACATCGCTGTGGTTTGAGGCCATCTGGTTTCCATAGTGAATTCCAGACCAGCCAGGGCCACAGAATGATATCTTACTTAAAAAAAATAATAATAATTGCGAAGATGGCTAGGCCCCATCAAGGAAGCATGGTGCTGAGAGAATCAAGAGGTAGAACAAAGAAGTACTGGAAAGGCTGAGGAGGAAAGCTGCCATTAGAGGCAAGCCCAGCTGCCAGTGACTTCACTTTTGAAAGGCGCTTCTGGAGAGCAGCCTGGTGGGCAGTTGTTGTGCTTTGGAGGGGCTTAGACATTGGAAATAGAACTCTGAGTAGGCCCGTCTCTGTCCACAGGAAGCAGCAAGAGCATGGAGCCTGACTCCCAAAGGAGACCCACTTTTAACTGTGTCAGATGTAATCACGCGGTCGGAGCTGTCAGTCGGCGGTCAGAAAGGAAGGCTGACAGGGAGGACAGCCACCACAGAGGATGAGGATCCTGGGAGAAGAGATCCATGGGAAGGCGCCACCAAGACCCCACCTTGGGAGCCTCAGGACTCAGGGGACCAGCTCAGGATCATGAAAGCCATCTCGGTATAGGTGTATACCACATATAGGACCCTCCATTTACCCAGAGAGCTGCTAGCATTGCTCCTAGCTGAGCTAGGTCCAATAATGCCGGGCTAAAGGACTCCTAAGATGCTGTAAGAACATTAAAAGTCTAAGTTCCACCCCCATGTAACACTGCATGCCTGTAATCCTGGCATCAGGAAGGCAGAAGAATAGAAAGTTTAAGGCCAACTGAAGCCATATACTGAGACTCCCCTGTCTGAAGATAAAAAGTATTGAGTCTCACCTTTCATGGAAAAGACTTTTATCTAAAATTTATTTTCTTTCTTTTTATTGGGGGGGTGTAATAGAAATTTTGGGTTCTTTTAAAACTCAATTATGGAGGGGATCCAAGATGGCTGCCAGGAGAGGACAGCTTGTCTGAGGAGTAGGACAGCAGAAACAACGCAGCGACCAGGAGACTGAACTCTGGGACCTAAAACACCAGCATTTGTGATTGCCAGGTGAGCGGAACTCCTACGGCGGGAAATCAAAAGGGAAAATCCTAGGGACACCCAGTTATTCCCCGGAAAAATCTCCGGGTGACCAGCGGCGCACAGCTCTGATCTGAAGAAGCAGCCGCGCTGGGCGCCCGCAGCCCCAATACCAGACTGGGACTCACAGCCTCTGGGCCAGACGGAGGAGGAACCTCATACCGTTTTGACTGACCTGCACACTGCGGGTCCGCCAATAACCACCTCAGTCCGTGTGTGAGTCCATGGGCCAGTCAGAGAAAGACCCGGCGGGCATACACCAGGCACACACCAATCGCTTCCGCCGGAAACCACCTCAGTCCTTGTGAGTGCGTGTGGGTACACGAACCAGACTGAGAGGGCCTAGGAGACCGTTTTGACTGGCCTGCACACTGTGGGGCGCACACTGCTCAGGCCCGCCAGCGACCACCTCAGTCCGTGGGTGTGTGTGTTT
>CM053763.1:70694108-70704290 GCA_028658305.1 Pachyuromys duprasi | reverse complement strand
GATTCTCCCCAGTTGGTGGACTTGGAGGGGGCAGGGAGGAGATGAGGGAGGGTTGGGGAAGATGGGAGGGAGTGAGGGAGGGGGCTACGCATGGGATGCCAAAAACCTAACCTGTGATTGATATAAAAATAAATTTATTAATAAATAAAACTCAATTATGTTATGTACATGTTTTTGTTTTAATCCCAAGTGTGGGATTTTAGTTTGGGCTTTAGTTTGTCCACATCTCATAATTGTCTGGTGCGGGATGTGGTCATGGCCAGGTGGTAAGGCCTGCCTAGTGTGGCGTGGAGAAGGGTGTGGTCTAGGGCTCTGAGGCTATAAATGAGATCCCAGAGAGAGAAAGCGTGGCATGGCATGTGGTGAGTGGCAGTTTGGAGAGACCAGAGACAGATGGAGCAGCTTGAAAGAGACTGCTTGCTGAGTCTGCTGTTGATGGAGGTTGGTAGAAGCCCTGAAAGAAGCCCCTGACCCTAAACAGCCAGAGAAGTAAAAAGAGTTTGCACCCCCCAACTAACATCTCTCCTACCTAGGGTTGGTGGTTGGAAGGGAGAGGCTTTTAGGAACCCCAATAAAATAGTTTTACAATGAATGCTACAGGGTAGCACCTGGAAATGAGTGGCTAGAACAATCTGGATGACAGCACCGCAGAGCTGGGACACTTAGCTTGTGTGAGATTCCCCGCACAGGCCTCCTGTAAGTTCACTCGGGGTAGCCAGCATCACCTTTGGGTCACCAAAGTTGCAGAAGAGCAAAGGACTCTTGGAAAGGTTGGACAACTGCAGTTTCAGTTTACATCCTTGTCAAGATTTAGTAAATGTGTCTTCATCAAGAGTCACGGGTTTCAGTTAATCCACTTTTCCCCTCCACGCTCAGAATGTTCTATGTCTAATTAATAGACCTGGTTTCCCTACTGGCTTCTGCTCCAGTCCCTTGATTCTTCAGGGCTCTGTGGTAGTGCACCTTGTTTGCTTTTTTCTTCCTTTTCTTTTTGACATGAGGTCTCATAGCCTAGGATATCCTTGAACTTTGCATGTACTCAAGGTTGGCCTTCAACTTTTGATGCTCTTGTCTCGTCTTAGAAGTGCTGGTTTTATAGAATGTGTCATCATGCCCAGCTTTTTTCTTAATGTTTTATGTGCTTGAGTGTTTGCCTGTATGTCTGTACACCATATGGACATCTTATGCCCATGGGGCTAGAAGAGGGCGTGGGACCGCCCGGGAACTGGGGTTATAGATGGGTGTCATCTGCTACATGTAGAATAATCATTCCTTTTTGAATATATAAAAATGTCTGGGATTTGCTATTTAGTCTAGAAGGTAAAGTACCGTCAGAAAACACATTCCATGTCATTTCAATATTTTAAATTTGTTTGAACTTGCTCTAGGACTTACTCAACTGGGTCCTTTCCGTACTGGTCTGTGTATATGTGCAAACAGCAGTCCTGTGACGCACTGTGTTCACACTCATCAACTGGGCCAAGTTTGTTAATCAGCTTATCAAGATTTGGCTTATCAATTTGAGAAAAGAATACCAGAATCTTCCAAATAGGATTGTGAAATTCAAATGTTTCTCTTTCTAGTCCTTTGGAAGAATAAAATTGGGAGAAGTGGCGTATGAAAAAAATTAACAACAGCCGCAGCAGCAGCAGCAGCGACACGCCAACACAGCCAATCCAAAACAAGACAGGAGAGGAGGAAACAACCACCAAACCCAGACAACCAACCCCAAACTCTAAAGTGGGACAAGGCACAAAGTATAATAGTGTGTTCAACTGTAAACGTAACCAAGCCACCTAAATGGGTTAGGGCCTCTCAGAACAGACACTGTCTGTTCATTTACAGGAGCCACATGTGAAATCCAGAGACCAGCCAGCCCAGACAAGTCACAGCACCAGAGGAGATGCTTCGCTGAACAGTGTCTTGAACGGTGTTGTAGGAAGTCACTGAAGGCCCCTGTGGCTACCTCCTCCAGCCTTCCATCTGTCTGCTCAGTGAGGACTCAGCCACTTTTCAGCACCACAAGGAAGTAAGATCCCCACCCATGCCTGGTCTATGGCCACTTCCCTGAAGAGTAGGGGAAACCTTGTCTGTCCCCGACTTGTGGTTGTCACAGACAAGGTCATGCCACCCTAAGTTTCAGTGGGCAACCCAGACCCTGGCCTTCCCAATGCTATGGGTATGGGCACAGCTCCTGAGGGGGCCTCATGTTCAAAATGAATTCCACTCAACTCTAAAGGAAATGAGGTGACTAAATATGGGGCAATCTGTGATCCAGCACCAAGCACCTCACCAGGGCAGATGGAGTGGCACTCAGGTCTTAGGTGTGTTATGAGCTAGACGGTACTCTCCTCATTCACATGCTGTCTTAATCCTAAAGGGCACATCTGACCTGCAGCCCACCTAACCTGCATGTCGCTGAGGAACGCTGCATATGCAGCCCAACACAAACTCTAAACACACTTTAAACAGCAGATTTCTTTTCTGATTTTTTTTTTTTTTATCTCACCTGTCTGGTTCTTGAATGTGAACTTTCTGGGTGACAATGCTGTGTGACAATGTCGAAAGGCTGACACCATGTCGACGCCCCTCCCCCCCGCCCAGCACTTCAGAATGTGATGTTCCTTAGAGTCTTCAAGTTCAAATAAGAATGCGTGCCACCCAAAACATCCTGGGTCCTGGTACAAGGGGGCATTTGGAGAAGACTCCTAGAAGATGCCATTTGAGCATATAAGAAGCCTTCAGCAGAGCCAGAGGTCCCCTGCAGAACCAACCGACAGAACCTGGATCTGGGATTTAAGCTGCCCAGACTGACTAAGCCTGACACTTTGTATACAGCCTAAGAGACTGGCACGTGTGCAGCACTCTCCCCAGGGGACTTGTGGCATTCTGTCTCCAGCCACACCGCACATGTTCAGTTCTCATGAGGAGTGTAAGTCTGGGTGACCATCCAGGCAACCATGCCTGAGTGTCGGCCCCTCTGAGCACCTCTCCCTAGAAGCCAGTACCCTTTTCTTAGCAGCTAATATATTTTAGAATCCATGTGGGTTAATTGGGCTTAGACCATAGGCCAGGCTCTCCCTAAATGAGATCTGTGAAGTATTCGTTTCAGGCAGACAAAGGGTAGCCTTTTAGTGTCCCTGAGATCAGGAACAGGTAATCAGATCACGGCGCCCTCGTGGTGCTCTCTGCGGTTGGCTCCGTGCACACGTGGTACACTCAATCCCACCTGGATCCTAGATGGCTCTGCTACGCGGAGGACGAGCAGTTGGCTGAACCTGAGCTGAGAAAGCCAAAGGTATGGCTGAGGAATGCCTCTGTGGTGGCTCTGTGCAGACACCATAGAGGTCTGGCACAGCAGAGGCAAAGGGCCAGACTTGAAGCAGCAATAACAGGAAAGAAGAAGATGCAGCCCCTGGGAAGCAGGGCGCCTGGTATGGTTGGAGCCCAGAGGGTCCCACCAGGATATCTCTACCACCCAGCATCCCCAGCGAGGCTGGGCAGACAAGTGGGGCAGTTAATGGGCTCCCCACCTTGGATCCCTGTGGTCACCTCCCCAGAGGTCTCTGCTGAGGGCTCCCCCTAGCAGGCTGTTAGGCTCCTTGGGCGGGTTTGGAACGCTGACTGCTGCCACTCTAGCAGCCCTAGGTTCTGTGTCTGCACTGGCTGCTGGTGAGGCCACACGGGGGACCAAGGCAGTAGGCACTGAAGGGGAGAGGGGATTCTGGTGGCATCCAGTGTGTTCCAGAAGGGGGGGTGCAGTTAGCACAGTGTGGCCTCCAGGAGCAGAGGGGATCTGCTGGGAGGAACTACAGGTGGGCCTGGAAGGTTCTACCAAGGAAGCATCTGGAGACAACTGAGGCATCAAACTGTCCTTCCCTTTAGAGAGTCCTGGGCAGTCACCAGCCTTGTAACCTTCTGCCTGGGCTCGCAGGATCTTTGGTCTGGGCTTGGTGGGGCCCTTCTGCCTCCAGTAGGGTAGATGTCTGTGGTTCAGTCTGTTGGCCCAGCGAGGTCTCTGGGGGAGGGCCATCTGCCAGGAAGCCCAGCCTTTTGGTCCAAGGCTCCATGAGCGCCTTCCCAGCTGATCCATCTGGGTCCTCATGGTGGCTACTTCCTGGGACAGGCCCGCCAAGGCTGCTGCAAGCTGGTCCAGCTTGTCCGTGAGGGCAGTACCAAGATTGTGCAGCTCCTGCTGCAGGGACCTGCCACAGGGGCATGGTGGTTGGAGAGAAGTGGGTGGCCACTTTGACAGGACAGACGTGGGAAGGGGAGACTTGCTGGATGGCTCCAGGGGTTCCTCAGAGAGTAGCTTTTCTTGGGTCCTGGCTAAAATGAGAGGAAGGATGGGTAAGAGTGAGGACAATCTCTCTGGCCCCAGAGACTTCTTTAGTATATTCAGTATCCTGCCTGTAAGGCCTGGTTTCCAGAGAATTTTAATCTTAGGTTTCTTCTTTTCCAAAACCATCTAGTTCTTCAGTCCCACATCCCCTGGTCTCACCCCAGGCAACATGGTGCCATTCTTCACCCACTCAGCTTAGACTGGAAGAGAAATCTGCTAAACGCCACTCAAGGTCTGCCCTTGTCTTTCCAGTACCTTTAGGGCTGCAGACAGTGAAGGACAGGTGATGGCCTGAGGGGCCAAGGATACCAAGTGGCCTGGGTTACTTAGTGAAATCTTGTCTCAAACAAACACGAACAGTTAAACACGACAAAACAACGAAAGAATGTGGTGTGATGCTTCATCTGAGGGAGGATGCCAAGGGCTCTTAACAAAACCTTGCACTCTCAGAGCAAGGAGGCAAAGCTCACGGGCAAAGAAGGTGGCCAGCACAGGTACAAAAGCCAGCAAGGGCTTGCGGCCCAGACACCTGAGTCCTGCATATCTGTGAGGTCTTCCCAGCACAGCTCAGGACACAGGTGCCTCAGCCTGCTTGTTGTCTCTGTGGGTCCCTGGAGCAGTGTGTGATGTTAAGCCTGTGCTTTGGCCAGGGTGGTGGTAGCCATGTCACTCAACAGTGCTGAGGTTCAGGTTCCTCAGACCCAAACTCTGACTCCAGATATGCCTCTATAAGGTGAGCCTGTACACCTTTATGAAAACCCTGAAGTAAAGTGAGCTGTGTATCCAAGTGGCTTCAATGTAACTTTCCTATCCATGATCTGAATGATGAACTTGGAACATGTTTACTTCCTTAGGATGGGGCCTGGGTTCTGATTTTTCCGGAGGCCACTAATGCACAGCAAATGCTGGAAAAGCCGCCGTTTACCTGCAGCAGTGGGTTGCCCAGGTCCAGGCGCCAGATCCCTGGGGTCTTCAGTGTCCTTGGGCTCAGGCCTTTCCTCCAGCTGAGTGGCAGGCCGGGGGTGCCCAGCTGCTTCTGCAGAAAAGCACAGAGCACTTGGGACAAGGACAATATTGTTTCCTCAGAGCCACTCCAACATGGGGGACATTCTGATGAGCCACATCCCTCATTCCCACCCTCACACCAATGGCAAATCTTTAACTTTTAAACAATGATTAAGTCAGGTGCCAGAGGGGGCTGGAGAGATGATTCAGTGGTTAAGAGCACTGCCTGCTCTTCGAAAGGACACGGGTTCAATTCCCGGCACCCACATAGCAGTTTACAACTGTGTGTAATTCCAAGGGATCTGACACCTTCACACTAATAAATATAAAATAAAGTAAATAAAAACTAAAAAAAAAAGTCAGATGCCAGATGTTGGGGAGCCCCACACTGGTGGGCTGGCCTGCTGTGACACGTAGGGACCCACTCTGCTATTTCCTACCAAGTCCTCAGTGTCTTATAAGGAAATGGGACTCATCCTGCACAGGTGGCAGCCAGGGCCTGTGAGCAGAGCAGCCTCTGAGGATGGTTCCTTGAGCCCTACCTCCTCTTCTTCCTTCTCCTTTTTCTTCGGCACTGCTGACAGGGCCAGGTGGGCAGGTGCGCTCTGCAGCCTCTTCTATTCTGGGTGGTTGGGACTTACCTTCTGTGCCTTCTGCTCTTCCTGGAGGAACAAAGTCTTGTCACAGCTCAGGTAGAGTGTAAAGTGGCTTGTAATACTAGGTGTCATTTCTAGACTCCTGGGCCAGTTTCAAAAGTTCTTTTTCTCATTGTGTAGGTATATTGAGGATCAGACCCAGGGCCTCCTATGTGCTAGACAAGTGCTTTCCACTGAAAAATCTTACTTTTGACACTTCTTTTGTTAAATTTGTCAAGTTAAAAAATGTTATTGAATACTATATGGTGTATACATGTGTACACACATGCATGTGTGCATGTATTAATGAACACGTATGTAGATACTATCTATCAGTGGTTTACCAAGAGCTCCCTAACAGAACACTGGCTTTGGCTCATGGGCTCACCTTCGCCCTGGCTCAGCTTTAGGATCTGAAGTACAACAAATTAGGACATTTTAACAAGAGCCAGCAGAATGACAGTGACACTCAGAGACTGAAGTCGGGACTGTTGGCCACTGGGCACATGTGGCTGTCATCTAGGGAGGCTCCAGACTTACCTCCACGGAGGCTGCTGCAGTCCCTGTGCTCTGTGCTCTCAGGGTCATCAGCAAGACAGCTATTGTTGTTGACTCTTGGGGATGCTCCAGAGACAGGGCACTGAGGGACGGGACCCTTACAGGAGGGAAGCTGGTCTTTCTCTGTGTCATAAGCAAGGCAGCATCAGAGTACTGACAGGCACCTCAAAGACCAGCTCACTGCCTCTCCCATCCCCATGCCACCAGACTCACTCTTGGGGGGTGGCTGCCAGAATGCAGGTTCTGGCCTCTGGTCCTCTCCATCAGAGCTGCTGAAGCTGGAACTAGAGCAGGGGCTGGGACTGGGGCCGGGACCAGTCACGCAGGTGAAACGCAAGGGCCTCATGGGCAAGATCCCCTTCAGGGAGTTCTCCAGGCGGTGCAGAGGGGAGGGCATGGTGGCTGTCTCTAAAGAGAGGACAAGAGTTCCCTGCCAGTGCCTGATAGCACCCGTCCTGATGTCCAGGCACTCAGATGTATATTCTGCTTGGCCAAATCCCATTTGGGCTCTAGTGGATCCTGAACACAGGGTCTACTTTCTGATCACAGACAGAGAAGCAACGTCAGAGGCTAGCCATGTCCCTGACTAAGTGACCTGGGGCACTTTCTGGAAGTTCCAAGTCCTGAGATGCCACTCCTCATAAGATTCCAATTAAGTGCCGAGTCTTGCAAGCTAGGCATCCCTTCTCACTGGGTAACCCTTTACTTAGCAGACCATGCACCATGCAAGGATTACCTAGTACCATGCAAGAGCTAGCATTTACTTAGGGCCACTGATGACCTAAGTCATCCTTCTACCCCCAGCAGAGACTAGAATGGTCTTGCCTACAGTCAACAGTATGTATAGGGGTACCCCTCAATCCCAGCAGTGTCTCCACTGAAGAAACACCCCACAGTAGACCAAACAACATCCTACTCATTCTGTCTACTTTTATGTTCTGTGCAAGGGAAGGGAGTAGGACAGAAACAGGAAAACAGAGAGAAGGGAAGGTTATTGCCTTGACAGAAACTAGCTGGAGGGAAACTATGACGTAAGCACTGAGGGCAGCTCACCATCTTGCGGCCATTGCCATGTTCCAGGCCTGGTGATCACCTGGTGGCAGGTGGGAGTGCAGGTCTGTGGATTACCCCGATGGTGACTGCGGTTGGGCACTTCTCCCCGACCCTGTCTGACGTGGGGTGGTTCACATGCCTCGCCCCTCAGTCCTGTTTTAACAAGGAGATTCCTGATAGTCTTATGGAACCTCATACTGTCACAAAACAGACAGAATTTCTGCCACAACCAGGCTTTTAGCATACAAGCTTCAGAGGAGAATGACCCTGCCTGGTCACTGCACCAGCCCAAGCCTCATTATTCCCAACCCAAGCTATATGGAATCATAATGCTCCGATAACAAGACATGAAGGGAAGACACAACCACAACAGAGACATTTTGTCAGCAAAGCGCTGGCTTGGTGGAGCAGAGACAGCAGTGCTGGGCCTCCATGTCCTGGACTCTATCACTCATTTACCCTCGAGTCTCCATGTGTGGGGAAGGACTGATTATCTGCCCTTAGGGCTCTGCCCAAGCTTCATTCCAGAGCATCCTCTCAGCTCAGCTGAGATCTGGCCTGAGCGGCTACTCCACTGCCAAAGCCACAGCGTCGAAGCGATTGCTCTTCTCCCAAGTATCCACAAATACCATTTTGTTACCTTCTCTGTCTGCAGCCCAGTTTCTGGGCTCTGTTCTCTTCAACCCCCTGTCTGCAGCCGAGGGGCAAGGCCAGGCAGCCTGTGGCCTGGGAATAGGGATCTCTCGCAGACAGTTCTCCAGGCCTTGGAGTGGAGAGTTTCCTGGTGGATATCCTGTGAAGGTCAAACATGACTAGTCTTGGATGGGTGGCCAGTGCTCTGGGAAGCCCTGTGGCCTGTATCTTCTGCCCTGATTAGAGCAGAAGAAAGAGGCACAGAATATAGGACATGTCCTGGTAGTTCAGGGCCCAGATGGAAACATGGCCTCAAACAACTGTCATCCCTGGTTTTGGGGTAGCCCTGCTCAGGCTACCCTGGAGAACGCCTACAGAGAAGTCTGCCTTGGGGGCTAGAATGAGAGAGTGTAGTCACGGGCACTGGTTTTAGGCTCCCTCAGTACAGCAGCTCCATGGCGTGGTTCTGCCTGCTCAGTGTGCAGAATACCCTAACAATCAAATCTACATACGGCTTCTTTTACCCTCCAGGGAGGGCAAGCTGCAGGCCTCCTTGCCTCTCCATCTGACATCAGGGCACAGGAGGTCTACATCTCCACAGGTTTCACATACATTGAAAAGACAATGCTCCTAGTCAGAGTCTTATGCAAATAACAGGAACTAGATGATGTGAAATTCTAGAGGGATAAGGCAAACGGACAGCACTGGCCACCTTCCTCCATGCGGCACCTCCTGTCTATCTGGACCCGGGCAGAGGGTGTAAGCAAGGGACTATCATGTGGGGCTGGTGCAGCATAGCGCAGCATGGAGGCAGGCAAAGCACAGCAGGCAAAGGTGCTTGGTGCCAAGCCTGAGCACGCTTGGGTTTCATCTCCAGAACACTTATGGTATTGTAAAATTTAGAACTGCCTCCTGCAAGTTGTCCTCTGATCATAGTTATGCCATGGTACACCCTCGGGGAATGAGGGCTGGGGCTAAAGTTGAAGGACATTGCCCCGGGGGGCGGGGCAGGGGGTTCCCTCAGTAGGACTCAGGAAGAAAGAAAGCAGGCTCTGTAATGAAGGTCTCCTGAATGCTACAACTTGCAGCAAAATGTTATTTAGGTTTTAGAGAAGACCACAGTATGCCATCCTGACCACAGTGTTTGGCAAGACCAGCAGAACTTTTGATGAAGGCAAGAACAGAGCACACATACACATGTGACTTGCCCAGCTGGTTTTGTCCCTGACCTCTGTCGTCTCGGCCTGTATCAGCTCTGCTGCTTTCATGCTGGGTGGTGCTACAAGTCAAGCTTTACACTATTCTGCTGTAGACTTAGAGCCATATAGATTAGGAGCTTGGCAGGTCCGGGCTTGGGGACACTGA
Organism: Pachyuromys duprasi; assembly: GCA_028658305.1. Taxonomy (NCBI): domain Eukaryota; kingdom Metazoa; phylum Chordata; class Mammalia; order Rodentia; family Muridae; genus Pachyuromys; species Pachyuromys duprasi. The sequence goes on along the minus strand of CM053763.1, from coordinate 70,694,699 downwards.
GAAAATGCAGCTTTGCATAGTCGTCAACATGCCTGAAGTAAGCCCTCATCACTTCCTGGGCTGCCATGCGAGTGAGGCCCAAATCCAGATCCCCACCACTGCTGCTGGCTGAGGAGAAGCTGGGAGGGGTACCCTGGGAGCCACAAGGCTGAGTCACTCTTTGGGCTGCTAATGCCATGTCAATTTTACATTTCCAGGCTGTCCTACTAACAACAGATGTGGCCAGGGCACAGATGGGCTTCCAACATAGGACAAGACAGACATGACTGTTCCAAGAGGAAAGACAAAGGGGGATGCCGAGAGAGCTCTATGCTACCCCAAAGTCCCCAAGACTGACTCCCTTTGGCAGGGTGCAGGGAGGCACAGGTTACTGAGTACAATTCTGAAGGCGGTCTTCTATGATCCTCTCTCTATTTCCCCTAAGCTGGAGGTCAGTTAGTAGTATAGACTTCTTTTTGTCTGGGATAGGGGAGCACTTACCATAAAGGGAGATTGAGCTCACATGGTCAGCACTGTTCTATCCCCCCTGAGAAGTCACTACAATGGACCCCCTCACTCTGCCAGAACATCCCCCCTGAGCCAAGTCACTAC
>CM053763.1:70650243-70694008 GCA_028658305.1 Pachyuromys duprasi | reverse complement strand
ACCATAAAGGGAGATTGAGCTCACATGGTCAGCACTGTTCTATCCCCCCTGAGAAGTCACTACAGCGGACCCCCTCACTCTGCCAGAACATCCCCCCTGAGCCAAGTCACTACAGCGGACCCCCTCACTCTGCCAGAACATCCCCCCTGAGAAGTCACTACAGCGGACCCCCTCACTCTGCCAGAACATCCCCCCTGAGAAGTCACTACAGCGGACCCCCTCACTCTGCCAGAACAAGTCTTAGGTCTGCTTCTGCATTGGTTTCCCAGCTCTCCTTCTTGCACTGGGGTAGAGACAATAGTGAGCAAGGACCTTGTGCTCCTTCCCAGAGAACTACAGCCTCAGGCTGGACCAGCTCACCTTTCCCAAGCCGTTGTCCATGGCTGCTCCTGGGGCTCCCAAAATCCAGATCCCCATCACTGCTGCTGGCTGAGGAGAAGCTGGTAGGGGTACCCTGGGAGCCACAGGGTTGAATCCCAGCTCCTTCTCTCATGTAGCCCTGCAAACTCAGAGGCAGAAGTGGCTCCCTTGTGGCTCCTGCACAAAGAATTATAACTGGGTCAAGGCAGAGCTGGTGGAAAAGAAGTCCATGGCCTTAGAGTATATGGCACCAGGAGACCCAGCCCAGGGAGCCCCTTCCCCTTCCAGGGTTTACAATAGCACTGATGAAAAGTCTCTACCTACTTCCCTCTTCCTTCCCCCACCCCCCATACACACATAAATACTCCCAGGAATAAGGGGAATTCCTCAGAGCAGGGAAGTAGGTGGGTAGAATTAGGCTATCAGAAAACCTGGATAGCTTTTTGAAGGAAGGCATGAAGCAGGGGTTAGGAAAGAAGGGCACATACTGGAGGAGGCCCAAGAGGACGACCAACATCTCCCTTCACTGTACGCATCGTCAACCCCGAGCCCAAGTACCTTCACTGTGAGATCCTTGTGGCTGTAGCTCAGACCTCTGAGACCCAGCATCTCCTGGCTGGGGACTTCTGGACCATGAGATGGCTAGTGACTGAAGAGGTGATAACCCACCTGGAGGAATGCCCTTCAGACAGGCCTCCAGAGCTTCTAGAGGTGAGCTTGAGGCCCTGCTGGCTGGACAAGAGAGGCCACCTTGTCATCGTCTCTTGCTGGGCCCTGGCCTACTTGTCAGACCCCACCTTGGCCCTTGGCTGGCTGGCCCATGGCCTGCCTTCTACTAGGATTTACTAGGCACGTGATCCTCCAGTGAGGAACTCTGGATGTGTTTTCTGCTTCTAAGGAAGGAATGAAGCTGTCCTCAACTCTGAGGAGAAGGGTGGGACAGACACCTGCACGCAGTGGCCAGCCCCTACAGCCAGGACCTCACTGCAAAACAAAGGTCCTGAAGCCAGAGGGCTGCCTGCACATGGGCATGGACTGAGAACATGGACTATGGTGAAACAGCTTGGGAGGAGAGGCAAAAAGAGAAGCAGGTACTTCCCCGTGGGCTTTGGAACTCATTACCACTGGGATATATGGGTAGATAACCCAGAACTTACCTAGAGTCAAGGGGCCCCAGCGGGGCACACGGACCTCTCTGGTGTCTCCAGTGGAATAGGGACTGTGGCTTTGCCTGCTAAGCTGACACGATGCTGGCACTGGGGGACTCTGGGCCCAGCCATCTTCCACCTTCACGGTGGCCAGCACACTGCCAGCTGCATGACCGGGATGGGGAGGAGTCTGGAGGGGCCTCATCCCTGGGGGAAAGGTGACTGCTGGAGAGCCCTAATTTCAGGCTTGGACTCACCCTAAGTCCTGAGAGGCTCCTCTTTATAGAGCTAGCAGGGACTTTCAAGGCTCCTCTGCCTCCACAGCAGTCACTGGCTCTGATCCAAGTTACACCCCTACCACCTCTGGGTGCTCCAGAGCTTGCTAAGGGAGATTAAAAGGAGCCCCTCCCTTTTGTTGAGGTCAGCAACAAATCAGACCTCACTTCTCACACAGCAGGCTTGGCTCAATCCCACCCTCTACCCTCTTTAAGGACATGCTTTCAGGAAAACAAGGTTATTGATGAGCTGACAAATGATCCCAGTCCAAACATATGTGCTGGGAACACCGACCTCCAGTCAGAGCACCTAGCCTGAGCATAGGATGACAGGAGTCCCCATTCACAAGTATGGGCTGTTGTGCTAGAATTCCCGCTTCCTATTTCATTTCTCTCTCCCTCCCCAATGTCCCTTCTAGAAAGTCCTAGTACTTTTACCTCCTATACCAAGAGCCATTTTGGAAAATTATGAAGCATTGACTAAGGATCGCCTACATGCATCACTCTTTGTACAGAGTGATGGAATCAGCATTGGGTTCTCTGACTGACATGCTGACACAGGGCATCACATACAGCTGTAGTCAGGGAAGCCAACTAGCTCCCCCAGCACTCATTCAGCAAGTAACTGTTACCTCCAGAATTCCTTCTCCCTGGATCCTCCTGCAGCCGCAGGTCTGCTGCTCCTGAGGGGCTGGGACGCCTGCTTGGGGCTTCTGGGATCTCCTTCAGACAGTTCAGCAGGCCCTGAAGGGGACAATCCCCGGATGCTGCCTCTGTCTTGACTAAGGGAAAAGGCACACATTTCACTGTCTCCAGACAGACAGACAAGCACTGTGCTGGGGTGCAGTTTGAGCAGCACAGGGCCAGAAACCGGGACCTGTAGACATGTGAGTGTGGGCAGCACTGGGCACAGCTATTACTCAGGGTGCAGACTGCAGAAGTGAGCTGACAGCTTCTGAGCTCTGAGCATAACTTAGCTTCAAGGTACATCAGGCTCGACATACGTGTGTAACATTCACACATGAGAGGAATTCTGTAGTTAAGCTCACCCCAAGACAGAGGATAGGAAGTTTTCCTCTACACATACAATACCAAGGCTCAAAGCTTCAGCAGCCTTTTGAGGGAAACTTTGGACTGACAGTGTTCACTGATACCTCATTCATGTCAGCAGAAAGTGACATCTGAGCACCGAGGTCTCCCTCAGAGTCCAACGTTAGAAGGAACAGAGAATAGTGAGGAAAACAGGATAAATTTTGCTGCTGCTATCCTTGAAAGAGGCAGTGGCCTGCAGATGCCCGACCCTAGGAACCCAGGAACATCCAGGAGCACAGCAATGTCTGTGAATGGTAACCTGGACCTTCCAGGACTTTGGAGACTCTGGCCTGAGCAGGCCAGGTGCCCAGGGACTCACCCGGGCAGGGCAGGCTCCCCGCCTCCACCTCAGCTCCGGTCTGCTTCAACACACTCAGGCCAGGGAGAGAAGATGACAAGTCTGGGGCTGTCCCCCGGTGCTGGGGCAGGGGCACAAGGATCTCCTTCAGACAGTTGATGAGGCCTTGTAAGGGACTGCTCTCAGGAGAGGTTCCTAAGCACATACAGGGCAGCTAAGGTTAGTGTAGTCTGAACAGGCAGCATGAGACCCTCAGCTCTCCCCACAGGCAGCTGAGAATCACCCATATAAACAGCAGCCATTCTCAACCTGTGGCTCACAACCCCCTTGGGAGTAGCATATCAGATATACAGATGTCCTGTACATCAGACATTTACATTACGAGCCATAATAGTGGCAAAATTACAGTTATGAAGTAGAAACAAAATAATCTTATGATTAGGGGTCATCACAACACGAGGAACTGTATTAAAGGGTTACAGCATTAGAAAGGTTGGGAACCACTGGCTTGTCGAGTTGTCATGAAGTTCAGTCGAGAGTGACATGACCTTCACTGACACCACTCAGCTCTAGGCTGTTCAACCGCAAGAAAGCCTGCCCCTTACCTGTTCGCATGCTGCCTGTACCCACTCAGCTCTAGGCTGTTCAACCGCAGGAAAGCCTGCCCTTTACCTGTCCGCATGCTGCCTGTATCCTGGCCTAGGCGGCTCTTGCTCTGATCCAGGCTTTGAGTGGGATGAATGGACGTCTCTCCAGAGGCTCCTATGCCTTCCTTCTCTATAGACAGTGGTTTATCAGCAATCCCTACTGCAAAACACAAAGGCCATGTTTGGAGGAAGAGAAGGGACTCAGATTCTGAGATCTCCCCAGATCTGTTTACCTAGAAGACAGACCACTCTAACTCTCCAATCCTTTGAGAGTCACCAAAAGGTGGGGCTATCTTTGGAGGATTTGTTCCAGGAGGACTGGAGGCTGTTTCCTGTTTCCTTTTGGTCTAGCTGTGAATACTAAGACTCGCATATGCCAAAATATTCCCAGACATTTTCCCTGACCCTAGTCTCTGAATCTGGCCAGTGGCTACAACATAGGCTTGTACTCGTGCTCGTAAAACAGATGGCACATGGAATCACAGGCTAATTGGGGTACATTTTCGGAATGTCCTTTTAAATCTTTATTCCTTTAAATATTCTAAATTAAAACACCAAAACAGGGCTGGAGAGATAATTTAGCCATTAAAGCCTAGGCTAAGAACCAAAAGTAAAAATCTAAAACATTCAAACAAGTATAATTTCGAAGAATTTCAAAAGATAAAATGAGATCCTAGAGAAACTCTTATGCCTAGCATTGCTTCCCTGCTGCTAGGTCTAAGAATCTGACCAGGTGCACACAGGTAAGTGACCTGCTGGTCCTATATATTAGGAACTGATCAGAGCTCCCTTTGTGTATATACATTCCTCAGTGATCAACATGTGGGAAAGGCCATCTGGAACCAAGCATCACATCATCTGGTCTGTAGGCCAGAGGCCAAGTGCATTTTCTCCCTGTTCAGAGGCCTTGGTCTCCTGCTAGCTACAGAGGAAGCCGAGGCCGAGGAAGTGAAAAGGGTCCAGGGCCAATTCCAGGGCTAGACCTTTACAATGCTGGGCGTCCCTGTGCATGTTAGGCCAGACTCACTCGTAGGTAGGGGGCTTCCTTGCGCCCAGTCTCCAGGATGGTCACTGGAAGATAAGCTGCCTGTGGGTGTGGCCGGGCTTGCAGGGCTCTCCAGAAGAGAACTGAGCAGGCCTCGGGGAAAGCAAATTTCCATAACCACAGCTACTGTTGGGAGATGGAGTAACATTACCAAGTCAGTGCTTTCTCCGCCATGTTCCACTAACAGCAGCCAGGAGCCAGTGACCTGTCACTGTCACTACGAAGCTCCAAAACTGTAAGATGTATGGACTTGGCCTGACAAAGCACAGAGCAGCCATATTTTATCCAGTCGGTGCCACTCTATACCTCTGCTCCCTTCCTATGCCATCCAACATGAACTGAAAAGGGCTGCAGCAGGCAGGGGGACATGTTCTAGGGTGGGGTGGGTCCTGAGCTGACCAAGTGGGGAGAGAAAGAACAGTTTTTATGAAGCAGAAAGAACAAGGGCTGGCAATAGGATCTAGGCCCCACTGGCTATATGGACAAAGCTTAGCTTCTCTCTTCTTTCTCCAAACACTGCTCACCACCATGCAAAGTGCAAAGCTCCAGGGAGGGATTGCCAGGCGGCTGGACCCACACAGAAACACCATGAGAAGGCATGAGCTGTTCCCACACCTACGAGGTCCCTGAAGCTCAGAGGATGAGCACACTGTGAGGAGGTCAAGCGCTGAGCCAGAAGGCAGCTCTGCACGGCACTGTGCACTGTAGTGAGGTCACTCTTGCAGCTTGTGTGACTTACCCTCAGGGCTTGTTTGCTCCCCATCCAGACTGGTGCTCCCACTCTCGGAGTAGTCCTCGGTGCCCTTCACTTCCCCAAACAAGAACTCCGGAATCTCCTTCACCAGCTGCACTAAGGCCGTGAGGTGTAGGCTCTGCTGGGGTTGTTCTCCTGAGGAGAGATGTGTGCACCCTACACTCAGTCCCCTAGCTCCTCAGGGAGCCCTCCCCATCACAGATGGAGCAGCCAAAGAGGGCAAATGGCTCAGGGATAGAGGGCTGGGCTTAGGAGGGTTCCGACCTTGTCGCCTTTCCATCAAGGGCAATACTGAAGGACCCTGTGGTCCCATCTGGTGTTCTACCTTTCCTCACTTACTCTGGACCCTGTGTTTCATCTCTACTGTCTAAACTGGCTCTGGATAGTGGTGAGTGAGGCCCAAGGCAGAGGTTGTCCCTGACATGACCTCAGGTTTTATTCTGAGCATTTCTTCATGGAATAGACTACATATAACGAGTTTCCAACCCAGGAGTTGGTGAGACTCTAGGAGGCCTGGACTGAGTTAGTGGAAGTGTCTCTTGAAGGGCAGAACCTAGGGGCTGAAAGCCAATGACTAAAGTCCATTGGGAGGACCTACCCTGAGGACCATGCTCCAAAGGGGGTTCTTGTCCCTTATCATGGCTCTCTCCTGCTGTGGCTCCTCCAGACTCTGCGGGTGACAGGAAAGCAGAGAGAGGAAGCAGCTCAGCAGTCCCTGGAGAGAGAAGGAGCAGTTACTCTGGGAACTGAGTGGCTTCTACCCTCCCACAGTCACGTGACAACCCAGATGCCTGCTCATCTGTGTATAGCCTTCCATACATGTTTGTGCGGTCATCAAATTCAAAAGATCGTATGCCCTTAAAAGCCTGGTACCTAGATACCCACTCTAGCTCACAGAAACAAAGGAACAAAGGAAAGTAAGGCCCTGGGCAGCCTCAGGTTCTGAACACTGCCCTAAAGCTACTCAGTTCACAGGTGAGGAAGACAAGGCCTTGAGGAGCCTAGGGTCCCACAGAGACTCAAGACCCCTGGCCATGTACGCTGACATCCTTCACTGCTACCCTCTTCTGTCCCTGCAACCCACACTCTAGAGGCCTCAGGACCTCACCCACAGACACCAACGTCTCGTAGTTTTCCCGCATCACGTCTCTGTAGAATTCCCGCTGCCCCTCCTGCAGGAGCCGCCACTCCTCTTCAGAGAACCGCACAGCCAGGTCCTTGAAGCTGATGGGCACCTGTGGGCACAGTCTCCGGGGGGGTTGGCTGCATCCATGCCAACAGGGCCCACCCAAACTGTCCCTTCGAACTCAATGAGCCACCCGGAGCTCCTGGTAGACACTGTGATCAGGCAGTGCACACAGGTGGGGCCTGGCCGGGGAGTTGCAGTTTCTGGGACAGAGCTGGAATTAGCTGGGTGCCCAGAAAGATGTGCTTCCAGCAACTTTTTAGAAAGAAGGTCACCACAGGTGTGACTTAGAAAGATAAAGCTACATTCCTAAGTACCCAGGAAAGCCCTACATTTGCTGTGTCAGTTAGTAAGTTCATGTCTAAGGACCTAGAACTCCAGCACCGTGGCACTGAGAGGGGGACCAGGTTACTAATAAAACCAGCTTGTTACCAAGCGCTAGTATCGTTTGCCCCAAATTCTTGGGGTCAGATTTGTTTTGGATATTTGGTTTTGATGCTCTCCTGTACATAACAAGTTATTTTAGAGATAGTACTCAAGTCAAAACAAGAAAGTCACTTATATGTTGTTCTTTGGACACCTAGCTGAAGGTAATTTTTGCAGTGTTTTTTTAGTGCGCCTGCATTTTGACTACAAGGGTTACAGGAGCTCAGATGTGGATTTCTCCACATATGGCATCACACTGCTAAAAAACTTTGCTTTTTGGAGCATTTTCCATCCCAGATTTCTAGACTTGGGCTAACCAACCTGCATAGCAAAGGAAAAAATCCCACTTAATCCTCTTCAACAGGGATGACACAATTTATGCTAGAAATTAAACACCTCCAAACAAGCTGGTGGAAGGGCAGCGACAGAAAACTCAGGAAGCCTTGGAGGTCTAGAGAAGACTGACCCCTTTTTACCTGCCAGCCAGGCAGCAAGTGAACCAGGCACTCGCAGGCCTGACCTGCGCTTAGGGCCCCTGACTCCAGTGTGGGCCTAGCTGCTGGGTGGAAGCCCTCTTCACGTTCCCAGCCCCACCTGTCCTTCATGGCCTCAAGTCTCCATAAACCCTGGTACAGCTGTGGTTAATTCTGTTGCAGACAGCTGTGACACCCACCACCAGGCTCACGCAGCAGAAGCATGCAGTGAGAGGTGATGTCCACAGCGCCCTTCTAGGCTGCAGTCTAGCAGCTCCATCTCAGCACGCTCCCTACCCCTCTACTGCCAGCGAGCACTGAAAGCCTGCAGTGCGGTCCTAGGAACCTGCTCAGAAGAAACCCAAAACCTAGGAATTTCAGATAACAGTGCTTCACATCTATATTCCACATTCTCTGCTTTGCTCACCTGCACCCTGTGGCTTTGTAAGATAAAAGCAACATCTCCTAGAGTCTTTAAAAGCTGTCATTCAGTGGGCTTTAACACAGCCATGAAGACTCAGACAATAACCGGTACCTGATAGGAATGAACTTGAATTATGGCAGAAATTAACTGTGCAAATGATACAAACAGAATGTAAATTGTAGGAAGAATCCATCTAGGTTAAAACAAGTATGGTTTGCAAGAAGGAACTGTAAAGAAAATGGAAACCCTTCTAATAAAGCAGAGGAGAATCTACTGCCTATTTCATGCATTTGTTGGTGATTTAAAAAACCGTTCTCTGCTACTGACAGCCTTGTCACCCACTCCTTGCCATCTCTCTGCCTGCCATTCCTGACAGCTGACAGCTTCCACTGTGCATCACTAGACATACATCTAGAGCCCTGACATTTTGAAGTAGTCAGTCTCCAGCCACACATCTGGCTAGGGACTGCATCTCCAGTGACTGTTGACATTCAGAAGCCCGGAAGGAATCAGAGATAGTGTTCTATGGCCTGCTGGGCAACCCCACAGTCTCTTTCCCCAAGCTTAATTTGTGCCTCTGGCCCACTATAGCCACTATTCCTCAGGAACATCTCAGATACTCCACAAACCTCTAGCAGGGAGCCATTTTGCATTTCTTGTAGGCCTCCTAACACTTAAAATGTGGACAGTCTTAGGTTCTGCCCTGTTGGTTCTAAAGAGCCAACTGGGCAAACATGACACTGCTGCCCTTCAAAATGGCTAGCACCAGGTGGCCCAGGCAGACATCTGGCAATGTGCATCTCAAAAGGGTTTGTACCTAATATACACAGAGGCTAACCTGTGTGATACAGCTCGTGCTGAACACACGCCTTCTTCCAAGGTGTCTGCAGCTGGGCCAGGTGCCAGCAGAAGGTGCTAAGTGACCTGTTCTAAGCAACAATCCTGAGTCTAGAGTCTCTGGCAAGATTCCCCCAGTGGGCATTCCACACAGGGTCATTCAACATCACACTGGAGGAGCTAAGTGCTTCTTGGTGACTGCACTAGAGGCCTCTGGTGCTTAAGCTTCCCTTAAGCTTCTTCTAACCTCACCCCAAAAGACAACACCTCTGCTGTTTGCTGGATTTGTAGGATGCCTTCCGATTATCATGGACACAACTATGCCTGTAACTACCTGCTGAGCCTGAATCCTCATGGAGGTCTCTAAACCTCAGATGCTCTTGGTGGGCTCTACACAGGACCTCATTATATTTGGGTACCTTACAACCCTCCCCCGACCCCCTGCATTCAACTCATCACTCCCTAGCCTCGCCTTTGGGCATCTCTGCTATAGCTCTGTCCTCTGCCCCTTGTGGCGCTGCCCTCCTCCCCTCCCTTCTGTGATCCTAGCAGCCAGTGCCTGGGAGTCACGGGGGCTGGCGAGTGGGAAGACCTAGGGAGCCCTCACATGTGAGCTGCAGACTCCCAGGTCTGTGACAATGGGCTCAGGAGCTAAGGGGCCTCCTACAGGTCCAATATGCATGTTTTCCTTGCACACTGTAATTAGTGTTTAATCATGTACAAATACTGTTGTGATGAACGTGCATGTCCCTTAAAAGTCACACAAATCATGACATTTAAACACCTACCACTTAGTTCAGTAAGTGGACAACTATGTGAGATCATAGAAATTTCAGCATCATAAAGGGGTCACAGAACCAACAGAATAGAAGCCCCTGTTTATAACCCAAATGTAATAGCTAAGGAATCACAGGAACGATTAGTCACCCAAAAGGGTGGCCAAGCCATGGCAAGAGAGAGGCATGACCCAATGGCCTGCAACCTGAAGAGCTGGAACTGGCCAACTGTTCTAGCCTAACCAGAAGGGAGTGTCCACAGAACAGTGTAAGTTTGCAGATGGAATCCAGCAAAATCCAGCACTGGCTTGTGGGTCCCTGTCCTTGGCTACGTGACATCCATGTTCTGGCCTACATTGCAGACCTCTTCTTAAATAGCAGTGTGGCTCAGGCTACTATAGCTCTATGCTGCCAGCTGTTACGTTTGTCCAGGACCTCTCTGCTTATGAGACAGCTCTCCATTAGCACTTGGTTTCCCAAGCAGGGTCCACTCTCGGTGCAAGAGTGATTAGGTCATGCATAGATTAAGGCCATTATCTGGGGGATTACTTTTCTGATAAACACTAGGTTCAATACTCTTCTTCCTCGCTTACTGCTCTTCTTCCCTTTTGCCTTCCACTGTGGGATGATAGTGCTATTGGTTAATGTAAAGTGATTCCCCGCCACCCCTCAAGTCCACATTTTAAACACTTGTTCCCTGCCTGCTGAACTATTTTGGGAGGTTATGGAAACTTTAGAGGTCACGGAGGTAGGTCCTTTGGAGTATAGTACTCTTGATCCCTTCCTGTTACACCCCCTATCTCCCAACCAACAAGACTTGGAGAATACACATTTTGTTGCCATGATGTTCTGCCCAAGTACATGGGGTCAAATGTCCATGACTGAACCCCCTGAAAGCATGAGAAGTAAACCTCCCCTCTCTTAGGTCTCCTGCTGGGTATTTGGTCAGAACAACCGGAAAAGTAGCTAACCCACACATTAAGGATGCCAGTTCTTTGCCAGACACTAACACCCTGACTTTAGATTTCTCTGCAGCCAGACCTGTAAAACAAAATAAAACAAAAATCTGGTTTGGTTTTGTTGTTTGCTTTTGAGAGAAGGTCTCACTATTGTAGCCCTGGCTGTCCTGAAACCTATCATCTAAGTCAGGCTGGCTTTAAAATCACACAGATTCAGCTGTCTTTGGGTCCCAAGTGCTGTGATTAAAGGTGTGCAACACCACAATCAGCCAAAATCTGTTCCTTATACGTGACCCCCTTACACATTTAAATACAAAAGCACAGAGAAGACAGATATTTCAATATCTGCATCTCTATGCACTTTCAGTTTGTCAGCTCCATTTTTCACTGTAAAGTGAGCACTTGGCTTTCTTCCTCTCCGTCTGTGTCTATTTCTACTACTATAACAGAATACCTGAGACAGGGTGATTTATAAAGAAAAAAAATTGATTTCTTACAGTTGCAGACTCTGGGAAGTCTACAGTTAAGGGGCCATGTTGGTTGAGTGCTTCCCTGCCACATCACATAGTTCATGACAGTGTCATGAGAAATATCATGGGGAAACAAAACAAGCCAGAGAGGCTTTTAAACAAGGCTACTCCCTCAATAACCCACTAACTCCAATGACTCCCACACAAACAATGAACATGTGACACTAGGAACTACGCTTCTGACAGGTGAAATCTGGGGGACACTGTCAAACCACAGGATTCACGTGTCTTCTTTGAGTCTGCTTAGCGTAAGTTGTTCCTCTTGAGAACCATAACCTACAATGCACTGAACAACAACGAATTAGTTATGAGACTTCAGACCAATCGGCTGACCCATTTGAGCCATAGCAAACTCATCTGTAGCGGTGGCTCCTATCCTAGTTCGCAGGACTATTGTACAGACAAGACTAATTACTGCAGGCAAAAGGTCTGGAATAAAGGCTGGGACACATAAAGTGCTGTGACCGGTGTCACTGCAGCCATGCTTATCTGCCTAATATGTGTCTACAGAGTATAGCTCGCCACCTCAGGCTGTTCTATACGCCACTCTTGACTTTGGGGGGTGGCATATGCGACTCTTTATCTCAAGGCTAAATATATCTGGCTCTTTTAGGCCTTTGCATGCGGTATTTTCCGGGCCTCTTTCCAACCTAGCCTCAAAAGGAAATCTTCACTGACAACATGTGACTAGGGAGATGCTCCCTTCAGATCTTTCCCAAGACGAAGTCGTTTGCCTGGCATGCCCTGGGACTGATCCCTAGTACCACACAAGCCAGATATGGTGACACATTCCTATAATTCTAGGTGGTTGTAGGAGGATCGGAAGTTCAAGGTCATCTTCAGCCACATGAGACACTGTTTCCAAAATAAATAAAATAAAATAAAAAGTGAAGAAAGAGCGAACAGTGCGTGCAAAGGAGAGGTAGTAGGAATAGGAGGGGAAGAGACAGACGGACCGGTGGGGAGATTGACTTCAGGAGGGGAGCTACAACTGGCTTGCCATCTGGGCCCTGCCCCCAACTACCAGAAAAAAGGGTTCTGAGGCTAACTAGGACAACTGTAGATGATCAACCTCCTTCCTAACAGCTGCCATGATGGGCCTCCTAAAAGTCTGCTCTCACTGTGCCAGTCTTTATATGAATTGCACTCACGGTCACTCAGCACTCACGGTCTCTGTTAGGTAGCCCCATTGCCCCACCGTGCCTCACACTACCAGGTCGGCCCTTGTACCATGCTGCCACTCACTGTTCCCACCTGCAGACTGTGCACACACCCCTCTGATTCCAGCGGTCACCCTGAACACAAAGATTACAGACCTTCCGTATCCCTCTCCACCAGACCACAACCCTTAACTCCCAGAGATCATGCCTGACCATCTTTTCAATGCAGCAACAGAATATGGATACTCTTCGTTGAACATCAAGTCTGAGAGATCCGAGGTCTAACTCCCTCATCTACAGAACACAAAACTCAACTAAGCAGACTTATGGTGGGGTCAATGAGCATATCTGAGCAAAAGCCTGTCAGCCAAAGCTACAAAGGGCACTTCCAGGCCGGACAACATCCCATTTACCTGGCTTATTGTTTCTACCAAGATGCTGTGGGGTATTAGTGATGTCTAGCCACTACTCCAACACAGCTGTCTAAGTCTGGTCAAAGCTCGTAGGTACCAAAATAGCATGTCTGACTCCTGGTGTCTACCCAGAAGGCAGTGCAGTGCAGCAACTGCCCTGGCATCTTCACAGCCTACGACCCTGCCCAAACTGTTCCTGAGTCACAAGGACATATGGGGGTATTTTTCAGCTCTGGGACTGACGCATCTCACCAGCATAACTTGGGTCTGTTTTCTTTCTTCCCACTTTCTCGGCCCCACTCCCCGGGATGCCGTATCTTAACAAAAATGTCAGATTTAGTTATTCCCCCAAGTACCGCTGAGGCTTCGATCGTACACACCCTCTCACGATATCTTGTACTGAAAAACCAAGGGAATGAGTTCCCCAGGTAGAAAAAAAAGCTCCAAGTCCGTGGGTTCTTGGGGAAGGGGAGAGCCCAAGATTTCTGGCTAAGGAATCCTGGGCATCTGGCCGGCACGGATGGGCTCACCCGAGCTCAAAGTCGGCGGTGACCGCTCCTCCCGGGCCCGTCGCCCCGGGGAAGGCGCAGCGCCGAGAAGCCCGGCCGAGGCGTCCGTCGGTCCGCAAAGGCTTGCCTTACCTGGTGCGCCATGGCGGAACTCAGCTTCGCGACTCCCCGGCCCACCTAGCTTCCGGCGCGGCTCCGGCAGAAGGCTGCACCCAGACCCTCGAGACCCTCGGGAATAGCGGCTCAGTTCTGTACGACAGGAGGCGGGTCCGGGCGCCTGGCTGCACGGGGAGCCGCAGCGTTGGCTCTCCTGGGTCAGCCCGGTGCCTCGCATCCCGGGAGGGGTTGGTCCCGCTTCCGCCCGCAGCCCCCAGCCTCACAGCGATAACAACGCAGGCGCAGACTACACTTCCCAGAGGGCTCCATGGTTGGGGCGTGGCTCCGGGGGTGTGTGGTGGAGGGGTGCTGCTTACTGCTCCGCCCCTCGCACCTCTTGCTCCTCAGGTTTAGGGACGCGCCTGGGCGTCCCCTACGTCCTGTCAGGCTTGCGGCTGCGCATGCTCAGGTGCAAACAACCGTTCATCCATACAACTATCCATTCCACTTGTGCATTTCTTCTAGCATCCGGCGCTTTGTGAGCGCGTCCTGTGCAGGTTCCAGGTGGGGATGCGTGCATAAAAATGGATCAGTTTCTCCCATAGACCGCACTCACATAAACCCGAGCCTGGTTGAGGGGCCGGGTCAGAATGGCTCACCGCCACATTGACCTGCGTCACTATTTTTTTTGTGTGACTATTTGCTGGTGTCGCCCGCTGATGGTAGCAGCCCGGGTGGTTCCTGACAAATACTAAGCGTGAACCCCACCGTCCCTGGATTCGTTTGTGCTGCTGTCTGTGAGGTGCAGATGCACACAGAGCCTGTGACGCTCATTTTCATTCCAGGGGCCCTCTCAGTGTATGTCCCCCTCATTCATCACGTGGAAAAAACTCAAAGAGCAGAAGTTTGTGGGGCTTCAACTGCTCTTTTGAAACAGGTGCTTGGGAGCCACAGCGGAAGCAGGGGTCACCTCGCCCAGGACTTGTCCTTCCCTGTTCTCCACTCCTGAAAAAGCCTACAGGACAGTCCCCTCATCTGCGATCTTCTGAGGAAGGCAGATTTCTCTCCTAGTCACCCCACCATGGTTCTTTAGCGGTTCTGGCCTACATGGGCTCCATTGGCTTTGTAAGCCAACATGCCAGAACACAGGATATGGCCTTGGAGGGAACAAGTGAGCAGAGACCGTCAACCGTATTGCCCAGCACAGCTGAGCGAATCTCCTTCTTCACACTCCAAGAACAGGACTGGAACACGGAAAAAGCAAACTGAAAGTTGAAGCTCATCTCCAATAGCATCTCAGGGTAAGTCCTAGGCCTGAAGCCAGGGATCCATGATCCCTAAGCCATAAAGTCCACTCAACACTTTTCAAAAAGAAAAGACAAAACTTAACATTATTTAAAGTGTATTGACGATGCCTTGCTTGAAGTGTTCTCCTCCTATCTGAACTTGGTGCAGCATTTGGAGATTGGGGCCATCTGTCTCTAAGAACTGCTTACACCATCAAACTTGTTGAATGGCCAGTTGTTAAAGTTACGGGAAAAAACTGCTGCCCACCCATTACCTCTTTGACAATTCTTGCCCTTACTCCACCCCTTATAATCTCTACATTAAATATTTTTACTCCAGATGACAGGAGTTGTAGTCTGGGATATGCTACCATGACAAACCATGATTGTGTTCATGGAGGCAAGAGAAGGCAAGGGTTGTTTTAAAGGTAAAAATAAGCAAGGTTGCAGAGTTGTTTTGAAATGATAGTCCTTGGCTCTATGGACCAATAACAACGGCACCCTTACTCTGACTCTGAACAGGCGCTTGCTGGGTGGGCATCCTTGCAGAAGTGCTCTTTTCCTACAATGTTGCTTTGGCCTTTGTGCAAGGGTGTGGCCTTGGCAGTCTTTTGTGACCATTTTTGTTATCTGCAAATATGTGTGAGGATAAGGAGAGCCTTACTACCATGGCTTCTTGGCTTTTCCTGTCAGCAGTTAACATAAGTGATTGTGTGAGTTTAATGTATGTAGCTCTCGTTTGATTTCAACAAGTTAACATGAACTCTTGATGTAGGCAAGGGATGGAGTAGAAATGGAGTATATAAAAAAATCTCAGTAATTCAAATTGGTTGTTCAGTAAATTGATATCCTGGGAGCTTAGCTTCCTGCATATTTGGCATTTGGTTACCTGGCCATTGGTGAAATGACTTTTGGTTAACTAGCCTGCTGCCTTGCTCAAACGAGACAACTAGCTTCTGAAAGTGATAAACTGTGCTGTCCATTTCCCCCTATGAAAAATAGCTGGAATTTAGATTAGTTTCTGATTTTCATTATGGCTTTCTTTTTCCATCCATGAAGTCACCTAAAGAGACTTTTAAATTTCCCGTGAGGTTTTTTAGAAGTAATTAGAGTCTTTTAATTTTGCTCTATAGTCAGACTGTGATGTTGACTGTCATGGGTGCATCCAAACTTTTGACACTGCGATAAAGTTTACCGTGCAATCGAATTACAAAAACTTGCGAAAGGAAAATCTCATAAGGCTTTAAGTAAGCTTGTTACTTCGTGTTGAGTTGCATCCATAGCTGTTGTGGTTGTGCACTCCAGCTAGAGTTTCCCAAGACTTATTTTGTGGCCTGTAAAGCAAAAAACAAAAAACAAAAACAAAACATTTAAATGTTTCATATTTGCTTCAGGAGACTGTTCATATTCTAATGCTGTCCAGGCCAATAAGAGATCCTTTAACAACAACAAAAAAGTAAATGATGCCCAAAAAACTGTATCTGAGGTTAGCCTGTGGCCTTCACATACATATGTGATAGATCCTTGCCCAGTATAGACACACACACCTTAAAAGGAAAAAGAAAACTTTCAATTTAAATGTGACAAGTAAAATAAAAATCTTGGGTCGGAGGAACTTACAATTTAGTGACACAGTTCTAAGTCACTCTCAACTTTCTCTGAGATTTTAGGGAGCTCAGTACCCTGAGATTTAGGATTTGAGAAAAGGATTTTAAGAACTTAGCCTTAGTAACCAAAATGATGATGATGATGATAGAACAGTATGGGCACATAGATTTGTATTAATAAAAATTTTCAAAATAATATAGTGTTAATCAAAATAATAATAAACAGTAGGGGGCACCTGGATTTGAACCAGGGACCCCTTGATCTGCAGTCAAATGCTCTACCCCTGAGCTACACCCCCTGATGATGATTAGAATATGAGTAATGCCTTATGCCTGTGTAACCGTGTCTATAAAATGTTGCAGTTCATTCACCGGCGGCTCCTAGAAACCACCTCACTATAAATTTACTTCTATGGTATAACACAAGAAACAGTTTTCTCTCCCAAACACTTTCTTGTGCTTTCTGGGACAGGACTGGTACTGCCGTTGATGGCTGGAAGAGTCTACAGAATCAGTCGCCTGTGTCTCTCGTAACAGGCGGCCACAGGGAGTCAAAACTAACATGCTTTCAGGCACACACAGAATTAGGATCTAAGTTAACTCCTCCTGACTGGGTTTGGGACCCTTTAATAAACCATCTCATATCATCCCCTTGCCTCAGTCTTTCATTGGTTCAGCTAGTGCAAACACCATGCCTGGAGCTCTACAGGTGCTAGCGGGATTGGGACGCAGGTTTGCGAGGGGAGGAACACCCTTCACAACTCAAGGATCTCAGGATTGGCTAGTGGGGACTCTGATTTGAACTGCACCTCTGGGGTCAGTCCACAGATTCTGTGTTCTAGAAATCGTCTCGGGAGTTTCTGCAGACATCACCTAAGATTAGGAATGATGGAATGTCAGGAGATGCCCTCACCCCCGAAGAACTGCCACAGATCTAAATTCATTGGAGGAAGAATCTGCAGGAAGAAGTGGGTCCTGCAAATGGAAGAAGAATCCAGCTCAGGCATCTTGTCGTAACACTCAGTGCTGGCACAGAGGGCCAGGGTTTAAGCAAGGACCTTGCCACATGCTCTGAAACTAAGCTGGTGGCTCCTGATTTTACCCTTCATCAGGGCACCAGAAACTGAGGCTCAGAGAGTAGGCCTAGTGGGAAAGGGGAACATTCCGGTGAGGTAGGTCAGTACTAAAGGGGGATGCTGGCAAGCTGCCAGCTCTGCATCTGCAGGCAGCGCTCAGGTAGCACCTGACCTTGTGACCATGGAGATGTCAGAGCTAAGGGTAGGTTGGACTTACCACAGGGGTGTGACTGGGGACCTGGGGAAGCCACATTGCCAACACAGATACAAATCCATTTCAGATGTGTGCCATACTGGGATCTGGACTTTTATGTCCTTGGTCACTATAAATGCAAAGTCAACATGGAATGCTGCAGGCAGGAACCCCTTGCCTGAAGCTCTGCTTATGGGTGGAACAGGCCTGCTCTCTGCCTGTGACTCAGGTCTCCAGACAAAAGTTTGTGTGTGTGGAAGCCTCCAGAAGGGAGCTTCAACCTGTTCACACTCTGATTTTGGCTCAGTAACACAGATTCTGAATATCAGTCCTCTAGGCCTATAAGAAGATAGATTGTATTTCCTTTAAGCTATTAGTTTTAGATGGATTGTTGAATTCTTCGTGGCAAAACTTTGAAGTTCTGATAGTCTGACTTTGGAGGACAAAGTTTCTCAGTAAATAGTTTCTCAAAGAAAGGGCTTGTTTTGACTTGTCTGTCTGGAGCCTTGGGACGCCTTTGGGAGAAATGGCCTTCCATGGTAACTTCACAGTTTGATTTTTATATCTGCCTGTTGATAATCTGAAGTGATATTCAGTTTTACCCCCTTAATTGATTGTTACTGTTACTGCCCCCTTTTATGGAACAACAACAAAAACCAGAAGGTAAATAAGGTGGATTTGACTTTGAACCAGGACCCTCTTGACTAGCAGCTATATGCTGCCCTAGACTCTAACCCCAGCAGTGATTTAAACACACAGTAATTGGCACTTTTAACTCTTGGCAGCACATCCAAGACTCCAGTAACTCATAGCTACTTCTGTGTGTCCAAGGAGGCATCAAGAGTGGCTTAAGTTGTATGTTGAATCTGTGTAAAATAAAGCCCTATTCCTGGTGAATGTGGCCTAGTTAGAATTAGGGTCACTCCGTTATAATCATGTTGAGTCAGGCTAGAGTACTTGATCCAATATGATGGGTGTCTGTATAGGAAGAAGAGAGAAGACACACTCAGAAAAGAAGGCTGTGGGGATAGAGATAGAGATGGGACCGGTGTGTCTACAAGAGGAGGAGGGCCAAAGACTTCCAGGAACCACCAGGAGATGAAAGGCCCTGTCGATCAATGGCTTGATTCTAAACTGTTAGCTTTCAGAGCTATGAAATAGTAAGTTCCTTTATAGTCACCCAATTTGTGGTGACCTCTTATCACAGCTCCAAGAAGTCGGTTCACCTTCCAATTAGGTGCAATAGCCTCTGGTCCTACCAGACTTCCCCTCTCTGATCCTCAGCTCCCCAGGATTGGGTGAAGCCTATATCCATAGGGAGAAGACCTATATCCATAGTCAATGGAGACTTTGACAATCAACTAAGTTTCTTGTCTTACCAAAAATAAAGCAGAGCCTCTTACCACACTGTTCTTCGCCCTTCAACCTGGACCCAGGGTCCCCATCTTAGACTCTTTAAGTATAAATTTTAATTTTTTAGGAAGAAGGGGATTTTAAGATGTTATCTCTAGAAACTAGAAGAGGAATCGAGCTCTAAGGAAATAAAGTAAACCCCACACAGCTAGGACAAAGCACGTCTGCAGATGGGAGGTTACTGTGAGGTGCAGAGTAGCTGGTTTCAAAGTGGGCTGTAGTGAGGGAGTCAAAGCTTTGGGGTCAAAGCTGAGTGAGCTCTTACAAACAACAGCTTGTGTCATTGAACTGGCACTTTTGAATCTGATTTCAAATGAGCCTGGTTTACTGGGCTGTGGTGGGAATTATTCGGGAAATTATAGTTGGGGACTAATCACATACCTGGAACCCAGCTCCTTGTAGGAGCAACTTTTCACCAGTTTCTCTTCCATGTGCCTATGGAAAAGTGAAAATCATTGTGGTTTTTTTCCTAATAGGGTAAGGACACCCACAGGAATTTTTTCCCTCTTTTCCCCGCTCTCCCTTTCATCTCACTGCTTCCAGGGAAGCAGGACCTGACTTTGTCTTCTATTTCAGAAGATGAGAGAGAGATATTTGGATAGTTTCCCTACTCTCCAAATATCTGCTGTGACCAGTCATCTCAGCCCAGGGAAACTGCTGAGGACTTCGTTATATGGCTCTTTTTGTTTCTATTCCACGCATATGCTGGCCTAGAATGTCTAGGTTATTCCCAGTACACTAGGTCTGTGGTTTCCTTGTGTAAACTATTTCTAGCTTCTGTCACCAGACATCAAGCAACCAGGTGTGGAATGTGCCAGGTGACCCCTCTAGACAGTGGAATTAATGAGATCTGTGGACATCTGCATGTTTTTAAAAAATAGATTTATTTTCTTAATTTTATGTCTTTGAATGCTTTGCCAGCACATATGTATATACGTGCAGTACATTTATGCTTGGTCAGAAGAGGGTGTTGGATCTCCAGTGAACTGCTTTGTAGGTGCTGGGAACTGAGCAGAACGACACATGCTCTTAATCCCTGAGCCATCTCTCCAGGACCAACTGTGATTTTTAATTGCTTTATTTCAGGATATAAATTTTACCTCAAAACTCTGAAACTCTCTTCCTATAGTCTCTAAAACAAACAAAGCAATACAGAGATTAAAAAATGAGATCCTATAGGATAAAGAAGATAGAAAAGTTAGACAACTTTTCAACATTATGATTAAGTATAATGTATGAAATGCCAACTTAAGAGACAAATAAACTGCTGGATTAAAAATAAAGTCAGTCAGCTAGGAATTTTTTGTTCCTGAGAGATAAATCTAAACACAAGAATATAAATATGGTAAGAACAAGAAGGACAGGAGAAAAAAAATAACTTCCAAGATAAGTACAAACTAAAGCAATTCATTGTACTTCGGGGGATATTTAAAAAGACACTGGCAAACATTAAAGGTCAAGAAAGAATTTTGATAAGAATGACTGGAAACAAGAATGGATTGGGAATGAATCAAACATGTTCTATTCAGTAAATTGGGGAACTCTTTCACTAAACAAGGGGTAAACAAACAAGTCAACAAACAGTGTTTGTCCCAACCAAGAAAATAATCCAACAAAATTTCAGGAGTCATAGTGTTCAGTGGGAATACTAAATGTAAATGATCTTAAGTCCCCTCCAGTTTAAAAACTGCAGACTAGCTAACTGGATTAAAAAAAAAAACCCAAAACAACAACAACAAAAAACAAAACATAACAAAACAGAGTTAACTGGTTTTAATCTGCAGGAAACACACCTCACCAGCAAAGGCCCACACAGATTGAAAGTGAAAGGACAGAAAATGATATACCAAGCAAGTGAAAATAAAAAGCACCTGGAATACATATATTTAAGCTAAAACAGTGGAAGAGATGAGGAAGCATTGTATACTAAGAAAAGAAACAACCCGCCCCATAGATATATATGCCACATGCTGGAGGCTCCGATTTCATAAAACTAACTCCTGGGCACAAAGAGTCAGATCGGTTGAGATACAGTAGAGATAGGTTGAGTAGCTCCAGCACCCCACTGTCTTTGAAAGATAAGTCATCCAGACTGAGAAGACTAAGAAAGCATCTTTGATGCAGCGACACATGCATCAAACCACCATGCACATAGAGTTTCAGCACCCTTGTCATCTCAGGCATTACAGGAAGAAATCATGTCTTACACTTCTGGAGAATAATGCTATTTTAAAACAGTGCCTTCTCTGAGCCTGTGATTCACCCACTCCAGAAAAGTGGTTCCTGTATTCATCTCACAAAATAACTACTTGTTCAAGTGACAAGATCTATTTCTGGATCAACCCAAACTAGGACACCAGATTAAAGGAGAAAATCATGTAACTTTAAAACAGAAGAAAATGAATATATGTTCATGGTTTCAAATGTTTTTGGCCAATTAGGACAAGTGTGCTCTGGGGACTCTATAAATATAAAATAAATCATATTAATGGTGGGATGTCGAAAGTTTCCCATTGAAACTCGAAACAAGTTCATTGTAACTACATCTGATCTTTGATAAATGAAGGTCTTAGCCAGGGAGGAAGGAGTTGATAAAATAAACCAAATATAGGGTTTCGAGGGGATGCTTTTTTTGAAGATGAAATTATTATAGTATAGGTGAGAAAGTCACGGACCACCACACATATAAAGGCAAATTAGAGTCTGTCCTTTATCTTTGGCTGTTAGCCAAGAATGGGCTAGAGCTCCACTAGACTCTTGGTGCCAATGTTCAGAGATATAGCATTCTAAAGAGTAAAACCCAAAATTATATCCATCTTAAATGAAGGTCAGAGTTCCTGCCACATTGGTTTTGGAAGAACATAGCAGTTATTTCATATACAACATGACACTTAATTGTGGCTTACATCCTTTTCAGTGATTTTAGCTTATGTTTGGTTTGTGTAAACATTATTTTGGCTAGCATATCTGGGCCATGATCAGGATCTTGGAAATTGAAAATGTGTTCCAAAGCATACATGGCTGCTGGAGGCATAGAGAGCTGAAAAATGTCTAAGCAGATACAAAATGGAGTCAGGAAAAGGTGGTGTTAGCTTAGTCACTTCAATATCATTGTGTATGTAGAACTGTATAGAGCTATAGAGAGAATTCTCAACATAGGAATACCGAATGGCCAACAAGCACTTAAAGAGATGCTCAGTGTCTTTAGTCGTCAGGGAAATGCAAATCAAAACAATTCTGAGATTCCATATTATACCCATCAGAATGGCTAAGATTAATGACAGTTACTGGTGAGGAAGCAGAGAAAGGAGAACACTCCTTCATTGCTGGTAGGAGAGCAAACTTGTACAATCACTTTGGAAATCAATCTGGTGCTTTCTCAGAAAATTGGAAATAGTTCTACCTCAAGACTCAGCTATACTACTCCTTGGCATATACCCAAAAGATTCTCCACCATACAACAGGGACATTTGCTCAACTGTGTTCATAGCAGCTTTACTTGTAATAGCCAGAACCTGGAAACCACCCACATGTCTCTCAACCAAAGAATGGATAAAGAAACTATGGTACATCTACACAATGGAATACTACTCAGCTATCAAAACAAGGACATCATGAAAATTTCAGGCAAATGGATGGATCTGGAAAAGATCACCCTGAGTGAAGCAACCCAGACCCATAAAGACATAGTATATACTCATAAGTAGATATTAGCTGCACAATACAGGATAACCATACTACAATCCACAGATCTAAAGAAGCTAAGTAACAAGGAAGCCTCTAGGGAGGATGCTTAATTCTCACTCAGAAGGGCAAACAGAATAGACACTGGATGTGGTTGAAGAGAGGGAGCAGGAGAGGAGCCTTCCATAGTTGTCCTCTGAAAAACTCCGCCCAGCAGAAGATTGAAGCAGATGCTGAGACTCACAGCCAAACTTTGGGCAGAGCACAGGGAGTCTTATGGAAGAGTAGGGTGATAGAAGGACCCAGAAAGAATAGGAGCTCCATGAGAAGCACAACAGAGCCAACAAATCTGGGCCCAGGGGTCTTGTGGAGACTGCTACACCAATCCATGACCATGGTTGGTCCCCAGGTTCCCTGCTCAGATGTAGCGAATAGGCAGCTCAGTCTCCATGTGGGTTCCTTAGTAAGGGGAGCAGGGGCTGTATCTGACATGAACTCTGTTGTCTGCTCTTCATTTACTTCTCTCAGGCAAGATGGTCTTGCTAGGCCACTGAGGAAGAGGATGCAGGCAGTCCTGAAGAGACGTGATAGACTGGGGTGAGTTGATAAGACAGGAGGGCTCCTCCTGTCTGAGGACTAGGGGACAAGAAGGGAGACAGGGATGGGGGAAGAGGGAGAGAAGGTGGGACTGGGAGGAGATGAGGGAGGGGGCTATGATCAGAATGTAAAATGAATAAAGTAATAAAAAAGAAAGAAAAAGATGTCAAAGGCACACTAATTAGAATGATTAGCTGTTCCAGCGATGTTTCTTGATTCAAAGTTGAAATTATATCAATGATTATATTTCAATGTACCAACAATTCCATTTAGAATAACATAAAATGTTAACTTTCTATATGAACTAATTTCCATATTGTTGTGAAAAAATACCTCGCAAACTTAAGGAAGGATTTATTTTGTTCTGCAGTTGTAGAGGGGTGCAGTCTATCATGGTGAGGAAGGCTTGGTGGCAGAAGCATACATGGCTGGTCACATGACTTCCGCAGTTGGGAAGTAGAGGAGACGGGTGCTGGAGAAAGAGGGCTAACTCTTTCTCCCTCTCACTTAGTCCTGGACCCCAGCCTACGGGTTAGCGGAGCCCACATTCAGGCTGCGTCTTCCTTCCTTAGTTTAAACTTTTCTCGAATCACCTTCATGAATATCCAGAGGTCTGTTTCCATGGTGATTTTAAGTCTAGTCAAATTGATAAGATTAGCTGTCATTCCTCCTAACCAAAGATGAGCAAAAATTACACAAAAATTTTTGCAGCTTCAGAAGTCTGGGGAAAAAAACTGATGACCCCAAATATTGAGAGGAATGAGGACTTGTGGATTGGAAACCTAGTTATCAGAAACATGCTCTTGTCAAATGCCAGTGCAAGTTAATAAATACTGGAATCTTGTTGTACTTGTGTGTGCACTTTAATTGTACATATAGTTTCTAAAATAGGCAAATAAGTACAGTAGCCAAAAACAGCGAGGACAAGTCTTGGATAAAATAGAGGAGGATGTGTTGAACCAGAGCTCAAAGCTCATTCAAGAGAAAAAGAAAGAAATAAAAAAGGAAAGAAAGGAAGAAACAAGGAAGGAAGCATGGGGTTCTCACAAAGATGGGCAGAAATTCAAAGGCTGACGCTAGACCCCTTAGGAAGAGTCCTCTCTGTATCCCTCCCACCCACCACCTACCTCTAAGCTGGTGGATCTGTATTGGGAGTCTGTAGAAACTTCAAGAGGTAGGTCTTAGCTGGAGGAAGTAAGTTAATAGGGTGTTTTTTAAATTTATTTTTGAAATCACAGTGTAATTATATAATTTCCCCTTCCCTTTCCTTCTTCCAACGCCCCTACGTGCTCCCCTTGCTCCTCTTGTTGGTATAATGTTCCTTTGGAATGTATACACCTTGCTCTTGTTCACTCAAATTTCTCCCCCCACACACACACTGGTTTCAATCCAGATATTGCATTGTGATATTTATTCTAAGCACCCTGTCTCAACTCTGTGTAAACAAAATAAAACAACTGGACACAACGTTGAGCTGGGAGAAGCCAGAGGGCAGGAAATGAGTGGGAGGAGAAAAGAGAGAACTAGAGAGAGCTAGGAGAAGGCAGAGCAGGGAGAGAGGTCTTGGAACTACTTGGAGATGGACTGGACCTAATATATCACTAAACACAAGTAGAATGTGGGAAATCTAAACGTTAGGAAATTATGAGGGCTTGGAGGTTTAGGACGGAGGAACTATTGCCCACATTGTATTCTAGGTTAACTAAATAATCCCAGTCTCTGTGTGGTGATTTGGTTATGCAGCAGTTTAGGATTAGCAGCAAGAATTACCAGAAGATACATCAGTAGTAAATATTAATAGCTATTTACAACAACCTCTCAAATTATGGCCTCTTTTTCCTTAATTGTCTCTCTCTCTCTCTCTCTCTCTCTCTCTCTCTCTCTCTCTCTCTCTCTCTCTCTCTCTCTCTCTAAATAACCTGCTCAGTCACTATAATATTCCTTGTATGTATATGACTTCAGGGTTGACCATTTGGTATTGGATAAACAATTAGTGTGCTCTTCTTTAGGAAAGACTATTTCTTCTGCTTACATCATTCCTTAGTTGCCTATAGCTCTTTGTCTAGGGTTGAGGCCTTGTGAGTGTTTCTTCCTCCATGTTATCATGACTATCGGTGTTGCCCTTGTCCAGGTATTGTTAGGCAGCCTCAGGGATGAGACTTCATGGTTGTAGCTTCACTGACATTTCTAGGAGACACAACCTCACATAAAACTTCCTGTTCTTCTGGCTTTTACAACCTCACTGTGTCCCTTTCTTTTCACCATGATCCCTGAGCCTTTGGTGCAAGAGTTGTGCTGTAAATATATCAGTTGGGACTGGGTACCACACCATCTCTTATTCTTTGCATTTTAATCAGTTATGGTTTTCTGTAATGGTCTCTGTCTGTTGCAAATTGACTTTTTTTTTAAATGATGGGTAAGAACTACATTTACTTGTGGGTATAAGGGTAAATATTTAGAATGTAGTTAGGGATTATGGTAGTTTAGTAAAGTGGCATTTATAGGTTCTCCTACAAGATCCATGACTCCTGTAGCCCTAGGTAGTTGGCTAGGTTTCCAGTAACAGGCTTGATTTCCCTTTTGTTGAGCAGGCCTGAAGTCCAGTTAGAGAACTGTTGGTTATTGCCACTGTTGCACTTTAGAGTTATTGTGCCATGCTGTTCGATGTGGTGGTTCACAGACGTCATTGGTAGGTAGGACTTTCATCACTTGGGACCTTGCATGGTGTCTTCTGGTACCATAAAAGCTGGTCCTCAGGAATCATGTCAGATCCAGCTCATGTCTGCTGGATCTTGTATCTGAAATGTGTGACATCTTTGGTAATAGGGACTTACCTCCCACCTCTGGGAGGAAACCAAAATCTACAGCAATTGTCTACAGTATTTTAGGAGTCTCTTGGACAACCCTAAACAACCACTCAAAATGGGTCCAGGAGGAGTTCTTCTGAAGGACATTTTGTGCTTGGCTCTTTCTGTTACCCTCTTTGTTTCCTAGCTGCCATGTCCTGACATCTTTTGTCTACTATGCCCTTCCTCTGTGTGGGCCTAAAAGCAGCAGAGCCTGCTATCCTTAGAAACCTTTATGGAGAATGAGTAAAGGTAATCCTTTCCTCTTCAGTGGTTTCTCTCAGGTATTTTTTTTAATCAGATATATTTTTTCATAGTGACAAGAAAATTGATACAGACAATGGTTGGTGGCAAAGGCAGTTTTCAGAGCACCAAGGAAGCTGGAGCTGGCTAACAAAGGGAATTGGCAACTGGGAAAAGGGAAAGCAGAGAAGCCTGGGAATCCTGACCTCTGCCTCACACTACATTCTAGAGACATTTATGAAACAAAGTGACAGTCATGGTTTAGGGGAGTAATACAGGAAATTATCAAAAGAGATCCTTAAATTGAGCAAAGAGCACATGGTCAATTAAGGCAGCCCCCTTAAAATAACTTCGCATCATGAGCAGGCACCATTAGGAGAAAGTTCTATTGTAGAAGTGCACAGCTGGGCAACTGCAGATAAAGACTATGTTCAGGGCTAGGAGATATCTCAGAGCTTAGGAGTACTGGCTTTTCTTCCAGATGACCTGGGTTCAGTTCCCAGTACCTATGTGGCTGTTCACTGTAGTTCCATGGGATCTGATGCCCTCTTCTGGCCTCCGAGGGCACCAAACACACACAGTGCACAGACACATACACAGGCAGAGCATTCATATACATAAAATAAAATAAAATAATAAAAAAAATGTTTCTTTTATTCCAAAAGAGCCAGGAGCCTATGGCATTGCATAGGCTCCAACTTTAGAAAACTCTGAACAAGACTGAATGTGTCAGTCAGCTGCAAGTCCCAGGGCTGGTTTTCTTCCTTTTATGCTCCCACTCATTCCTCCTCAAGATCTCCACTCTTCCTCCTTCCTGGTGTGACACAATGCTGTCTCTTTACTGACAGCTCTAATCTGTGGGACTTTAGGACATACCCTAGAAAAATACTTCTCACAGTGCTGCTGTGCTGGACCTCAGCTCTCAATTCCTGGCTGCAGACTGCAGCCTGCCTTCCCTTGCTTCCATTGTGTTCTTTGAATGCTCACAGCCTCAAAGGTCCTTTCCACATGCTTGGCACTGTATCCTGTTGCTGATGGGAGAGAGCCAGAGAACTCTAATAGCCCCATAGAATTCCATGCAGAAGGCAGCATCCTGCTGTCTCTCCAGCTGAGCAAGCAGAGGAGAGGCTTCTAGGCTACCTCATGAGAATGTGGCTGGGACTCCAAAGGAGAGGCCTGTGGGTAGAAGGAGAAATTTTCTTAGGAGAAAAAAATGGGGAGAGAGAGAGAGAGAGAGAGAGAGAGAGAGAGAGAGAGAGAGAGAGAGAGAGAGAGAGAGAGACCAGATATGAGTTAGATGGGGTTCGTTGCTGGTCTTGATCTGTGCTGGTTTCAGTCCTTTCATACTGTGGGGCATTCCAGGTCTGCCTTTTACTATTTCTTTGAGGAGCTCATTGCCAATCATTCTTATCTATATGGACTGAAGAGGACTCTGTAGTTGTGTAGGAAGTGCCATGAACTCTATTTATTGGCCCAGTTGGGTCAGGCTTGACTTTGTCATCATATGTGACAGGACAGACACCTCAGTCCTATGCAGCTTTTACTGTAGGTCTCCATCATGATGGGCTATGGCTTTGAATCTAAGGACCATTCTAGCAGACATGTCAGTTCTTCTTTAGGCACTAGTTGGCCCTGGGGGTTTGTGGAGAGGACACAGTGTCAGGCTTCTAGGGCAGTGACCCTGTCTTTTAGTACACAGCAGAAGATAGGCTTCCTTTGACTCACAGTTGGTGCTCCTGGGATCTCCATCCTGTAGTGACAATAAATGGATCACAAGGGATATGGGTGTGGCCTAGGAGTAAAAGGTATTAAACACCATATAAGCAGAAGGGGGTATAGCTTAGAAGTAGGGCATTTGACTACAGAGCTAGAGGTCCCTGGTTCAAATCCAGGTGCTTCCTACTCACTCTTATATTTGCTTTTGTGTGTGTCAGCGGTGGGCATCCATTTGTTTTTGAGACATGGTCCCTCACTGCACCTTGAGTTTACTGGTTGGCTGCACTGACAACCCCTTTTTCCTTTCACCTTCACTAGACGGAGTGGTCAGCAGGCTGTCCACAACCCTCCCAAGCTTCTTTCTCTCTTTGTCCTCCTGTACCTGTCTCTCAGCACTGGGATTATAGACACACCATACCTTGCCATGTGTTTTGCATGGAGCCTGGATTTGGGCTCAGATGTTAGTGCTGCAGGGCAGGCATTGCCATCAGCCCCACCGCTAGTTCTAACCACTGAGATAGATGCTGGAATTCCAACTTCTCCTCTCCGTACTAGATACTAGGGTACATTTTTTTTCCAGATCTAGCACATGGTGAGGCTTTATTGTGGTGGTTTTGAACCCCAAATATATATTAGGAGCACCTCAAGAGTCTGTACATGGGTCTTTCCCCACGCGTCAAGACCAATTAAATCAGAATATCCTGGGTGGGTCCTGCCACTATAAAGCTTCCCAATGGTCTCTGGACCACAGAGGTGAGAAACGCTTCGGAGCTTCCTCAGCCCATGCTACCCAGCACCTGTGTTCTTAGCCTTTGCTTAGGTTGACACTATCTGTATGTGCTTAGTGTCTTGATTTTTCTGGTCTGTCTCCTAATTCTCCCTGGGAAGGGGTGGAACTGGTTTTCTGATCTTCAGTTTGAAGTAGCGTAGATTCTCTCTCTCTTCCTACTACTTTTTTTTTCAGAATGAAAAAGGTTTTATTTTGTGTTATATGCTGTCTTTGTAAAGAGCAGATACTCTTAGTCTTTAACATTTTTCTTGACTTTAGTTCTTTTTTTCTTTAAGCAACTGTATCACTTATTCCCAGTTGGAATACCCTGAAGCTGTTCTTGCCAGACCTTATGTGACTTGCCCATCAGTGAGTGGATAAATAAGGCTTCTTTCAAGTGCAGAGTTTCTAACATTAAAAATCATATTTTCTTGAATGCGGACGTAGCTCAGAGGTAAAGCACTTGACCCACGAGCACGGGCCCTAGGTTCCAGTCCCAACACCCGACATACTCTCACAAAATACATAGTGTATATATGAATGCGTGTATGCGTGTGTGCATGTACACGTATCTTTAAATCTATGTGTTTGAGCATCTACCCTTCTGCCTGCCTAACCACCAGCAAATCCATTGCTTACCTTGGTAAGCAATGATTCAATGTGTTGTTTGATAGATCATAAAACAATCTGCGACTCACTTTCCTAACTACGTAGTTTCAAGTTTTTTCAACACAAACAAGAGCTATCATTATAGGAGGAAAATAAAAGGCACAAAGATTATTGAACTGTTACCAGGTTTCAAGGACTTCTGGATCGGTACTATGCTACATCCAGCGAGCTGTGCACACTGACACACACGGCTTTAGATTATCTCTAGAACACAGGAACACATTTATTTGTCTATTTATTTAATTTTAAAGGTCTAGTTTTGTAGCCAGTTTAGCAACTCCTCCTTCCTGCTTACCACCAGTGAGGACTGAAGCTGTGGCCTAGGAGATGCTTCTCATCATGCTGCTGATGTTGTACCAGCAGGTTGCAGAGAGCGTGGGGAAAATGAAGAGCCCTATGCCTGGACACTGGGAGTAGAAGATGCCGCTGATCTGGAAAACTGTGATTTCTCAAACAGTTACGTAGGGAGCTGGAGAGGTGGCTCAACAATTAAGGGAAGTGGATGCTGTTCCATAATCCTATGTTTGATTCCCGCATGGTGGCCCACAACCATCCTAACTCCAGGTCCTGGCCCTTTTCTGGCCTCCACCAGCACCAAGCATATAGTATGCTGCACAGACTATATATATGTGGGGAAAGCACCCATACATATAAAAAAATTAAATTAAATTAAAAAAAACTTTACATAGAATTACAATGTAATCCAGCACCACACTCCAAGATATATCTGTAAAAGTGTTGAAAATAGGCACTCGGATGTTTGTTCATGAATGTTCACAGCAGTAGTACTCTCGATAGCCCATGCATGGGAGCAACCCAAATGTTCATTCATGGATAGATAAAACCTGAAAATGTCACACTACAGAAAATCCATTCATCCATCTAGACATACATATGTATACACATACAGTTATGTGCTGGGGTGCAGTGCCTGTGTGCAGGCTAGCCCTGAGCAGGAGCTTAGCCCTGGTCACTGGAAAGAGCAGGATAGATGTGCTCAGATGCTGGGAAGTGGCAGACATCCTGGTGCAGCTGGGGACAGCTTCTTGCATTTCCTGTGTTTTCTCAGTGCAGTCAGAAGTGAGATGAAGATGGGGAGAAGCTGCTGCAGGTTTGGGCAGAGAGGAGAAGCATGAAACATCATCCAAGCGAGTGGAAATGACACTGGGCTGGAGCCTGAGCCGCAGCCAGCACTGGGCCCCTGAAGCAGTCTGGCAGGGATCAGAAATGAGAGTTATCAAGACTGGGTTTTTCTCCAGGCATATTGAAGAGCAGATGTGGAACAAAAAGAGGAAAGCAAACACAGAGACTGACTTAGGGCAGAGCTTGTTCAGAAGCGGGCAAGGACATCAAGGGAGCATGGGAATGAGGTTATGATGATTAACCTGAATGGATAAAGAGGAAATGAGAGCCTGAGTGGACAGGGTCAGTGATGAAGGGATGGACTATTATATATGCTAGTATGTCTCACGCTCAAGAGAAGCCTGTGTGTGTGCAGAGGTCTTGACTTCTCAGCCTTTGGGATGGCTGCTTGTAGTGAGGCATCTTGAGGTTCTAGCTGGGAACCATGGCCTTGGATGTTCCTCTCTGTATCCTCCTGGTTCTTAGAACTCACTGTTGTCTTCCATACTATGCAGTGAGGAAGTTTTTTTTTTTTTAAGGCTTTTAAAAACTCCATGTTGGCCCTACAACCCCTGATGTTCTAGATGTCAGCATGTCTGCCGTAGGGTGCATATTCTCTTTTCTTGAGTCAGGACTTGTCTAGCAGAAGAGACTCTTCTGGTATTTCCTGCTCTGCTTGGTCTGACCTTCTGTTCTATGACCGTTTGGGACAGCATGCATGTCCTGTGCTTCAGGATAGGCATTGTGCTTCTAAGTCAAATAATTATTATAGAATACTTCATCTAGGCTTTCCTGAGTTCAGTTAAGATCCTTTCCCAAACTACAAAATAGTTTGGGGGAGAATTGGAAAGACTGAAGGGGAGAAGCTGGGCAACAAAGACCCCAAATCATATGGTGGAGATAGTGATGAAGAAGGAAGAGAATATCGTAACACGTTCAATGTCAGAAAAGCTTATTGAAGATGAGGAAGGAGGGAGGGAATGAGAGCAAGATGGAGAGGGGGAAAAGAGGTATTCCAGATCAGAGTAAAGTTTTTAATTAGATGCCTTGAAATGGGTGCCGAGAAAAATGAGATGCAAAGATTGTGCAGAGAAGCTTTCTGGGTACCAGTATGAAGATGGGGACTATGTAAAAGAAAAGGACCAAAAGTCATGAATTTGCTGTGAGATCAAATTTCCTTATCATCAAAAGTTTCTTAGGATTCATAGAAATTCTGTTCACAGGAGAGGTGGTGTTACAATACAAACAAATTGATGCTGTTGGATACCCTTAACAAGATTGATGGTGTGGCTTAGGGGGTAAGAACCTGACTGAACATCAAGAGCCCTAGTTCAAATTTAGGTGCCACCAGTAGGGCTTGCTTTTAGTGCCCTACATACTGGTTGCCTTATGTCATTTTCCAGTCAACGGGCACTAATAGAAGGTGGTAAGAAAGACATACAGGCAGACCAGGCAGGAAGGAGGCTAGTCTAATCATTCATTGAGATGGAGCAGTGAAATGTTCCAGAACCAGAAATGTGGTTCTAGCACATATTACTAAGCATCATGTGAATTTAGGCAGGTTTGCTAAGCCATGGACTTTACTTTCAAGAACACAAAATGAAAGTGCAGACTAAAATGTTTCCGAAAGTGTCTGAGTTCCAGAATGATCTGAGGATGTGAGAATTCCTTGATCCCCTCTCCAGTCTTTCTGATTTGTGAGGTCTGAACTGGGGCCTGAGAAGTTTAACTTTTCAGTATCATCCTTCCTCATTTCACTCTTTCACATTGCTGAGACATCACATGATCTCCTGGGATAATAAATCTAGCACCTACTTGCTAAGTAAATGGTTTTCAGTCTGAAATTCCTATTGCATGGATTTGATGAGTGAACGTTCACACAAGTTAAAGCAAAGCAGCATCATTCTTCCTAGACAGGCAGCGATAAATAACAGAACTCTGGGATTCATGGTGAGCAGGTCACCCTGGGTTCAGGAAACCTGCCCAGAGCAGATGGAATCTCCCTTACGCATGCCCCACATTATTTCACGTTGGCAGTAGCCCAAGAGTCCTGTACACTAGGGCTGCCCCTGTGGGTTTTGGGATCACTGAGTAGTACAGGATGTACTGTTCTAGGAGGGATGAAAGCAGAGTCCAAAATGTTCCAGATAGCTCCTTCTCCTCTGAGGGCGACACAGCTGCAGCTGACTGTGCATTCAGAACTATAAGCAAGGGAGAGAGAAGGTTGTGTTATCTAGGGTCATTGAGGGGCTTGTCCTGCACTACTGGCTCATTCTGAATGTCTGTTTGGAATAGTATCACTGGGCCTTCAACTGAATGTCTGTGTTGTAGTGGGTTGATGGGAGGAAGGACATTGGTTTTGATGAAGGAGAAGAATAGGGGTGGGTTCAGCTCATATGGAACCATTCCAACAGAGGGACAAAAGAAACACAGAGGTTGATGCCATATGATGCTTATTAGAAATAACTGAACATGTGCTCAGTTGCAGATAGAATATCTGTGGGCAGGTAAAGTGGTCAGTTGTTTAAATATAAATGCCTCAATCCCCTTTAGTGTTTTATTTGAGAAAATTCTGTTTTATCTGTGGAATCCAAGATGCTGAAGTTCTACTGCAAGGGAAGAGGAAACATAGATAGTTTAGAGCTTTGCTAAAAGTCCTCCCAGCTTCTAGCAGCTACAGGTGAACTTCTCCAGGCATGGTCCTGTTTCCTCCCAAGTGCTGATCCTTACAGCTTTCTGTCCTTCTCTGTGGATAGTCTTGTCTCAACACACATGCTTTTACATCACTTGCCTCTAGCTGGGCTGCCTTGTCTGGCCTCGGTGCAAGAGAATGCACTTGGTTCTGATGTGATTGGATGTGCCGAGTGGGTTGTAACTGGGGGTGGGGGAGCTCTTCTTTTCTGAGAAGGGGAGAGGAAAAGGGGGAAGAAAGTCAGAGGGAGGGACGAGGCGGAGAGGAGGGATGAGGAGGAGAAGAGGGATGAGGCAGAGAGGAGGGAGGGGTGTGTTAGGGATGTAAAGTGAATAAATAAATAAAAATTTAAAAATTAAAAGAGAGAGAGAATGTTTTCTGAAAGGTTTAACTGAAGAGGGATGTATGTGACTTCATTCCATGGGCTTGGGCCCAAGACTGAATAAGATGGAGAAAATGAGCTGAGCACAAGCATTCATCTCTGCTTCCTGACTGTGTGTGCCATGTGACCATCTGTCTTGTGCTCCTGACATGTTTTGCTCCTTTCCATGATGCACTGAATATCCTCAAATTGTAATAGGAAATGAATTCTTACTCCTTTGATTTGCTTTTTGTTAAGTATTTGGTCAGAACACCAAGAAAGGTAATCGAGGAAATTGGTACCAAGGCATGGGGCTCTGATAAGCCTGACCAGGCCTTTGGGACTGGTTTACAGGAGGAATGTGAAAGAGTTTGGAGATGTGGTCTGGAGAAGGCCTATGATGCTGTGAGCAGGGATTAATAGTTGGGAATGCCAGAATGCTGAGACTAATGCAAAGAGAAGCCCAGCTCATGAAATTTCAGGGGAGAACAAGGAAGACAGGACTCTATCAGAAACTGGGCTAGTGGCCATTCATTTTGGCCTTGCTCTGTGTCACTCTGTGTTCTGAGAACTTGAGTGGAGCTGAATTCAGAAGTAATGGACTAATTTCTGTGGTGGAAGAAACTGTAAACTGAATGGGATTCAAGCTGTGTCATTGTTACTGCTCATAGCTCTCATCCAAGTGGGTAGCAAGAGAGCAGCAAACGTAGCAGGAAAAGACATGTATCGTGGCGGGAAAAGAAGTGCAATAACGTTTAGAATCGCAGATAGGTGGACTGGAAAAGCAGTGGAAAGACATTAGCATCACTGAGAAGAACAAAGTGTTCTGTATATGGACAACGGGACAGGTGCTCTGAGTGCCAGGCCTCACTCAGCACAGGCTTCAGCCAGGGCAAATGCAAACTCACTTCAAAAGAAAGAGCCTGATTTGAGAATGGTATCTATGGTTTCTTGCTTAGAAGCTATTTCCTAGAGAAGTACCTTCTCACATTTAAAGTTTAAATTGCAGTTGAGTCCTGAGTTCTAGAGAAGACAGGATTATGGAATGACCGCTCAAGAAAGCTACAGGCAGAGACTGGAGCCAGGCAGGACAGAGCTTATGTGTGCTTCAGGGAGCACAATCAGGAATGTAATGCTGCCCAAGAGTGTTGGGGCATAGGTGTCTATCGTGAGCCTGACACCAGACATGGAGCTGAAGGTGTTTCCCTGTTGAGTTTCAGCCTTGCATCTTTCTTTGCTAAACCCCCTTTCCTCCCTGATGGAACAGGCATGTTTATACAATTTATTGTATATAATGGCATCAGTGAGAATGGTCTTCATAGGCTTATGTATTTGAATTCTTGGTCCCCAGTTGATAGAACTGTTTGGGAAAGATTAGGAGGTGTGTCACTGGGGGGTGGGCTAGAGGTTTCAAAAGACTATTCCATTCCCTAGTGTTTCTTGCTCTCTCTTCTTCTTTTTCTTTTTTCTTCTTCATCTGCTTTTTCTTTCCCTTCATTTCTCCCTCCCTCCCTCTCTTCTCTCTCTCTGCCTCATGCTTGTGGACTGAGATATGAACTCTTAGCTACTGCTCCAATTCCATGCCTGCTTAGAATTTCAATGCCATGCTTTTCACCATGATGATCATGGCCTAACCAAGTCTCTGATACCACAAAGCTCCCAATTAAATGCTTTCTTTTATAAATTGCATTGGTTTTGCTATCTCATTACTGTAAGAGAACAGCATCTGAGACATTGTATATTGAAAGTATGTAGCTTAATTTCTTTATTTTACAGTGACTCCTGGTTAAGAGATTACCTCGATTCTCAGAAGAAACTTTGGACTTTTGTGCAGGGTTGACATTGTTAAGGCTTTAGAGGTTGACTAAAGCTGCTGTGCATTATGAGAGAGACATGAGACTTTAGGATCCAATGGTGTAGTGTAAAGTTCACAGAGGGTTTAGTGGTGTTACTTAATCTTGATTGTCAGCTTGACTAGATTTGGAATCCCTATTGAAACACAACTCTGGGTGTGGCTATGGAGGTGTTTAATATACTGCTGTCACTAGCTTCCGTTAAGACACCCTCTTAGCCCTCTTAACACCATCTAGATAATCCATGAACACTATTACCTACTCACCATGATAGAAACATAGAAGACAATGCAAGCAAATGTTGAAATAAAATATATTTGAAAAATGAGTACAGCAGAAGTCATATGACTTATAATCCTTATCTACATAAGCCAATCAGTTACTGATTTTGAGATGGGATTAAATTAGACAAACCACAGAATAGTGATTTTATTTAAGGCCACACAAACAGACTAGAAGACACAGCCAGAATGATCCATCTTAGAAACAGGGAGGATATACAGAAAACAGGTGATTTTTTTTCTAGATAAGCTTTAAAAACAACATTTCACTTCTAACTATAATTGTGCAAGATCCCTGGCTAAAAACAAAACCACATTGTCTTAGTTACTGTTTTACTTTTGTGAGGGGACACCATGACAAAGGCAACTTTTCAATGGAAGCATTTAATTATGTAATTGTAGTAGGACGCCATTATGTTTTGAGTGGCTTCTTTTCCCATTCCTTAGCTTCCAGAATAACAACTCATGAGATTCATTAAATATTGTTTTACAGATACCTAGGCCGTATAGCTAGGTGATTCTCTGACTACCTCATAACTTAAAATAACCCATTATATTAATCTACACTCTGTCATGTGGCTGGTTACCTGAATTCAGGCACTATGCACCCATCTTCCTCACATCTTGGCAGCTGAATTCCATGCCTGGCTCTCCCATAATCCCTAATGCCAGCCCAATGTCCTACATTCTATTTCCTGTCTAAGCTATAGGTTGTTGTTGTTTTTTATTTTTAATTGACAGGTGTTGCATCCATGTAATACACAAGAGATTCCTTCTACAGGTACTTATTTACATTTCAGAGGGTTAATACATGATAATCACTGTAGGGAGTCGGGTGACTGGCAGGCAGGCATGGTGTAGAGAGCTCACATGATCTACAAGGTGCAGGCAGAGAGAGTGATACTATGCTTGAGGGGTTTGAAACCTCAAACCCTATTCCCAGTAACACTGTTTCTCAAAAATTCAGTGCCTTCTAATCCTTCCCAAACAGTTCTGGGACCTGGGGACCTGGGGACCGGGGACCAAGCATTTAAATATTTGAGTCTGTGGGGGCCATTTTTATTTAAATCACCATGCAAATGCCAGATTAAAACTATCCATGTCCTGGGGATAGATCTGAAGGGCAAAGTAGGACCCATAGCTTCAGCAGTACCTAGTTCTAAACCCATGGCCTCCTTTGTCCTCCTGCTCTGCTGTCAAAGCTCCTCAGTGACCCACTCAACCCTGAAGAGACATCTTCACCATCTAACCACCAACAAAGCTCAGGTCTAACACACAGTCCATCCATGGGCTAGAGAGATGTCTTCACATGCAGGTAGCATATGTGTCCCAAAACACATTAGGTAGGGTGTCTTCAAACCGAAGACTTGTAGTATTACTGAAGAAGTCAGACATGTAAAGACCTGTGCAATAGCCTATGTCCTCATGTCTTCAGTTGTGCTGTTCACACAGGCTGAGATGTCAGAAGTGCTGACATGACAACAAAGGGCAAGGTTGGAGACTCTGTGGCCTGGAGAGGGACCTGTTTGGGCTGAGTTTATGAATGCATCAGTGCTGGTCTTACCAAGTCTGGTGAGACAGCTAAAAACGTAATAACTTATAGGAATGTTGAATGTGACTATGAAGGTGAAAGACCCTTTTTAAGCATCTCTTACAGAGAGGGGGTAGAACAATTGACTGCAGATCAAGAGGTCCCTGGTTCAAATCCAGGTGCCCTGTATCATAAATTTGTTTGTTTTGACTCATGGAGATACCACACACACTCAGGTCTATGTTTCTTTCATTCACTCCTCAGCAGAGCTGGGAGCTACAGGCCAGCCATTCATTTGGATGGATGGAGCCGTCTCCCACCTCTTCCTGCAGGCTGATGTCCTTCCTGTTATTAATATCTATTTTCCATATTCCATCATATGTCTAGTTTCTTTGGTTCTCTTGGGTTCTTAAAGAGAAGGAAAGGATTATAACAGAGAATTCTTCTGGGATTTTCCAGGCACAGCAGCTACAGAGACAGCCAGTGTCCAGGGACCAGAAAGGAAAGCCTAACCATAAAATATCTCCTCCATGGCTATATGGTGAACTTGTGGTCAGAACTAAGGAGACCGATCACAGAACCAGCTCTCTGTGTAGGGTGGATGTTTCCCCCATGAGCTTCTCTCCCTCTTCCAGAGCCCACTGCTCAGTTGCTTCATCCTCAAAGGCTAAAGACTGGCTCAGCTGCTGTACCAGACAGAGAGGGATGAAGTGCCAGCTAGGGCACTTTGGAACCTCTGAGTGACAGCCCATTCTGCACTCAGGGAGGGAAGAGAGGGGTGTCTGTGGTCCCAGGTGGAAGGCAGTTGGCAGCTCGGGAGCTAACCCAGGATGGCAGTGTGAAGTGGGCTCAGGGTCTGCAGGCTGCTCCTCTCCTTTCCCTTACTGATGATCTCTTCAAGGATGGGCTGCAGAGCTTCAGAGCTGAGGAAGTATCTCACCAGTCAGGTCTGGCAGCTTCAGGAAAGTGGGTCTGTGAGGACCTGTAATTTAACTTTATAGTCAGTCGTAATGTATCACCACTCAGATGAAAATTATTAACTGTGTCCACTGGTACCAATGGGGGTATAGCTCAGGGGTAGAGCATTTGACTGCAGATCAAGAGGTCCCTGGTTCAAATCCAGGTGCCCCCTTATTTATGTCTGGTTACTGACTTACCATTCATCTTAGGCAGGCCGCCTATGACATTAGAAAGTCTTCAATAGCTGAGGTCTCTACAATCAGTGCTACTATGCCCCACTTAGTGCTGTGAATTACATTTTCAGCCACAGTGCAATCACTGGCCAAAGGCTGGAACCCCCAAAGTACATTAGTACAATGCACACAGCAGATCTCTCTGACATATGCTAATTTTGATCTACCTCTTTTTTCATTTTAATTAATTCATTTATTTTACATCCCAATCACAGTTTCCCCCCCTCCTCGCCTTCCTCTCACCGTTCCTCCCTGCCATCCTTATGTATTACTCCCTTTTTCCTCAGAAAAGGCTCAGAAAAAGGGAGGCCTCCCATGGACATCAACCCACCTTGGCATATCAAGTTTTCCTAGCTATCTTCTTGGACCTCCGCATCTGTATTCTTCCCCTCATTCTCATTAGGACAGTTAGTTTAATTGTCAGTTTGACACAATGTAGACTCATCTTGGAAATAGAGTTCGAATGAAGGATACAGTGTATAGATCAGCTTGGCCTGTGGGCATATATGTAGGGGACTGTCTGGAGGATTAAGTTAAGTTAGCGCTATTCCCTAAGCAGGGATCCTGGATTGTGTGAGTGTAGAAAGTGAGCTATCTGTATTCTATAAGAAGGGTTTGACTTCCTATGAGAACTTACTGGTTCATAAAGAGAATTCAGAGGCAATGCAGATAACACGTGGCTGTTGGAAACAGTGAAACTGATCTATGGCAGGAGGTCTTCACTAAATCAGTTTGAGGAAACTGAGCTGAGAACCCGAGAGCCTTCCAGTTAGATACACCCCTGGCTCTGTGGCTTGGTTGCTCCTTATGAAGACTTATTTGACTAAAGTGATGCCTGATACATTCTCTTAGATGAAAAAGAACA
This sequence comes from Pachyuromys duprasi, assembly GCA_028658305.1. Classification (NCBI taxonomy): domain Eukaryota; kingdom Metazoa; phylum Chordata; class Mammalia; order Rodentia; family Muridae; genus Pachyuromys; species Pachyuromys duprasi. The sequence goes on along the minus strand of CM053763.1, from coordinate 70,654,603 downwards.
TAACAGAAAAATTAACGATTTCACGAGACCTCATGTGCTCAAATATGTGTTACTGAGTTGCATCATGCTCATGGATAGCTTTGAAAAGTGGGTTCAAATCATTGGGCACCATGTGATACTTGTGGGAGTTCTGCTGACCAGCCCTTCCCCCAAACCTTGTCCATACACTCATCCAGTCTTGAGTGAGGAGGAGGCAGACCCTCTGGCGCATTGTAGGAATTCAGATTGTGCTTCATGGTGGAAAAGAGCCTGTGAGATGAGTGAGGGTCTCTGGTGGAAGAGCAGGAAACTCAGCTGGGGATGGGTCTGCTCTACTGAAATGCACAGCATATTATGGGACCCACAGTCATGGTAACACAGGTGAAATGTACCGAGGAAACTCTCACGCCACAGGGGTATACGCTAGGCTGGAGTATTTAACTGCAGACTCAGGTTCTCAGTTCAAATCCATGTAATGCCTACCACCATTTCCCTTCATTTGCAAGCCTAAAATTGTCTTATCCCTTTAGTGATGTCCTTGGAGCTTGTCAGTGTCCTTTGGAAACATTGGATAGCAGTCATAAGCAAGAGTCCCATCAATGGTTAATGATCTGTGTCTAGTTCAGAAATTCTTAATTAGTCTCGCCATAAACCTTACATTGTGGAGGGCTGTCATGAATCAGAGGACGTTCAGTAATTCTGTTCAGCATAGTCCATGGGAGAGTCCGTCCCATTCACCCCACTGTACAGCACCACCATGTCCTACAGCCTTTTAAAAAACTTATGTATATGGGTATTTTGCCCCTGAGATATACCCTAAGTTATAGGTAAGAAAACATTTCATTAGCATCTCTTCAACCTTGGCACCACATCTAGGCTTCCTATGGGTTCATGATCTACTGCTTCCTCTAATGATCTTGAACCTGGCAATATTTTTGTATTTAAGTCTACCCTCCACCCTTCTCCTCTCCAACCTTAGTTAGCCCACTTCAATGCCCACTCTCTCTGGATGTGCTATATAGACATCTGCTTCAGACCTGGGCACCTGTGGTGTTTTCCTTAAGTCCACAATCAAGTGGCCGAGACAAGAGCTGCAGGTTCTGGGCCTTCAATAGCTCAGACCTGCAACCCAGAGAGAACTTTATCCTCCAAGACATTAGGAGGGTGTTTGTTACATCACCCCATCATTTATTCACTCCATAAACACCAATGGAACTTATTAACCTCTGGTCACTATCAGCCATGTTGAGGACACAAACAGAAGTCAAGTAATTTTTCTTTCTTGAGAAGTAGCAGGAACAAAAGCACAGGGTAGGGGGGAACTGGAAGTGAGGAGCACCCTGACTAGGGGTTAAGGAGGGACTTCCTTTGGGAATGACTATGGAAAGTTTCCAGAGGAAGAAGCCCACTCCACTTCATAGGACTCCTCACTGCACTGAGTGAGCCTTCCAGAGCCCTTGGAGTGCAGCCTGTGCCACTTGAGTCCCAGTTGTGCCTCACAGTGAGCCCTATACTAGTTCCTCTCAGAGAAGAAAGCAGAGACCAGGCCTGAGCAGAGTACACGGCACAAGGGAACATAGCACATTATTCAGCCCTGTGTTAACTAATACTTCTCTTGTATCAAAAGGAGACAATAAGAAGGGGGCACCTGGATTTGAACCAGGGACCTCTTGATCTGCAGTCAAATGCTCTACCCCTGAGCTACACCCCCAGCTACAGCATATGCATCCAATAAACATCTCTGAACCTGTGTTGCACTCCCCGACATGTACTTACTCTGACACCATCTGCTTTCTCTTATGAGGCCCAACCCTGAGCCAGCTCTGCACACCTGTCTGCCACCTCCTCATGACCAGCACCCTTCTATCCTAGTTCACAGCCTGGAACTCTGCATTTAGCTCACTCTACATACCCACCCATAAAAGCCAAACTCAGCGGGCTGGGTGTTAAGAACTGACGGCTTACAAGGGAGAGAAAACTGTTTTCTTTAAGGGTGTGGCTCATGATAAGTCAAGCATGTTGCAGTGGATGGCACCACACCAGCAGTGTACGGACAGCAGGAATTGGAGGACACAGAGCCTGGGGTGTAGAGGAGGCTCTGTGAAGAGGAGTTACGAGGAGGAGTTGAAGATGAATATGATCAAGACACATTGTATGAAACCTCAAATAAATAATGAAAATATTTTAAAAGAAACATATTTTGTTTTCAGCAATAGGGCCTTACCATCTTGCTGTAGAGAACAGCCAATAGCCTTGGGAATAACTGGTGATGTGGGAATGGGGTTCATGAGACCCGTTTGACCTCCAATTCAAAAAGATATAGCTCATTCCTTGCACTGGTCTGAGGGTTTTGTTTCCTGGCACCTAAATTCCTTTCATATAACTCTATATTGTATGAACCTCTCCAGTAGGTGGTTGCTGTATAGTTTTGAAAAGAGCCATTTTGGTTGTGCCTTGTGCCTTCACATAATCCTTCCTTTAGCCTTTTCGCTTATCCTCCTTATTTAAATCTTACTATTACAAGGTAACTTATTATAAAAGAAAACAATTAATTGGGGATCACTTATGCTTCCTAAGTTTATTCCAGTATCATCATGCTAGGAAGCATGGTAGCAGGTAGATAGGCATCATGGTAGAAAAATGGTAGCATGTAGACAGGAACTGGAGCATTAACTGGGACATTACATGTGATGCAAAAGCAGGAAGCAGAGAGTAGGGCTGGACCTGATGGAGCTTTCAAACCCCAGAGTACACACACACAGTGACAGATCTCCTCCAACATGGCCACACCTCCCAAACCTCCCCAAACAGTTCCTCCGCCTGGGGACCAAACATCCAATTATACACACCCATGGGGGCCATACTCATTCAAACCACCACATTATTGTATGAAAAATATTTAAATTAAATGTTCTATCAGTATAGCATTTGTGAAGAAGTATAGGCCTTATCAGGAATACAAAGGCTAGAAATTTTACTTTCATTCACCTCTCACAGGAAGGGTTCATTTCCCAAAAGAAGGAATGTCATTCTGATTAGAATGGGTGAGAAGTAATGATAGATCTGGGGGAGGTTGGTGAGACTTGGGGAGAACAAGAGCTCCACAAAGACCAAACTGAGCAGGGCACAGGGGTCTTGTATGAGATGGTTTCTACAATCAAGGACCATGTGTGGATGTGGCCTGGAACCCCTGCTCAGATGGGGCCCATGATAGCTCGTTGTCCGACTGAAGACCCTAGTGAGGGAAATGGACTGTTTCAGTCATGAACTTGATGGCTGACTCTTTGACCCTCCCCCATACAAGCCGGGGAGTGACAGACTGGTTAGATCCCAGGGGAGGACATTGCAGCCAGCCCTGAGGAGACAGGATGAGCTGGAGTTGGATGGAAGGGGAGGAGGTCCTCCCCTGTTGGTGGACTTGGAGGGGGCGGGGAGGAGGGAGATGAGGGAGGGAGTGGGAGTGTGAGAGGGAATGAGGGAGGAGGCTACGCCTGGGATGCAAAGTACCTAACCTGTGACTGATATAAAAATAAATAAATTAAAAAAAAAGAAACACTCAAGAACTGGGAATCTGGGAAAGAGACATTTGCACACAGAACAGATGGTGGAAAGAAAGAATGTTCTGGTGAAGGTGAAGGAAGTGACAGGGTCTTGACCATGCAGTGTGCTTCGGGGGCAACCAGAACAAAAGAAGCAGGACCCTGGGTCACTACTGGGAAACAGAAAGTAGAAATGTTCCTTACTTGATGATCTACGCATAGAAAATTATTCTAAAAGAGGTTTCATAGAGAACTCAATGTTTAAAGAGGATGTAGATATTTAAAGGAAATGAAACATGTTACACATAAGACTGTCATTACCTTCAGGAAAAACAAAATTTCTACCAGATATCTTCACCCTGTTTAGAGTGGTGCACATCAATTATATGCAGTGTTAACAAGTCATCATGAAATACACATAGAAGGTCATCCAACTGAAAGCTGGACATGACCGTATTGGGAAGTGAGAATGGAAGAAGACAGAAATTAATGCTCATCTACAAGTCAGTTACTTCCATTGTAAGTAAGACATACCAGGCTATGTGCATTTTTAATAACTACACAGGACAGACTGGAAGAGACAGCTAAGCCTTTGGAGAAAGGCCCCCCTTTGGAGTGGGCTCAGGGTCTGCAGGCTGCTCCTCCTTGTGTGACAGGAGCAATAAAGAAAAGAATTCAGGGTTTATGTGTCTTTTTTTCTTAATAATCTTTTAAAAATGATATTGAATTTTCCAAACAAGTGAATTGTACGATATATTTTTGTTAAAATACATGACAATGGGTTTGGCCGAAGGCCCCATTAGAGGCCACGAGGCCATGGCCTCAGCATTCCCTGGCCCTCT
>CM053763.1:70623639-70649743 GCA_028658305.1 Pachyuromys duprasi | reverse complement strand
ACTAAGGAGACCGATCACAGAACCAGCTCTCTGTGTAGGGTGGATGTTTCCCCCATGAGTGTCTCCCTCTTCCAGAGCCCACTGCTCACTTGCTTCATCCTCAAAGACTACACTGTACCAGACAGAGAGGGATCTTGATGAAGTGCCAGCTAGGGCACTTTGGGACCTCTGAGTGACAGCCCATTCTGCACTCAGGGAGTGAGAGAGGGGTGTCTGGGTCCCAGGTGGAAGGCAGTTGGCAGCTCGGGAGCTAACCCAGGATGGCAGTGTGAAGTGGGCTCAGGGTCTGCAAGCTGCTCCTCTCCTTTCCCTTACTGATGATCTCTTCAAGGATGGGCTGCAGAGCTTCAGAGCTGAGGAAGCATCTCACCAGTCAGGTCTGGCAGCTTCAGGAAAGTGGGTCTGTGAGGACCTATAATTTAACTTTATAGTCAGTCGTAATGTATCACCACCCAGATGAAAATTATTAACTGTGTCCACTGGTATCAATGGGGGTATAGCTCAGGGGTAGAGCATTTGACTGCAGATCAAGAGGTCCCTGGTTCAAATCCAGGTGCCCCCTTTTCATGTGATTTTGGAAATTAATTGACCACAGTCATAGTATAGACCCACATTTCCTCTTTCTCAGATGGCTTGACATTTACCCCATTGAGGGCACAGTTCTGTCATTACCGATTAGATTCCTCATGTGACTGCTGGCTGTGTGAGGACATTGAATATCCAGTTTTTCAGTTGAGCAAACCTTCAGCATTTTTAGGATGTAGAGTGAGTTCCCTAATCCTAGAAGAGCAGGGTTGTATTAGAATGAACTATTAGTAGTCCTTAGAGAATGGAATTCAACACACCAATCCTTTGGGCAGCATCAAAGGGCGCTAAAGGAAATGGAGTGTGGGATACTGTTATTGATGGCTGGTATTACACCACAGTTGGTGACATCTGATTAGTCCATCAGAGCTGGGAATGTGGGAACCCAGGCTTTTGGGAGGGGGAGCATGGGAGCCATAGATCATATGGATTCCATAGATCACAGGGATCCCAAACTGCTCACGGTCCTGATTTGTATTCAGTGGTGGATAGTGACTGCTGTCTGTTCTACAGGCTTAGCATCTGTGGTGTAGTAGCCATGTGTCCCTATTTTAAGTGTTCTCCTGTAATAAAGTTCTCACCAAAGACCCTGACGTCTTGGCAGTTGTTGCTACAGCTCAGTGTGAAGGCCAAACAGAGCCTGACTGAGCTGGATGTCTTATCATACCATGGACAGCTCCTATGCCTACTTTGTGTGTGTTTTTAAAGTAATTAGTTTATTCACTTTATATCCCAATTGCAGCCTCCTTCTTCCTCTCCTCCCTGTCCCACTTTCTCTCTCTATTCCCCATATTCCTCTGTCCCTTCCCCTCAGAAAAAAAGGGAGCCCATCTCAGCACATCAAGTCACATCAGGACCAAGAGCATCCTCTTCCAGGATGGTGTGGCAAGGCAGCCCTGCTGTGGGTGGGGGGAAGTAATAGAAAAGCATGCAACAAAGTCCTTGTCACAGACAGCCTCCCCACTCCTTTTAATAGGGGACCCACAGGAAGACCAAGCTGCTCATCAGGTACATATATGTAGGGGCCGAGGTCCAGTCCATACTTGGACTTTGCTTGGTGCTTCTGTTGTACTCCCGAGGTGGGGAGACCCTCCATTCCGCGGGATAGACGCCAGACCCCAATAACCCACAAAACTTGTTGCAAACAGCAAGAGGTTTTACTAGTAGCGGGCATGCCGGGGCTCCGTACCCAGCTCCCACACAAGGGGGTGGTACAGAGCCCTGAGCAGCAGAATCACAGAGTTTATAAAGGCAAAAACTGCAAAACAGGAGGGGGGTTAGGGGTAAGGGATTTTTCTAACGGGGCAGTCAGTGATTGGCTGTGCCCAGGTGTGTTGACTAGGGGACGGTTAGGGACTGTTTGCACTTCTCAGTCCAGGAATAAAGAAGGGTGTTTAGGGCCAAGTTAAAAAATTTTACCCTTACATTCCCCCCTTCTTCTAGTAACTGCTTCAATCCTGAAGCAGCTGTGGGGTGAAGGTTTTTCTTGGGGTCTCCCCCGCCCTTGATTTAGCATTTCAGCCTATAAGGTGAGATTTGGGCTGAAGGTCCATCTTCTGGAGCTTTTTCAGTGCTGATAATTGGACCGTTGGCATCAGGGGCTAGGGAGGCTGAAATGCTAGTCAAAGGCTAGACTATGGGGCAGTCCCAAGCATCTGGTTAGTTGATGCAATTGAAGACATGGGGAGCGATCTTGTCAGCTTTTAGCAAGTCCAAATTTTAGCTCACAGTCCATAGCTGATCCGGGGATAGAGTCAACCAGGTGAAAATCTGAAACAAATTTAGACTAGAGATAGAAGTTAAGATTTATCTATTAAATGGGAAGTGAGGAATTCCAAAACCAGGAACAACTACTCTGGGATCCGTTTGAGCTATGCTAGATTTAGGTCTCATGACCTTTGATTGCCTGAAACTCATGAATTTCTTTGGTACACAAAAGGAAATATATATTAAAAACTCAGAAAAGTAACATATCAGCACATCTAATATAACAACATTTGAGAGTAACAATTAAACTATATCCAATGGAATGAGCATCAGTTTTTTTTGTTTGTTTTATATTTTTTTATATATAACTTAACTGTATCCACAGTCTGAAACTCTAACACTTTAACTGTGGTCCCTGTCGGTTATCAGCCACTAATGGAGGTTGGCCACTTTTTGTACACTTAGCATTTTACTTTTAGCTTGCATCTCCATGACACACTGGAAAGTTAGGCAAAAATATACTGATGGCTTTACTGCTAGACCCTGGATGTTCCGACTTTTTTTTTTAACAAAGTAAGTAGAGCTTATATTTATACATTTTAAAAATATTTATTTAGACTCTCTAATCTTTTTTGCATTTACCAAACCTGAAACATTTAGACCAAATAACACTCTCTAGATTTTTATAACTTAGAGTTTTATATTTTTAGACTTTATATAAACTTTTTATTTTTTATTTAACTATATATCTTAAGACACAGGCAACTGACATGAAGCCTGTGAGCAAGGAAAAACTGTTTTTTGGTTTTTTAAATAAGAGATCTAGTACCTAGTAGTTTTAACTAGCTAATGAACTAACCAATGGGCCAACAGTGGATCTAATTATCTGCTCTCTAGCTGAAAAGCTACCGTTAGCTTAGCATAGCCATTAAGGTGATCAGAGACCTGAGAAGGATAAATTATAAGCTAAATAAATATATTAATCTATGTACCAATTAAAATGACAGAGATGACTAGTCCATCACCTAGGCAGTGTCCCTGGCTCCTGTGGTCTCATGGCATCATGAGCAGACACAGTCCAGCCAGGCACAGATGAGAGACTGCTTCTGTGGAAAGAGGGACTTGAGATATCGATCCCACCTTCCTCTCGCAATGTGAAACAATGGCTCTCCAGGTGTCCACGGCTTTGTCCACAGGTTAGGCTGGGCCCTAGCAGTGGGCCAGTTGAGGCAGTATCACCCAGTGGTTAGCATACCACAATCCAGAGTTGCAGTCATCTGTCATGTCCAAATCTTTTCAGAGACCTTGGGAAGCTACTGCCAGGATTTTTGAACTCTCTGTGGCAATTAGCTTGCACATGTTAAAATGCCATATTCATCAGATCTCTGACGAGCCTGAGGGCCAGCATGTCTATCTTTGTCATCTGCTCTAAACTGTGTCCTATAAAACAGAATGTTATAATCTTTAATTTTGGCATATCTCTTAGATGTATATTTTAGAACTATATTTTAAGTAGATCTACATAGGCAAGCTTTATAGTTACCCATTTTAGGCCTAGCCTTCAAAAAAACCTAAACAAAGAGACTAGGTAAATCTTAACATTTTAACCAACTGCAGTTGTTAATATAACTTTAAATCTGCTCTTTCTGAACTAAAATCAAAGTAAACCTTTTAATCAGTTACAGTTTACAGAAAGGCTAGCAAATCTTGCTGATCTTACCACTTGTATTGAAATTTTAACATCAGAAAGCTTTGCACTTAGCACTAATGAGAGGACTGAACATAACTGATAAACCCAAACAAAGATGTTGGCAAAACTTATGGCTTTATTTTTTTTATCTCTGAACCAGCATGGCGCCTGGCCACTACATAGTTACTGATGGCACTGTTACCTCTCACGATACAGCAGAACTCTCTGACTCTTTATACATACATGCACTAACCTTCTGCAACATTCTGTATATCTGCAGGTTTTTAGCTTTGTTTTTCTGGCTTAACCAGACATTCTTACTTTAGAAAATATCTCTTGCTCCCTCTCTTGTTTTTTAGACAACATAAAAACTCACATTAAAATCTTTCCTGTAGCAGATATGGTCTAAGGTCACATGAACAAACTCTAAGTAACTTGGAACATGCTTTAAGGGACTTGGTAAAACTTTTTTTTTTCTCTCAAGGTGCAGACCATGGTAGAAACATGTTTTTCGATAAACAAAGCAGCTTAACAATTAAACAACTCTTTACAAGATACACTGTAAAAACTGCAATATTTTTAAATTAGCTCAAACCATATGGTGGTTTTATGTAGTAAAATTAATAAAATAAATACCAAATTATTTTTGTCTTTTTTTTATAGGATTGAGACCAAGATTATTATCTAATATTAAAAGAAAGTACTATTCGGTAGGAGAGAAATTATAAAGCATAACCAAAACTAGAAGTGAAAATTTTAAAGTCAAGACTATATTTTAAAATCAGAATTTACCAGTGCAAACAATTTGATTTTTAAAACCAATACCAATGTAAACTGAGACTCATCTGTAATTTTTGATCCACTCCATGTGGCTATCCCAAGATGGTAGACTCATTACATACCACACAGGAATCTCAAGATGGTGGTCCTATTACCCATGTGGCAATCTCAAGATGGTGGCGAGGCATATCATATACCACGTGGAAACCTATATTGTTGTTACTTTAAACATATGCATTTATAGACCTTATAAACACATAGGCACATATATATTTTTTAAATAAGTTTGAATTTAACCTTAAACATACCCAATTATTTTTTATCATATTAACCATTTAAGATCAGTTGAAAGTAATCATATAATGGTCATATATTCAAACAGATGGAATAAACTCTTTTTGTTGGACTTAGCTGTAATCTTAACCGTTACAGTCAAGTGTAGTTACCTTTCTCTTATCACTGCATGGTCTGTGGAGCAGCAATTAACTTAAGCTCCCTGGATGGAAGAGGAGGAGGGGCAGTGAGCTCTAGCTGGTTCCACTCCAAGTCTCTTCCGCTGGGGAAGCAGCAGAGGGAAGGATCCAGGCAGCTCTGCCTGATGACTCCCACCGCACAGCCAGCTGAGCCTCAGCCCTGCAGCAGCCTGATCCATGTGTATCCCCAGCCACCCGCAAGCACTCCCTTCGTGGCATGTGGGACCTTCCCATGCTGCAGTAGCCTCCCCTTGAGACCAGCAGCAGTCCCTGGCAGGTCGCAGCGCAGAGCTCCAAAGTCAGAACTAGACTTTCTTACAGAACTGGACTCCATCCGAGTCCACCAGAGAGGAGGCATCCTAGTGTTCTCAGCACCCCTGACCCCTTGGAGCGTCCTCCAGGGCTACGATCTGTGGTCCTCTGGGCACATTTGCCTACCACTGCTCGTGACTTTAGCAAGTCACCCGAGCAGTCGCAAACCGAAAGCACGTTGAAACAGACAACACAGACAGCACAGAGACAAACATTTAGCGCCTTTTCTCACTTCCAAGGTCGAATTTGTGGGTCAGGGGTCTGCGCTCATCCCGGACCCTTACACTTCAGTCTCCACCAGTTCCCCTGGGCCCGGGTTGGTTGGCTCTGTTGACCTTCTTGTGGAGCTCCTATTTTTTCTGGGTTCTTCTGTCCTTCTCCTCTTTTCCACAAGGCTCCCTGCGCTCTGCTCAATGTTCGGCCTTGAGTCTCAGCATCTGTTCCAATCTGTTGCTGTGTGGAGCCGCTCAGAGGACGGCTGTACTAGGCTCCTGTCTGCAAGCACAACAGAGTGCTGTTACTAGTATCAGGGGTTGGGTCTCTGTCTCTACTGAAGACACAGAGGGAACATGCAGACCGCCTCCTCCATTGTGCTGATGGCTTCAGCTCTTTTACAGAGTGAATGAGATTCCAGAAAACCAAACAGAATCAATTCAGCACAGAGCTGGAGTCATAGTGCCCCATTATCTCGTGTGTTTTGCCAGGTCAGTGACAAACTCCAGTGGAGTTTGGGAGGATGTTGGCAACTCCCCAAACTTGACAGAGAAGTTTCATGTCTCACATGAGCCTTTACTGGGATATTTCTTTGTAACAAGTGACAGTGCCTAGAAAGACACATGGCTGAATCCAGGGAACTTCTGGAATATTCATGTGAAACCCTGGCGTGGGTTGATGGCTAGTACTCACCAAATGTGAACTGTGCTTTATATTTCTAATCACAGGGTGATGTTGTCCTAAAAATAGCTAGGTCACATAGAAACACACACACACACAATTTCTCTCAAAAGTGAATATTAAAGTTGTGTTGACTCTGGAAATTAAGCAGTGGTAACTTTCTGTTCTGTCTCTGCAAGGCTTGTGTGAACCTCTTGTTATTTGCTTACGTGTGTGTAAGAATTCACCAGTGAGACTTGTAAGCCTGGTTTTGTGTAATGCTTTAACTACTTTGCAAAAGTCTTGTTGTGTGTGTAATACATACAGTTGAAGTATATTTACTAGATAAACTTTGAATGCATATTTTTCCAAGAAGAAGCATGCTGTGATTGCCCTCATCATCTTATCCAAACCACAAACATTGGACTATGCCCTACCTGACATCCTCCCTTGTTGTCTGTGTCCACAGACTACATCCTTTGGCCATGGTCCTCTCTAACATCCTTGGCCTCTGTGTGGTCTCTTGGCCTTCTCTATGATGTGGAGAGGTCTACATGGCAGAAATTCATGGTCCTGCCTCAGTACGTTCTATAGGCTGACCTCTGTCTGTTCAAATGGCCAGTCTTTGTAACTAACCAAATTAGCATCCCCACTAATGCTGATTCAATGGTTCGTGGTAAGCATGGGATTAAAGATTCTCAGATTCAGAGATTTTCTTTCAAATTTAGAACCAGAAAATGGTAAGGCAGGAGAGCAGAGGGTGAAAAGTCACAGAGAAGATTCAGTACAGGAAAGTCATAGTACAGGAATGTGCTGAGGGCCAGAGTGATGTGGGGAAGGAACAATGAGGTGGGGCATTTGTAGGTGAAAGCACAGGAGGTAAGCGGAGCAGGACTCCAGCCTTGCACGCTGATTCTCCCACTCAAGTTCACAGATGGTAGTCAGCAAGGGCTGCAGTGTGCTGGACCTGAGGGCATTCGTGGTGGCCCAAGGACATGGTGAGTCCAAGTCTGATAGAGTCCAGAAGGATGGATGTGGGTCAGGTCCTCTGTCACATTGGAGTTGAGATGTTGCCAAGTATACTGCATCCCTGAGTGCAGTAGACCTGTGATGATGAGGGAGTCCATACAGGTACAAGGACACGGCTCAGGGACTTTATGTCAATCAAACTCTTCTCTAAGACTCTGTCACCTGCTGATCACATGTCATCAACTACTGTCCTGGGTCATGCTTCAGTGATCATGGTCTCCAGATGTCTTTGTCATATATGTAGAGTATGCATTGACTTGGTTATTAAGCGGGAGTGTTTTGCTTGTCCTCAACCCTTGTCCTTTTCTTTCACATCTACTGCATGGAAAGGCAGGGAAGAAAAAGAATAACTCCGAATAGTGTGTCCATCAGAATTGCCCACAGAGTTTGCTAGAGACACAGAAGACCCTGGGTCTCTCCTAGAGAGTCTGACCAAGGACTTCTCAGTGGACAGAGAAGCTTCCCTGCTGTCCACTCCTGCCTCCTATTCATCTACAAAGGTCAGCTAAGCACCTGGTGTATTTGCATATGGCCCTCTAGTTGGATTGAAGGAGATTGAAACAGCAGCAGCTGAAGCCTCCTGAATTAATGCTCCTGCCTCAGCTATGATATAAGACAGGAAATGCCAGTCATTTATGAGGACTTGGCAGTCAGATGTGCAGAGGCAGCTCAGGGCTGGGCTCACAGGAGGAAGCAGGTGATGGCAGAGGACTGGCAAGTGCACATTCCAGAAGTTAACAGCCAGAGAGTGGGCATGCAGGTTCTGAGTACTTGTGAGACAGTAATATACAGGTGGGGGTATAGCTCAGGGGTAGAGCATTTGACTGCAGATCAAGAGGTCCCTGGTTCAAATCCAGGTGCCCCCTTCCTAGGACTTCTTTTAGATGCCAGATAGTAAATTTTCTTCATGGAGTACATTGTCTTTATGTTTCAACAAGAACCAAATAAAACTCCTGTTGCCTACATTGTTACTTGTTCGAGATGGTGCCCCATTATGTGTTTACTTGTCTACTGGACTTTACTGATGCTTCATCTGTTTGCTGTTCTCTGAGGCCCAGTCAGGTTACAGTCATCCATGTTGTGGCATGGATTTTCTTCTCTGAATGTGGTCCATGCCTCGCTCACTTCAGGAAATTAAGCTTAGAGGAGACTTGGAGCTGACCCAGCATCTGGCAGCCTTGTCTTTCATCTCTCAGGAAGCCCCTCCTAAGGCCCTAGACAGGTGCTCCTCACTCCCAGCTCCCCCTGGTTGTGATTCAGCTCCTGCACCTTCTGAGAAAAGACTGAATTTGTCTCCCATTTATACTAAGACTCTGAGGTAACATGACAATGACTCACCTTTTTCCTGTGTCCTCCACATGGATGACAGGGACACGTTTATCCATAAGCTTCGTGAGTGTTTATTGAGTGAACAAATGATGGAGTAAAGTACTGAGCCCCCTCCTGGTATCTTGGACTTCAGATAAAGTTTTCTCTGAGCTGTAGATTTGGGCCATTAAAGAACCAGAACCAGCAGCTTATGTCTTGGACACTTTGTGTGAACTTAAGAAAAACGTCTTGGATAAATGTCTTTTCTAGGTCCAAAGCTGATGTGTTTAGCACACCCAAGACAGAGATAGAACACTGAAGTAGACTAATTCAGGTTGGAGAGGACAAGGTTGGAGGATAGACTTAAATAGAGAAATCTTTCCAGGCTCAAGATCATTAGAGGAATCATTAAATCATAAGCCTGAGTGCGGTGCCCAGGTTGAAGAAGTGCTAATGAGATGTCATCTTACTTATAAGTAGGGGTATAGCTCAGGGGCAGGGCATTTGACTAGAAACCAGGTGCCCCCTTGCTTATATATGATTTTCGTAGTTAACTTACCACATTCACCTTAGGCAGAGCCTCAGTGAAACGTGTTCTCCATTAGTTGGTGCAGCCCTGCTTCACCCTGGAACATCTGTTTCCAGCTGGGGTTGAGGGAGAAGGTCTTCTCCACAACAAAATGTCACAGCTCTCTGCCAAGCACACAGGAGAGAAAGACCCTCTCTGCAATACAGCGTAGCATCGCCACTCTTTTAGCTGGGCTGCCTCCCAGGGCTCCAGAACTGAGCCAGGAGACTTGGTGTGGGACTTGACTCAAGCAAGCAGAGCAGCTGCTTCGGGAACAGCCTGTACCCTGGTCCTGCAGATGAGCTTGAGCTTCGGAAGCAGCTACCCTAGCGGCCATGTTAGCTGGTTGTGGTGGTCAAGATAAGAGCCTGATAGACATAAGAGCCTAGTCGACAGGAGAGTCTGGGGTTCGGCAATGAATTCTTCAGGGATAGGGGAGCTCTTCTTTCCCAGGTGCTACAGCCTGACAGAAAAAGCAAGTCTCAGATGACCTTCGGTGAAGTAGATGGTGTGTGTCTTTATTTCATGTGAACAGGGACTTTATAAACCTTGGGCAGTGGGAGAGGGCCTTGGAGGTGAGTACCTCTCATTGGTTGGGGTTGGCATGCTGGTGATGCCCTATTTACAAACAGGTGCCAGGACCACTGTTTTTTTTTTAAACTCAGTTATGTTATGTAAATATGTTTTTGTTTTAATCCCAAGTGTGGGATTTTTTTAGTTTGGGCTTTAGTTTGTCCTCAGCTGATAATTGCCTCCTGTGGGGCTTGGTCTTTGCCAGCTCGTAATGGCTTGCCTCGTGCAGCAGCCTGGAGAGGGTGTGGTCCAGGACTCTGAGGGATATAAATAGGTGAGCTGGGTGGAGAGAGGGTGTGGTGTGTGGCGCTTGGTGTGTGGCGGCTTGGAGAGATGCTGACCCCCAAACAACCCATTGACCCTAAGCAGCTGGGAGAAGTAAAAGGATCTGCCCCCTCTCCCCACTAACCTTCTGGCTCCTACAGAGGGTTGGAGGGTTGAAAAGGAGAGGCTTTAAGGAACCCCAAATAAAGTAGAGTTTAAAAACTGGCGCAGCAAACCCCCGGGGGTGGGGTATGTGCTCCGAGGCATACGCGGCTACAAGACTGAGGAAATCCAGTCGTGACGCTTCATCCTTGTCCCATTTTAGAGGTCTGTGGTCTAGTGAGAGTGAGGTGCACCACAAATTTCCATTAGAAGTAATGGGAAGGAGAGTGTCACGGAGCTAGGCTGACTGCTGGTGTGGACTCAGTCATAGCCTGGCAGAGATGGTGGGTCTTAAAGACGCGAGTGTGCTGAACTAGAGTGAAGACCTCACTGCTGAAGAGACTGCACGCTTTTGTAGTAGGACATAGAGAAACAAACTGGAACTTACCTGCAAACCTCCTCTCTGGTGGCTAGTTTTTATAAGTTCTGGAAGGAGAAAGGACATCAACAACATCCCTGCAACTAGCGCTGCATGCTACAGTGCTGACCTGCCAGGCAAGATGTGTCCACTCGGAATGAAGTTTATGAGTGTACCCAACTGGTTCAGGATTAGACCTCAGGCCTGCTCTACAGGAAGCAATTCAGTCCTGCTGCTGTAATCCTGGCCAGAAGCCCATGGTCCCTAGAGAGGAGCCTACTACTGTTGTTTTGCTGAATGGTGTGTTGTCAAACTGCCCTTCAAATATGTTTCTTCTGCTAAATTATTGCTGCCCAGTCTCAACCTTGGCTAAAGATGCTTCTCTCCACCATGATCCCAAGTCAGTGCAGAGCCTAGGAAGTGGCCTGAGCACCTGTGACTGTTGAGAGCACAGACTTAAACTGGGCGTCTACATCAGGTCATGGCCTGAACCAGCAGGTTCCGTGGTCATTCTTCAGTGGCAGAGTCGTAAGTGGAAGGCCAGGAGATTAGAAGATAAAAACAGTGGGATCGGGGGGTCTTGCACAAGCTGTTTTATGCCAAGAAAGTTTATTTAAAAGTACAGCATTTTATATACTGTTTTCAGGGGAAATTTGGGCTAAGGTCAGCAGAAAAAGCTAAATCAAACCCTGTTGGCAAAGGGAACAGGATACCTCAGATGCAGCTGTGTTGGCACTGATAACCGCAGCCCCTAAGAATGGAAATCCAGGTTCCCAGGAGATGAAACCTTAACTCCTTTGAGGCTCTGGCCCCTGCCCCAGCCCAGACCTTGCCAGGTCTGCCCCTGGGCAAGGACACAGAACTAGTGTCCCCTTTGCCCTAATCTCAGGGGCTCTGAGAAAGCTTTAGCTATGTCTGGCTCCCAATAAACTCAGGGACCACCTCAGAAGATGAGCAGGAAAAAAATGTGAGAGCTGAAGGATGGGGAAGCTCGCTGTGCAGTTCTGGCTGCTGCACATGGCATGGCGGCAGCATCCACGAACTCACTGCAGATCAAGCAAGCCAGGTCAGTCAACAGGCAGCACTGATGGGACTCAGCAGACTGTCAGTGGAAGAGAGGACATGGAAGGGGAGAGAAAGGTGTGGTGGGGGCTTCTGGGAAGATGGGGCGAATATGATCAAGGCACATTGTCACCTGTGCCAATAAATAAAAAACATTCTTTTTGTTTTTGTTTTTTCAAGACAGGGTTTCTCTGTGTAGCCTTGGCTGTACTGGACTCACTTTGTAGACCAGGCTGGCATCGAACTAAGAGAAATTCACCTGCCTCTACCTCCCTGAGGGCTGGAATTACAGGCACGCACTGCCTCATCTTAATTTTCAATCTGATGGGAATTACAATCACCATAGAAACAATATAGATAAAGACATTCAATCAGGCATAACAGATGTCCATGATTTATTTTCTCTGAAGTACAGATGTAAGAGACGATGGGCTTATGCAAGGACAGGCTAAAAATCTAGCAGAGGACAAAAACCATGTTGGGCATCTGCCTCCATGTATAGACTTTCTAGATGGAGTAGGGCTTTGTCCACCACCAACACCTGGGTCACATAGGTCAGTCTGCTAATATTTCCTGGTTCTAGATGTTTGTGACTATTGGTCCATTAGTGGTTTGAGAGATTAAGCAGTCTGCTTCCAACTGTTTATTGGACAGGGGCGTTATTCTTCCTCATTCTCCGTCCATATTAACTGAACAAGAAGTAGCCATCTTTCATCCTAGCCTGTAGTTCTGTAGCAAGTTCCCTGAATCTAACACTAGTCCAGGAGGGTCAGGACTGACTTTGTCATCACATTTGACAGGATGAACACCAGGATGAAATTCCCAGTCCTGTGGGGTTTCTGTCTGTAGGTCATACCATGATAGACTCAAAGCTCCACTCTGAGCTAACAGCCAGTGTTAACAGGACTCTCCAGGACTGTCTAACCCTGGGGACTGAAGACTTGGGAGAACATAGGCTGTAGGGTTTGTGAGGAAAGTAGGGCCTGTGGCTTTTTATGTGGGAGAGTAATGTGTCCCATCTGACCTTGACCTAGACGTTCCCAAATGATGGTGCATAGAATATAAGTGATATGGTTGTAACTCTGGAAGTGAAGAGGGGTAATTAAGCTTTATATTAATAACAGGGGGTATAGCTCAGGGGTAGAGCATTTGACTGCAGATCAAGAGGTCCCTGGTTCAAATCCAGGTGCCCCCTACTCAACCTAGTTTTTGTTGTTTGTTTGTTTTTTTAACATAGATACCTGAATTTTAATTTCTTCCTTACTAGACAACAATTTAAAATTATTTTCTTGGAAACAGCAACTATTAAGGCTTCATTATCATGGTTTTGCCACCCAAAATAAATTATGATTAACCGAAGTGTCTATCAAATATCCCTTTTCCAGGCCTCATCTCAAACAGAATACCTTGGGTGGAACTAAAAGCTTCCCTGTGGTTTCTAGAACCAGCTGAGATGGGAAGCAGCCTTACAGAGCTCCCGGAAGCCTCCTCAGCTCAGGCTGTCTCGGCTCAGTGCTGTCTGCACAGCTCTGTGCTCTGGACCTTCACTCATATCTACAAGCATTTGTGACATGTTGATGTATAAAATGCCTATAAGTGGACCACACCATTGCCTTTCAGGGACAGACAATCCCTTTTCAGCATTACTTAGTTTTCTAATTATTTTTCTCTTTTTTGTCCAAGAATTCTCCCCAGGAAGGGATGAGATTGGTCTTGTGATTCCAGCCACTAAGACAGCTCTTATAAATTGGGGCTGCTGGTGGCTGAGGGTGAACTAGCACTTAGTGAGGGGTAAGCCAAGTTATGTGTTATGCTTAGTGCAACAGACGAATAAGTGCCTAGCTGTAATGATTGATGCCCATGGTCCATGTTGCTGCTGGGAGGCCATGTTGATGTATGTGGCCTGTGCTGCCACCTGAGGCCATGTTGATGTTTGTGATCTCTATGGTCACCATGGGCCATATGGTCATGGGGTGTTCATGACCCTGTTGTGGCTGAGGCTGTGTTGATGTTCATAGCTTGTGATACTACCAAAGGCCAAGGAGCTGTCCACGGTCTTTGCTGCCACCTGAAGCCATGTTGATATTCATGGACTGTATTGCTGCCAAGGACCATGTTGGTCTCTGTGGTATGTTGATATACATGGCCTATGCTGCTGCCACCAAGGTGTTTGTGGTCCATGCTGCAGCTGAGGGCTGTGTTAAGGGCTGGAGTCTGTGTCACCACCTGTAGTAGTTTGAATGGGGATGGCCCACATAGACTCATGTTTGCCCATAGGGTGTAGCATTATTAGGAGGTGTGGCCTTGTTGGAGTAGGTGTGGCCTTGTTGAAGTAAGTGTGTCACAGTGGGGGTGGGCTTTGATGTTTCAGAAGCTCAAGCTAGGCCTAGTGACTCACAGTCTCTCCTGCTGCCTGCAGATCAGGAAGTAGATCTCTCAGCTTCTCCTCCAGCATCATGTCTGCCTGCATGCCACCATGTTTCCTGCTATGGTGATAATGGACTAAACCTCTGAAACTGTAAGCCAGCCCCAATTAAATCTTTTCCTTCATAAGAGTTGCTGTGCTCATGGAGTGTCTTCACAGCAACAGAAGTGCTAACTAAGACACTATTGAAAGCTGTGGGAATGTTCCTGGTCTGTGCTGCCACCGGTATCCGTATCAACGATCATGGTTCCTGCTGCAGCTGGAGGCTGTGTGGAAATACACAGTCTGCGCTAACACTGACTAGAAAGGGTAGGGAAGCTCTTCTTGCAGTGGCCTTGATGACTGAACACTCATGACTGAGAATGAGAGATATAGAAGGGAGGCTTCTGTGACAACCTTTATCTTCTGTCACCCAACCCCCAAAAAGAAGCAGTCTAGACAGGAAGCCATTGAAGAGAACTCTTAAAAATTGTGATAGGAATGCTGAAGTTTACCTCTTCACAGTTGATGTCTTCTGGTTGGGGCGGGGAAGGACTCAGTTTTCTTTAAGGGGCTGGGTACTGGGAGTTTGACCATGTTCCAGTGAGTATATAGGCAATGCAAATTGGACTTCGTATTTTCTTCTTTTTCTACTGCTTTGGGGCAGATCGCAAGGAGGGGGTGGCTCTTGGAGGATTAGAAAATGAATGTGATGGGGTGTATTATGTGAATTTTCCAAATAACCAATAAAAATTGTAAACACAGATTTTCCACCCTCACCCAGTTCCCAAAATAATGTCTCTCCGACTTTATTATTTATGAATAAATGCATAGGTCATAAGCTTTGGCTCATTCCCTGACTAGCTCATACTTCTATTACTCATTTATTCTATTCTGTGTATGCGACACGGCTGGTTACCTCTCCTCAGTTTCATGCATCCATCTTCCTCAGAGTCCAGAGTAAATCTCCCAACTCTGACTCTATCCCAGAGTTCCTCTCTTTCTCCTGGAACTCCTACCTCCTATTTCCTGCCTCAGCGAACAGGCCACCAGCTTTTTATTGACTGGTGACGCTCCCATACAGTACACAAGAGATACTCTCTGCATTTCCCCCTTTGAGTCAAATAAAAGGGTCTTTCTCTTATTATAATAAACTATAAACAATATGACATTTATAAAACAGGAAAACTATCATGTAAGAACTACATTCATGGGAGCTGGGGAGATGGCTCAGTGGTTAAGAGCACTGTCTGCACTTCCAATTCCCAGCAACCACATGGCAGTTCACAACTGTATGTGATTCCAGTTCCAAGGGATCTGACACCTTCATACTAATGCACATAAAATTAAATTATTAAAAAAAGAATTACATTCACAATGTGTTTGGCAATTTGGGAAAAAGTAACTACAATCTATCTTATCCTGGTGATTCCAGAGTTCTTTATTTAAATCATTTTCTATCATAGTTTGTATTTATCAACCTTAAAAAATCTACTTAACCCAAAAATATTTTTAAAACATTCTCTTAAATCCTAAACAACTTAAGCTTAATTGTGAGACTATCACTATCTAGTCTTCAAACCCTATCAGAAACTTGAGTAGGAATAAATATGTCCTGAGTTTACAGGAAGTGCAGAACAAGCAGCTTTCAAAATTATAGAAATGACAATGACAGTGTGGCTGCCTGGACATTCACCCAAGTTTTCTCTGCAGCAATAAAGCATCATCTTTAGACTTCTAGCTCAAAATATCTGACAGACTTTTTGTATGTGAAGCAGGAATTATAAAGGACTTGCCTTCCTTGTCTTGACAAAGCTCAGCAGTCAACTTCTCTGGGTCTAGTTAATTCAAGTTTGGGCAGCATGCTGTCTACAGGTGAGGCAAGGGCAGTTTTTTGCTCAGTGGTTAGCTTGCCATGGATGCAAACTCCATATGGAGGTTCTTTGAGGCTCATCATCTTCTTTGAAGTAGACGGGGTGCTACCAGAAGCTGACATGTCTCACTACCAAAAAGCCTTTTATTAATAAAATATCTTTAAATGCCATGTTCTATACATCTCTGAGGTTTTTGAAGACCATCTATTTGTCTATAATATATCTGAATATGCAAACATTGTTCACTTCTAGCTATTTACTATCTGTTCAAATAGAAAATACATTTCTGTAATTATCTAGACTAGTATCTAACATGACCATGAGTTTGATTGTCTGAATACTAACTTGTGCTTCTTAATTATCCTAAACAGTTTGTAATAGTAGCTTTCAAGAACTAGAACTTCACATTGAATCTTTAAATGAGTTACATACGTACAATACCTTATACAAGAGTTGAAGCATATATACAGTATGTTTTAACAAAAATAGCCTTAATTTTGTATCAATATACAAAATTTAATCCCATTTATCCTATTATTCCTATATCCCCCCTTTTTCCATCCCCTATCCTCCTGCTTTTCCCTAACACCAGATAAGAGAGAAAGAAGGAAGGAAAGAAAATGAAAGAGAAATCTGAGTCTAGGTTCTCATACCTTGTTTCTTTCCTGACCATGACCATTTAACAACTTGCAATCAACTGAACAACCCCTGACTTTATTCGATGATCTCTTTCCTTTCTTCTCTGTCCTCCCCCCCGCCCCCGCCGCCAATACCTAGGGTTAAATGGTTGAAATGTTAGGGAAAGGGTGGAAAACGGTGGAAGGAAAAAAACCCACAAAATAGTTAAGACAAGTTACATGCTCCAACTAGTAACTTCAGCCACAGCTGAAGGGTATAAGATGCTGGGCTGTTGGTACAGATCAAGACCAGGTGTGCCTAAGAGCAGAGTGTGGAGACAGCCTGGAAACTGTCAGCATGGCTGAAAAGTAACCATGTGTAGAGGCACATTATTGCCTAGGATTAGCAAGGGGGACTCATCTCTCTGCTTTAATGCCCAGAACTGAATCTTTCTCCTCCCAATGCTAAAAAGATGCTGGTTAGCTTCCTTCCTCCTTATTGGACATCACTTGTTTCTGGACTGATGATCATAAATCCCTGAATCTAAATTTTATGTTCTCCAGCTACATCTATTTTTTTCCATGGAACATTAGAAAAGTTTTCTTTTTCATCCTGGCTCCTAAATGCTGGGTCTTCCTCCAGGGAGGGATGAAAGACCACCATTTTCCCACTCCACAGTCTATCTTAAGTCCTATTAGTCACATCTTACTTTTCATGGGTAGACAAATCTCCCATGTGTTTTTCCATTCTTATATTATCCCAAGCCCATGAAACTGTCCACATTTTAAGAACTCTGTGGTGGCCCCTGTGCAGAAATGATTGCTTATAGGTCCACAGTAGGATAGGTAGCAACCTATCCCTCTGCCCAGCTAGGTTCCCATGACTCACCTTACATGTGCTGGGTATGGTATTCAATATGCAAAGTCAACAGCTTCACATAGAATTCTTCGGTCCTATGAGTCACATTATAGTGCCTCAAAGTACGTATATTATTTATACATTTCCTAGTTGGTTAAGTAATCAAGTAAGTCACTGTACAAAGAATAAAACACTGCTGTTTCCCTGAATGCCTCTTGCAAATCATGATTCATTGTTAGGTTGACCTCAGTGACCTACTTCCCACAGTAATTTTCTCCATGGGCAAGGCCTCTTTGGAAGATGGTTCTCACTGTGCATCATGCAACGTATAGGGTCTTTGGACTTCACAGCAGCACCCAGAAGAAGGGTCCACATGGAAGAGAGCCCTGGCCCACTTCAGTGTACCCAAGGCCTGAGCTCTGGGTATTATAAAGCCTGTTTTCATGTTGGTTCCTGCTCTCATAGAAAAGTATAGACTCTCCAGTAAAGTATCTCCCTTCCAAATCCAGGACCAGAAAATGAGAAAAGCAGAGAGGGAAAAATCAGAAAGCAAATTCTGTGCAAATATGTGAGAGGTGAGAGGGGGCGAGAGAGTGGTGTAAGGCATAACTGATGTAAAAGAAGATATAAGGAGGGAAGGAGAGAGGTGGACTCAGTTGTCCAAACTGAAGTGTCCCCCATGACCTGAGGAGGAGGCTGAGGGGTTCTGGATAGAAAGGAGTTCCAGAAGCCCAGGGATAGGTGTGTGAGGAAGGGCACGGGAAGGTGAGGGCAAATGGAGATCTGTGTGGACAAGGCCAGTCACATCCCACTAGTGCACATAGTGGGCTATTAGCTGAGCCAACACAGGTGACACCGTAGTCACTGGGAAGATCTGCACAGGTCAGGAATAAAAGCCTTTGTCTGTATATGAAGCTGCTCCTGTTTCGAGACAGTCAGCTGGTGGCCCTTCCTGGTGTAATGACATGCTGGCAACACGTCCTGGCAGCCAACAACCCGTCTAAACCTCTGTGGGCGGATCCTTTCTTCGGATAATGTCTGTTTGCAAATGGAGAGTAAGAAGTAGGAAGAGAGACAAATCAGGCCTTTCATCTACTGCCCTGGGGCACTGTGCAAAGGGGCCACTGAAACCTAAATGTGGACTCTGGTCACTAATCAGGTGTCTTGTACTTGGAAGGGAATTTACTGAGAGACCTTTTTTTTTCATATCTACAATATGGAAGGTCGCAGATCAAATCAGTATCTCCAATCTGTCTGTGAGTGAGACTTTCCTTTAAGCTTGATAGTGACACACATCATCCCCTGCTCCCCTTCCGGAAGGGTCTACATTCTTTTTCCGGTTTTTACAGATTGTTTTTTCTACATTATTTTTCAGTATCAACTTTCGCGTGGGCAGGGCCAGGCCTGCTCTTAACCTCCAAAGGACCCATTAAACAAGTTTCTGGGCTGAGCTCTTGTATGTAAGTCTAAAGGGTATTTAGCTGTAGAATTCAAATGATATATATTTTTTGTTTATTATTTTATATGTATAGGTGTTTTACCTGAGTAAATGTCTGTGTACCGTGAGGGTGCCTGTTGTCTTCCAAGGTCAGAAAGGAGAGTCAGGTCCCCTTGTGCTGGACAAGTTGTGAGCTGCTGGGTGCTGGGACTTGAATCTGGGTCCTATGCAATAGCAACAAATGCCCTTAACCACTGAGCCAACTCTCCAGCCATTGGACTCCAAGATTTTTAATGTGCCTGCCTCAACTGGGAACTAGGGCATGAGGGTGCTGGTCATGAGAATGTGACCTCAGGTATGCAGAGGTAGCTCAGGACTGGGCCTCATAGGAGGAAGCAGATTATGGCAGAGCACTGGCAAGTGTACATGTCAGATGGCAAGTCAGGGAGTGGCCACGCAGGGTTAGAATATTTATTATATAAACACAACCAGGTGGGGGTATAGCCCAGGGGTAGAATATTTGACTGCAGGTCAAGAGGTCCCCAGTTCAAATCTGGGTGTCCCCTCCCTTTTTTCCCCCTCAATGAACAAAATGTTTCTAGTCCTTTTTTTTTTATCCACATGAATTCAGCATGGGAATTTGGTGAGAGAAAATAACAGTGGCATATATGATATGTGGATGTGGATATGGGTGAGTTTGTCAAGGCTGTCCAGAGAGAATCAGACAGGAAGATGAAGGGAGACAAAAATGGGGAGGAGAGACCCAGTTTCTTTGGGCATCCCCACAGTCTATAGAAGATGGCATTTCCTCTTTCTCAGAATGGATTTTTTCTTCTTAAGACTTCAACAATGGCAGACTCTAGTAATACACCTTATGGAGGGCAATGGTCTCCTCCCAAAGTCTACACATTGAGATATTGTCATATCCCAAAAATACATGCACATCAAACATACATATTTGTCCAGACTTTTGGTCTTGACAGCCTTATCAAGTTGATCATGTTATCCAGCATAACAGGTACTACCATAATCTTAGCCAATAGCATGTCCCCAAGTAAGGCCATGAGTGCCAAGAAAGTTGCATAGGTGGTAGGTAGCTTTGGATCATCCTGGAGGGGCTCAGGCCTTAATAGGGACCAGTGCCTATGGCCCATGTTCATGATGAAGACTCTCTAACTGCACTGTCTGAAGTCCTGGTCCCGGGCTTCCTTTGTGTTTCGTGAGCCTGTGGCATCAGGCCTCAGTTTGTGCCATGAACTCCTCACATTCCTGCCAGTGACTCTCTCCAATTTTCCATTAGCCTGTGATGCCTGAACTAGTGACAGACACAGCTGAAAAGGAAAGCAGAGGCTGATCCTGCGAGCAGCCAGGTTCCTGTATCAGGAGCACCTGCACGTTCTTTGGCTTCTTTATGCACAAGTGTCCAGCATGGCACACACATGGACACTTTTCAAGAATCAGTCATTTCTTCCACCATGTGAGTCTTGGAGATCAAACTCAGGTAATCAGCCATAACTGTAATGGTCTTTCCCCACTGAGCCATGTCAGCAGCTCAACTGTTGTTTTTGTTGTCTTTTAAATCGTATCATCTGTGATGCTTAATATTGACTGTCAACTAGACAGGATCTAGAATCACCTACAGACTGGGCATGAATAATAGTCATGATAACCCTAGCTCTGGGATGCCTCTGATGCATTATCTAGATGAAGTTCATTGGGGTGACCTACCGATTGGCATCATACCATAGGCTGGAGTCCTGGACTGGATAAACAGGAGAAAGCGGGGGGGGGGGCATCTGCACCTGTTACTCCTGCTTCCTGACTGCAGGTGCGTGTGTGTGGCTAGCTGCTCCTGCCACCATGCCTGATGCAGCAGTTCCTTGCAAACTGCAACCTGAAATAAACCTTTCCTTCCTTGAATTAATTTTTTCAGGTATCTGACTAACACAATAAAGTTGAGCAGGGTAGTGTCTGCCTGTAATCCCAGCACTCAGGAGGCTGAGAAAGGAAGAGGATCAATAATTCAAGAAAAACTTGAGCTGCGTTCAGAGATTGTTTCAAAAGTCCAAAACAAGTCAAGTTAAAAAAAAAAAGACAAAGAACAAATTAACACGAGCTCACGTTACACAGTTACACATGGCAGCAATGCTCTCTTCTTGTGGAATGGCCTCACTGAAACATCTTTCACTGGTAGTGCCCCAGAGCCACTTTTTTAAGGGTGCCTCAAACTCCATCCTATGAAAGTGCCGTCATGTTTTCAACCAGTGATCTCAGATGAACATGCAGACAGCTCCAGGTTTTTGTTTACTGAAGTCAGGGTGCAATGAATCTCTAAATCTGAGTACACCTGTGTGAGTACTTCTGAAGGAAAATTTCTACAAATGGAACTATTTTTTCCCCAAGGAACTAAAAGAAAAAAGAAAAAGAAGAAGAAGGAAATAGAAAAAAATATGAAACAAAGCCTCACTAAGTAGTGTAGTGTAATGGAAGTTTTGATTTCTTTAAAAACTCAGTTGTTATGTGAATATGGTTTTGTTTTAATCCCAAGTGTGGGATTTTAGCGTGGGCTTTAGTTTGTCCACAGCTGATAATTGTCTCCTGCAGGGCGTGGTCTTTGACAGTTGGTAGTGGCCTGCCTCATGCAGCACAGAAAGGGGCGTGGTCTCGGGCTCTAAGGATATAAATATGAGATCCCCAAGAAAGAAGGTGTGGCATGTGGTGGCGGTGTGTCGCAAGTGGCAGTTTGGGGAGATCAGAGACGGACAACATGGCAGCTTGGAACAGACGGAGTGGCATGGAGGAGACTGCTTACTGCTTCCGATGTTGACAGAGATTGGTATAATCCCTCCCCCCAAAGAGCCCACTGACCCTAAACAGCCGGAAGAAGTAAAGAAGTCTGCACCTCCTCTCCCCACTACCCTTCTCTCTCCTACATAGGATTTTGGGTTGGAAGGGAGAGGCATTAAGGAACCCCAATAAAATAGAGTTTAAACACAAGTGCCACGAAGTAGTCTAGGCTAACCTCAAACTTGGGCTCCTGGCTCAGCCTTTGGAATGCTGTGATTTCCACCACACATAGCTAACTTGTTTATTAAGCAATATGCTTAATATGAACAATTAAAATACAAACCACATTCTCTGTTTAGCTCTGTACCCCATTTTTAAATTGGATTACTTGATTTGTAATTACTTGTTTAACTTCTTGAGTTCTTTATATATTCTGGATATTAGCCCTCTGTCAGATATAGAGTTGGTGAAGATCCTTTCCCAGTCCGTGGGCTGTCGTTTTGTTCTGACGACAGTGTCCTTTGCTTTATAGAAACTTTTCAGTTTCATGAGGTCCCATTTATTGTTTGTTGCTCTTAGAGCCTGTGCTGTTGGTGTTCTATTCAGGAAGTAGTCTCCTGTGCCAATGAGTTCAAGGCTCTTCCCCACCTTTTCTTCTAACAGGTTTAGTGTGTCTGGTTGTATGTTAAGGTCTTTCATCCACTTGGACTTTAGCTTTGTGGGTGATAAGTATGGATCTATTTGCATTTTTCTACATGTAGACATCCAATTAGACCAGCACCATTAAAGATGCTATCTTTTTTTCCATTATATGGTTTTGGCATCTTTGTCAAAGATCAGGACTCATAGCCAAACTTGGGGCAGAGTGCAGGGAATCTTATGACAGAAGGGGAAGAAAGACCTGAAAGGGTCTGGAGCTCTATAACAAAACGAAAACATCTGGGCCTAGGGGTCTTTTCTGAGACTGATACTCCAACCAAGGACCATTTATGGAGATAACCTGGATCCCCCCTGAACAGAGGTAGCCTGTGGCAGCTCAGTCTCCAAATGGGCTCCCTAATAAGGGGAGCAGGAGCTGTCTCTGACATGAACTCAGTGACTGGCTCTTTGGTCACCTCCCCCTGAATGGGGAGCAGCCTGAACAGGCCACAGAGGAAGACTATGAAAAACAGTCCTGATGAGACCTGATAGGCTAGGGTCAGATGGAAGGGGAGGAGGTCCTCCACTATCAGTGGACTGGGGAAGGGGCATGGAAGGAGATGAAGGAGGGAGGGCGGGATTGGGAGGGAACAAAGATGGGGCTACAGCTGGGATACAAAGTGAATAAATTGTAACATACACACAACAGTACATTGTTAAGGGCTGGAATTTCCATAATTCTGCTCACATGCATTTTGTACTTTGCCTGTGCACTAGACAAATTATAAGGAACCTTGGTCTTTTATTAAATAAACATCAAGAAAAGGGCTCTGAAATTCTGTCCCATTTAAGGGAAGACACTGTCACCTAGTGACATTTAAGTACCCAAATCAGGGCAGCTGACACAAAATCACTACTCTATCATTGCCATTGTTGAAGACAATTCTCTGGCTGGTTTAAGGGAATCCTCATCTGTGAACCCCAATTAGCCAGACGGATGTTGTCAGTCATGTACAAGAAGCAGTAAAGTGTACTCTCACAAGAGGGAGGTGGACTCCAGAGGCCAGCAGGCCATCCAACTTGTTGGGCTGCCTTGTTTATGGTATTCCATTCAGGAAAAAGCTATTAATTATACCAGTCTTCACAGCAGGGGGTATAGCTCAGGGGTAGAGCATTTGACTGCAGATCAAGAGGTCCCCGGTTCAAATCCGGGTGCCCCCTTTAGGCTTTTTTTTTTTGGCTTCATTAGAAATGTCTTCAGTCATTCTTTTGGGGGGGGGGTTGGTTTTTTTGCATACTTTTTAAAAACATTTTTATTTTATATTAATCACAGGTTATGTACTTTGTATCCCAGCCATAGCCCCCTCCCGGGTTCCCTCCCATCCCTCCCTTATCTCGTCCCTGGCCCTCTCCAAGTCCACTGATAGGGGAGGACCTCCTCCCCTTCCATCTAACTCTAGCTTATCAGGTCTCTTCAGGAATGGCTGCAATGTCCTCTTCTGTGGCCTAGCAAGGCTGCTCCTCCCTCAGGAGGCAGGGGGGCCGAAGAGCCAGCCATTGAGTTCATGTCCAAAATAGTCCCTGTTCCCCTTACTAGGGTACCCACTTGTATATTGAGCTACCATGGGCTACATTCAAGCAGAGGTTCTAGGTTATAACCATACATGGTCCTTGGTTGGAGAAACAGTCTCGTAAAAGACCCCTGTGCCCAGATATATTTGGTCCTTGCGGAGCTCCTGTCCTCTCCAGGGTCTTCAGTCATTCTTAACCCTTCCCCTTTGTCATCCTGAGCTCAGTCCCTCTGCTGCACTGAGGAGTGGTAGTTCACACCTCTGTGTACTCTTACCAGTGTTTACTACCTGTGTGCACCTCACCTCTGTATGCATACCTGCAGCTTTCTGACACTAGTTCCTGCTCTTGGTAGCCAGAAACTTCCACACCCTGTGCGCTAAGTGACTTACCAGTCAGTCAAGCAGGAGACACAAGGCCAGTGAGTAAGCAGGGAGAGTTATACTACAAAGACAGAGTATAAAGATATGAAGAAAACCTGTGTAAATAATTCTTCGGGAGTGAGATTTCCAAGCAAGGTCAAATGAGGACAGCAAGCGTCCAAGAAAAAGTTCAGCCTCCTTGTAGCGGAAAGCCACCTGTACCTGTCTTTTTAAAAACTCTGCTTTATTAGGAATGTTTAGGCCTCTACCTTTCTTCCACCACCCCCAACCTCAAGTAGGAGAAAAGGTTAGTGGGGAGAGGGGGTCCAGACACCCTTACTTCTCCTGTCTAGTTAGCATCAAGGGGTTATTTTAGGGCTCTATACCAATCTCCAAACTGCCACACTGTCTCTGGTCTCTCCACACTGCTACATACCGCACCATGAATGCCACACTGAACACCACCCAGGCTCTTTCTCAGCCTCACAGTTATACTCTTGAGTCCTAGACCACGCCCCTCTCTGTGCTGCATGTAGAAGGCCATTACCAGCTGGCAAAGATCACGCCCTGCACATGACAATTAACAGGTGTGGACAAACTTTAGCAACTAAAATCCCACACCTGGGATTAAAACAAAAACATTTATATAAAATACAAAGAAAGCAAAACTTCCTTCACACATCCTGGAATTTTTTGTTTGTTTTCAATTAATGCTTTGGGTTAGTGTACAATGCACTGGGTTTCACCACAGTGTGGTGTCCTTATAGATATGTATCGTTAACTTTGTCCTCATTTGTCCCCTTCCCTACCTCCATTCCATTTCCTGCTTAGTTCCCTTTCATTCTCAAATTACTCACAATTCCTCTTTCTTACCGTAGCTGTTCCATTATTCCATTTACCCTGTCCATTAAGATCTTTTTCTTCCATCTCACCTTTATAGTTTCATGACCTATACACACAGAATCACACACACACACCTGTAACTAGAAGTGTGATAAGAACTCTTTAACTCTACAACCCTGCATAAAGCCCACTGAAATCTTACAGAGGGTGCTCCTGGGTGGATGCCTGTCTAGTGTATACCTATGCAACTGTGGACAGACACCACCTCATTTCCAACTCTAGTCTTTAATATTTGGAATGCTTTCATTTTATTTTACATATATGAGTGCTCTCTATCTACATACATGCACACCTGCATTCCAGAAGAGGGCATTAGATCCCAGTATAGATGGTTGTGAGACACAATATGGTTGTTGGGAGTTGAACTCAGGAACTCTTGAAGAGCAGACAGTGCTCTGTCTGCTCTTAAACACTGAACCATCTCTCTAGCCCTGGATAATGGTTTCAAACAGTCCATGCAACCACATTTTCTCTTGCTCACCTGAGTGTGCCTATGGATTGTTAGAGCCCATGCATTCTGGATTCTAATTTCTCTTCTGTTCCTAAACAAACTCATTTCTATGGAAAGCCTCTCCATGTCACCATTTTTGGTTGATAAAAAGCCCAGTCTGGATCGTTCAGTTCACACTCTTAACTGCAAACTCACAGGCACCATGACAGATGGGTGTA
This sequence comes from Pachyuromys duprasi, assembly GCA_028658305.1. Lineage (NCBI taxonomy): Eukaryota > Metazoa > Chordata > Mammalia > Rodentia > Muridae > Pachyuromys > Pachyuromys duprasi. Next base: position 70,623,878 of record CM053763.1, on the reverse strand, counting down.
TTTTGTGACATTAGATTTTCCCGTGGCTTGTTATGCAACATCACTGCGAATAAGACTGCCAAATGCTGAAATGGGTATATAGAAGGGTTCTTGCTGGGACAAATCCCAAAATACACGGCTTTCTGTGCAGTGGTGCATGGCAAGCAATCTGTTCTATCTGCAGGAAACCACTATTGAGGGCAGGAAGACAGCATCCCGTGAAAGCCTGGAAAGCAGAAATGTCCTTAATGCTGCAGAGC
>CM053763.1:70595955-70623139 GCA_028658305.1 Pachyuromys duprasi | reverse complement strand
TCTTTTTTCCATTGAATGGTTTTGGCTTCTTTGTCAAAAATCAGGTTTCCATAGGCGTGTGGGTTCATTTCTGGGTCTTCTATTCGGTTCCATTGATCCACAATTCTGTTATTATGCCAATACCATGCAGTTTTTATTCCTAAGTTATTTTTAATTGTAGTTTGTATCTATCAATCTAAAACTATCTATCTAGACCTAGAACATCTTTTAAATTCCTAAGCAACTAAACTAATTGTAAAACTATGACTATCTGGTCTTTAAACCCATCAGAGACTTGAGAAGGAATAAAATTAATTACCTGAGTAAATAGGAAATGCATGTTAGCAGCTTCTGAGAAATAGAAAATGATAGAGACAGTTTGCTGCCTGGACAGGCACCCAAAGCTCTCTATAATGTTGGAGCATAATCTTCAGCCTCCTGGCCCATTATCTTTGGCAGACATATATGTGAAGCAGGAACTATTTGGGTCTTGTGTACCCTGTCTTGTCAGAGTTTGGCAGTTGATTTGGGCTGAATTTAAGCTTGCCCATTTTAGGCAGAATTCTTTCTGTTGCATGTAAAGCAAGGGCATTTTCTTTGCCCCAGAAGCTTGTTTGCCACATTTGAAGCCATCTCCATGTGGAGGTTTTTCGATGCTCAACACCTTCTTTGAGGTAGGTGGGAAGCTGCCAGGAGATGACATGTCTCATAGTCAAAGAATCTGTAAAATAATAAAAATATTTTAAATGCCATATACTGTAGGTCTCCGAGGTTTTTGAAGACTTATTTTTATATAATCTATCTATAGAATCATATCTATGTGTTAAACCTAGGATATATTTTTTGTGATAAATTAGAATAGTGTCTGACATGACCATGAGTCAATTAACAATTAACTTGTATTACCTAATATCCTAAACAGCTTGTAATAGCAGTTTTAAAAATATTGGAAGCAAATCTTAAGTTTGTATCAATATATCAAAATTTATGTCAGTGTATCAAAAATAGACTTATTTTTGTATCAGTATACAGAATCCTATACCAATGAGTTAAAAATAATCTTATTTGAGAATAACAAAGCCTTAAGTTCAGGATAAGATTGATTATCTACCTTTTGCTTTATCATTCCTATAAGATATCCCTGTATTCCCCTTTCTTTCTTTCCAACCCTCTTTTTCCTTATCTAAGAAAGGTAGAGAAAAGAAAAAAGAGAGAAATGCCTGAATCTAACCTTGTCTTCTATCTGAATAAGACCATTAATAACTTATAACCATCTCCTAATAACAATAAACATTCATAGCCTCAGAAAATAACCAAAAACCTACCCACCCACCGTCTCTAAGATAAATGGGACGTAGCTCTCATGGGTTTCTTCTAGGTCATTTAGGGGGCCCAAAGGAAACTGGGAAAAATGGTCAAGCAAGCTAGCATTAACATTTGTGGTCCAGTCTCTGACTTAGTAGAAGTCCTGTTTAGAACATTCTGAAATGCTGGACCAATTGATACCAGTAGCTTTCTCTGAAGCTGTTTTTGGGAGCAGGCTTTGATGAGGAACAGCAACTGAAGCAGTTGAATAAGCAGAGTGCTGGATCATGCAGGATGCTAGAACAGATGTGTCAGCATCTCAGCATGCTGAAAGGATGAATCTGGTCAGATTCGATCCAGCATCTGGTGTCTAGTTCTTTTGTTCTCCAAATGTATAATTTCTCACAAGCATTATACAGTCCTCAAATTATAAATGTATGAGATGTGCAGGATGCACAGATCAGTTAAAGATGGATCTCTTCTCTTTGTATGAGCAGAAGAAAGACATCTGTAACTCTGTATTTATGCCATATAAAAGGACGGCATGTATATGTCATAGGGATTTTGTAGCCAACAAGAATTATTGGCTATGCATAGATATCCATGACTCAGTCCATTTTGGAGCCGTTCCCTCGTAGTGGGATCAGCAGTGTAAGTTATCTGTTGTTCTATCTTGACTTCCTTCACAGAGGATGTATATTACTATTATTATTCAACACATAATCATGATAATGTTGTATAGACCTAAATATCCTCCTCTGGGCTCCTGGGTACTTGTTTAAGGCCAAGCTGCTACCTGTCTCCCATGAGTAGGCCTCACATTTAAAGAGACAAAAACTGGTTGCCCTGAGCTATAGAAAAGACATTATCTTTTAAAATCAACATTATTTAAATTCCTTTTTACATTTAATGTTTAAGCATACCCTAGGCATCTTGTCTCTGTTTAGATGTTTAGGTCTGGGTTTTTATATTTGTTGCGCCTATTTTTGTCCTATCCCATTTTTAATATGGAATGGGCGGCTATGCCTTTATAGCCAAACTTTATATAAACTTTTTTACCTTTAGAATTTAAGCATACCCTAGGCATCTTGTACCTGAGTTTTTATATTTGTTGTAGCTCTCTTTGCCTTCACTTTTTTTTAAATATGGAATGGGCAGTTATGCCTTCATAGACAAGCTGTATACAAACTTCCTTTTTCCTGTAGAGTTTAAGCATACATTTGTTGTGGCTGTCTTTGCCTTGACAACTGCCCTTTTGTTTATATGGCTTAATTTTGATTTTAAACTTTTTGAGTTTTTTTCTTTTTTTAATTAAGTTTTTATTATTTTTTGTATTAATTACAGTTTATTAACTTTGTATCCCAGCTGTAGCCCCTCTCTCATTCCCTCCCAATCCCACCCTCCCTCCCTCATCTCCTCCCTGCCCCTCTCTAATTCCACTGATGGAGGAGGACCTCCTCCCCTTCCATCTGAACCCAGCTTATAGGTCTCTTCAGGACTGGCTGCAATGTCCACCTCTGGGGCCTGGCAAGGCTGTTCCTCCCTCAGGTGGGGGCAGAGAGGTCAAAGAGCCAGCCATTGAGTTCATAATAGAGACAGTCCCTGTTCCCTAACTAGGGAACCCACTTGGAGACTGAGCTGCGATGGACTACATCCAAGCAGGTGTTCTAGGCTATATTTTTAAAGCCCAACTAATTCTCGGGGCCTAAGCACTTTATTTTTTTTATTAATTTATTTTTTGTTATCAATCACAGGTTAGGTACTTTGCATCCCAAGCGACTTATTGAGTTTTTAAGACTTAACTAGGCTAGGGTGTCCTTTGCTACCTGCAGATCCCCTATGTCTTTTTTACTTAAGGAGTGACCAACATTTATCCGCTGTGAAAATATCTCACATTCAAAAGGATAAGCTGGCTGCCAGAGCAATGTGACACCTTAATTTAGTCAGCATTTAAGAGCTTTTTGGCATGGGAGGCATGCGGTTTGCGTGTTTGTCTCCCAGCCTAATTCTGATCTTTACATTGACCAACAGAACATATCTCTCAAGCCAAAATGCCCTTTGGTACCAGTTCTCCCAAGGGAGCCCCACTTTTTAAGGAGATTGGCTGGCCTTTTAGAGCAGTGTGACATCATCTCTCCTTGCATAAACCTAAGATTGATGTGTATCCAACCTTTAGAGCATTAAGAACATAACACCTATTATTAAGAAAAAAAAACTTACATAGAAACCTCAAGGAAAAATTTGTAGTTTTGAATTCTAGACCGTCTTTGCAAGTGACTAATAAGCAGGGGTTCCTGCCCTGACTTTATGGTGTAAATTAGGCTGATCTAGAACTCAGGGATCTGCCTGTTTCTGTCTCCTTTGTGTTGGGATTAAAGGCATGTGCTGTCACCATCCTGTTTAAATATTTTATCTCAAATCCATATCATTGTAACTTAAAGTCTTTAAATGAAAATCAAGCAAAGAAACAAGGAAAATTTAAGTTTGCAGACAGTTGTGCCATTTTAGGCTATAACAAGCAAAGCCCAGTTTATCAGATTTTTTTGGAATTTAGTTGCTGCCAAAGTGTATTGGTGGACCCTTCCCAGAAAGAGCTGACAAGCATCTTGTAGCCAGAGAGCTTTGAATTCCAGCTTTTATCACTTTAATTTTTATTGGGAAGAGTAACCTTTTTATTGTCCACAACATAGTATTCCATCCATCGGCTTTCTCCACATGTTCTCCTTGAACTTTTGTAGAGAGGGCATGGAAAACTGTGCTCACATTACAACTAGATCCATGACTATGACAACTAAACAAAGCCAAAAGGGAGCCAAACACCCTCTACCATGGTGGGTTTTTTATTGTAGATGCAGTTCTAGGCCTAGCTCTGTTCAAATGTCTGTCTGCCTCCCAGTTTCTCCTCTCCAACTTGCCATGTCTCCACAGCCAAGGCCGCTGTTGCTGCTCTGTGAGAGCTGAACCAACCGGCAGCAGCAAGGAGTGATGCTTGTGTATCGCTGGCAGCAGACAGTAGCAGTGGCCAGTTTTGTTAAGTTTGCTCCGTTTGTCTGTCTGCCCTCAAGAGGTTGTCTTTTGCTTATGGGTGTGTTTGAGTCTTTCCTAAAGAGATAGTATTTGACCTGGGAGTTTTTAGGTTTTAAGTTTGGGGTTGTCTCACTGGGAGCTTATTTCCCCCCTCCCACCAAACCATGATAAAGCATGATTTAAAGGGTGTGGATACATAAAATTAGTTGGAAGCCATATGTTGTAGTAAATTAAAATGGGTGTTGTGCTATATGATGTTTATTATTTACCCTATGATTATCATGTTGGTATTGCTTAATCCACTATCACAAGCAAATAAGACACCTGTTAGATTTTACAAGGTGCCTTAAAACACCTTGGGCCAGGCAAATAATTCCATCTACACTATCCCAATAACATTACCATCCACCTCCCAGCCCCCATCCAAAGCCATCCTCCTTAACCATCCTTATCTGGGCTACCGTCCATCCATAATCTTATAAATACTTGCTTGTATTCTTCATTTGGGCCTTTTCATGCCATTATTGAAGTCCTTGCTCCCAGCCCAGGTAGTTTCTTCTCCACTATAACCCATCATGGTGTCCTCCTTCCTCCTCTCTTCCCTTCCATCTGTTTCCCATGATTCTCTTGAACCCAAAGTTTGGGAACCTTAGCCCCACCCACCCCATTCTGCCGTGCCCAAGTTTTAGACCTTTAATCAACCAATCAGGAATAATGTCTTGGGCAGGTTTACACAACAAGGGTAGGTTTATCCAGCCTGTTCATTTGTCTCTGTCTCCAGCATGTGAACCCTCTGTCCACCTTTTGAGGATGTTCAACAGTATAAATAGAAATAACACTCATGAAAGGTTGGACGCCAAAGTAGAAAGCAACCTTATCCCTTTGTTCTCACATCACTTCTGCCAACACAGGTGCCCCTGGCTCACCATAACTGCCAAGTGAGTGACATGGATAGGGAGTCAGCTTACCATTTTACACAGTTCTCAAGTCACAGATGAGAGGTTCAGAGCAGACACAGTATTTATACCAGAACTATATTTCCCAGCTAATCAAAATAAAGCAGTTATCATTCCAAGAAGAAAGCATTCATTTCCCATCATTCCTTGAAAGTCATAGGGTAAGTTCTGGGTTTTAGCTCTCTGACATCCTCCCAACAACCTTTGGCCTCCACAGGCCCTCACCCTCCGGATAATGGTCCTTTCCTGCATCCTTGGGAACTGTAGTCTTTTGAGATGATAGTTTTGATCCTTGGGGTAGGAGCCAAAAGGAAAAGTTCCCAAAAGAAGGCCCCACTTCAGTATATCCTGAACTCTGGATGCACAAATAGCCAGCTATTTTGCCTGCTTCCTTCCTTCCAACTCTACTGAGGCAATGGTTGGGGCCAGCTTGGGGTGGAAACCTGTCTTGTAAAATGCATGACTGTCAAACTTAGAACTAGAAAGTAAGAGATTTTGAAAAAAAACTTGAGAGTGACAAACAGAAGACAATCCCAAAGAATATGGGAGTTCACGAGGGTGAGAGTGAGGCAGAGAGAGAACCAGCTGTGAACACTGAGGTGCCACAGTGTATAGGAATGGATAGGGTAAGCTAAAAGCCAGATGTCAACCTGTCTGAAGGGGTCAGTCCCTGCTCACAAATATACTACAAATGAGGAGAAACTTCAGTGTAAGAGTCATCCTTGCATAACTAACCACAGACCATCTAACGCAGGTAGTATGGGCTAAGTAAGAGAGTGTCTGCAGCTACACGGGCCGGATTCAGTTCCCTCAGATGAAGCTGTTTCTGCTTTGAGGCTCTGTCACCGGCTGACACTTTCTTTCATATTTAATACATGTTGTCAACTGCCATCTTGTGTCATGCTCCTGGGGCCATAGACTTCTCTGACAACCCACTTCATCACTTTCCTAAGGGTTGGCTCCTTTCTTCAGGGTACTTATTTTGTATGAAATGTTGGATGATTCTGAAAATATAAGAGGGGCAGAAGAAAGGTAACAGAGTCATTGATTTTCTTTTGAGCAGCACAGAGGCCCTTCATCATGAAAATGGACTCTGTTTATGATTTGGTCATGAGTCAGGTCCGCTTTGTTTGGACATGATTTTAATCATCAACACTTTCCCTCTACATCTATGTCATGGGAAGAAACAGATTAAATCAATGTCTGTAAACTGTGAAGAACTCAAGAATCATCCATTGAGCTCATTTGGTCTATACATAGAACCCTTTTCCACACACTCCGATTTAGGGTTCTCAGGTAGAGACCAAGACTGTTGGTTTTTTTCCCAGCCCTACCCCCTTCTGCTACATCCCAAAAGCAAAACCTTTGAGCCTGGCCCCTGGTGAGTCTAAGGATGTTTTAAATTCAGAGCTCTAGGAGTTGATCCTCCTGCTCAGTTGGGAACTATGGGCAGGAGGATCAAGAGGAGATAGCAGATAGGCATGCAGAGGTGACTCAACCAAAATGTGATGAAACGGTTAGTATGGTGTTTGTTTGGAGCCTGGGATCTGCTTTTTCCCTTCAGGGCACCCAGGCACCAATGTGTACACAGGCTGGGCTTGAAGGAATGAAGCTTAGCCAGGCAGGCAGGTCTGCAGGATCCCAGTCTGGTGGTGAATGTCTGAAGGGAGAAAGACTTCTCTGAGGTGGTTTTCAGTGAAACAACTCTCTTAGTGTTACAGCCCTTTCATTGACACAGCTCTTCCAGTGATACAGTTCACTTTATTGGGGGGGAATAAGGGATCTAAACCTTGGGGAAATAGGCAGGGATTTAGGGGTGAGTAAGCATCATTGGCTGGAGCGGAGGTGCTGGGAATGCTTCATTTGCATGGAGATGAATTCCAGGGGACTACCTGGAGAATTGTGAGAGCAGGGTCACAGAGCTATGTGTGCTGGGGCATTCGGGCACAGAATAGGCAGGGAGCCATCTTTATTCCTGCCAGTCTCAAGATGGAGATGTTCGGGAGTGGACACATCTCAACCTTGCGGTAGCCTGTTTCCCTGGTGGCCCAGTCTGTGGGCCCCACAATATGGATATATTTGGGTAAACAATTGTGCACCGTAGCTTCACATAAACTTGTCCAGCACAAAGCATATTTTCAGTTTTTGTTTGTTTATTTGGAAACAGGGTTTCTTTATTAGCTCTGGCTTCCTTGGAACTCTCTCTCTGTAGACCAGACTATCCTTGAACTCAGAGATCTGCCTGTCTCTGCCTCCCAAGTGCTGGGATTAAACGTGTGTGCCATCATCACCCAGAAAAAGATATCATCTTAATCTTGGCCAATTTCATTCTCTTGAGTAAGCCTATGACTACTGGGTAAATGACAAAGAGAGGTGAGAATGATCCTTGGAAGTGACAGAGGTCCAGCAACACCAGGGGCCAGAGGCTGGGGCCAGTATTTACAATGAAGTTTCAGTGACTTCTTGATTTGGCTGGTTGAAGTCCTGGCCTGTGGCTTCTCTCACAGTCTTTTCATTTCATGGGTCTGGGTTCTCATGCTTCTGTGCCATGAACTCCTCACATTCCTTGCAACAACTGCCCTTGTATTTCTATTAGCCCAAGATGCCTGAAGTAGTGAAACATCTGAAAAGGAGAGAAAAGACTGATGCTGGGATCACAGGCCTCCCGGAGAATCTTTGGCTTCCATCATTTCCTTGTTTAAAATAGGCCAATAGCTAAAAAAGAATACAAATTCAGGAGTGGAGGTATGGGTTGATGAGCGCACTGAGGCAACTTAGTTCTTAACCACATCAATCGCCCCCACAATATCCTTTGTTCACCAAGTGTATCAGTTATTTTTCTGTTTCTGTGATAAAATACCATAACCAAAAACAACTTATGGAAAAGAGTTTATTCTGGTTTGTGGTTTTGGAGGTAGAGTCCATCATGACAGGGAAAGATAGCAGCAAGTGGCAGGCATGGCGGCTGGAGCAGGAAGCTGTGAGTTCACAAGCATAAAGCAGACAGAAGACTTAGATGGCATGCATTACCTCTGCAAACAGCGCCACCAAGTGAGGACCAAGTATTTAAATACCCAAGGCTACGGGGTATTGATGTAGTGATTCAAATCACTACATCAAGCTACCACTTTTTGTCTGAAAGGCAGCCGGGAACGAACATACAAGAAGCAGACCCAAGACCAGATCACAGAGTGAAGCCAAACAGAGGGAGACTCATAGACTGAGGCAGAGACTTCTACTGCTAGCCTGCGCCAGCTGATTGGCTGTGAGCATGAGGGTCACCGTGTGCTGTTGATGCAGCTGAACTTGGGATGACTATTGTGGAGGAGCTGGATACCTCAACTATGATGCCCACACCTGGCACACAAATTGGGCATCAGGGACTGCCTAGGGAGTAGGATGAGACTTCAGTTGACCCAAGGAATTTGAAATATGCATTCAGGGTTTAAATGAGATTCTCAGACATACAAGGGGACACTGGGAGAGAAAAGGACAGCAAACTCATACTTGGAAATAGTGTGTTGTCTCAGTCACTGTTCTATTGCTATGAAGAGACACCACGACCAAGGCAACTCTTATAAAAGCAAAAATTTAATTGGGGACTTGCTTACAGTTTCAGAGGGTTTGTTAGTCCATTAGTCCCATTGGTGACTCACAGCATGGTACTGGAGAAGTATCTGATCTGCAGGAAGAGGGAGAAGGAGAGGGGGAGAAGGAGAGAGGGAAGGAGGAGAGAGAGTGAAATTGGGCCTAGTGTGGGTTTTCAAAAATCCACCTCCAGTGACATGCCTCCTCCAATAAAGTCACACCCCCTCACTTTTCCAAACAGGTCACCAGTACTAAGCATGCAAATATGTGATCCCGTTGGGGCAATCTCATACTTTCCAGTCTTTCGTCATCATCTGCTTCCTCCTAGGATGTTCTTGGGCATGGACAAAGACTTGGTTTTCTCTAGTCCTGTCCCCATTTGTCTCCAGATGTCAGCCAGACCTCTGCGGCTGAGTCTTCTAGGCGAGTCTGAAAGACCCTCTGGCACAGACCTCCAGGATGTAATGCCCCTGTCTCAACTGGGAACTAGGGCAGGATGATGATTGCCAGGAGGAAGTGGCAGTGAGGTGTCCAGAGGCAGCTCAGGGCTGGGCATCCTAGGAGGAAGCAGATGATGACGAAGGACTGGCAAGTATATGTGCTAGATGGTGAGTCAGGGAGTGGCCATACAAGTTTAGAATGTTTATTAGACATGTGTAAATGTAGGTGGGGGCATAGCTCAGGGGTAGAGCATTTGACTGCAGATCAAGAGGTCCCTGGTTCAAATCCGGGTGCCCCCTATTTTTTTCTCCCCAAGAACAATGAGTGGGTTACATGTCCTTCAGGATAATCCCAATCTCTTGAAAATTTGTGTCATTCCTGTAGGGCTGAGGCTAATTTCCATTGGCTCAGTTCTGGTGGAGGCAGAGTCTTATGCTGATTAAGGAAAACAACCATGGCAGATGTTTGAACTGGGCACAATGATCATGACTGCACCAAGAAGACAGAATTGACAGACTGTGGGAGGGAATTTGTGTTTTTGTACGCTCTCACAGAGAAATTCTAAGAAATACCTGTGGAGGTGTGGGGTAGAAGAGTCTGATTTCTGCAGAGCAGAGGCTTGGAAGAGGTATCCAGAATCTGAGGAAAGTCTTGAGGTCAAATGTCCTCTTTTTCGGAGACATCACTCTCTCCTCCCAGGCCTTTAAGTGATACAGGAGGCTCACACATGTTTTAGGGGCTGATGGGCTTTGCTTAAAGTCTGCTGACTGAAACTTGAGTGCCAAGAAAAAATACTTTCACAGCACCATCTGCATTGGTGTATTACAACCTCACCAACTGACAGCATGAATTTTTCAGCACAATATACAGTACCTCAAGCTTATCAGTGATATGCCTTGAAATAAGGCTGTGAGCATTGAGTAAGTTACACAGAGAGGTAGAGAATTTGTAAATATCCTGGAGTTGGCTGACTCAGGAGCTAGACACTGAGGCTGGTTTTCATTGTATCATTCTGATGGGCAGAAAGGCTGGCTGAATTCCTGGCCCCATGTTTCCTTTTCCTGAATCATCTTGAGGTCTTTGTCATCCTTCCAATAATGGCCTTCTATATTACTTTCAACCAGAGATCGACTTTTATTTAAACAAAGTACTGCTGTTTGAATCAAGTTTGGTAACAAGAAAGATTCTCAGGGAAGCGTGTGAAGTCAGGCAGGTTGTCTGGCCTCATTGGACTCAAAGATAATGAAGTTACTTGTGTTAGTTACTGTTCTGTTGCTGTGAAGAGACACCATAGCCCAGCAGCTTATAAACTAAAGTATTTAATTTAAGGGCTTGCTTACAGTTTCAGAGAAGGTGAGTCCATGACCCCCTATAAGTTCATGGGGGAGCGTAGGGGCAGGCATGACCCTAGAACAGTAGTTTAGACATTCACATCTGGTCAGTAAGTTGAAGGTGGGGGTGGGGTGAGGTGTGTGTGGCTGTGCCTGGTATGAGCTTTTAAAACCATTGCCTGCCCACAGTGACACCTCTCCACAACAAGGACACACCTACTCTAATAAGGCCACACTTCCTATTTTTTCCCAAACAGTTCCACTAACTTGGGACCAAGCATTCAAACATACGAACCTATGGGGGCCATTCTCATTCAAACCCCCACAATCTGGTAGGCTGCAGGAGATAGAATGGAGGTTCCCATATCTTCTAGAACAAAATAAGTTGCACTAGCTCTCAGTTCAGTTCCCCCAGACCACTGTGCCATTTCCAGAGAGTACTGCCAGTATCTGCTGATTCAACACAGGGCACACTCAAATGTCACATTGCATGGCTTGGTCCTCATGAAGGCTAAAACACGAGCCCTTTCTGGCTGAAATATTAGACACTCTGGCCTCCAATTACTGCAGATGAGAAGCAACCAAAAGGGAGAGCGAAGGCTGATCCCACGCTGCCTGGATTCTGTGTAGTGGCATCTACAATATTCCCGCTGAAAATAGGTCAGTAGTAAGAAAGAACTGAACTTGAGGGAGGGCAATGTGGATCTTTGAGAGCATTGGGACAACTCAGTTCTTAATCACATCAATAGCTCTTTATAATCTTTCTTCAGCCAATCATGGGGCGAGTCTCCTCCTGAATGTCCTCAAAGCCTTCTTTAGTCATTTGCCTGGAAACTCTGTCCTGAGAGTAGGAAATGTCATACTTGTCCCTGTGTTCACAACATGGGCAGGGACTGACATATAACAAGCACCATGTTTGTTGAGTGAATGAATGACCAAGTGAAATAGGAACAGCTTTCCAAGGCCCTGGAGTGTGGAGAAGGCTCTTCCTGTGTTCAGTGTCAGGCTATTTTGAAGACCAGGATGAGCTAGCTGTTCTTGTCCTGATCAGTGTGTGACCTCAAGGACTCTAGCAGCGAGGTATCCTTTCCAGGTGCAAGGCTTGTGCCTTCACCACACCCTAATTTTTAAACTATTTTATTTGGGGTTCCTTAAGCCTCTACCTCCCTTCTAACTCCCCAACACTAGGTAGGAGAGAAAAAAGGTTAGAAGGGAAAGGGGATTTACATGTCTTTAGACTTATTTCCAGCTGGTTCTTTGGGGCAATACCAATCTCAGTCCTCAGGATATGGGCTCAGCCTTCTCCCTTCTCCTACCATCTCCTCGAAGCCTCTCTCTCTCTTTCTCAGCATCCTTGAAGCAACCTCAAAACATTTCTCCTCTTTTTCTCTGGGCTCTGGTATTTATACCCTCTCTGAGTCCTCAGAATTTAACTAACTGTAGCTGGCAAAGACCTGTCTCTGAGCCACATGAGACAATTTTCAGCTGTTTACATAACATAACTGAGTTTTTAAAGAAACCAAAACTTCCACTACACTGAAGGTTGGGGGCACTAAGTGGGACAGGTTAAAGTTGAAGAAAAGGGAAGACAGGCTGTAGTGAAGAATGAGACCAGAGTGGATTATAAACATGTAGGCAGGTTGGGTGCAGTGTCATGGTTAAAGTAGTGCTAACAAGAAGTTATATGTAAGTGGGGGTATAGCTCAGGGGTAGAGCATTTGACTGCAGATCAAGAGGTCCCTGGTTCAAATCCAGGTGCCCCCTGCTTTTTGTCACTGAATTGTTTTTTCTGTTAGGCCAGGAATCCTGGAAGAGAATGATGAAACACATCCAACACTAATCTGCAGTAGAAGGGCAGACTTGATGTCACTCAGGTGACCTGATTCACCTGTCAGATGATGTAAGACATAGATCCTTGCTTCTGCTAGCCCTCAAGTTTTACTCTAGGGTTGTTGAAGAGCTTTCAGAGAAATGCTGGTGATCCACAGATGAAGCTGATCATTTCTTCTCAAGCCTTCTGGGCTGGAGCATCATGCCCAATGGAGTGGCCCTCCATTGCAATGGGATTTTGATCCCACCATACCAGGCTACAGGTCAGATGCCCTGGATCCTGGCTCTGTGTCCCAAGTCTGGAGTTCCTTCCCTGGGGTGCTGCAGATTTCTGGCCACATGCACATATGCCTTGCCCTACCCAGACCTGGGAGTAGGGGAAGAACTGGATTCTAGGAGGCTATCTAGAAGTCCAGGGTGAGGTGGTGATGGAAGTCATCTAAAGCTTCTTAGACGACTGACCTGAAGGTCTTGGGTTTTTTTTAACTGCTCTACATGCTAACAGGTTAAAAATCATGGGCAAGAAAAGAAAACCAGAGCCACCCCTTCAAATCAATAAGTAGGAACGGAACACGAAGACCTAGAGTAGAATCTGTCCTTAAAAACTCATCTTATTGTCTAATGACAACCTAAGGACTCTGCTAATGCCTGGTGCCCTCTACATGCAGCAGTCCACAGCCACAGACATCATGGGGATGCCAAAGAAGTTTCCTTGGAAGACTTGAGGTGAATATGAGGCCCGGCTCTCCAACTGGGCCATCCATTACATTTTCAAATGAGGGAGATGCTGATCACAGGGGCCGTACCTGCACAGGAGTAAAGATCTACAGGCCCCACCTCATAGCTGCTGCATCTGAGTAGGGAAGGACTTTGTTGTTGTTGTTTGGTGGTGATGGTGGTTGTTTTACAAGATCTTCCATATTCCCAGTGGGAACTGGGAACCTCCAAGTTTGTTTGATGTCCCATAATGTAGACTTCAAAAGAGGTCATGATTATGAGACATGTCTAAACATACTCACCATGTTAAAAACAGGGTTGGGAATGAATCCCAACTTGAGCTCTCTCCACTAATGCAGCCTGGAGCCTCACTATACCCTGCTGGCCACACCTTCTGCTCAGCCCCTAAAGGTTTGATGAGCTGGGTCTTCTTATGAAATGGCCCCAAAGTTAGTACTAGTTCTCATTATACCCCAAAGGAAACAGACAGACAGACAAAGATACACACACACACATACACACACACACACACACACCTGGACCTGAACTTGCATCATGAACCTCCTGATCCACTGTTAAATGCTCTTCCATCAAGCTGGAGCTCACTTCAAGCAAATTCTAGCATTGGTTCTCTTTAACTACTGGAACCACCAGAAGTTCTGCTTATCACTGGTTAGGTCCCATATTGTGCCCTACCCTCTGCATGCAAACCATACCTCTTCTGCTCACTAGCTGCCTCCTGACCCCTCAGTTGAACATGGCATGCCTCTTGTGTCCTGCCTAATGCATTCTCTCCCTGTGTTGGGTGGGGTACTAGCTTTGGAATCTTGCTGGCATGGCATGACCTTTCCTGATGCTTCCATCCCAGACTCTTTCTACCCCATTATTACCTCTTCGACCACTGGCTGGAAGTTTGCTGCTATCCCCTTCCTATCTTTTTCTTTTCTTTATCCCAAGGCCAAACTCTTGGCACTGGCCTTCCTGGGTTGCACTTGTGGGAGCCTGATGCCAACCTGGTGACCAGTGTCAGGAGGCCTCTTTCAGCAGGTCAGCACACTTGGAAGAACAGGGGTTTTATTGTCTTAGGGTCCAAATGCAGGTCCAAAGGGGTTTCTCAACTATGAAGAATACTCTCCCTGATGCTGAGTGCCTGCCTGGGCACCTTGAGCCACAGGTCCGTTATGTATCTCCCCCTATCCCAAGGCACAATAGGAGGTCATAAAGCCTCTCTGCTGCAAAACCAATGTCAAGTTCAAACTTGTATAACAGAGGTCTTGATGTTTTGGAAAGTCTCCCAGGATGTGGTTGCTCATCACGATAGACAGGTCTTGGCACTGGTGGGTGGGACCAGAAAAGCTGGACATTCTTTCTATAAGAGATTCTGCTTGCTAGATAGTCATATAAGAACATCAAGGTCTGGCTCAGGCCACAAGACAAACACAGCTCAAGGCCCATCGGGTGTTTATCACTGGCTCTCCTTTATCTACCTCTTGTTTCTCAGCAATGGAATGTTAAGTGTGGGAGGGACCATGGCTGACTCAAGCACTAAAAAGATGCAATGATTAGGGGGCACCTGGATTTGAACCAGGGACCTCTTGATCTGCAGTCAAATGCTCTACCCCTGAGCTATACCCCCTTCCTAACATAGGTTAGGATTAGCACTAATAACCTGGTAGCCCTCCCTTATTCTGAGACCATTAACTACTGTGGTTCCTGTCTGATCTTAGGCTCCCTTTGGTCTCTGGTGGAATTCTCAATTATAATTTCAAGTTCCCCCTTCTCTGATCTTTGAGGGGATTCTCCCAAAGCTTACTTTATCTAATCTGATGTTTCTTAGTGCTGTCTGGGATCCCCACACAGAACCAGTGAATAGAGTTTCAGATTTATTTATTTACTCACTCTACAGGCTGATCCCAGCCCCTCCTTCCTCTTCCCCAGTCCCACCCTCACACTCCCCTCCTGTCATCCTCCCCTTCTTCTCAGAAAAGGGAGGCCCCCAAGGATTACCAACCCACCTTGGCATCTCAAGTTGAAGCAGGACTAAAATGTATCCTCTTCCACTGAGGCCCGAGAAGGCAGCCCACCTAGGGGGAAGGGATCCAAAGGCAGAAAGCAGAGTCAGAAACAGCCCCTACTCCCATTGTTAGGGGACCCACATGTTGACCAAGCTATACATCTGCTACATACATATGTGTAGAAGATCTAGTCCAGTCCGTGCTCTTTGATTGGTGGTTCACTCTCTGTTAAAGGCTAGGCTCACAACCAAAAATGTAAGAGTTTTAGATTTTTTAACCCATTTGCTCCTCCATGGTCTTCTTCCTCCCATGGTCAAGTCTGTGGCCTTCACAGAGTGCCCACAGACCTGCTCAGCACCAGGGCAGTACATCAGGCCACTAACTCCCTCTCAGGAGGACATCAGCATACCTGGCTGTGAGGGGACTTGAAGAGCAAGTGGTATGAGCCCTGAGCTAGGGCTGAGGACTCTTCTGTACCAAATACACTGAAGGATCTGTGCCTGTTCCCAGCAGAAATGGAACAGCAATATGTCTGATTCCTTATTTTTTATGTTCCTTTGGTCCAGTGCGTCTGTGCTATCTTCCTGTTCCTTCCTTTAGGAATGGGGATGTTCACTCTGTGCCACAGTCTGGTGGAAGTACATAACTTGCATTTGATTATACAGCTGAGATTTAGGCGTGGGTCTCAGAGAGACTTTGGGGCTGTGAACAGTGTTGGGCTTGTTAATATTATGAAGACTCTAGGTTGCATTGAATGTTCTTTGCATTATTACACGAGCACAAGCCTGGGAGAGGCAGGGGCACAAAGTGAGGTTCGTGGATTCATCATAGGTTTCAACACTTGGTCCTCAGATAGTGAAACTGTTCTGAGAGGTTGTGATACACAGGCTGTAGGTGGGTAGTGGCTTGAAGGTGATGATCTGCCCCTCTTTCCTAGTCCCCTCTTCCTGATCCTCCCTGAGGTTCCTGCTGCCATCATCCCCACCATGCCTCCTCAGGGTGATGGACCGAAACAATGGACCCAAATATGTTGCTCCCGCCAGGTATTTTTGTCACTGCAGTAAAAAAAAGTAATGAACACAAGATCATTATAATTATCCCATCATTTGCTGGTTCTAAAAAAAAAAAAGCCCTAACATTTATCTTGATGTCTACTAAAAAGGGGGCATTGAAATATATGCAGTTTTTTAAGAAATATTTTTATTTATTTAACTTTATTTTATGTGTGTTTGGATTTTTAACCCATCCGCTCCTCCATGGTCTGTCAACATGATCATGCTGTCAAACTGCCTTCTAAATACAAGATAGAAATGATGCCAAATACCATGCGGACAATGCCTTAAAATTTGCATGCTAAGGCAATACACACCAACCCATTAGACCATGGACAGCTCCTGAACATGCACCTACTGGGTGGGGAATAGAAGCAGCAGTAACAGCAAGGTTACCTGGCAGAGTAACAGTCCCAGGCTGTGTGTGGCTCAAGGAATGAGATTACCCAGAGAAGAAGGACTTCATTTAATCCATTTACTACCAAACTGGTCAGAGATGTCTCCATGCGTTTGAGACCGATCATCCCCACAAGGACAGAAAAGTCAAAAGGAACCTCCAAAAGCAGCTAATGTATCTCAAATCCTCTTTAAAGGGGTGGTGGTAAGACAGAAAATGGGGAATATGGTTTTTCTTGTGGATGTTCTGAGGTTCCTCAAAGCACTGGACCCCTTGAAATTTCATAGAGTCATCTGAACACAATGTAAGCATCTCCAGAGCCAAGTCATCATATAAATGGCTGAAGGAGGCTTTAGGAGAATATAATGGGAATATCTAAAGCGTGTGTCTGAATATGATAAGTTCGGTTTGTTTTTGTTTTTTGATCCTTCAGTCATCAAAGAGCATGTTCTTTGAGATTATATGTGGGACTGAAGGGAATCACTACTGTTGATTAGATGAGCAAATCACAGTGAACGATCTATCACCTGGCTTTTCCATCCTTAAGGTCTAGGAATTCCTTCCACACTACACTAAAAAATCCCTCGTGTCTTTGAATTAACAACCTGTTGATCCAGGTCTGTCTTACTTCACCAGAGGGTTTTTAAAATTGTTCCAGACATGACATTTTTAAACAGGAGAGTAATTGTGTATAGCCATAAAAACTGGTCACACCTACTTAATGAAATTTGTAAAAGCTCCCCCTCTACAATGCTCTCTCTAATTCGCTGGTGTCAGTTAGCTGATTGAATTGGTTTTGGAATGTCTGCAGCTCACAGGAGTTGAAGAATGAGACTGAAGCAGGGTCATCTGAGTTCTGGCTGTGGTCTCCAAGTGTGAGAGTAGGAACCGTCTCCCACCGCAAGTTCCCAGTCAATGTGGTTGGCTTTCAGATGGCTCAGTTGATGGAGATTACCTGGAGCTGTTGGTCTGGTTAAGGCTTAAGTTGTCCCAGTGCCCTTCTAAGTCCACAGTGCCATCCCCGAAGCTCTACACTTTCTTGTTTGTTTGTTTGAAAGAGGTTTCTCTGTGTAGCTCTGGATGTCCTAGACTTGCCTTGTAGACCAGGCTGGCCTAGAACTCACAGCAATCTGCCTGCCTCTGCCTCCCTGTGTACACCTCCATGCCCAGCTGTTCCACACTTCCATGCCTTTTTCAGCAAGTAAACTGAAACCACAGAAGTCATAGCTGTCCTCGACACAGACATCAGTGGAAACACATGACTACCTGTAAGGAGGCGTTCACAGCATAACATGGAATACTGATGGCCCAGATCCATGAAGTGGGCAGGGCTCAAGGGAAGAGGGTATCAACACACCGCTGGAGCTGACCAATGAATACCCGCCTCAGCCTCTGGCCCTTGTTACTGCTTGAGCTCTGGCTCCTGCAGGATGACTCTAAAACCACTCAGTTTCGTATGACTTCCTCAGCACACACGGTGAGAAGAACTTAAGGCACTTACTTGTGGCCCTCTTGGAGAGGCTCTGATGCATGGATGTTTGGCCCAGCACAACTGTGTTGTCTGTCAAAGCATGTTTTGCAACCTATATTTTAATCAGTAGACATTGAGTAAATTCCACCACTCTCTGCAAGGTGGGTGTGTCACCTGCAGCAGCTGATGCCTTAGGAGAAAAGTCCTAAAGTCTCCAGGGAAGGAGGTCAGCCTGCTGGCCAGAGCTGACCCCAGCTTCCATGTTGCGTCTTCCTACTCTCCGTCCCATGGAGTTGCTCCCTACAGCCATGTGAACTGCTTGTTAAAACCCCTTTCTGTGCAAACACATGTACGCTCATGTTCATCCTCTACCAGTTCTGTTTGCTCGGACAGCCATGACCAACACGTCCAATCACCACATTTGCCACCATTATCTTTCTTAACCAGAGGCAGGATCCTGTATCCGCCTAGACTGATGCAACAGATAAATAGTCCCTGGCCTAGTGACCATATCTCAGACTCAAGATATTTTGTACACAGAGGGAGAAAGTAGGGTTTACCTAAACTTGAACCAGGGGCCTAATTGATCCATGGTCAAATAAATGTTCTAACCCTATAAGACCTCTGGGGGGAGGGGCGGGAGGGCTGTGGCTCATGTGACTTCCATGTGAGTCTCCTCCCTTCCTCTTCCAGAGAATGTTTCAGTCCAGGGAGGCAGCTACACACCTCCTTACCCTCTCCTCCCCCTGTAGAAAGATTCAGCATTCAGGGACTCAAGAGGCAAAAGCAACCTGATCCCAACACCACTGAGCAAAAATAAGTGTATCTCGGGAGCATGGGAACTGGAATCAGGGACTGTAATCTGCTTAGTGCTCACTCAGAAACAGGCAGTATTGTGATGAGCGTACTTAAATTCTGAGCTCAGTGCATGTCCCCTTCCCCTCCATAGGGCAGGGCTGGCCCACCCTGGTTGGTCACCCTTTCCCGTGACTTCAGCTCTGGGCTCACTTTCCAGCCATCTCCCACAGTTATGTCCCTCTACATACATTGTCTATGACTAAGCCCAGCATCACGTTCCTCAGTCACGGGTGATGGGCGGGCCTGAGAACCGCTAATGTTCACCACAGTGCCATTTAATACCATACAGCACTGTAAATTTCAGTGAAACTCTCCTGCCACTTAGTCACTGTTAGTAGGAGGGGATTTTTACCCCTTGAATTAAAGTTTCAATTGCTCTTAACTGCTACTGATCAGAATTAAATGTAGCAGCCAGAAAATCTGAAGCAGAATAAGGCTGGATGACCTCTGACTCAGGACATACCTC
Organism: Pachyuromys duprasi; assembly: GCA_028658305.1. Taxonomy (NCBI): domain Eukaryota; kingdom Metazoa; phylum Chordata; class Mammalia; order Rodentia; family Muridae; genus Pachyuromys; species Pachyuromys duprasi. The sequence goes on along the minus strand of CM053763.1, from coordinate 70,603,706 downwards.
CATAATGTTACTTTTAAACAACTAATTAAAAACTTAAACACACACACATACACACTAGTGTGCTGGCTAGTGTGTCAACTTGACAAACTAGAGTCATGAGAGAGGAGGGAGCCTCAGTTGAGAGGATGTCTCCATGGGTGGAGCTTTAGAGCACTTTTTCCTTTTTTTTCCCAAGCTGTAGTTTGTTTACTTATTAATTTATTTACTTTACATCCTGACTGAAGCTTATCCTACCTTCTCTTCTCCCAGTTCCTCCCTCTCTCCTCCCCTTCTCCACATCCACCCATCTTCCCCTTCTCCTTAGAAAAGGGGAGGCCTTCCATGGATATCAATCTGTCTTGACATATCAAGTTGCAGTAAGACTAGAAAATCTATTCCTGTTGTGGTTGGACAAGGCAGCCAGTTAGGGAAAGGGATCCAAAGGCAGGCAACAGTGAGAGACAGTCCCACTGTTAGGAGTCCCACCTCAAGACCCAGCTGCACAACTGTTCCATATGTGCAGAGGGCCTAGGGCCATCCATTTGTGCGCCCTGTTTGGCAGTTCAGTCTTTGTGGGCCCCTGAGAACCGAGGTTAATTGATTCTGAATTTGTGTGTGTGACATCCTTGACCTCTCTGGCTCCTTCAGTCCTTCCTCAGAGGCTTCCACAGGATTCCCCAGGCTCCACCTATTGTTTGGCTCTGGGTCTCTGCATCTGTTTCCATAAGTTGCTGGGTAAAGCCTCTCAGATGACAGTCATGTGGAGCTCCTGTCTGCAATTATAGCAGAATATCATTAACAGTGTCAGGGGTGGGCTCTCTCTCATGGCTTAGGGCTCAAGCTGGACCAGTCATTACTTGGCCCTTTCCTCAGTTTCTGCTCCATCTCTACCCCAGCACATCTTGTACATGGGGCAAATTGTGGGTTGAAGGTTTTGTGGCTGGGTTGTTGTCCTAATCCCTCCATTGGAAGTCTTTTCTGGTTACAGAAGATGGCCATTTCAGGTTCCATATCCCCCACTGCTAAGAGTCTTAGCTAGGGTCACCCTCATAGATTATGGGGAGTTTCCATTGCCCTAGGTCTCTATCTCCTCCCAATGATACCCCCCCGACTTCAGTTGGCTCTCCCTGTACTCTCTCCCTCCATCCTCCCTCCACTTGGTCCCTCCGTTCCCATCCCTACCTCCTTGTCCATCCAGTCTGCCCTGCCAGTCACTCATGATGTCTGTTTTATTTTCCCCCTCAGTGAGTTCTCAGAGGGATTCCCTCTCAGAGGATCCCCTGGGTCCCTCCTTGTTACTTAATTTCTTTGGGTCTGTGGATTGTAGCAAGCATGGTTATGCTTTACTTTTTGGCTAATATCTGCATATACGTGAGTACATCTATGTGTGTCTTTCTGGGTCTGGGTTGCCTCACTCAGGATGATCTTTTCTAGTTCCATCCATTCACCTTCAAATTGCATGATTTGTTTTTAATAGCTGAGTAGTATTCCATTGTGTAAATGTACCACATTTTCTTTATCCATTCTTTGGCTGAGGGACATCTAGGTTGTTTCCAGTTTCTGGCTATTACAAATAAAGCTGTTATGAACACAGTTGAGCAAATGTCCTTGTTGTATGGTTTGGCTATATGCTCAGGAGTGGTACAGCTGGGTCTTGAGGTAGAACTATTCCAATTTTTCTAAGAAACTGCAAAATTGATTTCCAAATGGTTATAGAAGCTTGCACTCCCACCAGCAATGGAGGAATGTTCTCTTTGCTCCACACCCTTGCCAGCATGTGTGCTGTTGCTTGAGTTTTTTTGATTTTAGCCATAATGGCAGGTGTAAGATGGAATCTCAGAGTCATTTTGATTCGCATTTCCCTGATGACTAATGATGTTGAACATTTTTTAAAGTGCTTCTCAGACATTAGAGATGTAGGGCATTTTCTTAATTAGTGTTTGATGAGGGAGGACCAGCCTGTTGTGGGTGGGGCCACACCTGGGCTGGTGGTCTTGAATGCTGTAAGAAAGCAAGCTCGCAAAGCCAGCTACAGCACTCTTCCATGGCCTCTGCATCAGCTCTTGCTTCCAGCCACACACCCCCTCAGGTTGAGTTTCTATCCTGACTTCCTCTGACGATGAACTGTGACATGGAAGCATAAGTCCAATAAGCCCCTTCCTCCCCAAGTTGCTTTGGTCATGGTATTTCACCACAGCAGTAGTAACCCTAAGACAGCCATTGGTACCAGGTTAGTGGGCATTACTGTGACAGACCTGACCGTGTTGGTTTAGGGTGGGCTGTAGGAGGAGTTTGGAACTTTGTGCAAGAAAAGCCATTGAGTGTTCAAAGTTTTGTGAGCTGTTTTGTGAGACTTGAAAGGAAAAAAAGGTGTTGAGACACAGACATTGGAGGCCTGGCTTATGAAGTTCTAGACCAGTGGTTTTTGACCTTCCTATTGCTGTGACCCTTTTATATGGTTCTTCTTGTTGCAGTGACCCCAACCATAAAATTATTTTCATTGCTATTTCATAACTATAATTTTGTTAGTGTTATGAATTGTAATGTAAACATCTGATATGCAGGTATTTGATACATAGTCCCTGCAAAAGTGTTGGCTCCCAGTGGGGTCATGACCCACAGGTTGAGAACCGCTGTTCTAGAGGGAATTTTGTGTCACTTAAAGACTATCAATGCTGTTTTGCTGTTTCAAGTCGAGAACTGTGGTTGGGGTTACCTGGAGCTTAAGAATCAGCTACGATTTACAAGAGACCAGAGTCACTGCAGTAAATCCTTTCCTCTCCTGCGACAGTTGATGCTTGTTAGCTGGAGCTGAGAAACAAGGGGTGATTAAGGAGAGAAAAGCATCAATGGAGTGAAATCTTTTGGGAAGTGTTTCCTCAGAGTCAGCACAAAAGAAAAAAAAATCTATGTTCCAGAAGCAGACAAGATTGTACCCCATGCTGACAGCCAGACTTGGTAATGTGTAAGAGTCACCCAGATGATACTTATTTTGAATTCATAAAGGGGTCATGGAGAGCAGCTGAAACTTGAAACTGGAAGAGGCCTCCACCCAGGGAGTACTGGTTTTGAAGGCATAAAGGGGCCATGGAAAGCTACTGAAACTTGGCACTGTGAGAGGCCAGGAGAGGCCATTGGTGAAGGTGCAGCCTAGGTGGCAGTTGAAGGCCCAGGACTAAAGGCTCCATGCAGAGAAGCTGACGCATGGCATCGTGAAGAGAGCTTATGAGATTCTCTACAAGAGAAAGTACAACCCTGTTGCATCAGAGATCCTAGCATTTTGGAGATTTCAGTACCATGGAATGACCATCAAGAACAGCAGCGGTGTGTTTGGGTGAGGGGAGAGCTAGCCAGACCCTAGAAGACAAACTGTGCGTGTTGTGGAGGATGAGGCTGAGAAGTGACACAAGCCGCTTGGAGGAACCCAAAGATCCTGAGTGAATCCCAGATAGGGGACAGTGAGTTATACTGTTGGAGTTTAGTTCTGTTCAGATTGCAAATATGCCCTCTTTCCTCTTGAAGAAAATATTTCATTTCTTTTTGATCTTATGGGAGCCTATAGCTGGAGGATAGCTGGAGGACTCTGAACTTTTAAAAAAAGATTTGAGAGATTGAGAGATTTACAGAGATTTTGGATTTAAAAGCAACTGGACATTTTTAAAGAGGCAGCTTCTGAAATATTTGAATTTGTGAGGCTGTGGGATAGTTTAAGTTTGTAAAATATATTGTGTTTTTATTAATGTGTAACCTTGGGGAGGAACAAGAAATGAAAGGTTTATGGCTTAATAGTGATGTGTTTGTGTGTCCAAGTTGACAAGAGGTCAGTAGTGCTGGTTAGTTTTGTCAACTTGTCACAAGGTGGAGTCATCAGAGAGGAGGGAACGTCTATTGATGTTGGTCATAGGTGCCACAGTACAGAGAGCAGCTCATCAAGTTGCTAAGCCTTCATTTTCCAAAGGACCAGAGGGGTTCAGCCTTCTTGTAAAACATTGACACCCAGCTAGCTCACTCCAGTTACCTTATTCAAACATTATACAAGATTAATTGGGGCTGGGAATGGTTCCAGCTACCAAAGTTATCTTTCCGCTCCTGGCTGTGAGAGCAAACAACCCACACAAACATCAGTCCCTCTGACCATGGCTAGCCACGATCAAACGTTAGAACTCCAGATTTGCCAGGATTGTCTTAATACCAAGGCTGGTGCCGCTGTAAGTTCACATAGCACCAAGTGCAGATTCTCCAGAGAGACAACGTTTCTTCACAGTCTCAAAACAATTTCCCAGCCTTTAGTGATTAATGAAAACATAGCAGAGGCTGTGCCGAAACATTTCACTCAAAGCCAGGCATAAAAACTGTACTATATATTTTCATTACAAAACTCAGTTGAGAAAAAGCCTCCAAAAGATCAGGCTGTAGGCAAACCTGTATGGCATTTTTAAAAAAAATGGATCCCTAGGATTTTATTTTATATTTGTTTCTGGACATCTAATTATTTGGAATATATAGAGAGCAAAATGTTGTTTGTTTTTTAATTATTTGTTTATTTAATGTCTGGCTCTCAGCTTCCTCTCCCTCTTCTCCTCCCAGTCCCTGCCCTCCCCCATCCACCACTCCTCCTCTGCTCCTCAGAAAAGGGGAGGTTTCCCATGGCTATCAACCAGCCTTGGCATATCAAGCTGCAGTAAGACTAGGCACATCATCTCCTAGCCAAGGCAGCCAGTTAGGGGAAAGGGATCCAAAGATGGGCAGTGTAGTCAGAGATAGCCCCCGCTCCCACCCTTAGAAGTCCCACATGAAGACCCAGCTGCACAACTGTTTCATATGTGCAGAGGGCCTAGGTCTGTCCCATGCATCCTCTCTGTTCGGTGGTTCAGTCTCTGAGCACCTATGGTCCCAGGTTAGTTGATTCTGTAGGTTAGTTAGTAAGGGAGGAAAACTTACCCCATCTTAGAATGATGTCACTCCGAGGTCTGGGCCCCTGTATTGAAGTAAAAGAGAAAGCTGGCTGAACAGAAGCATCTCCCCCCCCCCCCCCAACTGTGACATGATCTGAAGAGCTGTCTCACACTCAATGTAAATTTCTTTTCTGCTATGTTGGGCTTCTGAAACTGAAGGCCAAAACAAACTGTAGTTGGACTTTTTAAAAAACCCTTTATTTTATTTATATTTCTTTTATCTTTCTCTCCCTATCCACACCAATCCCTTCCAACACCCCAACACCAGGTAGGAGAGAGGAGGAAGGGTTAGTGGGAGAGGCCTAATAGTTCTCTTAGCTGCTTCCTGCTGGTTAGCATTGTCAGAGCCAGTCCAATCCTCATTTCAGGAGATCGCCAACTTCTTGTCTCAGAGCAGCAACCAGGAGCAGCAAGCAGGAAGCAGGAGCGGCCTCTTTCTTTCTCAGAGCTTCTACACTCTGGGCTCTGGCATTTATTCTCTCTCCAGAGTCCTCAGATTTAAACTATCTGCAGCTGGCAAAGAGCTCCTCTCAGAGCCTGCATGAGGCAAATAGTCTGCTGCTGTGGACCATCTGAATCAGTCCCACATCCCAAACCTGGGGCCCAAACAAACACATGTTTATATCCACAACAAACCCTTTCTCTTAAACTGCATTTATGAGGTCTTTTGCCCTAGCAACAAGGAAAGTAACTAATACCGAGGCTTCCTTGATAAATGAACTTAATAAAGAAGATTATGGTCCCCCCCCCCTGACATTCCAAACTCAGAGGAACTATAGGAACAGACTTTCAGCAACACAATTATATCAAGTACTGGAAAATGACAGAAATGTAGATGGTCTTGGAAATTATCTTTAAATAAGCCTCTCAAATATATGGTTGGGAGAGTGCTTGACTAGTGTGCATGAAGCCCTGAGTTGGAACCACATAAGCCTGGTATTGTAGGGCTTGCCTAAAATTCCAGTTCTCAGGAGATGGAGGAAAGGGGACCAGAAATTCAAGCTCGTCTTTGGCTACATAGTGAGTTCTAGGTCAAAGACAAAAAGAAAAACAAAATTCAAACACAGGCAGAAATATCTATACATCTCAATTACAGTGAGGTACATATGTACTCTTGTACATGCCAGTTTTGAGCATTTCCAGTCTTTTTACCATCTCACATGACAAACTATTCCGAAAATAACAGAACAAAACACCCAGGATTAGATAGTTTTCTTCACTGGATCCTTGCTCTGCCACACAGCGGTGGTGGTTCTCACGATTGTTCTACGTGACTCTTGGCTCTGCCATCTGAAAACCTTCCTTTTCACTTTCTTTTAAAACATCTGAAAAGATGACTGGGAAAAAAAAAAGATCATCTGTTTCTGGTGGCGAGTGTGAGCTCTTCTGACTCTCAAGTGTGCAATGTCATTGGCAGAGTGGTCCTTCTGTGCAGTTTGTTCAGACTTCCACAAATGCAGCCTATATGATAGGTCTTAATCGGTACCTTGAAAGGATGGAGAAAACACAAAGAGATTGAGGTTAACTGGGAGGCAGTTCCCAGAGAGCATTAGACCATGGTGGCTCTGACCTAAGGAAGGATTCGCCCGTCCATGGACTTATAGGATGGAGTTAGTGGAAAGTGGTGGGTAGGCACTACTTTTAAATTGTATTTTATTTTGGTTTCTTATGCCAAAATAAGATTCTCCATCCCAATCCCTTCCAATAAACACTTCAACACCAGGTAGGAGAGAAAGGTTAGTGGTGAGAGGGGTCGTTCTCTTTAGCTACTTCCTGCTGGTTAGGGATGTAGTCCCTTGGGCCAAGTCCAATCTTCATTTCAGGATATCTCCAACTTCTTCTCATCAAACTGCATCACCAGCAACCGGGGGCAACCAGCAGCAGCCTCCTTTCTTACAGCCCCCCTTTTCTGGGCTTTGGCATTTATTTCCTCTCCGGAGTCCTCAGAATTAAACTATCTGCAGCTGGCAAAGAGCCTCTCTCATCCTGCAGGAGGCAAATAGTTTGCTGCTGTGGACAATCTGAATCAGCTCCATGTTTCACACCTGAGATTAAAACAAAACCATGTTTGCATAGCATAACTGAGGTTTTTTTCTCTTTTTTATTAATTATTTTTATTTTTATTAATTACAGTTTATTCACTTTGTATCCCCCCATAGCTCCCTCCCCTCCCAACCTTACCCTCCCTCTCTTTCCCACCTGTGCCCCTCCCCCAGTCCACTGATAAGGAAGGTCCTCCTCCCATTTCCTCTGATCCTAGTCTATCAGGTCTCATCAGGAGAGGCTGCATTGTCTTCCTCTGTGGCATGGTAAGGCTTCTCCCCCCTCAGGGGGAGGTGATCAAAGAGTGGGCCAATCAGTTCCTGTCAGACACAGCCCCTGTTCCCATTACTAGGGAACCCACTTGGACACTGAACTGCCATAAGCTACCTCTGTGCAGGGGTACCAGGCCATCTTAAAGACACCAAAACTTCCACTACAGTGGTGGGACCACACTGTAGGAAGTAGGTCATAAGGCATGTCCTAGACATTATATCTTGCCTTGGTACCTTCCTGTACTCCTGTCCTCTGACCACCACAATATCAAATTGTGGTTTTTCTGCTCTGCCCATGCTTTTCACCCCCGAAACAACAGCAGAAAATCATTGCAATAATAAGCAGAATAAACCTCTCCTCCTTTAAAATGCTTTCCTCAGATCTTTGGACACAGCAACACAAAAGCCTAGTAATTACAAACTCTCAGGAAACTTGTGGGTTGCTTATAAAATTAGTTCCATTTCCATCAGTGATCACCACACTCCTCTTTGACACTGCCTT
>CM053763.1:70577578-70595855 GCA_028658305.1 Pachyuromys duprasi | reverse complement strand
GCTCTGCAGCATTAAGGACATTTCTGCTTTCCAGGCTTTCACGGGATGCTGTCTTCCTGCCCTCAATAGTGGTTTCCTGCAGATAGAACAGATTGCTTGCCATGCACCACTGCACAGAAAGCCGTGTATTTTGGGATTTGTCCCAGCAAGAACCCTTCTATATACCCATTTCAGCATTTGGCAGTCTTACTCGCAGTGATGTTGCATAACAAGCCACGGGAAAATCTAATGTCACAAAATACACCCATCTGTCATGGTGCCTGTGAGTTTGCAGTTAAGAGTGTGAACTGAACGATCCAGACTGGGCTTTTTATCAACCAAAAATGGTGACATGGAGAGGCTTTCCATAGAAATGAGTTTGTTTAGGAACAGAAGAGAAATTAGAATCCAGAATGCATGGGCTCTAACAACCCATAGGCACACTCAGGTGAGCAAGAGAAAATGTGGTTGCATGGACTGTTTGAAACCATTATCCAGGGCTAGAGAGATGGTTCAGTGTTTAAGAGCAGACAGAGCACTGTCTGCTCTTCAAGAGTTCCTGAGTTCAACTCCCAACAACCATATTGTGTCTCACAACCATCTATACTGGGATCTAATGCCCTCTTCTGGAATGCAGGTGTGCATGCAGATGGAGCACTCAAATACGTAAAATAAATCAGAGTTTTCCAAGTATCAAAAACAAGGGTTGGAAATGAGATGGTGTCTGTCCACAGTTTAATAGGCAAACTCTGGACAGGTGCCCACTGAACAGTATTTTCTGTTTAAGGTGTCAGTGGGCTTTAAGCAGGGCTGTAGCTCAGAGAGTCCTTATACTTTTAGTCACAGGTATGGGTATGTGTGACAATCCTTCTTTCTGGCCTTCTCCTTCTCATTAGGATTTGGCATAGATGAATCCATTTTGGTTGCAACTATTTTCACAGATTCAAGCTTCTGACCTTGGCTTCTCACTGCCACTTAGTCTTAGATGTGACCACGTGTGCTCATTCTAACGTCCATCTGAAAAGGTGCCAGTTCATAAGACAAGCACATGTCATAATAACCATGGAAGTGCCAGATGACAGTCTTACCAACTGGCCTCATGTCCTACCTGTATCACATCTTTGAACACCCATTGGCCAAAGCAAACAAGTAGTACTTTGGCCACTATCAATCTGTCATTCTCAGCTATGAAGCTTTCATATTTGCTCTGCCATAATGAACCTGGTTCAAGAAAACAGTGTTGACAGCTGTCATTAGGGGTTCCTGCAAGCATGGTTCAGGAGCAGGGGTAGCCTGCTAGCTTCCCCGGGTGTGGCTGCTTTCCTGGTTCCAGATGGTTGTTCAACAGTGCACACTCACTTCTGCCAGTGTTCTGTCCAGGCACACACTTAGAGAAGGAAGTCCTTGGAGACCTCACAGCTCTAGCCAGTCTTGTGGCCACCGTGCTCAGCCTGCTCCACAGAAGCACTTGATGCCTGCACCATTTCTTGGGAACACTGTAGCCCCTGTATTAACTGTATTAACTTTGCCTTGGAGAGGAGTCCCTTCAAACTTTGAACTTGTGTGGGCCTTTAGTTGCAGAACACATTAGCGTTTTCTTTGAAGCTTCATTTGCATCTTTCTTAACATAATCATTCTTCCTATTAAATTTTCTGTACTTAATTACTAGGTTTCTGTCGTCAGGTTGTCTGAGTGATACTACCAGCCAAACTTGAAGGAGCAGACAGGAAGAGTATCTTGGTACTAAGAGGGGAGAAAAAACATCACAAAGCTCAACGTATGGCCAAAGAGAGGGGAAGAGTCTGGCAGAGTTGTGAACCTGCTTCTCTTCATTAGAGAAGAGGAGGAACAGGCTGACAAAATGGATTAGGGATGACTGAAGACATTCCAAGTGAGGATATCCCTGAATCAAGAAAGCAAAAGAGATACCCACAGGGGGCACCTGGATTTGAACCAGGGACCTCTTGATCTGTAGTTAAATGCTCTACCCCTGAGCTATGCCCCCTGGCTTGAGAGTTACAATAATTAATACCTTTACCTGAATGGCATACCATCAGCAAAGCCCCTGTGGGCCCCTGGATTTATTATAACAAAGCCTTGGTTATAATGTCAATGGGCCGACAGTTTGGTTAGTTCCTATTCCTGTGTAATGTGGAGGTCAGGGGCTTAAGCATAACCAGTACTCTATTCTTATTGCTGACTGGGAATGATCAACTAAGTGGTGAACCTTGTCAAAAGCAGAAAGTAGAGATGGAGTCCCTCGGCTTCCTGGACATCAGGAGGCAGGACTCTGGCGCCAGGTGTGTTAAATGAGGGAGTTTCTTTGGAGGGGAGAGTTGGTCAGGGCTTTGGTACAAGTGAATCTTTGTTAGGACTCAAAGGTCTTGGGATGGGAACATGGAGTGATGGGGAAGTTTAGGCTTAGAATTTTCACCACGCCTTCTTTATTTAAGATACTTAAATACCTTTACTTCCCTTCCAACCCCCTGACCTTAGGTAGGAGATTAGTAGGGAAAAGGACTGTAGACCTCTTTTGTCTACTTCCTGCTGATTAGGGTCAATGGGTCTTTAGGAAATTACCAAACTCAGTTGTCAGAATACTAGCAGTCCAGTCCAAAGGCCAACACCAAGCAGCACATAAAGTCAGTGAAAGCTACAAGACTCAGTTGGATTGCCCCGAGAAGTTCTCTGGAACATTTCTCTCTGTGAAGTCAAGTGTTGAAGCACGAACATCAGCACAGTGATGTCGATCCAAAAAGCAATCTCTCACTGTGTGTGACCTCTACATATCTGCTCTCCTCAGAGTCCACCCATGGATGTTCTCAGCTGGCCAAAGTCACGCCCCTCAAATGAGAAAGCTCACACAAAACATGTACCCTCTCACCAGCCAGTCTCCAGCAAAACATCACGTGACAAAACTGAGTCTTCAAGGAAACCAGAAACTTCCACATCAGGGGATTCTTTTTCTGGATAGTGAACCTCTTCCTGTGGCACAGAATCTGATTCCCCATGTTCTCTCTGTTTCCCAAAGGCCAGAATCTTTTTAAAGGAATTTCCAAAACTTTAAATTTATGGTCACTGGATTACATTTTTCTATTGTGTATTCTTTGTAGGAGACTTTATGTATGTATATGTGTGTGTGTATGTATTCACCCATGTGTTTCCAAGAATCCTCTGTTTCACAACCCATTTTTTTTGCAATAGAAACTTTCTTGGTCTTGGCAACTAAGAGGGACCAGTCACCGTACACACATAGAATTGTAAACTCTATATTCCCTTCTCAAAAATATAATCTCCCACAATTCCTCCTTTCTCCAATTCTACCAGACATGTAAAGAGGGCATCTGTAAGCAAAGGTCAAGATGGAATGTGGGTTGCTGATCTGCAGTCATGGTAGCTAACACTTCTCCTTTATCCGTCTTCCTCAGTTCCCAGGTCCAGGCCTGAAGGCAGCAGGGGTTGGACCATGACCCCGTACCCATATCCATGCAGTAAAACACAAGACACTGGAGAAGATAGGGGAGCAGGGAGTGGAAGGTCTGGGGCCTGATGAAAACTTAAATGTCCTTTCCAATTTGGTTTCAGTGCCTCTTTGGCTAACGTCTTGACCCAGACAGTATCATCATACTTGAACAAGGGAAAATGAGTGGTGGACTCCGAGGTCAGTGGGGTCTCTCAGATAGTCAGGTGAATGGCCTTTATGGAGGACCTGCAGTGACCTGAGAGAGGAATTATTAGAGATAGCAGAAGTGAGAGAGGTTTCCAAACAAATTCTCATAGGGAGTAAATCCCGTCCTACATGGGATGCAGCAGGCCCAAGGCAAAGCAAAACAAATCGAAGGAGGTCTGTCTACCCTTTGCCAGACTCTTATGAGAGTTTTGTTAGTGGTTTTCTATGTCCTATCTATTCTTTCTGCCTTCCCATAACTCTGGAGTCTGTATGTGCAATAAAGTTTTCAAGCTATGTCTACAGCTTTAGCTATTAATTGAGAGGCTTTGGCTATGAAAGCCAGGCCACTGTTAGATCCCATTGCTATAAGAAGGCCAAATTGAGGCACTAGTTTCAGTCTGGGTGGGGAACAGTTCTACCCAGTCAAAAAAGGTATCTGTAAAAACTAGCAAGTACTTACGTCCTCCCCTAGGAGGCCAGATCTCAGTGAATTTGGTTTCCCAGAGTTCACTGGTATGTTGGCCTCTCATTCCAACCCATTTCTGGGTAAAGGCTCTGTCTTGGATTTGCTTGAGCACAAACCTGTTATCTGGCTGAGACATTCCATGCCAGGCTGTTCAGTCCAGGTCTTGAAAGTCCAGAAAGTTTTGTGGATCCCAGATGAGTAGACTGGTGAAGGTCAGTCACCAGTGTCCTGCAAGTTGTTTGGGGGAGACTCGTTCCCTCTGATGTCCTCCACCAACCTGGGGGTTCAAGCTGTCTATTTTCTTCTTTTTGCATCCTCTGTTTTTCTCTTAGTTGTACCATGGAGTCTCAGGCAACACAAGCTGGGGTCATCACTAGACTATCAAGAGGCACCACTGGTCTTAGGCCTACTTGTTGGGCACTCAGGTCAGAGGCCCTTGCCTTGGCAGTGGAGGATAACAACTTGTAGGAAGAGCCAAATAGCATCTAAGATGGTCAAGATTTTTTTCTTCATTTTCAATGTCCTTTTCCCTAGTGGTGAGAAGCCCTCCTTTTCTATGGATTTGTACCATGGATGTGAATAGTAGCAAAAGCATAGTGACAGACTGTCTTTGTATATGGTGATGGACTTTCCTTTCCCCAATCTGAGAGCCTGAGTGAGAGTCATCAGTTCTGTACTCTGGGCTGAGGTTCCTGGCCCTAAGGCACAGGCCCAAATCATTATAACTAAAGTAACTACTGCAGCCCCACACACCTGGCTCCATCTTTAATGCAGCCGCTCCCTGTGTAGAGCAGGGATCTACGTCAGGATCTTTCTGGTGGGTGTCCATTACATCTGGGCAGATCCCCTGCCCACCATGCTTACCTCGAGATAACCACGGATGAATACCTGCAGCTCATAGTCAAGCAAGAAGCGGAACTGATGGTAGTGTGTTTCCCAAATCAGATTCTGGGTGGTACAGGAGTATGGCCTGGTACTGTGTCATATGAGCACCAGACAGCCAGAATTTTGGTGTTTCTCAGAGAAGGGTTCAACTGTGTGGGGTTCTGTGAGTATAAGATCCTGACCCAGAGTTAGCTTGTCTGCTTCTTTCACTAGGATAATGGTAGCCACCTTAGCTACCATCCTGTGACTATAGGGTCCAATCTTTTGGATATATATGTCACAGGGTGTTCCCAGGACCCAAACGTTAGGGTTAACTCCTTTTGTCTTTTGTTTTAGAGTTGGGATCTGAAGGATGTTAGCAATCCTATTCTGAGACAGCCTTCTTTTGCCTACCCACAGCTGGTAGCTGAGGTAGGCAGCCTCAGGTGTACAAAGTTGGGCTTTCTTAACCCACACTCTTTAGCACAAGGTCTGTCTTGGTTGGGGTTTTATTGCTGTGAAGAGACACCAGAACCACAGCCACTCCAATAAAGAAAAGCACTTAATTGGGGCTGCCTTACACTTCAGAGGTTCAGACTATTATCATCACGGTGGGAAGCACGGTGCAGACATGGTGCTGGAGAAGGAACTGAGAGTTCTACATCTTGATTCAAAGGCAGCAGAGGAAGACTGTGTGCCATTCGCTGTGAGCCTGTGGGGCCATTTTCTTTCAAACCACCACCGTCTGTAACTCCTGCAGCAGCCTCCCCCCCCCCCAGGTGGCCCTTTTACAGACGTTTTCCATTTCAGAGGCTGGAAGGTCAGACATATATAGAGCATGGTCCAGGGAAACCTCTGAGGGAAGGGCCAGAAGCCAGCATCTACTGCCTCACCAAACAGGGTTGGAGAGTTTTTAAATCCTTGGGTCAACCTTGTGGACACCTGCCAGGATAATACCTTTCGGAAGAGAACTGTGACACTTCCATTGGGGAAGCCTTTTCCCTCAGAGCTGTAAAATTTACAGAGAGGGCCTCTGGGGCCAAAGCCTGGGATGGGGTTACCCTTCATCCATGGATATAGGGTGGGAGTAGTTGTTCTTCCTCTAGGTCACTGAATATAATTTTTAGTGCTTTTTCCCCTTGGAGCTTAGGCACCGGAACTCTGTAGGCCTCTGTAAGGGCACAGGTTTCAGCCAGGAAGGAGGCTGTTGTAAGAGACTTAGCCAAACATCTATGTAGGGAAAGTGATAAGAGTGGCCAGGATTTCCTGTGACCACCAACTGTACTGTCTGGCTCCTCTGGCAATCATATGTGCCTGTGGCTAGCCATTCAACATCAAAAGATGGCCACTCTTATTTCACAGAGGATCCAGAGGCGTCCTTTTGAAAAATGGACCCTGTAGTACCTCCCTCTCTTTATAAGGCTCATGAAAATGGTGGGGCAACCAGTTCAAAGGAGTTAGTTTTTTTTTTTTGGAAGCAGAACTGTCAATAGTTTCACTTTTTGGATGTAAATTCACAATGATAAGTTAACAGACTGACCAAAAGAGACCGACACACTGACAGGCAACCTGGGTAGCCATCTTTTGGAGATGGAGATTCTGGTACCTGGACTATAACAACACATTTGGTATGGTGGCGCCCAGATGGGTAGTCCGGCACAGATGATGCACCAAGAGGCATCCAAAGGCCCCAGAGAGAACATAATTCATGAAGCTGGCAAGATCCACCATCCAGTCAGAGCCTGTTTTGCATCCTAGGAGCAGGCCTTGTCCTCTTTTTCCTTGGAGTTGGGTTGGGGAGGGAGGTGTGGATCAGGAAAAGCAACGGGCAATTAAAAAATGGGCTCCATGGCATCTCTGCCATTGTTAGGCTGCCTGACCCACCCTCCCATTTCCTTGGGCTTTCAGGAGTGTTGGATGTTTGGTGCCCCTTGCAATGGACAACCACCATCTCGTTGGTGAGCCAGACTGCTCTAAGGACAGCAACAATTTTTTTTCTGTTTTTAATAGTTTTTTTTTTCAATCAATAAACCTCTCTCATCATAAGCCACGGCATGGACAGGAAGGGTAGCAAAAGCATACCTGTAATCTGTAGAAATGTTTACTGAGTTGTTATTTTCCAGCATAGAGCTTGAGTGAGAGCCATCAGCCTTGGCTCTGGGGCTGGTGTGTCCCATGGCAAGGCTTGTGTCCATGTGATGGCCCGTTAGGTAGTTACTAATGCTGCAGCCTTCCTGACTCCACTGATGACCATGCTACTTCCATCAGTAAACAGACAGACCTCTGTCTCAGTTAGGGGAGTGTCCTAGAAGTCTGAGCAACTGACATAAGAATTGTCCAGCAAGTCCTCACAGTCATGGAGGGGACCTCAGGGTCATCAGGTATCAGTGTTGCAGGGTTGAGACTGTACTGCAGCAAAAGTGAGATGGGTCTGATCAAGCAACTCTGATAGGGAGTGATGTGGGCATTTGACATCTACTGGCCATTTGCCCCTTCTAGGGTTTTTACAGCATAAGGAGCTGTTGAAGTCAGGTTCTGGTCCCGGGGGAACTCTCAGCTTCCCTTGCTAGTATATCAGTTATGGCTATGGCACAAAAACGAGATGACCAACTGAAGGCCACCAGGTCCAGACACTTGGGACAGAAATGCCACAGGCCTCTGCCAGAGTCCTCACGCCTGAGTCAAAATGCCATTTGCAGTGTCCTGTTGTCATGAATGAGAAGGTGGAACAATTTGGTGACATCTGGTGGGGTCAAAGCTGGGACTTAGGGGAGCTTGCTTTAGTTCCTGGAAAGCTTGTTCCTCTCTTTCAGTTCTTTTCAAAGGTTAGTAACTTGAAGTGACAAAAGAAAGGGGCTGGGTGTTTCCTAAACGCAGGAGTCCAGAGTCTCTAATATCCTCCTGGAATTCTCCTGTTCTTGATTTGGAGAGTAGTGCCCAAGAGTATGGCTTCCTTCCAGTCAGGACTGCAAGCTGGACATTGGATCAGTCCAATTCAGGGCAACTGCAGGCTGACTCACGGTGCCAGGGAAATGGAAAAGAAGCATCTTTAAGGTAAAGGACTGCATAGACCTGGTGTTCTGGTGAGAGGACCTCCCAGAGATCCAGGATTGGCTGATAACCTGAGGCCCCTGGTTTATGGGCAGAAAGGCGTATCCCAAGCTGACTGGCATAGGGTGAGGATGTCACCTTCTAACAGCCTCTTGATATGAGGAGTCTAGACTTTTGGTTCATAGGATATTGCTGGACCCTATTGCCAGACCCTCACCGGTGTGGATGTAGCTAAGAGACTTACCACACACAGCTGGAGAGTGGTACACTGCCAAGCCTTAAACGCAGTGCCTCAGCCCATACCTTAGGAAAGTGTTTCAAATCCTGGAGTGGGGTCCCTGGGTCTGGATTTGTTTCTGTTGTGGAGTCTGGATGAGCAAAAAGATATTGCTCAGACAGAGGGGCAATTAAGCAGAGCTGAGAGGCAGATATAAAGGAAAATTTAGCCTCTTTGGAGTAAAGGTGGTAATGGTGCTAGTTTTTTAAGAAGTCTCTGCCTGGACGGGGGGAAAGGACAATCTGGGACTACCACAAAGGAGTGAGTCACCTGTCTGTGGCCCAGACTAAACTGGCTCCACTGGATTTTTCAAAACAGAACCTCCTGTCCCGGTGTCTACCAGAAACTTAGCTGGTGACCTCCAACTGACACAGTGTCCAATGGCTCTAGGAGGCTTATGAGATTATATCCTGGCCCTTAATTTTGATACATTACTTTTCAGTTGAGGGGGTTTTCTGGGTTTGGATGGAACTGTCTGAATGTTCATTCCTCTAGTGCCCCTCTTCCCTGAAACAATATGTACATCTCTTTCCGCTGGGGCCTTTCCCATCTTCCCCATTTTTCTTCTTCTTCTTCTTCTTCTTCTTCTTCTTCTTCTTCTTCTTCTTCTTCTTTTTGCTTTGGGGAATTAAAAAAAAATTGGACATAAGTAGTACAAGCAGTAGGAAGGTTGGAGTGAGTTGACTGGAAAGCATGATCTTTGTCTTTCTGGCTGTGTGGCTCACACAGTGGCAAGGGCGGCTTGTTTTTGTCTTTTAGTGCTTTGGTTATTGTAAACCTTTCGGGTCACTCTGATGAGCTGAGAGGTAACTATCCTGCAGAGTCCTCTAGCTGTTGGAGTTTGTTTTGGTTTGATTTTGGATGTCCAGAGTTGACTGAGTGATAAGCTGAGCTTTTATGTCCCAGCATTTTACAGAGGATAAAATGCATACCATGGGTCAAAAGGGGTGTACATTTTTATTTTATTTTATTTTATTTTTGTAACTGAGAAATACTCCTGGGATACTCTTTTGGGCCCCAAATAACCTCAGTAGTCTTAGACAAATTAGCGGGTTTTTGAGCTGCACCCTGAAATCTAGTCATATGGTACTAATGAAAAGTGTCCAGGGCCTAGGAACTGCACTGGGATTTAGGATTGGGGTCACAATCAGGAAGCTTGGAATGGAAGGCTGTCTCAAAAGGGAGTGACTTTTCAGCTTCCATACCAGTGGCTGAGGCAAAACAAAAACAAACAAACAGACCCTCCTCCGCTCTGCCCCTCTCTCCCAGTATGCTCCCTTTTCTCAGAAGAGTCAGGATTTGTTGGCAGTCATACCAGGCATTGGGAGAAGGGTGGAGTCCAGGAGGGCAATTAGGACGAGGGTCTTATCAGAACAGGGGGGTCTGGCTCTTCCAGTTCTATAAAGCTGAAGTAACAAAAGGATCACAGATTAGAAGCGTTGCCGCCCCCTCCCCCAGGAGTGAGCAATGGGAAAGCAGAGGCCAGTGACGGGGAACCCAGCACCAAAGCAGAGCAGCCTGACCCCGCCCCTGAGGCCCTGCTGCCGGCTCTGGCAGCCCAGGTCTCTGTACAGAAGAAACACAGCTCCGAGGTCCCCAGGGGGGAGGGCCCAGAACCTTCAGCGGGTCCTCTGTCTCCTGGGCAGGAGTGGGAGTCTAGGCACCCAGGATCCTGCTGGGTCAGCGAGGAAGTCCGGATTGGGGCCCCCAGGAACGGCCCTCCTTTGCCCGCCCTGCTGCTCGCTGCTCGCCCCCTTCGAGGCGCAGAGGGAGGGGCGGGCGTGTGTGACTCCGGGAACAGGCTGGTATAGCTGGAAATTTCCTGTCCTGCAGCGGAAAGGAGACTTTTCCTAGCAGACAAAAAAAAAAAAAAAAAAAAAAAAAAAAAAAAAAAAGACCAACAGCTAACAACAGCGTACACAAGATGCCACCTAGTGGCGAATCCAGAGAAACCGGTAGAATTTTTAGGCAAGTCAAGCTCCGCTTTGGGGAGAGGATACAAAACAGACACACAAGTAACAAAATCAAGAACTTAAATAAAAACTCCCTGGACTAAACTTGCCCATCATACATTTACTCATTCATACAGTTGGCTGATCATTAATTTAGGCAAAATCGGAGCCGTATCTCTCATGAGAGGCAGAACCTAGATACCAGGTCCCAGTTACTCATGGGAAGACCAGAGAAGAATTTCCGGTCGGAATTCTTATCCCCCAAGCAGAAAAATTTCCAGACCATAAGAGGGCTCCCTGAATGGACATGATCTCAACTTCCGTAATCTCAGGGGAGATCTCCCGGGCTTCTCCCCCTTGTCCAGAAGAAGATGTCTCCCCGGGAAAAGGGCCTATTCCTTGTACGTAGAGGGCTCCATCTGGGGCCTATCCCTTTTCATCAGAAGGCTTCGCGTGGGGCTCCACTTCCTCAACCAGAACCAGAAGTGAATACAGAGTGCAGACCAACCTCTGAGGAGTGTCAGAGGCCTGTTATGGTGTCGGGAACAGGGCAGACACTGCAGACTGCTCCGGACTCGGTGAAAGGAGCCGGGCCCTGGAACATTTGTCTGGGTGACCTCCGCCCCTGCAGCCCCTCCCTGGCAGGAAAGGCCATGAGTGAGGCTGAGTCCCATGAGCTAGGCGGAATCTTGCTGGAGCCGCCAAGTGAAATGGTCCATGCAAGATAGTTATTCACAAACGTGCTGATTAAGCCAATTGGAGCCTGTGCCTCTGAAATGTCTCTTGGTGCCCAAAATGCGGGGTACAGTGTTTTTTTAAAGACCACTCCACTATTACATCAGTGTTTGAAAGGTTATATTAGTGAGGGACTTAGGGCAGACTAGTAACATCTGCTTTCTTTGTAAAGCTCGGCAGTACTTTCCATAATACATTTGGAACAAGGACATGGACATTACCAAAAGTGTCCCCAAGGTGAATGTGGCTATGGGTTGTGTGTGTGAAAGGCTAAAAGGAAAGCAGACAGACACAAAATAAAAGTAGGAGGGGATGGCATTACCTTAGTCACTTAAAGCCAAATGGAGGTGGAGGTGGAGGTTAGAGGGAGGTTGCAGGACAAGCCTTTTCCTGGGGACACACACTCTGGGGAGCCAATACGTTTACTTGAGGCAACCTCTAGTAGTGGGTGAGAAGTTACCTACAGGAGCAGAAGTGACTCAAAGACAGCCGTATCACTAAAGCCCACCCAGCATGGGTGACAGCTCCCAAAGCTGGGAAACCTGGAGCACGCTGCACAGCCTGCAGGCAGCTCAACATGGAGAGTATCGTTTCCAAGTGATTCCGTTGATCTAAACCTCTTACAGTTCAGCTGTTCTGGCAGTTCAACTGCTCTCAGAGTCTTTGGAGAGCGGTTTATCTAAAAGTGGCCCTAAGCCATATTTACGCCTATTCTGGGAGGGAGGAACCTTGTGAATCTGGTCAGTTTCAGGGACTTCCTGAAGATATTTTGAGTTGTTTATCTTCTGCTTGCTGAGTTTCCCTGAAGGACGAAATGTTGCAACATCCGAGGAAACTGGTACACAACAGTCCACCTCTTCCTACAGCTCTTAAGATTCCTTCTGACCCCTCTTCCCCAAAGATTTCTGAGCTTTGTAGGGGTTGACTGTTGGTGTTCATCTCTTTCATAGCTACAGACTATGTGTATTTGCTCTCAAGAGCGTCACCAGTGGTTATGAGTTGAAGTTGACAAGAGTAATCTATGGGTATAAATACAAATGTTTAGATGTCAGTTTGGCAGGTACATCACATCAGTCTATTAAAAGACTAGAAGCTGCTTCCCTAATGGGACCTATAATCGTTCTAGCCACAGGTTTTGTTTTGGATTAAAGCACTGGGTTATTATTACTATTCAGTAACATTGTGGCCCCTGGGAGTGTTCTTCCCCACCCATGCAGGGTACCTTGTGAATTTTTTTTCCTTTCGTTTAACCCAGCCCCAGCAGGGTTGTAAGGTAAATAGAGGTACCATTGTATGTGATTGTTTCTCCAGTGGCTTTCCAGATCTGCCAAATACTCAAAGGTTAGGCCTATGTTGTCTATATAATAAAAAATCTTCTCCATAGGATAGATAAAGCAAGGTGACATCCAAAACCACTATTCTATAAAAATACAGGTATGTGGTTTGAATAGGTATGGCCTCCATGAACTCGTGTTTGAATGCATGCTCCTTAGTGAGTGGCACTATTAGGTGTGGCCTTGTTGAAGTGGGTGTGGCCTTGTTGGGGAAAGTGTGTTGATGTGGGGGTGGGCTTTGAGATCTCCTATGCTCAAGCTACACCCAGTGTGACACACAGTCTCCTGGTGTCTGTGGATCAAGATGTAGAACCCTTAGCTCCTTCTCCAGCACCATGTCTGCCTGCACGCTACCATGCTTCTTGCCATGATAACAATAGATTAATCTTCTGAAACTGTAAGCCAGCCCCACTTAAATGTTTTCTTTTGTAAGAGTTGCCATAGTTATGGCAATGAAACCCTAAGATAAGGGGTTACAAAGATAATCTTGTGAAACACTCTGAAATTCTGTTGTCAAATGAGAACAGATGGCAGGTGATCCCAGAAGGTCACAACTAAGAAGATACTAAAGTCAAGCATAAGCAAGGTCTAGTATAGCATGGAAAGGGTCCTTCCACTGTATCTTTTGCTTCCTCCACAGATCAAGGTTGGGTACAAAGCATGGCCAGGAGGTGCTGACTTAATTAGTTCTCTGTAACCCTCAGTCCTCTCTGAACCAATACACTTCCCTATCCTAAAGCTCTCCCACAGAACTTCCCATGCCTAATGAACTCAGTGGGCCTGATTTGATCCTTTCAGCCCTCTCCAGAGCTAAGGGGGAAGGGGACCTGCTTTCCCCTTCTGTGTCTGTTGGATCCCTGGGTCCGAGAAGCCCAGGGTTAGCCATGGAGCTGTTGCTTCCCATTCACCATATCTGGCTGTTGGGGACGTTCCTGGCTAGGCAAAGCATGTCCACCCCTCGCATAACCTTTTACTAGAGGGAAATGTACCCTCCTTAAATGGGGGTGGGGGACTATCCACTCCAAGAACAAGCTCCAGCACCTTCCCCTGAACGGTTCTATCTTCTCTGAACTGCCCCTCAGGATTTACAAACTTCCAGCAGCTCTTCAGCAGAGCTTGGCTTTCTATCAGTTTTTCTCCTTAGGAACGCCAGCTAGATTTTGCTACATTTGTCTTGGAGGAACCCAGACAGACCCATTCCTCTGCTTTCCCCTTTTCTTATCTCCTGTAGGCTTTTCTCTCACTGTACACACACGCTTCACGTGCTGGTCTAAGTCACTGAGATCTACCAAAACCTTTCCTGCTTCATCCAGATGGCCTCTTCAAAGGCTCGGCTTGAAGCTCCATGCCAGGCTTGAGGCCCCTGCTAGATTAATCGTTTTTAGCACTCTGTGAACAAGAGTTCCCTCTGTTCCACTGAACTGAGGTCAAACACAGCTTTCCTCATTCCCGGTTCCCTCAACAATGCCTTGCCCCCTCTACAGTCCTTCATTCCCATACATTTATAAGGACTTCAGACAGAGATAATCAAGTATCCCTAAAAACTTTGATGAGCCAGTCCACCAGGAACTGATTTCCCTCATACTGTCTCAGCTCTATTTTGAGTAATTACTAATAGGTTTCTCCACCTACACAAAGCCAATAAAGAGTATAAAGGCAGGTTTATTGAGAGGCAGCTGTCAGGCGAGTTCTCTGATCTCACAGATGGAGATCAATGGAGCCACACAACTGGGCTAAGAAGGTTTTGTAGGTCTTGGGCACAGAGTGATGACATTTGCGGTGGAGCTAGGCTTGTGCCCATTCATATATGGTAACAAAGCTGAAACCCTGGGCAAGCACTCATGGGTGGGTTGCCAGAAGAATGAAGATGAGGAGAGATGACATGTTAGCCTGGAGTTTTCTCCATGCAGTTGGGGTCAGGGGAAGAAGAACAAACGGGTTTTCTTAGTTTATGCAGGAAATTAGCAGAGTTTCCGACCAATTTCCTTCTATTTTAAGGAGCTTCTCTGCAGGGTGGAATGTTTTAATCTTGGAGGAAACTGCTACACAAGGAAAGTCCAAGCTCATGATATAAATATGAGGGCCACAAGCCCGTCACACCCCACAGGACAAAATGAGGTCCCTGAGGAGGCATGAGCAGAAACAAGGAGCAGCCTAAGGACTACATCCTAGGCCTGTCTATATTTGAAAATTGAGATGTTGAGAAGTTACAAGTAAGAGAAAAATGAGGCAGTGAAATATAAAGAAAGTGATGAGAAAGAGTGAGAGCCCTCAAGTCAATGCAGGCAGGCCCACTGGCTCAAGCACTAAGGCCTCGAGAGATGGTGGAGGGTGAGGGAGATGGTGGGCAGTGGGTGGCACTCTCCTGAGAGGCCTTCCATGCTCCTGACAGGTGGGGCCTGCCTTGTGCTCCTGAGGCCCATGTACTTTATCACATCCCACGTACTTTATAATTACTGAAAACTTGAGCTGAGTGGAAACCGTAGGATCACATCCCTGTGTGAAGAGGCCAAAGAGGTTGTTGGTGCTTCGGTGGGATCTTGGGAAAAGTGAAGAGACAGACCAGGTTCACGGGATGAGCTCAGGGGAGGAAGTGACAGGCCTTTTCCTCTTAGCCTTGGGAAGTGAGACAGGAAAGACAGCATCGTGAGGAGGATGTGGGGCTCCCCTCAGACGGCTCCAGTCTTCCCAGGGAAGGAGGAAACCACGTTCCTAAGAGAGCAACGAAGGTAGATGACACTGGTTACAAGCTGTGAAGCCGGCATTATGGGAAACAGAAATCAAGCCAAGAGGAATGACGTCATTGGTTATCTGCAGAAACTGAGCCAGTTGAGTCAAAGCTGAGGTTGAATATTTTGTCTCACTCTAGAACTCTTGATCAAAGACTGGCCATCCCAGAGCAAAGGTGGAAAAGGCCAGTAGGGTCATGTATCTATGGCACTCAAAATGTGTGGTGAAGAAGGTAGAAAGACCATGGGCAGGTCTGGCAAGATGGCTCTTTGGGTAAAGGCACTTGCTGTCAAGCCTGACCATGTGCGATCCCTGAGACTAGCAAGCCACTAGTTCCAGACAATTCTCTGAGTGTTTATGAAACTGGAAAGTTAAAGTCACAGCCCTACAGGACAAAACCACTAAGTAAAAGCTTGTGTTACTGAGACACCAGCTTTATGGAAAGGAGGTACATCAGGTACATCACTGAAGACCACGGTTCTGTTGTTACAGGTCTGCGTCCTACACTGGTGGGAGAGGTCACAGGACACAGAATGCGTGCACACACATATACAGCTCAGGGAAATGAAGAGCTGCTCGCTGTAGACAAAGCCTCCAGGGAGACAGGAGTGAGCAGGCTGTCACGCATGGTGATTTCTCTGCTATTCAGTACAGAGATCAAGATGTCCTTGTCACCAAATGGCTTTGTTGTAAGCACCTGTGTTTGACACACGTAAGTCACAGGTTCCTGTTGTTTATACAAATCCAAAGAAGCAAGGAATATATTCGAGGTAGTTCTTTTTAAAGCTCATAGAAGATTGTTCATGTGAAGGATGGAAAAAACTGGGAGTTGTACTTCTGAACTGTGTTTTATCCATATCCATAGTCGGTTCTGAAATTTTTATATCAAAAAAGCCATTTGTTTTTCAAAACGTAAAATCCCTTCACCTTCTTAGTTTTGAGATGGCCAATATAAATCATCAATCCCTTCTGCAGAAATTTTCTTTCAAAGCTTAAATAAGACACAGAATTACATTCGGCTGCTATATAAACTAAACACAGAACGGAACTTGACTTATCCATTGCCAAGTTGCTATCTAAGCTTTTGCAAATTTCGACTAAAGAGGCCTCTCTCAGTGACCCAAAGACCCTCTGCCCAAGATTAGCGGGCCAGTTCTATCTCCATCTCAAGAATTCTTGGATATAAAAGGGGAGAATTCACAAACTAGGAAGTGCTAAAAAGCAACTTCTCCTGGGGGCGATGGTGCTGGCTGCTCATCGCTGCTGAACACACAGAGAGAGACTCGCGCAAAGGTCCAAAGCACAGATCTACGCACAGAGAGGGAAGCAGGGCAGCTTGTCCTGTGGAGCTTCCAGGAAGCTCAATAAGGATGGTTCTCACTTCTGCTGTGGTCTGGAAGCCACTAGAAAGCTGTTATGGTGCCTAAACCCACCCTCGATGCTGTAATTAACTATTCTGGGGTAAGACCTGGGAAAGGGACCTTTAACAGACCTTTCATGGATCTTTTCAAGTAATTTTAATTGATTTGGATTAAAAAACAACAATAATAAATCTTTAGTATTTACTGGTTCCAGGGGAAAAAACATTTTAACACTAGAGTTGACTTAGAAAAAAATTGAACTGTAGGCCTCTTTGTAAAAGATCAAAACTAGATATGAGGAGGGGACACCTGGATTTGAACGAGGGACCTCATTATCTGTAGTCAAATGCTCAACCCCTGAGCTAGACCCCCAAATTAAGTAGGTATAGCTAATACCTCATTAGTAGCTCTTCAACCTTGGTTCCACATACATAATATATATGTGGTACATAAATGTTCATGACCTGCTATTAATGATCCAGAAATTAACAACATTCTACAGTGATGTCTTCCATCCCTCTTCTCCCCAAACTTGACAAGGCCAAGTCACACACACACACACACACACACACACATACACACACACACTCAGGGTGTGGACCAACTTTGACCTAGACAAGATGCCTGACTGTGGCTTTTTCCATAAGTTCACACAAAGAGACAGGACAAACCTTCTGGTCTTAGGTCATTGATGACCCTCACATGAAGCCTAGAGAGACCATTCTCTGTGTACTAAGTCCTCAGGAAGATACTCACTCTTAAACACCATCTTTTATTCATTCAATAAAGATTTAAGTAGCTTGCTGTGTTTTCAGACCTGTCATCAATATTGTGTACACACAGACATGTAAGACATTGTCCTTTTATTTAATAAATAAATAAATAAATAAATAAAACTCTTGTTCTGGTACCTAATGGGTGAAATGTTTCCACAGAGGTGGCACCAGCAGAAGCACAGGCTAGGGGGAACCAGAAGGAAGGAGTACAATGCCTGGGGGCTCAGGAGGGGCTTCCTGAGAGATGAAAGACAAGGCTGCCAGAAGCTGAGTCAGCTCCAAGCCTCCTCTAACCTTAATTTCCTGAAGTGAGTGAACCATCTTGTCACAGCAGTAGAAGGTAATCCACGCCTCGGCACTAGTAACTGTGACCTGCATGGGCCTCAGAGAGCAGCACACAGCCAGAAACGAGGAGAATCCAGTACAGGGGTGAACACAGACCAGCGCATAATGGAGCACCATCCAGGACAAGGAAGAATGTAGCAATAGGGGTCTTATTTGGTTCTTCTTGAACCACAAAGATATTTTGCTGTCTGTCATCTAAAAGAAATCCTAGGAAGGGGGCACCTGGATTTGAACCAGGGACCTCTTGATCTGCAGTCAAATGCTCTACCCCTGAGCTATACCCCCACCTGTGTATTAAAGTCTCACAGGCACTCAGAACCTGCATGCCCACTCTCTGGCTGTTAACTTCTGGAATGTGCACTTGCCAGTCCTCTGCCATCACCTGCTTCCTCCTGTGAGCCCAGCCCTGAGCTGCCTCTGCACATCTGACTGCCAAGTCCTCACAAATGACTGGCATTCTCCTGCCTGAGATCCTAGCTGAGGCAGGGGCAATAAATTCAGGAGGCTTCAGCTGCTACTGTTTCAACCTCCTTCAACCCAACTAGAGGGGCCATATGCGAATACACTGGCTGCTTAGCTGACCTTTGGATCTGAGTGGGGGGAAGGAGTGCACAGAAGAGAAAGTTGTCTGTCCACTGAGAACTCCTTGGTCAGGCTCCCTAAAAGGGACAAATAAAGCACTCCCACTTACTAACTTAATGACCCAGGACAGTGGTTGGTACCATGTGGTCAGCAGG
>CM053763.1:70556299-70577078 GCA_028658305.1 Pachyuromys duprasi | reverse complement strand
ATATCGTACAATTCACTTGTTTGGAAAATTCAATATCATTTTTAAAAGATTATTAAGAAAAAAAGACACATAAACCCTGAATTCTTTTCTTTATTGCTCCTGTCACACAAGGGGGGCCTTTCTCCAAAGGCTTAGCTGTCTCTTCCAGTCTGTCCTGTGTAGATATTAAAAATGCACATAGCCTGGTATGTCTTACTTAAAATGTCTAGACATTAGTAAATAATTGACTTGTAAATAAGTATTAACTTATGCCTTCTTTCATTCTCACTTTCCTATTATAGTCAAGTCCAGCTTTCAGTTGGATGACCTTCTATGTCTATTTCATGATAACTTGTTAACACTGCATATAATCAATGTGCACCATTCTAAGCAGGGTGAAGACATCTAGTAGAAATTTTGTTTTTCCTGAAGGTAATGACAGTCTTATGTGTAACCTGTTTCATTTCCTTTAAATATCTACATCTTCTTTAAACATTGAGTTCTCTCTGAAACATCTTTTAGAATAATTTTCTATGCGTAGATCATCAAGTAATGAACATTTCTACTTTCTGTTTCCCAATAGTGACCCAGGCTCCTGCTTCTTTTGTTCTGGTTGCCCCAAAGCACACTGCATGGTCAAGACCCTGTAACTTCTTTCACCTTCACCAGAACATTCTTTCTTTCCACCATCTGTTCTGTGTGCAAATGTCTCTTTCCCAGATTCCCAGTTCTTGAGTGTTTCTAATCAGAATGACATTCCTTCTTTTGGGAAATAAACCCTTCCTGTGAGAGGTGAATGAAAGTAAAATTTCTAGCCTTTGTATTCCTAATAAGGCCTATGCTTCTTCCTACATACTATACTGATATTCTGTACATTTAATTTAAATATTTTTCATACAATAACGTGGTGGTTTGAATGAGCATGGCCCCATGGGTGTATATATTTGGATGTTTGGTCCCCAGGAGGAGGAACTGTTTGGGGAGGTTTGGGAGGTGTGACTCTGTTGGAGGAGATCTGTTACTGGGTGTGTGTACTCTGGGGTTTGAACCAGAGTACAACCCCCATCAGGTCCAGCCATATTCTCTTCTTCCTGCTTTTGCATCACATGTAATGTCCCAGTTAATGCTCCAGTTCCTGTCTACATGCTACCATTTCCCCACCACGGTGATCCTGGAATAAACTTAGAAAGTGTTAGCAATCCTCCCCAATTAATTGTTTTCTTTTATAGTAAGTTGCCTTGATCATTATGTGTCTTCACAGCAATACAGTAGTATAGCAACCATATATGTAACTGCACTGAGAATGTGAACAGTATGAGCCAACAGGCACATGTTGTAGGAGACTAGTAGAGAAGGCCAGAAACCAGCTGGTTTAGACAGGTAAGGAGGAGTGATACAATAGAGTAATGACATGCTTAAAAATAAAAGGTATAAAAGCCAAAGCTCGGACTGAGCGAAGAAGCCCTCCCCCCTTTTGAGGGGAACTTCCCGTCACCCTGCAGTTCTGAACTGCCAGACAAGCTTGCTTATCTGCCCAGCCGAATTCTCACCTTACCCTAGAAACACTGGAGCTGCCGGAGCCTTGGAATCCCAGAGGACAAGACAGGAAGTGCCCTGAGTCCGTACATGCCGGCTGTCATCAGCCATGACAGAGACTCCTTGAGTCTAGGAGAGGTACCTGGCTATGAACATATTATGTATTGGCTCATAGTGATCGGATGTGTGTTAGCTGGACTGATATTATTAAAGTGCTTTAGTGTAATGTAGCCTCACCGACATCCCACGAGGGGATTGGCCAGAGTGTGCTCGAGACAGCAACAATATAGTAACAAAGAAGCTGATACCACAGCCTGAGTATTGTCCACGCTGCTTGTTGGAGGAATTCAGGAGATGCTGAGACTTTGGATTAGGAAACTAATTGAATGCTGTAATTGGGACTTAATAGGTCATACATAAAGGAACTTAGAAAACAGTGGTACTCAGAGTAATGTGGTTGTTCAGGCCCAGCTCAAAATGCTTCAGGGGGAAAGAATATTAGCACTCTTAAGATATTTTGGCAAATAAGGTGTCTACATTTTGCCCTTGTTTTAAAAATCTGCCAGTGGCTAAATTGAAGAGTTTTGGACTAATATTGTTGGCAGAGGAGATTCCAAGATAACCTAGTGTTGATGTATGATATAGTTATTACTGACCGCTCTTTTCAGATCTACAATGAAAAGACACAATAGGGTCAAAATGAAATACAAAATGGTAACACTGCTTCCTTGGAGTCATCTGCCACCTTTGCCTCTTGCCTCCTCTTCAGCACAGAACACTGACCTAGAGTATAGAGGTTTGATGAAGGCATCTCATTTAGGTCTGAGACCTTCAAAGTCACTCACTCTTTATACATTTTCCAGTTGTGGGTCTCTGTGTTAATTTCCATCTACTGCTAGGAGAAACTTCTCTGATGTGGGTTAATCAAAGCACTGATCTGTCATTAGGAGTCATTTTATTGCTATGTTTCTTCAGCAGAAAAATAGTCTTAGATTTTTTCCTAGGACCCATGATGTAGCTAGTCTCAGAGTCACAGCCACTCTAGCAGTATCAGCCCCAGCTATGGACTGGGCCTTCAATGCAATTTTTTTACAAGTTGTGGTTACTCCTATAACATTTGTGTCACTATTGAACCAGTATGTCTTGTATGCAGGTGTTGTTGATTACTGATATTTATTATTGATTTGCCTTTTAGTTAAGCAGCAGTTATTCCTAAACCAGCTGTATACACAAATCACCACACAGAGACTAGGATGTATTTAGTTAACCTAGTGCACAGTGCTGGCTAATAGTTACTCCATCCTCAACCTCCAAGCCTGCATAGTTTCTTCCCATTCAGATTTCCCACATTATACTTGCTTTTAGTCATATCTTAGGTGTGGTTAATCTCTCCTCGTGGTTCCAAGTCCTCTCCTGCTGATCTCTCCTCTCCAACTCCTCCTACTTGCTTCTTTCTCCTCCCCTCAGGACCGTTCTCTCCATTGCTCAGAATTGGCTGGTTGTTTTATTGGCAATACAGAGAACAAATGGTGGCATGTTTACACAAACTTTAGACAGGTCATGCTTAGAAAAAATATCACAATGCAATGTCCGGATTGAAACCAGATAATGGGGTAGAGAAATCAGCATTTGAATGAACAAGGGTAAATTGTATGTATTCCACAAGAACATTATACTAACAGGCAGGTGACTGTGATAGGTAACAGGGTTCTTACCTGGGTGATTCTGATGATGACCTTTCTCCTCTGGCACTGTGCAGAATACCTTCCAGCACCATGAACACTTGTCAGTATGGATGAAGAAGTTGAGCACCAGCTCTCTGTGTTCTATGATATACAGAAGTTTTGCCTTCAGAGAACAGATGTATCTCAAGATCAAGGTATGTCACTGTTGGATATAAACCCAAAGGACTCTCCATCTTACTAGAGAGATAGTGGTTCCTCAATTTTCATTGCTACTGTATTTATACCAAAAATTTGGAAACAGCCTAGGTGTACATAAATTGATGAATGGATAATAAAATATGGTACACTTACACAATGGAATAATATTCATCCATTAAAAAATGAAGTCTTGAGAATTTTGGGGAAATGGAAGGAGTTAGAAACAAGCATACTGAGAGAGGTAACCCAGAACCCAGTATTTTATGTCTTCCCTTATATGTGGATTTTAGCTTTTAGGGATTTGATCTGTGGATTACCACCCAAATAACCAAAGAGGTTATGTACTTATTAAGGGACCAATGAGGAAGAAATGATCTTCCAAAGAAGGGGAAATAGAATTTAGCTCTATGGAAAGATAAAGGGGAATTGGAATAACAAGATTTCAATAGGGAGAAGGATGGGGAAAAAAGGGTCTAGGAAGGACTATGAGGAGAGACAACTAACATCGGGCTTTAAAAACTATACAGAAACCAACTACTGAAGAAATATCATAAAATATGTTGTTAGATGAAAGAAATTTGAGTTCCAGTAAATAAAATCTCCAGTAAAGGAAAGGGTTTTGTCTTGTTGAATTAATGGTCAAATGGGTCTCATGAACCCCATTCCCACATCACCAGTTATTCCCAAGGCTATTGGCTCTTCTCTACAGCATGATGGTAAGGCCCTATTGCTGAAAACAAAATATGTTTCTTTTAAAATATTTTCATTATTTATTTGAGGTTTCATACAATGTGTCTTGATCATATTCATCTTCAACTCCTCCTCGTAACTCCTCTTCACAGAGCCTCCTCTACACCCCAGGCTCTGTGTCCTCCAATTCCTGCTGTCCGTACACTGCTGGTGTGGTGCCATCCACTACAACATGCTTGACTTATCATGAGCCACACCCTTAAAGAAAACAGTTTTCTCTCCCTTGTAAGCCGTCAGTTCTTAACACCCAGCCCGCTGAGTTTGGCTTTTATGGGTGGGTATGTAGAGTGAGCTAAATGCAGAGTTCCAGGCTGTGAACTAGGATAGAAGGGTGCTGGTCATGAGGAGGTGGCAGACAGGTGTGCAGAGCTGGCTCAGGGTTGGGCCTCATAAGAGAAAGCAGATGGTGTCAGAGTAAGTACATGTCGGGGAGTGCAACACAGGTTCAGAGATGTTTATTGGATGCATATGCTGTAGCTGGGGGTGTAGCTCAGGGGTAGAGCATTTGACTGCAGATCAAGAGGTCCCTGGTTCAAATCCAGGTGCCCCCTTCTTATTGTCTCCTTTTGATACAAGAGAAGTATTAGTTAACACAGGGCTGAATAATGTGCTATGTACTCTGCCCAGGCCTGGTCTCTGCTCTCTTCTCTGAGTAGGACTCACTATGAGACACAACTGGGACTCAAGTGGCACAGGCTGCACTCCAAGGCTCCGTAAGGCTCACTCAGTGCAGTGAGAAGTCCTATGAAGTGGAGTGGGCTTCTTCCTCTGGAAACTTTCCATAGTCATTCCCAAAGGAAGTCCCTCCTGAACCTCTAGTCAGGATGCTCCTCACTTCCAGTTCCCCCCTACCCTGTGCTTTTGTTCCTGCTACTTCTCAAGAAAGATTATGATCCACAAATTTGACTACTATTTACACGAAAACTCTGAGGAAAAATGAAAATTACTTGATTTCTGTTTGTGTCCTCAACATGGCTGATAGTGACCAGAGGTTAATAAGTTCCATTGGTGTTTATGGAGTGAATAAATGATGGGGTGAAGTAATGAACACCCTACTGATGTCTTGAAGGATAAAGTTTTCTCTGGGCTGCAGGTCTGGGCTATTGAAGAACCAGAACCAGGTCAAAATTAATGATGTCTTTAGCATACCCCAAAAGCACAGGCATTGAGGTGGGCTAAGTAAATTTGGAGAGGAGAACAATTGAGGGTGGAATTAAATACAAAAATTTTGCCAGGTTCAAGATCATTAGAGGAAGCAGTAGACCATGAGCACATAGGAAGCCTGGGTGTGGTGCCAAGTTGAAGAGATGTTAATGAGAAGTTGCCTTGACTATAAGGCTCAAGAGCAGAGCATTTGACTGCAGATCAAGAGGTCCCTGGTTCAAATCCAGGTGTCCCCTTGATTAAATATGATTTTGGTGTTTAACTTACCATGTTCACCTTAGGCAGAACCTCAGTGAAGTTCTGAGGTATATATATATATACGTAATTTGCCTTATTTACATTGAGATGGGCAGATATTTTGCCTACACTGTCTCAGTAACCTTACCATTTACCTTCCAGACCCCATCCATTGCTCTCCTTCTTAACCATTCCTAACTGGGCTACTTTCCATTCATAATCTTATAAATGCTTGATTATGTTTTTCATCTTGGTGTTTTCTCCATCCACACCATCCTTGGAGTCCTTCCTCCTGGCCCACATGGTTTCTTCTCCATGGTAACCCATTGTGGCATCCTCCTTCCTCCTCTCTTCCTATCTGTCTGTTCCCCATGATTCTCCTGTTCCCAGCACCCAGGAACCTTAGCCAGCCTACCCCGTTATGCCCTGCCCAGGTTTTAGGCCTTTAATCAACTAATTAGGAATAATGTCTTAGGCAGGTTTACACAACAAAAATAGGTGCTTCTGGGCAGTAATCAGATCTAGGCTAGTAATTGGCATCAAAACACAATATCACACCAGCCCCCAACAATTCCCCTTTTGTGTATAAATAAAAAGGCCATTTTTATACAATTATGAAACAATTATAAAAACCAATAGGTAAAACTATATATACAATGTCTAGTCTAAATGTGTTTGGCAGTCTTGGAGAAAATATCTATCTATGAGAGTTTAAAGTTTTGTACCTGTTATTTATTGTAGTCTGTATCTATCTAGACCTAAAACATCTTTTTAATTCCTAAGCAACTAAACGAATTGTAAAACTATGACTATCTGGTCTTCAGCCCCCTCAGATACTTGAGAAGGAATAAAATTAATTACCTGAGTAAACAGGAAGTGCTAACAGCTTCAAAAATTTAAAAAAAAATAGATAGATACATTTTGCTGCCTGGACAGCCACCCAAAACTCTCTATAATGTTGGAGCATCATCTTCAGCCTTCTGGCCCATTACCTTTGACAGATATATATGTGAAGCAGGAACTATTTAGGACTTGCTTACCCTGGCCTGTCAGAGTTTGGCAGTCGACTTTGGCTGTATTTAAGCTTGCCCACATTAGGCAGAATTCTTTCTGTTGCACGTAAAGCAAGGGCATTTTCTTTGTCCCAGAAGCTTGTTTGCCACATTTGAAGCCATCTCCATGTGGCGGTTCTTTGATGTTCATCACCTTCTTTGAGGTAGGTGGGGTGCTGCCAGGAGATGACATGTCTCATAGTCAAAGAATCCTTAAAATAATAAAAATATTTTTAAATGCCATGTTTTGTAGGTCTCTGAGGTTTTTGAAGACTTATCCATTTATCTTTATATAATATACCTATCTATGGAATATATCTATCTGTTAAACCTAAGATGTATCTTTTGTGATAATTTAGACTAATATCTGACATGACCATGAGTTAAGTAACAATTAACTTGTATTAATTATCCAAAACATCTTGTAATAGCAGTTTTTTAAAGTATTGGAAGTAAACCTTAAATTTGTATCAATATATCAAAACTTATACCAGTATAACAAAAAAATACTTATTTTTGCATCAGTATGCAAAATCCTATACCAATGAATTAATAACCTTATTTGAAAATAACAAATAAAGCCTTTAGTTGAGGAGTAGATTCAATAATCTACCTTTTGTCTTAATATTCCTATGATATGTTTCTATATTCCCCTTTATTTTTATTCAACCCTTTTCTAAGAAAGAGAAAAGAAAAAAGAAAAGAGAGAAATCCCTAAGTCTAAACTTGTTTTCTCTCTGGATAAGACCATTAATAACTTATAACCATCTCCTAATGACAATAAACATCTATAACCCAAGAAAACAACCAAAAACCTACCCAACCCCTCCCCTTAAGAGAAATGGGACATCATTCTCATGGGTTTTTTCCAGCTGATTTTTGGGACAAAGAAATCCTACTTGGGGGCCCAAAGGAAACTGGGAAAAATGGTTAGGCAAGCTAGCATTAACATTTGTGATCCAGTCTCTGAATGTTGAGAAATTTCAACATAATAGAAGGGCTGTTTGGAGCATTCTGAAATTCTGGACCAATTGAAATCGGTAGCTTTCTTTAAAGCTCTCTTGGGAGCAGGCTTTGCTGAGGAAAAGCAACTGAAGCAGTTGAGGCTGGAACATGCAGGATGCGGGAACATGCAGGATGCGGGAACATGCAGGATGCGGGAACATGCAGGATGCGGGAACATGCAGGATGCGGGAACATGCAGGATGCGGGAACATGCAGGATGCGGGAACATGCAGGATGCGGGAACAGGCAGGATGCGGGAACATGCAGGATGCGGGAACAGGCGTGTCAAGCGCGTCAGCATGCTGCCAGGACTGCTGTCGCCGGTGTCTGGGTCTTTTGTTCTCACAAGCATTATACAGGCTTCAAATTGTAAATGTATGAGATGTGCAGGATGCACAAATCAATTAAGGATGGTTTCTTGCTCTTTGTATGAGCAGGAAAAAGGCATTTTTCCATAAGCCAGTCTGGTTGTAAACTAATTTTAGTTATGCCATTTAAAAGAATGGCATGTTAAGGTTTAAGGATATTGCAGCATAGGTATTCAGGCTGCCATATCTGATCCTTATTATTCTGGGTGGAGTCCAAAGCCTCTTTCTTTTCCTGTTACCATAAACATAGAACTTTCCTTCCAACATAATATGGTCTCTGCCTTCTGGTAGGAAGTTATTGTAAGCATAGAATGAAAAAAAAAAAGCATAGAATGATCCAGTTTAGCAGTCCAATTTTTATTTAGGTCTGTTACATTTTGATCTTCCCCAAAGAGGATAAATAATATTATTGTTGAATATATAAACATCTTTATGTTGATAAATTAGGAAAAGACTGTAAGGAGCTTTATAGAGGTGATATCATTTTTATGGAGATGGGGTTTTTCTGTGTAGCCCTGGCTCTGCCTCTTTCCCAAGTGGTGGGGTTAGGTTAAAGGCATTGATTAATTAGTCTGTATTAGTTAGAGTACCTATCAGTTTCTGTGAACTGTAGGTTGTTCTGAGTATTAATTATTTCGCACTAGTTATTTAGTGCTGATTAAATTACCTTTCGTTTCTATGGAAGTGTAAGACCTGCAGCCCACGGCGCAGGAACTCCAGACCGCTCCCTTCCCAAGGAAACTCAGAGACTACGACCTGATGCAAAAGCAAGAGACTGAGTTTATTCCGAAAGCGATGGAGTCGCCCCTTCAAAGGCAGGAGACGACCCGAGCATACAAAGCGCAGGGTTTTTATACCTAAAAATCAGACCACACATGTTTCTTTACATTGACTGGTCAGCAGAAAAAATGACATGAGAAACAGCTCAGCAGCTGGCAGCTTGTGGTTTCTTCCATGAACAGCCCATCCTGCCCCAAGTTCTCAAAATAAGTTCACTCTGCCCTCTAGAGAGGACCATCTGGTCTGGCCTCTATTCACGGTTGAGCAGTCTCAGTTGTTTTGCTTTTCAATCTGGCCCCTATTCAAGGTTCAGCTGTTTTTCTTTTTGGTCAGGGGTGGTCTCTCAGAAGCTCTACACTATAACACCGTTAGGCTGCTCAGAATATCAATTAATTATTCATTTTGTGTTAGTCCGAGTTCCCTGCATTCTGAATGTGGACTCAGACTAGGCTAGGTGTTTCCGAGTGTCATTGTGTGAGCGGATCAGGGTTGTTTCCTGTAGGCTCATCAAAAATCCGTCCTCTGTGGCAATTGCCTTTTGTTGAAAGTTCAGCAGGTAGCAGCTGTGTCTCTGATACCTTTGGCAGCACGTGTGCTAATCTAGCATGCGTGCAAACGCATACGTTTTGGGGAATAGAGCTATCTTTACTAAGGAATCATTTATCTCTCCGCCTTTCGGAGGGGGTGGTTAAAGTTTGGAAACGGCTTGTACCTCCCCAGTAGACCTTAGCAGCAGCCAGCCATGTTTTCTTCTTTCTTTCTTTCTTTCTTTCTTTCTTTCTTTCTTTCTTTCTTTCTTCTTTCTTCTTTCTTCTTTCTTTTTTCTTTCTTTTTTTTTTTGGTTTTTGGTTACTATAATTTTTTTCAAAGTGAAATAATTTTTTAATTTATTTTTTATTACAATTACAATTTATTCACTTTGTATGACAGCTGTAGCCCCTTTACTCCTCCCCTCCCAATCCCGCCCTCCCTCCCTCTTCTCCTCCCATGCCCCTCCCCAAGTTCTATGATAGGGGAGGATCTCTTCCCCTTTCATATGACCCTAGCCTATCAGGTCTCATCAGGACTGGCTGCATTGTCTTCCTCTGTGGCCTGGTAAGGCTGCCCACCCCCTAAGGGGGAGGCGGTCAAGAGCCAGCCACAGAGTTGAGGTCAGAGACAGCCCCTGTTCCCCTTACTAGGCAACCCACTTGGACACTGACCTGCCATGGGCTACATCTGAGCAGGGTTTCTAGGTTATCTCCATGAATGGGCCTTGGTTGGAGTATCAGTCTCAGAAAAGATCCCTGAGCCCAGATTTCTTGTTTCTGTTGGTCTCCTTGTGGAGTTCCTGTCTGATCCAGGTCTTTCTATCTCCTCCTTCTTTCATAAGATTCCCTGCACTCTGCCCAAAGTTTGGCTATGAGTCTCAGCATCTGCTTCGATACCCTGAAAGGTCATCCTGAGTGAGGTATCCAAGAAGCAAAAAGACACACATCCACTCACTTATAAGTGGATATTAGACATATAATATAGGATAAACATACTCATATCTGTACACCTAAAGAAGCTAAGGAAGAAACAGGACCCTGAGTAAGATGATCAACCCTCACTCAGAAAGGCAAACGGGATTAGACATTGGAAGAAAGAGATAACAGGGAACAGGACAGGAGCCTACCACAGAGGGCCTCTGAGAGACTATCCAGCTATGTTTTAAGTGTTCAGTTTGTCTCTAGTCTGCCCATAGAGCTTTTTTTTTTTTTTAAGAGACATGTAGGAGACAGTTTTTGACCTGAGTTTTTAGGTTTCAAGCTTGATTTGTCTTGCTAGGAGTTAATCCCCCCCCCCCCGCCAAACTATAATAAGGTATGATTTTTAAGTGTGTAGATACATAAATGTAGTTGGGCAACATATTTGTTGTTGTAAATTGATATGCCAAGATGGCAAAGACCACCAGGAGACTGACCACATATATAAGAACAAAGAGCCTTTATTTCAGGCGTAAGCTTGGACTCCCCATTGTCCAATGCAGTGCACTAGCGAGGGACCCATGAGTAGCTGCAAAGCTGGGTTTTTGTTATGGTTTGAACAAGGAACAGGACTTTCAGTTACATGATTGGTTCCCATTTAGCAGAAGCAAGCTTATCATAAACTGATTGGTTGGTGCTGATCTAGGGGATAGGAGGAAACTTCACAAGGTGTGCCCAGGTGACAGAGTGCTAACAAAAAGTGCCCTGGTAATAATATCATTTTGAGTAGCTAAGAAAAGGTTACTAGCTGACTTTTAATTTGGCTGGTCAAGTGCTTGGGGACTTTTCAAGACAGTTACTAAACTGTTGTTTCTGATTTTAAGGGAGATTATTGAATTATTGTATCTCATTTCCATGGACTATAGTTTCATGCTCTGAGAAGTAGAAACGATCTAAGCTCTGTGGGAACATTACCAGGAAACAGAAACTCAGGCCTATAGTGTCAAGGCTGATTATGATGCCTGTCATGATAGCACAGCTGCTCAGTGCAGGTGCTTGGGCCCTTCCTCAGTAAAATGGTGTTAGGCTATAGGATGTTATTTATTCTTTGCCCTATAATTATCATGGAGTATTATTTAACTTGCTATCATAATCAATAAAGTCAGACACCTGTTATATTTTATAATTGTCTTATTCACATTTGGCTGGGCATGTATTTTATCTATGCTGTTTCAATAACCTCACCTGATCCATCTCCTAGCCCCTATCGACCTTAACTGGGCTACCCTACATCTATAATCTTATATTTCTGCTTATATTTCTCATCTTAGAGTTTTCTCCATCTATGCCATCCTTGGAGTTCTTCCTCCGAGCCCACATGGTTCCTTCTACATGCCAACCCATCATGGCATCCTCCTTCCTTGTCTCTTCCTGTCTGTCTCTAATTGAGGTTTCTTGAATAAACTCCACAGCCTCCCTGTCTGGGCTGCATAACAGAGGCTATTTCATGTCTTTTATAGTATGATTTAGCCCTAACAGAACATAACAGAGCTCTCACATAAGAGAGCAATCTCTCATGACTGAATCCCCAAACTCTCCCTGCTCTCCTCTGTCTGTGTGGTGACTCCCCATTACCTGGGTCTTCTTATCATGCACCGTGTGCAGTGTGAGAGGAATCTGGTGGGACACAGGTGACCTGGGCAACGGAGCAGGCAGTCTCTATTCGTGTGTCTGAGGTTTCAGGCAGAGTCGTTTTGTCACAGAGTTACATCCCTGGGAACTTTAAGCACTGTGGGACAGGGGATTCGCTGGCCAAGGAACAAAGAAAAAGAGAAAGAAAACCAAAGTAAGAGGACTGACCAGCAAGAAAAGAGATACAAGCTGAAGGGTGGAAATGTGGGACAGAAGGTCCGGAGGCTGGAGTGACAGCTCAGGGCCTAAGAGCACAGGTTGTCCCTGGAGATGGCTCAGATTGATTACTAACCCACTTGGCAGCTCTCAACAATCTCCAACTCCAGCTCCAGGAGGTCTGGCATGCTTTTCTGGTCTCCTTGGGCACCAGGCAACCATGTGCTGTGCAGGCAGACGCACAGGCAAAACACCCGCACATATAAAAAAAAATTTTTTTTAAAGACCGGACATGGCGGTGCTGCACGGTGGGGGCAAGTGGGACGGACTCTCCCACAGACTTTGCGTCAGTATTACTGAACGTCCTCTGATTCAGGACATCCCGCCACGACGTAAGGTTTATGAAGGAACTAATTAACCTCTGAAGTAGACACGAATCACTAACCATTGATGAGACTCCCACTTATGACTGATATCTGATACTCACAAAGGACACTGACAGGGTCCTAGGAGGGGACAGTGTTGGATTGACCAGTAAAGAGAACAATAAAGGGAGAAGACAATTTTAGGCAAATGAAGGGAAGCAGCAGTAGGGATCACCTGGATTTGAACTTGGAACCTGAGTCTGCAGTCAAAATCTGTAACTGATGTATACCCCTGCTGCATGAGAGTTTCCTCGGTACATTTCACCTGTGTTACCATGACTGTGGGTCCCATAATATGCTGTGCATTTCGGTAGAGCAGACCCCTCCCCAGCTGACTCTGAGTTTGCTGCTCCTCCACCAGAGGCCCCTCACTCATCTCACAGGCTCTTTTCCACCATGAAGCACAATCTCAATTCCTACCACGAGCCAGAGGGTCTGCCTCCTCCTTAGTCAGGACTGGAAGGGTGTAAGGAGCAGGTTGGGGAATCAAGACTTGTCAGCAGATTCTTTTGGGAACAAAAATCATGTGGGATCCAATTATTTCACCCCACTTTGCAGTAGCCATGACCACGACTCAGCTCAGTGACCCCCATTTGAACACACTGGGCTGCTGTGGGACAGTCTTTGTTTTTCTGGGATGCTTTTTTTTCTATCTAAGAGAATTTACAAGGCATCACTTTGGTCAAATCAGTCTTTATAAGCCAGGTGTAATAGTACATGCCTTTAATCCCAGCACTCAGGGAGGCAGAGGCAGGCAGGTCTCTTTGAGTTTGAGGTGAGCCTAGTCTGCAAAGTGGGTCCAGGACAGCCAAGGCCACATGGAGAAACCCTGTCTCAAAAACAGAGCAAATAAAAATAAACCAGTCTTTATAAGAAGCATCTGAGCCACATAGCCAAGGATGTATCTTAACTGGAAGACTCCAGGTTCTCCACTTTCTTTGAACTGACTTAGTCAATATCTGCCATGTAAAGAGATCAGTTTTGGTTTTTCCCCAACAGCAAAGTGCTACCTGCATTGCCGCTGGATTCTCTTTTGAACCAGTCAGTTCTCATGGGAAGTCAAACCTTTCTCATAGAATTTATGGCAAAAGCAGTCTGTCACAAATAGCTCACACAGTCATCACTTTACTCTGAAATAGCTTTTCAGCTCTGCAAGTTCAATGATAGATAGATAGATAGATAGATAGATAGATAGATAGATAGATAGATAGATAGATAGATAGATAGATAGATAGATATGTGTGTATTTATATTGCCTAATTGTCATCATGACAGCCATTTTACACACTCTCAGTATTATTCCCTCACCATCTTTCCAACAGTGACCACCTGCAGGTCCTAAACGTTGGAATCAAACAAGACAATCCAGTGGGTGTTTCGATGACATCTCAATATTCCGACCTTACAAAAGAAACAAATCCTCTTCCTGCCCAGAGAGCGGTGCTGTGCTGGCATCTCCTCAACAGATGACATTACTGAGTAGTGACTGTGAACAGTTCACCAGTCCTCTACTGATGTCCAGCCTTCTACAAGTCTTGGCCCCCGGGTAGTGTTTGTCCATGCTAACACAGCCTCAGACTCTGCCCACCCCAGCCTTAGCCTGCCCATAGTCGTGAAATTCAGAAAGCAGTTCATCTCTCAATGGGCAGCTCTGGACTACACTGGGATCCTTGCTCATTGGATCGGAGGCACTGAAGGAAGGTGTGTTCTAGTTTCATTTCTGGTGCTATGATGAAGTGCCCTGGCAGGAGAGGCAAGTGGGTGAAGAAAGGGTTTATGTTAGCTCACAATTTCAGGTTACAGTCCCTTATTTCAGGGAAGTCAGGGCAGCGATAACTTTAAGCTGTTGTTCATATCACATTTACAGTTAAGAGCAGAGAAAATGCTTACGTGCTTGCCAGCGCTAAGCTCATTTTCTACACTCAGTCAGTCCAGGATCCTGCCTATGGAATAGTGCTGTGTCGTCATACATCCACTGACTTAATTATCAACACAACCCCCTACAGACATGCCCACAGACCAAGCTGATCTGCACACTGTCTCCTTCACTGAGACTTTATTTCCAAGATCAAATTGACAATAAACTAACTGTCCTAGTGAGCATTAGGGAAGAATACAGATGAGGAAGTACAAGAAGTTAGAGAGGACTCAGCATAGATAAGAGATCTGCTGTGTGCATTGAACTAATGTACTCTGGGTGTTGCAGCCTTTGGGCCAGCGGATGAGTGTGTAGGTAAGAATGAAATCCACAGCAGTAGATGGGGAAATCGTAGCACTGATTCTAGGGACCTTAGCTAATGAAGACTTTCTAATGTCATGTGGATGGGAGCTATGTTTAATGTGGTTAGCCTGCAACTAGAAATAAATAGGAGGACACTTGGATTTGAACCAGAGACCTCTTGATCTGCAGTCAAATTCTCTACCCCTGAGATATACCCCCAAGTTAGGTAGGTATATCTAATGCTTCGTAAGTACCTCTTCAACCTTGACTCCATACCCAAGATACCTAATGTTCATTTTCTGCTGTTAGTGATCCAAAAGTTGACAAGATTTCTATAGTGACATTTTCCATCCCTGTTCTCGAAAACTTTGACTAGGCCACCAAGACACCACACAAACACAAACACACACACAGAGTGTGGACGAACTTTGACCTAAACAAGATGCCTGGCTGCACCTTTTTCATAAGTTCACACAAAGAGATAGGACAGGTCATTGATGACCCTCACACGAAGTCCAGAGAGAGCCTTCTCCAATCTCTAAGTCCTCAGGAAGATACTCACTCTTACACATCTGTAATGGAAGTTTTGATTTCTTTAGAAACCCAGATATGTTAGGTATATGTGTTTTTATTTTAACCCCAAGAACGAGACTTTAGTTTGTCCACAGCTGACAATTGCCACCTGTGGGGCGTGGTCTTTGCCAGCTGGTAACAGACTGCCTCATGCTGGTCCAGGACTCTTTCTGAGCCCAGAAAGAGAAGGTGTGGCGGTTTGGAGAGATCAGAGATGGATGGTGTGGCGGCGTGGAGGAGACAGATGGAGAGAAATGTTTCCGTACAGCTGCTTGCTGCATTTGCTGTTGACAGAGATTGGTATAGCTCTCCCCTCCCCCCCAAAATCCCGTCCACCCTTAACAGCCGGGGGAAGAAAAGGAGTCTGCACCTCCTCTCCCCACTATCGTCTTCGTCCTGCTTAGGGTTAAAGGGTTGGTGGGAGAGAGCTAGAGGCTTAAATACCCCAAAGAAAATGAGCACAGCAGTGTCCTTTGCTTTACAGAAGCTTTTCAGTTTCCTGTAGTCCCATTTATTCATTGTTGCTCTTAGAGCCTGAGCTGATGGTGTTCTGTTCAGGAAGTAAGATGCTCAATCCCCATTCAAAGAGGATGGACATTGGAGGAAGGAGAAAACAGGGAACAGGACAGGAGCTCACAGATGGCCTCTGAAAGGCTCTACCCTGCAAGGTATCGAGGCAGATGCTGAGACTCAGAGCCAAACTTTGGGCAGAGTGCAGGGAATCTTATGAAAGAAGTGGGAGATAGAAAGACCTGAAGAGGAAAGGAGCTCCACAATGAAAACAACAGATCCAAAAAGTCTGGGCACAGGGGTCTTTTCTGAGACTGACACTCCAACCAAGGACCACTCATGGAGGTAACCTAGAACCTGCACAGAGGTAGCCCATGGCAGCTCATTGTCCAAGTGGGTTCCATAGTAATGGGGACAGGGACTGTCTCTGACATGAACTGATTGGCCTGCTCTTTGATCACCTCACCCTGAGAGGGGAGCAGCCTTACCAGGCCACAGAGGAAGGGAATACAACAACTCCTGATGAGACCTGATAGACTAGGATCAGAGGGAAGGGGAGGAAGATGTCCCCTATCAGGGAGTGGGAGAGGGACACAGGTGGGGAAGAGGGAGGGTGGGATTGGGATGGGAGGAGGCAGAGAGGTACACTGGGGCTACAGGGTGAATAAACTGTAATTAATAAAAATAAAAATAATTAAATAAATTAAAAACTGAGCACAACATACTTGATCTTTTATTCCTTTGATAAAGGTAGTTTGCTAGGTCCCCGAACTTGTCATACAAACATGTAACACATTCTCTATTTACTTCAAAAAGTCTTATTCTAAATAGGAGATAACCAAATGGGTGAAATGTTCCCCAGAATCAGTGCAGCACAGA
Organism: Pachyuromys duprasi; assembly: GCA_028658305.1. Lineage (NCBI taxonomy): Eukaryota > Metazoa > Chordata > Mammalia > Rodentia > Muridae > Pachyuromys > Pachyuromys duprasi. Next base: position 70,560,420 of record CM053763.1, on the reverse strand, counting down.
AAGTGAGGAGCAGTGTGGGAGGGCTTCCTGAGAGATGAAACAAAGAGACTGTTAGAAGCTAGTTCTGCCCCATACATCCCCTCAGTGAGTGAGACACAGGATAACATACACAGAGGATATTCATACAGCAGCATGGACCTCAGAGATGCAGCTCAGAGAGCAGCACCGAGCCAGCACCTGAGGTGAATCCAGTGCACAGGTGAACACAGACCAGTGCATACTGGGGCACAATTCCGGACAAAGAACATGATTGTGACATGAGTTTTTTGGTTGGTTTTGGTAACTTAAGACATTTTAATACCTAACATCTAAAAGAAATCCTAGGAAGGGGGCACCTGGATTTGAACCAGGGACCTCTTGATCTGCAGTCAAATGCTCTACCCCTGAGCTATACCCCCACCTGTGTATTGATTTCTCACAGGCACTCAGAACCTCAATGCCCACTCCTTGGCTGTTAACTTCTGGATTGTGCACTTGCCAGTCCTCTGCCATCACCTGCTTCCTCCTGTGAGCCCAGCCCTGAGCTGCATCTACACATCTGACTGCCAAGTCCTCACAAATGACTGGCATTCTCTTGAGATATCTGTGTGGTATGTAATGAGTCCGCCATCTTGGGATAGCCACATGGAGTGGATCAAAAATTACAGATGAGTCTCAGTTTACATTGGTATTGGTTTTACAGATTGGATTGTTTGCACTGGTAAATTCTGGTTTTAAAATCTAGTTTTGACTTTTAAAATTTCACTTCTAGTTTTGGTTATGCTTTATAATTTCTCTCCTACCAAATAGTACTTTGTTTTAATATTAGATAATAACCTTGGTCTCAATCCTATAAAAAAAGACAAAAATACTTTGGTATTAATTTTACTAAATAAAACCACCATATGGTTTGAGCTAATTTAAAAAATTGCAGTTTTTACAGTATATCTTGTAAAGAGCTGTTTGATTGTTAAGCTGCTTTGTTTATCGAAAAACATCTTTCCACCCTGGTCTGCAACTTGAGACAGAGAAAAAAAAAAGTTTCACCAAGTTCCTTAAAACTTGTTCCAAGTTACTTAGAGTTTGTTCATGTGACCTTAGACCATATCTGCTACAGGAAAGATTTTAATGGGAGTTTTTATGTTGTCTAAAAAGCAAGAGAGAGAGCAAGAGATATTTTCTAAAGTAAAAATGCCTGGTTAAGCCAGAAAAACAAAGCTAAAAACCTGACAGAATATAGAATGTTGCAGAAGGTTAGTGCATGTGTGTATAAGGAGCCAGAGAGTTCTGCTGTATCATGAGAGGTAACAGTGCCATCAGTAACTACGTAGTGGCCAGGCACCATGCTGGTTCAGAGATTTAAAAAAAAAAGCCATAAGTTTTGCCAATATCTTTGTTTGGGTTTATCAGTTATGTTCAGTCCTCTCATTAGTGCTAAGTGCAAAGCTTTTTAATGTTCGAATTTCAATACAAGTGGTAAGATCACCAAGATTTGCTAGCCTCTCTATAAACTGTATCTGATTAAAAGGCTTGCTTTGATTTTAGTTCAGAAAGAGCAGATTTAAAGTTATATTAACAATTGCAGTTGGTTAAAATGTTAAGATTTACCTAGTCTCTTTGTTTAGGTTTTTTTTTAAGGTTAAGCCTAAAATGGGTAACTATGAAGCTTGCCTATGTAGATCTACTTAACATAGAGTTCTAAAATATACATCTAAGAGATATGCCAGAATTAAAGATTATAACATTCTGTTTTATAGTTTAGAGAAAATGACAAAGGTAGACATGCTGGCCCTCAGGCTTGTCAGAGATCTGATGAATATGGCATTTTAACATGTGTAAGCTTATTGCCACAGAGAGTTCCAAAATCCTGGCAGTAGCTCCCCAAGATCTCTGAGAAGATTTGGGCACAACGACAGATGACTGCAACTCTGGATTATGGTATGCTAACCACTGGGCGATACTGCCTCAACTGACCCACTGCTAGGGCCCAGCCTAACCTGTGGACAAAGCCGTGGACACCTTTCACATTGCGAGAGGCAAGGTGAGATTGATCTCTCATGTCCCTCTTTCCACAGAAGCAGTCTCTCATCTGTGCCTGGCTGGACCGTCTCTGCACATGATGCCATGAGACCACAGGAGCCAGGGACACTGCCTAGGTGATGGACTAGTCATCTCTGTCATTTTAATTGGTACATAGATTAATATATTTATTTAGCTTATAATTTATCCTTCTCAGGTCTCTGATCACCTTGACGGCTATGCTAAGTTAATGGTAGCTTTTCAGCTAAAGAGCAGATAATTAGAGCCACTGTCAGCTCATTGGGCAGTTCATTAGCTAGTTAGAACTACTAGGTACTAGATCTCTTATTTAAAAACAAAACAAAACAAAACGGTTTTGCCTTGCTCACAGGCTTCATGTCAGTTGCCTGTGTCTTAAGAAAAATATAAAAGTCTAAGTTATAAAATCTAGAGAGTGTTATTTGGTCTAAATGTTTCAGGTTTGGTAAATGCAAAAAAAGATTAGTGAGTCTAAATGAATATTTTTAAAATATATAAATATAAGTTCTACTTACTTTGTTAAAAAAAAAAGTCTGAGCATCCAGGGTCTAGCACTAAAGCCATTAATATATTTTTGCCTAACTTTCCAGTGTGTCATGGAAATGCAAGCTAAAAGTAAATGCTAAGTGTACAAAAAGTGGCCAACCTCAACTGGTGGCTGATAACCAACAGGGACCACAGTTAAAGTATTAGAGTTTCAGACTGTAGACACAGTTAAGTTATAGATAAAAAATATATAAAACAAATAGAAAAGGTAACGGTTGCTCATTCCATTAGATATAGTTTTACTTGTTACTCTCAGAATGTTGTTATATTAGATTTGCTGATATGTAACTTTTCTGAGTTTTTAATATATATTTCCTTTTGTGTACCAAAAAAATTCATGAGTCTCAGGCAATCAAAGGTCATGAGACCTAAATCTGGCATAGCTCAAACGGATCCCAGAGTAGTTGTTCCTGGTTTGGGGATTCCTCACTTCCCATTTAATAGATAAATCTTAACTTCTGTCTCTAGTCTAAATTTGTTTCAGATTTGTACCTGCTTGACTCTATCCCTGCATCAGCTATGGACTGTGAGCTGAAATTTGGACTTCCTAAAAGCTGACAATTTCGCCCATCATGTCTTCACTTGGCTCAACTAACCAGGTGCTTGGGACTGCCCCATGGTCTAGCCTTTGACTAGCATTTCAGCCTCCCTAGCCCCTGATGCAAATGGTCCAATTATCAGCACTGAGAAAGCTCCAGAAGATGGACCTTTGGCCCAAATCTCACCTTACAGGCTAAAATGCTAAATCAAGGGTTGGGGGGAGACCCCAAGAAAAACCTTCACCCCACAGCTGCTTCGTGGTTGAAGCAGTTACTAGAAGAAAGGGGGAATGTAAGGGTAGGAAATTTTAACTTGGCCCTAAACACCATTCTTTGTTCCTGGACTGAGAAGTGCAAACAGTCCCTAACCATCCCCTAGTCACCACACCCGGGCACAGCCAATCACTGGCTGCCCCCGTTAGAAAAATCCCTTACCCACAGACCCCCTCCTGTTTTGCAGTTTTCGCCTTTATAAACTCTGTGATTCTGCTGCTCAGGGATCTGTACCACCCCATTGCCTGGGAGCTGTGTGTGGAGCCCCAGCATGCTGGCTAGTAATAATCATCTCTTCCTCTTTGCAACAAGCTCTTGTCTTTGTGGGTTATTGGGGTCTGCCTTTTATCCCGAGGAACAGAGTGTCTCCCTACCTTGGGAGTCCAACACAATGAAAACACACAGCCAGTTGTCATGTGAGGAGTCTAATGGGTAATGACAGAGCTGTGCCCTCAATGGGGTGAATGTCAAGCCATCTGGGAAAGAGGAAATGTAGGTCTATACCATGACTGTGGTCAATTAGTTTCCAAAATCACATGAAAAGGGGGCACCTGGATTTGAACCAGGGACCTCTTGATCTGCAGTCAAATGCTCTACCCCTGAGCTATACCCCCATTGGTACCAATGGACACAGTTAATAATTTTCATCTGGGTGGTGATGCATTCTGACTGACTATAAAGTTAAATTACAGGTCCTCACAGACCCACTTTCCTGAAGCTGCCAGA
>CM053763.1:70533718-70555799 GCA_028658305.1 Pachyuromys duprasi | reverse complement strand
GACAGGAGCATACCAAAGAGGGCCTCTGAAAGAATCAATATAGCAATGTATCAAAGCAGATATTAAGACTTACAACCAAACCTTCAGCAGAGGGCGGGAAATAATAATAAAAATAGGGGAAGTTAGTAAGACTTGGGGAGAACAAGAGCTCCACAAAGACCAAACAGAGCAGGGCACAGGGGTCTTGTATGAGACAGTTTCTTCCAACCAAGGGCCATGTATGAATATGGCCAAAACCCCTGCCCAGATGTGGCCCACGGTAGCTTGGTGTCCAACTGAAGACCCTAGTAAGGGGAACAGGGACTGTTTCAGTCATCAACTGGATGGCTGGCTCTTTGACCCTCCCCCATACATGCCAGGGAGTAACAGCCTGGCTAGATCCCAGGGGAGGACATTGCAGCCAGCCCTGAGGAGACAAGATGATCTGATGGAAGGGGAGAAGGTCCTCCCCCATTGGTGGACTTGGAGGGGGCAGGGAGGAGATGAGGGAGGGATGGGGAGAGTGAGAGGGAATGAGGGAGGGGGCTACGCCTGGGATGCAAAGTACCTAACCTGTGATTGATATAAAAATAAATAAATTACATTTTAAAAAAAGAAAAAAAAACAAATCAAGTAATCCAATTAAAAAATGGGGTACAGAGCTAAACAGAGAATTCTCAATCGAATAGCCAAAAAACACTTAAAGAAATGCTCAACGTCCTTAGTCATCAGGGATATGAAAATCAAAACGACCCTGAGATTTCACCTTACACCTGTCAGAATGGCTAAGATAAAAAACTCAAGTGGCAACACATGCTGGAGAGGTTGTGGAGAAAGGGGAACCCTACTACATTGCTGGTGGGAATGTAAACTTCTACAACCCCTTTGGAAATCAATCTGGCGTTTTCTCAGACAATTAGGAATAGCGCTTCCTCAAGATCCAGCTATAGCACTCCTAGGCAAATATCCAAAATATTCTCAAGTATATAACAAGGACATTTGCTCAACCATGTTCATAGCAGCTTTATTCGTAATAGCCAGAACCTGGAAACAACCCAGATGCCCCTCAGTTGAGGATGAATACAGAAATTGTGGTCCTTTTACACAATGGAATACTACTCATCAATTAAAAACAAGGGAATCATGAAGGTCAATGATAGGGCTTAGAAAAGATGTTTATAGTAAATTATCAGATATTCCTATTCCCTGCATTACTTTTCTGTGTGCATTTGTGTGATGTCAGATGTCTTTCCCTGTTCCTGGGGAATATGTTCCACCAGCTGTGCCTCTCGGTGGGATGCTTCAAGAGGTCCACCCCTAGTGCTCTGCTGGGGTTCTGAACTGCTGTCCTCATGTTTGAGGGCGGAGATTTTACCCACTGAGCCATCTCCCCAGCCCCTCTAGTATGTACACCCTGGTGGCTTATCAGAACGATCACGGTTCTCATGTCAAATCAGTGACTTGCTTTTTCGCTCATACGCATTTCTATTGTGAGACCAGATATCTTTCTAGTAATTAACATTTTAACCAACTTACTACATGAAAGAATCGCTTTAGTACTGCATAGCACGGTGGATTTGGGTAATTGCTTACATTAACTCGCAGCTTCACCAGGAAATGTTTGACTTTTAAGATCCGACAGAGATGAGACTCACTAGGAAACCAGCAACGAGTGCAGCCATCGGCCTTTAGGACCGGGAACAGATGTCTGTCTTTGAGTTTCAGGGTTGATTTTTTTCAGTTCTTTTTAACTTCACTATCACTTTGATTTCAGTTATTTTCTAGTCTGAGGCAGCCAATAAATGCCACATTTGAGAACTCCTCCCTTCCCACCACGAACGCGGTGAACCACTCCTAAAATCTGTGAGACTTTCCTCAAGAAATGTGTCAAGCACCAACAAGGATTCTCTTCCCGGGAAAAGGCCAGTTACAGGAGGAAATGTTGCCTAGGGATGCAGACTAAGCCTATTTTCTCAAAAACAAAACAAAACAAAACAAAACACTCTAAACTTCAAAGAAGATCATCCAGAGTGTTAGCTGTTGGGTGTAAGCAAGGGTGTTGAGAGACGGCAAGGCGGTTATGAGCGCTCGCTGCTCTGGGATGGCCCTCATTCAATTCCCGGCTCGCAGGGGGTCCCACCCCCCCCCCACAGGTGATGCACAGACAGGCAGGCAGGGCAAACACCCATACTCAAAGAGATTGGGGGGGGGCGGTGGGCCCGTATGTTTCAGCGGTTAGGAGCCTGTGTACGTTCTCAGCGCCCACCCACAGCAGCTCGCAAACGTCTGTAAGCCCAGGGATCCGCGCTCCGCAGGTGCAGAGCACACGGTTGAGGTGCAGAGCACACGGGCAGGACCGAGGCTCCAGTTCTCAGCGCCCTTCTTAGGAAGACAATGGAATCATAGACATATCCACTTCCTAATTTATTCTTTTGAGAGGAAATAAACTACCACAAAGAGAGTATTCGAAGTTTGCTTGGACTTTTCCACATTCTTGGGTTTCATCCTATGCGTGTCTATTCCAGTGCTGACCTCTGGCCTTCATGCACCTACTCTCTCTCTCTGGGGAGAATTCGTTGTGCTCTGGCCTGAAGCCGGTTACGCCCCGCCCTCCCCCCCCCCCCCCACTTCGGAGCAGGTGAGGACTCCCTAAACACGCTGCCAGGCACCCGCCTCGGTCAAGTGAGGTGAGCGAGACTCCGGGAGATCGAACCCAGGTCCTTGTACTTGCAAGGCAGTTGCTTTACCGACTGAACCATCCCACCAGGTTTCAGCCCGGGCTTTTTTTATACTGGTCGGCAGGTATCTGGCTGAGCTGTGTTTTGGTTTTTGAAACAGGGTCTCGCTGTGTAGCCCTGGCTGGCCTGAACTGCATATGCAGACCATGCCTCTGGTTCTGCCCTGCCGCCGCCCCCCCAGTGCGGGTATTGAGGCATGCACCGCTGCTATGCGGACTGAACTATTTGTCAGATTAAGTCCCTCTTGCTTATTTTAATTTTTGAATCTTTGGGAGTTTTTTCCCCCCTTTCTTTTCTACCTTATTGTTTAGTTTGAAATCTAAGGTTATTGAGTGTCATCAATTCATTAGATTGTATGTGGGGTGTGAGGTTGCAATTTTAGTAAGTACAATTGAGTGAGGACAAATTCTAAGGAGTCATTTCTCTCTGCTGCCACCTTGCAGCACCTAGCAATGTCACTCAGCTTGTCGGCCTGAGCACTAGTACCCATCCCGAGCCATTTTGCTAGCCCCGACATATTTTTATATAAATACTTAGAAGCTACAGTACTCATTCCACAAAACCCACTGTGAGTGACGACAACCCCTAAAAAGAGGTTGCCGCCGACATAAAAATCAATAAACCTTCAAGTGCTCACTTTAAAAAATAAAATTATAGTTCCTAACTGCTTTTATTCTAGAGCCTGTGGGGGTGCCGGACTAGAATCTCAGCACTTAGGCCCACAGTGTACTTCCAATACAGTTCCAAACTGCTTATTTCTCATAAATTACAAAATAAGAAGGCAGCTGTTCAGCACTGAATGTGCGGACACATCGGTTTATCTGAGCCAGGGGCCACACCTTCATTCCTTCCTTTCTCTCCTGTGTAGCACTGAACTAGGCCCAGCACTTTCTCTCTGCCAACACTCACTCACGCCCACACCACTGCATGCTTTGAGGTTTGCCTCCTACCTCTCAACTCTGTTCTTTCTAATTCTCTCCTCAGCTGCTTCTTACTTTACGCCAAGAGTATCCCAATGCTAAGAAAAGAAGGGACATTCAGCCTTCAGGAAGAGATGAGGGACAGCTACCTACCCAAATGACAGGTGTCCAGAGACTGGCCTATAGCTCCCAGCTCTTCTAAGAACCATAACTGGGACAAATGGACGAAAAGTAGAACTGAATGTGGACAATAGCTTCTATAAATGGGGGGTGGGGGACCAACAAAAGCAAAAAACAAAAATACAGGACAGGCGCCATCTGGACTTGAACCAGGGGGTTCAAAGACCATAACCTGATGCTCTAACCACAGAGCTAAGCCTCACTGCCCTGCAATGAGGGTCTTCTGGCCACCTTTTATAGTCACAGACATGCACAGCATTTTGATGATAGATTAGCAGTTTCTACTTATCTCTATAGAGTTGGTAAGACCAGAACTGATTCTTGTACAAACACAACCCAGGAAAGTCTTTCTGCCATGTACCCAACTACATCTGTTCACATGTCTGTATATAAGTTCTTGCTCAGTCTGTCAGAGAAGCAGATGTATGCTATGTATACTACGCTACGGGGCCCTTTAAGACTTAAATATCTCAATTAGTTTCAATAGCTCAGTTAGTTTAATGTGACTTTAACACAAAGTAGAGTCATTTGAGAAGTGGGAAACTCAATTGATAAAATGTCCAAACCAGATTGGTCTGTGGGCAAGCCTGTGGGACATTTTCTTGATGGCTGATTGATGTGGGAGGACCTTGTTCATTGGGTGGTGCCCCCCCTGGGCTGGCTGTCCTAAGTGCTATGAGGAAGCACTTGAGGAAGCCTTGAGGAACAACCCAGTAAGCCGTGCTACTCCATGGCTTCTTCCTCTCCTCTTCCTGCCTCAGGTTTCTGCCTTGAGTTCCTGCCCTGATTTCCTTGGTGAGAGACTGTTATCTGGGAGCACAAGATAAAAATGAGCCCTTTTCCTCCCCCACATTGCTTTTGTTCCTAGTATTTTAGCACAGGAATAGAAAAGCAACTGAGACAGAAGCCATTATGCCTAACTCCTTTTTTTAAAGACATTTATTTGTTTGTTTGTTTGTTTGTTTGTTTATTCTGTATGTGTGTACACATGTGAGTGTCGATGTAAATAAACCACAGTCATAAGGGGGCCAGAGGACAACTTCCAGCAGTTGATTCTCCTCCCACCTTGTTTTGAGGCAAAGGTCTCTGTTGTTTCCTCTGATGGACAGTGTGTGCCAGGCTCCAGCAGACTCTTCTGTCTGTGCCTCCCATATTACCACAGGAATGCTAGGATCACAGATGCCTGCCTCCATATCCCACATTTTAAGTGACTTCTAGAAGGTGAACTCAGGCTTGAGGCATCTCTAAATGGCTAAATTCTTTATAGACACCTGCAGTATCTATATTGGAACACACATTTCTGGCCTGTGAATATGTACTTTATTAGGCTATGAGGGCAAAGGCAGGAGAAGGTTGTGGACTTCCGGGTCCTGACTGGACAATGAAGGGGTTCTGAGAACCATCATGAGGACAACATAGAATGAGGACCACAAAGGGCCTCTAGGAAGACAGTTCTTCTGTGACCTCATTCCCACTACATGAATGTGTCCACTGTTACATATGTTTGTACTTACATCAAAGTATCCTTCACAATTATTTTTAAAGTTGTACTAGTTTGAATAGCAATGGCCCCATAGGCTCATATATTTGAATGCTTAGTCAGTGAAGGAACCATTTGAAAGAGTTAGGAAGATTAGGAGGTATGGCCTTGTTGGAGGAAATGTGACACTTGGGGAAGGCTTTGAGGTTTCAAAAGCCCATGACAAACCCAGTCTATCTCTCTCTCTTTCTTTTTCTCTCTCCCTCTTTCTCCCCCCATATACGGATCAGGAGGAAGCTCTCAGCTACCACTCCAGCACCAGCCATGTTCTCACCATAATGATAGTGAACTCACCTCTGAAACTGTAAGCAAGCACCAATTAATTATTTTGTAAGAGCTGCCTTGGTCATGGTGTCTCTTCACAGAAACAGGACAGTGACTGAGACAGAAGTCGGTACCAGAGAGTGACCTATGGCCACAATCGACCTGAGCATGATGTGTGTTGGTGGGATGTAGACTTTGGGATTAGGAAAGCAGTTGAATGCTTTAAGTGGGATATAATGAGTCATGTAGAGGCATAGAAGACTGAGAGAAGGGCAATTGAACTGTGGGGGAGGGGGCAAGCTCAAGAAGTTCAGAGAGAAAAAAAATATTAGCTAGTGGCCTAGAGACCACTCTCGTGATAATTTGGCAAAGAATGTGGCTAGTTTTTGCTTTTGTTCTAAAAATCTGCCTGAAGCTAAATTGAAGACTTGGATTTGTGGCATTGGCAAAGGAGACTTCAAGACAGTGTACTATTGACTGTGTCACTTGGCTATTAATGGTTACTTTTATACAGATCTACAATGAAAAGGAGCAAGCTGGGGCTGGAGAGATGGCTCAGTGGTTAAGAGCACTGTCTGCTCTTTCCAAGGACCCGGGTTCAATTCCCAGCACCCACATGGCAGCTCACAACTGTTTGTGACTCCAATTTCAAGGGATCTGACACCTTAACACTAATGCACATAAAACAAAATTAAGAAAAGGAGCAAGCTGAGCCAGGAAAAGTACAAAATATATGGTTTAAGGAGAAAAGGAGCACAAAGAAATCTAATGTTGGAGCCAAGTTCAGTGCTCAAGGAATGGGATAAAGAAAGGTCAGGTCAAGACTCTCCCCCCCTCACACACACACACCCAAACACTTTTGTTTTCTGCAAAGGAGTTAAAAGAAAGCTTAAGCAGTGAAGGAAGCCATCAAAAGTGGAAAGCTGATGCAAATGTAACTCAAGGAAGGGCCAAGTTCTGGCCCCATCAAGCTGCAGAACTTGGCAGCTTTGGCCACATAGTTCTGGCCACATAGTTCTAAAGAGCAAATGAATCTTCTTCCATGGCTAAGTAAGGCCAGTGAGGCCAGGCATGTTTCCCTTCACAGAAGCCCAGAGAGCACTGTGTGAAGCTGTGAAAGTGTAGCCTGGCCTTCATTAGAGACCCCAAGGTGTTGTCAAATCCAGAGTTACGGGATACCTGCTAACAGGATGTGGAACTAGCCAAGAGAAAGAAGTGCGCTGCAGTCAACAAAGCTGACAGGAGTTGGAGATCTGAAGAGCATTTTGACATCAGACATGGAGATGCAGAGTTTGGAATTTGCCAGCTGGTTCTAAGTCTTGCTTTTGATTCAGTATTTCCTCTCTTTCCTACCTTTTGGAATGGTAATGTATAATCTATGCCCATTGTATGTTAGAAGTATGTTATCTGCTTTTGTACTTTAATTGGGGGGGGGCGGGGTACAGTTAGCGATTGCTATGGGTCTTAGAAGAGACTTTGAACTTTGGACTTTTGTTTTTTCAGACAGGGTTTGCCTGTGTAGCCCTTGCTGTCCTGAAACTCTCTCTCTTTCTCTCTCTCTAAACCAGGCTGGCCTTGAACTCAGAGATTCAAGTGCCTCTGCCTCCTGAGTGCTGAGATTAAAGTTGTGTATCACCACCAGCTGGTGAACTTTGGACTTTTAAACAGCATTAAAACTGTGATGACTATGGGAACTTTTGAAGTTAGATTGAATACAGTTTTGCATTTACAAGCCTAGAGGAGGCAGGAAGTGGAAAATGGTTGTTTGAATAAGAATGGCCACTTATAGAATCATATGTTGAAATGCTTAGTCACCCAGGAGTAGCTCTATGTGAAAGGATTAAAAGGATTAGGGGGTGTGTACTTGTTGGAGGAAGTGTGTCACTCAGGGAGGGCTTTGAGGTTTCAAAAATCTGCCTCTCTCTCTTTTTCTCTGCCTGATCTGTCTCTCTCTCTTTCTCTGCCTGCGGATCAGGATGGAAAGCTCTTAGCTACTGTTCCAGGACCTACCTGCATGCCGCCATGCTTCCCTGCCATGACAATAATGGACCAAACCTCTGAAACTGTAAGCAAGCCTCTGATTAAATGTTTGTTTGTTTGTTTGTTTGTTTGTTTGTTTTTGTTTTATGAGTTGTGTTGGTCATGGCGTCTCTTCATAGCAATAGAACAGTGACTAAGACAAAGATCAAATGATATTTTTAAAGCTGAACATAAATTTAAAGAGAACTCAGTTCTTTCAGAATCTCTGTCACTTCAAGGCAGCCACTTTCCACAGCTTTGGTTCCTTCTTCTAGTCTTTTGGCTTTAAATTAGGATGAAATAAAAGTGAGTGTTGTTAGATTTCTGTGGCAATGTAAAGAGAGAGAAGGCAGAAAGAGTCAGAATCTGACTTTCAACAGACAGATGTTATGTGACAAAATATTCCCTGGGGAGATGAAACACATTCGTCAACTCACCCCAGATAAAGATTCCATGACAGACCAAAGTACAGATACCACCAAAATATACCTTGGTGAACCAATGGGTTTTGTTGGAGTTACTTACAGAAATATGGGTAAGAGGTTGCTTACAGGAGCAGAAACGACTTAAAGACAGCTGCATCACTAAAGTCCACCCCGGTGTGGGTGACAGCTGGCAAAAGCTGGGAAACCCAGAGCTTACTGCCCGGCCGGCAGGCAGCTCAACAATTTGGAAAGTGCCTCAGTTGGCCTAAACCTCTTCCAGGCAGCTTTTTGTCTGAGAGCCAGCTTCACATCCTCTAGGAGTGCTGCCATAAGGTCAGGCTGGAGGCAAGCCTGTAGGGCGTTTTCTTAGTTAGTGATTGATGGGGAGGGCCCAGCCCATTATGGCTAGTGCCATCCCTGAGCTGGTGGTCCTGGGTTCTATAAGAAAACAGCATAAGCAAGCCATGAGGAGCAAGACAGTAAGCAGCATCCCTCCATGCTCTCTGCATTAGCTCGTGCCTCCATGTTCCTGCCCTGTTTGAATTCCTGTCCTGACATCCCTCAGTGACAAACTATGATATAAAGTGTAAGCCAAAAAAAAAAAAAAACCCTTTCCTCCCCAACTTGTTTTTTGTTCCTGGTGTTTAATCACAACAATAGTAACCCTAACTAAAACAAGTTAGTACCAGTGGAGTATTGTTATGTGACAGACCTGACCATGTTTTGGGGAAGATTGTGGAAGGACTTTGGAACTTTGGGCTAGAAGAGCCATTTAGTGTGGAGAGCCCAGTGGGCTGCTTTGTTGGAGCTTAGAAAATAAGAATGTTGAGCATAGAGGATGCAGGCCTCGCTGGTGAGGTTCCAGAAGGAAGCAAAGGCTCTAGAAGGCCATGTGTCCGAATCTGTGGTGGTTGGTTAGCTGGAGCTGAAGAATCAGCTGTGATTAGCAAGAGACCAAAATCATTCAAGTAAAACCTTTGTTTTACTAGAATAATTGATGCTGGTTATCTGGAGGTGATAAGTTAGTGGTGATTAAAAAGAGACCAGCATCGGTGAGGTGCAATCTTCTGGGAAGTGTTCTGAGAGCACAGAGAAGCCGTGTGTTCAGAAGTGGCCATGGTTGTGCCTCACTCTGGCAGCAGAACATGGTAATATAAGAGTCACCAGGTGGTTCTGGTTTTGAAGGCATGAACGGGTTATGGAGAGCAGCCGAGGTTTGGCACAGTGAGAGCCCAGGGCGGCCATTGGCAAAGGTGCAGCCTAGGTGGCAGTTGAGGCCCAGGACTGAAGAGGTCATGCAGAGAAGTTGAGGCATGGCACCAGGAAGAGAGCCTAGGCAGCATTGGTGAAAATGCAGCCAAGTTGCCGCAGAAGACCCCAGGATTTGAAGAAGCCGGTGTGGGAGGAAGACCACCAGTGAAGTGGAGCCTGCCTGAGCTCGGAAGACAAGCTGTGTGTGCTGTAGAGGGTGGAGCAGGAGAATTGTTTTGTCAAAGCAACAGAAAACCCTGAGTCAGCAACCCTTCAAAAAGGTGAGGTGGGTGGGCTGGAGGGAGGGCTCAGCAGTTCAGAGCACTGGCTGGTCCTGAGTTCAATTCCCAGCAACCACATGGTGGCTCACAACCATCTAACATCTGGTGCCCCCTTCTGGCATGCAGGCAGAAGACTGTATACATAACAAATTTTTAAAAAGTGAAAAAAAAGTGAGGTGAGGGGTTTCAATTAGGAAAGTGTTGTAGCTATAGCCACGTTTTTCTCCTGCATTTCTCTCCTCCTTGGGAGACAGGCTGTTTGGGAGACATTCCGTTTTATGCTAATAAGGCTAAGATGCTAATAAGGCTAAGCAAGGTCATCTGTAATCTCATGGGAATCCTGTTTTACCTCTCTGTCAAGTATAATATGATTACTCTAAAGAAATCGGGCTTATCAGAACGTAGTGGCACACATCTTTTTTTTTTTAAGATTTATTTATTATGTATACAATGATCTCTGCATGTACACCCGCACACCAGCAGAGGGCACCAGATTTCATTGTAGATGGTTGTGAGCCACCATGTGGTTGCTGGGAACTGAACTCAGGACTTCTGAAAGAGCAGCCAGTGCTCTTAACCTCTGAGCCATCTCCCCAGCCTCCAGTGGCACAGAGCTTTAGTACTTACACTTGGGAGGCAGAGACAAAGTAGAATTCATGCTTGGGAGTTTGAGACCAGCCTATTCTACATAAGTGAGTTCCAGGCCAGCCTGGGCTACATAGTGAGACTCTGTCTCAAAGATAGATAGATAGATAGATAGATAGATAGATAGATAGATAGATAGATAGATAGATAGATAGATAGATAAAGCTTGCATGCTTTGTATAAACATTAAAATTCATGTGCTCTGTTCTAGTTTTTTTTCAAATATATTACTTTCTCAACTTTAATTTGAATTATTTATATTTGTGTTATGATGATGAGTTAAGAGTGCTCCATGCTTATCTACATCATGCTAAGCAGAACTAAGAATTCTGGTTCGATTTCTGTTTTTCCTGGAGTTAGAAATAGCCTTAGTTTTCAACTGCTTTGTCTTCATTAAATATCTAAGTCATTTTTTCACAACCTTTGACTTCTTGACAAAATGTTGAGATACTAGGAGTTAGTCAAAGTCCCTGATAGGTAGACAGATAGGGAGAAGAGCCATGACTCTGTAATAAAGATGGTGAACTTCTAAAATGGCTGGCTTCTTCACCTCCTGACCTGAGACAAAAGCCTGGCTGAGTTAAACAAAAGCATGGTGAGCTGTTTCTCCCACCAGAAGGACTCAAACCCTTTCAACATACAAGTCTAGTGAGTTCAAAGCCAGACCAGGATGTATTTACCCCAAGTTTGTGGGTATCAGCTTCCCTGGCTTTATTCAAACGGACTTACTTTAGATTATAACAGGGAAAAAAAAAACCCTCAGAAATCCTTAAGAGCTCCAGCCCTCAAGCGGAGACTTGGTTTAGGCTACCTGATTCCCCCCTCTGCCCTGTGAAGAGTCTTTCCCTCATGTGCCTGTTCTCTCTCCCCCTCTCCTTCTCTCTGTGGGGTGTGTGTGTATGTGTGTCTACTGTGTGTGTGTGCACATACGCATGTGTGCCTGCTGTATATGTGTGTGTGTTTCATCACTGATAGACTTTCTTTACTGACTGCTTCTGTCTCTTGTTTGCTGCTTGTGACACTGGGTTTTTTGTTTGCTTGTTTGTTTGTTCATTTGTTTCCTGCCTTTTAATTAAAGAAAACAAACCTAATCAAGACTGCTAGATGGTAATTATACCTTGCAGGACCATTTCCCATTTGATAAAGCATAACAGAAAGCAACTCTTCTGTTTTCTGTTTTCTGCAGGAGCCCAGATTCCCGTGCCCTGTGTTCTGATTTTCCCATAGGACTTACTGTTGGGTCACGTGACTTCCTTCACCCTCACGGTGACATTATTTCTTCTGCTCTCTCCTATAGGGAAGTCCTCATTTCCTGGATTTCAAGTCTTATATGCTTTTTAACAAAATAGCATTCCTCTTTTGGAGAGATAACTTCCTTTAAGAGCTGCCTTTGAAAGGTGTGTGAAAATAAAGTTTTCTGGATTCTCTCTGCACGATCCCTCCCGCCTGCACCCCTGATTGGCGGTCCTGCAGCCACTTGCAGAAATGGAAATTCTGTGATGTAGGATTCTAGGAAGTTTTCAAGACTTCCCCTAGCTGTTCTTCATGAATCCTGCTATCATGAAGCAGCTAATGCTGGTTTCATAGAACACGTTAAGTGTCACGGGAGAGGTCCATCAAGTCGAATGTTACAGAAGAGTGACCCTGGCCCTGAGCCTTCTCGGGTCTCCTGCTTTTCCCATCAGATCACTTCCACCACGCCCATCACCCCTCCCCCAAAAGGTTTTTTGGAGCCTTTTTAAAGATAATCTCACAGATAACACAGGTTGACTTGGAACTCGCTCTGTATGTCAGGTTGACCTCAAACTTGAAATCCTCCTGTCTCAGCCTTGGGACCATAGATATCAACCACTTCATCTAGCCAAATCAACTTTTGGGTTAATGACTATCTCTACTCTTTGTCTATTTCCTATTTCAGTAATTTTTGCTCTTTATTAGCGGATTCCATTTTGTAGACTTTATTTATTTGTTTGTTTGTTTTTAAAATAAAATGTTTTTCTAAACAATATGTTTTATCATGTTTCCCTTCCCCGACTCCCTCCCGGATCTCTCCATCTCCTTACCCACCCAACTTCATAGTCCTTCTCTCTGTGCTTCAAAAAACAAAAATGATATCAATACAAACAAGCAAAAAGAAAACTAGAAGACAAAAAAATACCTGAACAAATCAAGATGAAACAAAAAGCCCATAAAAAAAAAAGACTTTATCTTGTGATCTTGTGTTGGCTGATTACTCCTGAGACCGGGGCCTACTTTGGAACATGGTTGATATACCCAGTGAGACTCCATTGGAGAAAGCTCATTTTCCCTTTGCTAGCAGGTACCAATGGCAGGTAGTTTCTTAGTAAGAGGTGGTACCCCATGTTCATGGACTTAGAGAAAACCTACTGTTATCTTGCTAAATAGCAATAAAATGACTCTTGATAACATATTGCTATGGCCTGTAGATCAGTGCCTCGCTTAGCCTTCATCAGAGCTTTTTCTTGCAGCAGATGAGAACAGAGACCCAGAGCTGAACAATGTGTAGAGTGAGGATAGGCTTCAGAGCACTCAGTTCTCAATGGGATGCCTTCATCAAAGCCCGACCCTTAAGGCTCTGGGATCTGAGCAGATAGAAAGTGGGAGGACTGTAAGAGCCAGAAGCCATGGCGGCTGTAAGGAAGCAGCGTTTCCCAGACACTGCAGGACTGATGCCCATCTAAATGCACCTTGTAGATTTTTGATGTAGAAGTTTAGAACCTTGGCTTTCAATACTTTTAACATAAACACTTAAGGCAATAACCTTTTCTTTTGTTTATTGTATTAAAGATTTTTAAAATTACATTATTTTCATGTGCTGTGTGTGGATGTGAGTGGCTGCGTGCATGACATAGTGCATGCATGGAAATCAGAGGAGAACTTTCAGGAACCAGCTCTCTCCCTCTCCCGTGTGAACCCTGGGGACCAAACTCGGATCGTCAGACTTGGCGGTAGGTGCCTTTGCCCTCTGATGTTTCCTTTTGAAGCTGGTGAGACAGCCCAGAAGGTTAAAGCCTAAGGAGCTGAGTGCAAGTCCCATGCAAAAACAGCATGTACACTTGGGAGGCAGAGGCAGGCTCATCTCTGTGAGGCCAGCCTGGTCTACCAGTGAGTTCCAGGACAGCCAGGGCTATGTACAAAGACCTTGTCTCAAAAAAAAGGAGGGGCGATTACAAACTAAAAAACAGGGTGCAACAACTACACACATCTGTAACCCCCACAGTCCTGAGGCAGCAGTCCCCAACCTGTGGGTCATGACCCCTGTGGGAGTTGAATGAGCCTTTTTCGGGGGTCACGTATCAGAGATTTAGATTGTTATTCAAATAGGAGCAGAACTGCAGTTATGAAGTAACAATGAAAGTAATTTTATGGTTGGGGTCACCACAACATGAGGAACTGTGTTAAACGGTTGCAGCTTCAGGAAGGCTGGAAGCCACTGGCCTCAGGAAACAAGAGAAGGAGATAGCAATGTCTCCAGAAGATCAAGACCAGCTAGTCTGTTCTATGGTAAAAATAATAACAACAAAGTCTGCTTTATACAGTAACAAAACAGTTGGAGTAAAGACCCTACCTCCAACCAGATGGAAACAAAGACCGACACCAAATGATGATGTTCTGATCCCCTGCATGTACACTGTGGCATACATGCACCCATATTTACACATGTGAATGCACCAACACATGCAAACATTGTACCCACACACACACCATACACACATACATCATACTCATAGACACATACCCCTACTGTATACACACATTTCCATCATGCAATACACACATACCATACACATCATACACACAGACACACATCCAGCATACACACACACGTACACTTCTTCATGCTGCTTCAACTTTATCATTAAGTCCAAAGTTCCTTTTACAATTTCTTTTGACATGTCAGAAGTGTGCTTAATTTCCAAAACTGTGTAGTTCCTGGGGGCCGTGTCAATGCCTGTGCAGCCATCTGAGGCCAGGTTGAAGTCAGCAGCCTGTACTGCACCAAGAACCATGATGGTGTCCGTGGTCAGTGCTGCTTGCCAGAGGCCACGTGGTCTGTGGTCTGTGTTCCTGCTAAAGGGCACGTTAATGTCTGCGGTCCGTGTCACCTCTGAAGGCTTTACTGATGTCTGTGTTCCTGCCACTGCCAGAAGCCGTATGGAAATCCATAATCTGTGCTGCGGCTGACTGTCAAGAGCAGGGACACTTCTTTTGCTGTTGTGTCGATGACTGCAGTCTCGCAGTTGATAAAGAGAGACATAGAAGGCATCCATGACAACCTCTGTCTTCTTCCCCCCCCCCTGCCCCCAGCCAATTAAAGAAACAGTCTAGGCAGGAAGCCATTAAACAGAACTCATTAAATTGGGATAGGGATCCTGAAGGGTAGTTCATCACGGTTGATGGCTCCTGGTGGGGGTAGGGGCGGAGAAGAACTCAGTTTTCTTTAGGGGCTGGTCACAGAGTTTGACCATGTTCCAGTGGTCAACACAAAATGGACTTGCTGTTTTTGTTTACTTTTTTCTCTTCGTTTCTTTGAGGGAGGTTACAAGGTGTGGTGGAACTAGGACGTTGGGGAAGGGAAAGTGATCAGGGTGCGTTATTTGACACTCCCAAATAATCAATAAAAAATATTATGTTGGAAAAAAATTATAAAACTGAGCCAGGCATGGCAGTGCACACCTATAATCCCAGCACTTGGGAGGCAGAGGCAAGTGGATCTCTGTGAGTTCTAGGCCAGGCTGGTCTACAGGCTACACAGAGAAACCCTGTCTTGGAAAAAAATGTATAAAACTGGATATATTGATATGCCATATTATTATGACATGTGATTCATATATGATCGACAAACATGATCTGCCTAGTTTAAATCTTTTTAAATTGATTCAGATATGTTTTGTGGTCTAGCATGTAGTGCATGTTGAATATTCTACACAGTTATGAAAAATGTGTAGCATGAAGGAATAGGTTTTGTAACAGTAATATGATTTATTACTATTTAGTTTACTAATTACTAAGAACAAAGTACTCAAATCTCCAACTATAATGTGAATTTGTCAATTTCTCTATGAGTACCTTAGGCCTTACTATATGTGTTTTGAAACTGTAATTAACTGTATTCACCTTTAAAATTTTCTCTCTTGGATGTGGAGAAAGAAGAACCCTCCTCCATTGCTGGTGGGAATGTAAACTTGTACTACCATTCTGGAAATCAATTTGGCGCTTTCTTACACAATTAAGAATAGTGATTCCTAAGATCCAGCTATACCACTCTTAGGCATATATCCAAAAGATGTTCAAGTACACAACAAGGACATTTGCTCGACTATGCTTGTAGCTGCTTTATTCGTAATAGCCAGAACCTGGAAACAACCCAGATGTCCCTCAGTCGAGGAATGGATACAGAAATTGTGGTACTTTTACACAATGGAATACTACTCAGCAATTAAAAATGAGGAAATCAAGAAATTTGCAGGCAAATGGTGGGACCTGGAAATGATCATCCTGAGTGAGGTATCCCAAAAGCAGAAAGACACACATGGTAAATACTCACTTATATAGACCTATAAGATAGGATAAACATACTGAAATCTATACACCTAAAGAAGATACACAAGAAAGAGGACCCGGGGTAAGAGAATTAATCCTCACTTAGAAAGACAACTGGGATGGACATTGGCTGTAGGAGAAAACAAGTAGCAGGACAAGAGCCTACCACAGAGGGCCTCGGAAAGACTCTTCCTAGCAAGGTATCAAAGCAAAGATTAAGAATCATAACCAACCCTTTGGCAGAGTGCAGGGAATCATATGAAAGAAGGGGGAGTTATTATGACCTGGAGAGGTCAGGAACTCCGCAAGGACCAAATATATCAGGGCACAGGGGTCTTTTATGAGACTGTCTCTCCAACCAAAGACCATGTATGGATATAACCTAGAACTCCTGTTTGTATGTAGCAAATGGTAGCTCAATACCCAAGTAGGTATACTAGTAAGGGGAACAGGGACTATTTTGGACGTGAACTCAATGGCTCGCTCTTCGACCTCCCTGCCCCCCGAGGGAGGAGCAGCCTTGCTAGGCCACAGAAGAGGACATTGCTGCCATTCCTGAAGAGACCTGATAAACTAGAGTTAGATGGAAGGGGAGGAGGTCCTCCCCTATCAGTGGACTTGGAAAGGGGCAGGGAGGAGATGAGGGAGGGAAGGGGGAGATAGGGACGGAATGCGGGAGGGGGCTACGGCTGGGATACAAAGTACATAACCTGTGATTAATATAAAAGAAAAGTGAAAAAAAATTTCTCTCTTCTGTCTGTCTTTCTCTCTGTCTCGTGTGTGTGTGTGTGTGTGTGTGTGTGTGTGTGTGTGTGTGTCTCACTATATAGCCCAGGCTGGCCTTGAACTCTTCACACTCCTCTTACTACTACCTCTCAAATGCGGACATTACAGGTGTGCACTACCAGGCCCAGAACGTTTAAAGTTTCTACTTCTTAATGAATTGAGCCTTTACCATTGTATTTTTACCATTGTAAAATACTCTAATCAATAAAAGTATTTATTATTAAGTCTGGCATATAACAATTGTTTAAATGGACTTTTATGTTTCTCTTTTTATTTTTAAGTTCAATACATTTGTATATTTTAAATACATTCCTTGAAAACCTGCAACTTAAATTTGCTTTTTAAAAAAATCTATCTTGGGCGGAACCACCCGACATACCAGCAAGAGAAACAGACCCATGCCTTGCTCAGCCTTCGTCAGAGAAGCTTCCTCCTGCAGCAGATGGGAACAGAGTCCCACAGCCAGACATCACGCAGAGAATGAGAGACTGTGGAACGCTCAGCCCTATGTCTTCATCGACTCTGTACCTCTCAGGGATCAGGGAACTCTGTAGAAGAGGAAGCAAGCAGAGAATAAGAGCCTGCGGGGATGGAGGACACCACAGTATCCAGGCCTTCCAGCCGCAACAGGGATGATGCACACATGAGCTCACAGAGACTGAGGCGGCATGCACAGTGCCTGTGTGGATCTGTGCCAGAGGGGGTCCTAGAGCAGAGAGAAGAAGAGGACATATGCCCCCCACCCCGACCCTGAAGCCATCTCCAATTAACAGCCACTTACAAATAAAGAATTAGTTTTCTACAAGGTAGTCTCGCTGAGGAAAACAAACCACCATCAGGTGTAGGCCCGATGCCCGGGCAGTAGACGGCCAACACAAAATGAACATCATGCCATGTTTGAAGGTTCTTTGTGTCATAATGTTAAGTTTGCATTCTTTTTTTACCTTACAGATCCTTTGTATATATATTATGGCTTTCAGTTTTATGTTTTATGGGATTTCTCTGTGTACAAATGCATATCTCTGTGTCAACATGTATGCCTTGTGCTTTTTATTCTGGCTCTTTTGATTGGTTGTAGATTTGTTTGATTTTGTTTTATCATATCATATTTTATTTTATTATTATTCCTTAGTTGTATGTTTGTTTTCTGATGAAAAACAGAAAGGGAGTGGAGCCAGATTGGGGGGAATTGGGAGGAACTGAGAGAGGTTACCGTAATCAAGATGCATTGTATGAAAAGTATCTTATTTTCAATAAGAGAAAGTTTATTTTAGAAGCCAGAAGTGGTAACCCACTTCTTTAATTCTTTAATTCTATTCCTTGGGAGCAGAGGCAGGAGGATCTCTATGAATTCCAGGCCAGCCTAGTTTACATAGGAGTCGCAGGACAACCAGGGCCATTCAGAGACCCTGGTTTACTATTTTAATTATCTTCATTTTCAACTGGCCAGTCTATTTATGCTACTGTAGCCACTGATGTGCTTATATCTACCATCTCGTTGTTTGGTTCTGTTTGTACTGGATTCCTTGGGTTTTTGTTTGTTTGTTTGTTTTACTTTTGTTTCTGTTCCTTTTTCTTCTTTTCCTTTTTTCTTTTGGTTTAAACAAGACATTTTTTAAGAGTCTGGAACCAGGGTGATGGCACAGTCTGCAATGATTTCATTGTACAAGCGCCGAGCCCAGCATTCCTGGAGTCCCAGCACTGGGACGGGGGAGGGGGAGGCTCAGGAGCTTGTTGGCCAGCCAGTCGAGCTGAATGGGTGAACTCCAGGTTCTGTGGGGAGCCCCGAGGGATTGCTCCGTGGTTAAGACACTTATTGCTCTTGCAGAGACCCAGGCTCAGTTCCCAGTACCACATGGTGACTCACAACCATCCATAATACCAGTTTCAGGGAATCTGAACCCGCTTCTAACCTCCTTGGGTACCAGACACCCAAGTGGTACACAATCATAAATACAGGCAAAACAGTCATGCACATAAAAATAAGATAAATCTTCTAAATTTTTAAAAAATAAGGTGGATAAGTGAAGAAGATGGAGAAATTCTGGACTCCACACGCATAAGCACATGCATACACACACACACATATACTCAAAATATTCCATTTTTGCTGGGTGGTGGTGGTGTAGTCCTTTAATCCTAGCACTCAGGAGGCAGAGGCAGGTGGATCTCTGTGAGTTCTAGGCCAGCCTGGACTACAGAGTGAGTTCCAGGACAACCAAGGCTACCCAGAGAAACCCTGTCTTAGTTACTTTTCTGTTGCTGTAATAAAATGCCATGACCAAATGCAACTTAAAGAAGAAAAGTTTAGTTTGCCATACAGTTCCAGAAGGAGTGCCATCACAGGGCAGACAGGGCAACAGGCATGGCAGCAAGAGCAGGAAGCTGGATGATCACATTGTCATCACACACAGGAAGCAGAAGGAGAAAACCGGAAGTGAGAGGCTCTAAACCTTCAAAGCCCACCCCCATCATTGTTTCTGTACCAAGTCTCCACCTCCTAAAGGGGTCATAATCTTCCCAAATAGCACCAAGTATTCAAATACGGGAGCCTGTGGGGAACATTTCTCATTCAGACCCCCATGCCATCCCCACAGAAGTTTGCATTACATGTTTATTTTGTTGTGACTCCCCTGTAGGTTAAATGCAAGCATATTATAACTCTAAGACTTTTGCTCACTCTCCCCTGCCCTGCGTGCTATTGTAGCCATATACTTTATTTCTATATATGTTATAACTTCAGGGTGTGGAAGGATTTGTTTTTACTTCGGGGATCATTATGCCTAGTTTGTTCTCTTTCGATATTGTTTGGATTATTCTATATCCTGGCACTGCATATATACAGGGTGGAGGCTTTCTCATGTCAGGAAACCGGGGCACTCATAGGGCTCATAGGGACCTGTAAAAAAAAAAATGCAAACTTAACATTATGACACAAAGAACCTTCAAACATGACGTGATGTTCATTTTGTCTCTTCCATTGTTCATTTATTTTGCTGCCTTACATCCAGTATCTTGAAAATGATTATTTCATATATTTTCCCATGTTTTGATTGTTTTAGGTTAGACGATAAAGCTCAGTCAGAATAAGCATAAATCTTGGTCATAAGATATCTGCTCCTTAAAAAAAAAAAAAAAAAAGTCTGGAGGTGGCTCTGTGTTTGCCACACTGTGAAGACATTGCATTTGGGTACCCAGCACCTATGTAAAAGCCAGGCACCCAGTGTGCAGGCATGACCCCAGCAGCACCGGGGGATGGAGACAGGAAGAACCAGAGGGCACTGGCCAGACCATCTTGCCAAATAGATGAGCTCCAGGTTCAGTGAGAGACCCTGTCTCAAAGGACAAAGACAGAGGGCCAGTGGGATGGCTCAGTGCACAAAGGCTCTTACTGCTAAGAGTGATGATGTGAGAAGGGGAGAACCAACACCCGTGGGCTGTCCTGTGACCTCTGCACGTGGGCATACACACGTGCTGGCTGGCTTTTGTGAACTTGTCTGTATCTGGGAAGAGGGAATCTTAATTGAGAAAAAGCCTCCATAAGATTGGCTGGTAGACAAGTCTGTGGGGATGTTGTATTGGTTATTAAGTAGTGTGGGAGGGCCTAGCTCGCGGTGGGTGGTACCAATCCTGAGCAGGTTGGCTGGAGTTGTAAGAGAAAGCAGGCTGAGCAAGTCATGATGAGCAAGCCAATAAGCAGCACTCCTCCATGGCTTCGGCTTCAGTTCCTGCGTCCAAGTTTCTGCCCCGACTTCCCACGGTAATAAAGTGTGACTTGAGAGTTGTAAGATGAAATTAGCACTTTGCCACCAAAGCTAGGCATTTTATCACAGCAATAGAAACTGAAAACACGCACACACACGGTACTTAAGATGTCTCCAGGCACACACCTGTGGCATACACCAGGCACATGCATACAAAAAAGAATAATCTATATGAGTTTACCAGCGAGAAGTTCTGCTCCTCACACTGAGTATGGGCAACACCAACTGCACCGGCCCCTTGTGCCCATTGTCCTAGACTCCCATCTGGAGTCTTAGCCTTGGGGCAGGAAACAAACCATTAATTTTTGTCTAGGTCAGAGCCTGGGCTGACTTAAGCAGATTCTCAGATGTCCATTTCCTTAACTCTCATGGGCCTCATGTCACCTAGGTTGGCCTCAAAGTAATTTCTATAGCTGAGAATGACCTTTGAACTCCTTTGCCTCCAGCCTCAGCCTCTTGAGAGTACAAATGGGCTTTCCGCAGAGTAAGGGTATAGTTCTGTATTTGGGAGACCAGCAGTTTCTATTTGTGGGACACTGGGCACATAAGGACAGAGAGAAGCAAGAAAGTATGGCGGTATTAGAAAGAAAGGACACACACACCCCACAAACTTCCTAATTCTTCCCATGTCTTGACCATCTGAGGCCCCTGAAAGAAATTGAGAACTCTTGCCAAATGCTGGACTCTAAGGCTGTGCAGGAATCCAGAAACTGTTAAAGGAAACTGATTAAGGAAAGCCATTCTTTATAGAAAAGTTAATGAATGTTGGTGATGTGATAAAATTATAGACTCTATAGTGATCATCCTAATCATTGATTGAGATCAGAATCATTGATGAATGCTAATTTTCTAGACAAGAATCCTTGAGGAACAGAATATGGAAAAATATGACAGACATCACTTTAATTGAACAATCACATTCATATCACCAACAGTAGGATAAACGGACATCCTGATGACAGGCATGTCACCTCTGTAGTGATCAACCAGAGGACAAGATTTTAGTACAGAAGAAATAGCCTTTCTTTTAGATATTTTGACTCATTGTTGGGCCCTACATGTTCTTTTTTCCCAGTGTTATGTTTGTGAGACTCAGCCATGCTGGTGAGCCTGTACAGAACGCAGAATGCAAAGCAGCCAACTTTGGCTTCTGAGACATCAGAAGGCTAAGCTGATGTAGCCTAAAGTGTTCTGGAAGGCCTTGAAGCCAGGACATTGAGCTCATGCTCTGCAAACCAAAAGCCACTACCAGCGACATTGTTTGGATAGTTGAGAAATAGAGGCTACAGTTTTTCTCAATTTATTATTTGAATTGTGAGTGTGTGTATGTACGTGTGTGTACATGTGGGTATGTGCATGTGAGTACAGGTGCCCCTAGAGGTCAGAGGAATCTGAAGCTGACTTTAAAGATAGTCGTGAACTACCTGATGTGGGTGCTGGGAACCAAACTCGGGTTCTCTGGAAGAACAGCAACTGCTCTTAATTGCTGAACTATTAGGTTTTTAAAGATTGGGGGTGGGGGGAATAGACATGCAGACATGCACAGGCATATGTATGTGTGCTTGCACATCTGTGTCTGGTACCCACAGAAGTCGAACGAGGGTATAGTATCCCCTGGAACTGTAGTTACAAGCAGTTGTGAGCTGCCACATGACTTCTGGGAAGAAAACTCATCTAGTCCTCTGTAGTGGTTTGAATAAAAGTGACCCCCACACACACACCCC
>CM053763.1:70486012-70533218 GCA_028658305.1 Pachyuromys duprasi | reverse complement strand
TCTCTCTCTCTCTCTCTCTCTCTCTCTCTCTCTCTCTCTCTCTCTCTCTCTCTCTCTCTGCCTGCTGCCTAAAAATTAGGATGTAAGGCTCTCAGCTCCTTCTCCAGCATGCCTGTTCTGCATGCCACCACGCTCCCTGCCGTGATGATACTGGACTAAGCCTCTGAAACTAAGCCAGCCCCAGTTGAACGCTTTCCTTTTTAACAGTTGCCTTACTCCTGGTCCCTTCACAGTGTGGTAAGAGAACAGTGACCAAGCTCTTAGCTGCCGAGCCAACCTAAAGCCTACGGATTGCGTAATGGCTGATTATACCACTCCTTAACTACTTGAATATTTTCGGCCTATATTATAGGAGAAAGTTTCTTGTCGTTAAAGACAATATACCTGTATTACCCAGGCTGTCCTGGAGCTCCCTCTGTAGCCCAGGCTGGCTTTGAACTGTCAGTCTCTCCTGCCTCAGCCTCCCTAAGGTGGAGTTACAGGCCTGTGCTACGATGCTCAGGAAAGAAAGCTTGTGCTTTTAGAAAATACACATTGAAATATTCTGATCAAATTTCTAACAATTCAAGAAACATGTAGACACAAATGTGTCGTGTTATGAGAAATACAAAGAGAGGTTTGACACAGATAAGATGACGGGCTGATCACAGAGGCAGACTGGAATCGCGGAGCCACATAAGATGACGGGCTGATCACAGAGGCAGACTGGAATCGCGGAGCCACAAGCCAAGAAAGGAAGAGAGGCAGGAAGGGCCCCTGCCCCGGACCCACCGCTGACTCTCAGGTTCTGGCTCGCAGAGCTGGGGAGTAATAACTGTGCTGGCGGAGCCTCTTAGTCTGTGATCTTTCGTGTACTTATTTTTGAGGTAGGGTCTCTATTCTGTAACTCCAGCTGTCCTGGAACCTACTGTGTAGACCAGGCTGGCCTCAAACACAGATAACCCGCTGCTTCTGCTTCCCAAATGCTGTGATTAAAGGCTTGACCCACAATGCTCAGCTTTTTTGGGGGGGGGTTGCTTTGTTTTGCTTTGCTTTGTTTTGAAACAGGGTATCTCTTTGTAGCTCTGGCTATCCTGGAACTATGTAGATCAGTGTTAGCGCTGATGTTAGCGCTCATTTTTAAACTCTATTGGGGGGGGGGTCCTTTAAGCCTCTGCCTTCTAACCCCCAACCCTAGGAAGGAGAGAGAAGGTTAGTCAGGGGGAGGGACCGCAAACCCTTTTGCAGATGTTTAGGGTTGATGGGTTCTTTCAGGGCTCTATCGGTTCTCCTGATCAGCAAGAGCAGCAAGCGGCTTGCTCTGCCCTGCAGAGTCTCTCCCCAGCTGTCTGCTCCAAACTGCCACACTGTCTCTGGTCGCTCCAAACTGCCACTCGCCACACACCACCACCACCTTCTCTTTCTGGGCTCTCATATTTACATCCTCAGGGCCCTAGACCACGCCCCTGTCCGTGCTGCATGTGGCAGGACGCTACCAGCTGGCAAAGACCACGCCCTGCACTTGACAATTAGCAGCTGTGGACAAACTATAGCCCAACTAAAATCCCACACTTGGGATTAAAACAAAATATATTTATATTGAGTTTTTAAAGAAACCAAAACTTGCATTCCAGGCTGGTATCGAACTAACAGAGGTCCACCTCACCTGCCTGTGCCTCCTCAGTTCTGGGATTAAAGGTGTGCACCACTATGCCCAGTTTTCTGTGGTCATTTCTTAAGGAGCTATTTAAAAAAAGAATTACCTCATATCCATGTAATAATAAGAGTTTGAGCTGGGTGTGGTGGTGCAGGCCTTTAATCCCAGCACTCAGGAGGCAGAGGCAGGTGGATATCTGTGAGTCTGAGGTCAGGGGACCCAACTCCAATCCCCTGGAAGAGTTGTACCTGCTCTTAACTGCTCAGTCATTTCTGCAGCCCCTAGCTGAATTTTTCAAATGATTTTCTTGTACCTGTTAAGATGACAATGATTACGATTGTTAGTCTGTTAACGGCAAGTAACCAGAACTGATTTTCAGATGTTAAACCAACGTTGATTCCAGGAATAAGTAGAATTGGTAATGGCATTTTATATTGTTGGAATCAACTGTGTTTTGTTAGGATATTTTCATCTAGCTTGCTTTTCTCCTTTTGTCTTTAGCAGGTTTAAATAACAATAATATGTAAAATAAATGTTAGTGAAATACATTAGAAAGTATTTTCCATTTTTATTTTTTTCATTTATTTTTATTTTTTTCTTCACAATTTATTCATTATATATTCCAATTGAAGCCCCCTCACTCAATTCCCCCTAGTTTCACCCTCCCTCCCACTTCCCTCAATTCCCTCCTCTAGTCCACTGAAAGGGGGAATTCTCCACTATGCCATCTACCCACAGCAAGGCCACGTCACCAGGGGTGAGTAATCAAAGAGCAGTCAACTAAGTTCATGATAGAGGCAGCCCCTTCTCCCCTTAGTCAGAGACTGAGTTGCCAATCGGCCACATCTGATCAGGGGGTCTAGGTCCTGTCCATGCATGGTCTTTGGTAGGTTCATCAGTTTCTGCAGGAGCCCCCAGGCTCAGGTCCTTTAGCTTTGTTGGTCTACTTGTGGGGCTCCTGGTCCCCTCTATGTCCCACACCCCTCTTCTTCCATAAGACTCCCTGTGCTCTGCCCAAAGTTTGACTGTGAATCTCAGCATCTGCTTCAATCCCCTGTTGGGTGGAGGCTTTCAGAGGACCCTCTGTAGTAGGCTGCCATCCTGTTTCCACTGTGTACAAGGTGCAGATTGTCCGCCCCCCCCCCAACACACACATACACACATACACACACACACACACACACGTTTGGAAAAGTTCACCAGTAAAGCCATATGAAACGCAAATTTTCTTCCTCAAGAGGCTTTCAATTCTCAAATCTAATATTTAGCAGACATAAAAACATTCGGTTTTCTTTACTTCCTCGATCGGTTGTTTTTGTCTTTTCCACAGGGTCTCGTGTATCTCAGGCTGGCCTCAGACTCAGGAAGAAGCTGCGCATTAGCTTGAACTTCTGGCCCTCCCGCCTGTGCCACCTGTGTGCTGGCATTGCACTGCCACACCCAATTCTGTTTTAATAAGTTATGTTTGACACAGAGTTTGAAATTTTCTGTGACAAATTTTTGATGTATTGGCATCAAGTTGTGCACAATGTTGCTCTCTGCTCTCTCACAGTCTCCAAGCCCTGTTGTGCTCCCGTTTTATAATTTCTAACATGCTCTGAGGCCTCCACTTATTTTCACTTGGTCAAGCTTGCTTTGGGCTCAACAATTTATTAGTTCGTTTTATTGATAAACTTTGTCTCTGTTGTTCCTGTCTATGAACACTTGACTTCTGTTCTTATTCCTACTGTTTCTTCTCTTTTTTTTTATTATTCGTTGGGTTTAATGTGATTATTTTTCTACTTTTGTATTATTGGTTTTTCAACGTACTTTTCTTGTACCAAACCCAGATCCTCTGCAAGAGAAATATGTCCTCTTAACTAGTGAGCCATCTCTCCAGCCTCTTTTCAAACATTCTATAAGGTATACTCATATTTTTGATACTGCTAGTCTATTCTTCATCAAGAACGTACCTTCCAATTCAGTCCTCTGCATGCTGCCGAAGCTGACTCAACAATTTGTTTAGGTTAGTGTTCTGTCTCTGCACTCTGAAATGGGATAGTCTTCCGAAATAATGGGTATCATCCTACATTTGTAAGTTAAACAGAATGAATTTGATTTTCAAGTCTTCCATCTTTGCTGGGTTTTCCTCTGCTTTTTCCATCAATTATATGGAGAACCCATCATGGTTATGTGTTTGAATGTTTTTCTTTTAGTTCTCCTAACTTTTGTTTTTATATGTATTTGAAGCTATGGTGTGTAGCTGACTTTGCTGTTTGTGGGTTCCTTACTCTCTTCCACCCTTCTCTACTCTTAGTAACCCCCAAATACTGTATAGGAGAGAAAAAAGTATAAGAGGAAAGGGGTGATATTATCATTAGACTACCTCCTGAAGATTAGGGGGTGGCAAGTTCCTTGGGACAAGTTTGACCTTCTCCATCAGGATATCTAATTTCCTCTCATTTCTTTGCACACAACTACTTGACAAACAGCCACCAACAGCCACCAACAGCCACCAACAGCATCCATCCCCCAACCAGCCAACAACAGCAACCCCACCTCTCATGGCCCTAACATTTATGTACCCTCTGAAAATTTCCCAGAATTCCAAACCTCACACACTCACAGAAACTATCTGAGGCTGGCAAAACCACACTGCAGCCAGAGCACAAGGCAAATCATAGTCAGCTGCTTCAAATCCCGTACCTGGGATTAAAACAAAAACATATTCCCACAACATTCTCTGTTTTTAAAGAAGTTCTCGTTACAATGATGTTTGTATACTAACACGTAAATACGGGATCGGGAAGATGGCTCAACAGTAAAGGCACTTGCCACCAAGCCTGATGATGTGAGTTCAATCCCAGGAACCCACATTATGGGAGGAGAGAACTGACTCCTGAAAGTTGTCCACATGTGCCATGGCGGGTGACATATGTCACCTACATGCGTGTGTGTACACACACACAATAAATGCAATTTTAAAATAAAACTTAAATATGCATGTGTTTCTGCCATATTGACCTTGGTCTTGTTATGAACTTTCTCTAGGAATTTCTAAGAGAGCGTCTTTCTTAAATTACAATATGTGAACTATAAGTATAATTCCACCTACTTTCCTTTTCTTAGGTTTACATGGTGTGTACTATCCTTTCAGTGCTGCTGGCCTGGTGTGCTGGTGGCTTTTTTATCAGGACCTATCTTCCTGGGAAGCTGGAGACTCCAATTCATCCTCTCTGTGTGTCTCACCTGGACTTTTGTTCTTATCTCTGAATATCTGCTCTCGTTCCCCCAAAGCAACTGTTCATAGAACTCCAAGGGTAATCCTGTCAAATGTCCATTCTGTATTTCATTCCCAGCTCCAAATGTACCAGTTACCTCCCAGATTTTAAATCAATGGTGGTTTTTTCTGTTTATTATTTAACACGCATGTGTGTTTTGCCTGCATTGTATTTCTGTGCACTATTTGCATGCCTTCTCCCTATGGAGGTCAGAAGAGGATGTTGGGTCCTTTGGAACTAAAATTACCAATGAGTACAGATGTGCTACAGACGATTGTTAGCTATCATATGTGTATTGAGAACTAAACCTGGATTCTCTGCAGGAACTGCTGAGCCATCTCTCCAAACTGTCCCCACTCATCCACCTAGTGTTGACTTACACACTACTCCATGGTGAGACCCTGAAGGCAGGGACTGTGGCTTTCAGTGTTCTGCTTAAGCCTGAGCAGCTGGTGCTGAGCCAGTGACATGCACACCTGTTTCCCTAGATCAGTGATAATCTCACACAGCCTTTTGCCAAGATGGATATAAAAATTGTTCCTTTCTTCTATAACCAGGGGCCAGACTATATCTCCCAATCTCTCTCAGCAACAATAAATACCACAAAAAAAATCTTTAAAACAGCTGAATCCCTGGGTACGCAGGCATCTTGACTCTATGCCTGCCCTGCTTGCCTAAGACCAGCCAAAGTACCCAGCAAGAACTCCATATAAACTAATTCCTGCTCAGCACGTTTGTTGGCACCCAAGATAGAGAGGACTCAGTGTCCCTGTCAAGCCGTCCTAATTTCTGACTAGCCTTTGATGTGACATCTCTCTCCCACTCTAAAAGTTACAAAGCGGTGTGGTACTGACTGTGAAGTTGTCAAAACTTGATGACTCAACGGCCAGCCTTATAAAACTTCAAAATGTCTTGTAAATATGAGTCAGGATCTGAGTAATAAGCTTGCCACTATTATAGTTACTAATGTCATTGCTGGAGCAAACTGAACTCTGCACGGTGGTGTTCCTGAACCACGCGGTGAAAAACTCAACCTTTTATACCTAGACAATTATTCTCAAAAGCCATGGAGAATTAGTCATTCCGTGGCTTTTCCTGGGAAGATGTGAACAAACATCTCTCCACCCCCAGACAGTACACCGAAGAAACTCTTCCACCCAAGTCTGGCTTGGTGAGCCAGTGAGTTTGCTGGGGTTACGCACGCAGGACTCAGAAAGCCAGACCAGGGTGGGGATGGTTCAGAGGCCTGTTCCTGGATATCCTTGCACACCTTTCATCAGCATCAGCAGACAGTGTGTTCCCTTCCCTGCGTCTGGTTACTGCTTTCCTCAACTAAGGGAAGGGGCCGATCAGTCTTGTGACTTTGTAAGCTTCCTGGCTCTTGTAAGTTTCATTAACCTCCTGAGTCATGTGAATCTCCTTTCTCTGGGGAGGGCTGTTTTAATTTGGAGCTTAAATGACATTTGTCATGGGGGAAATTCAATAACTTTAGTTACTCAAAATTTAAAATAAATCCAAGCAAAAACTGATACTTCAGGTGTCTGGGTTTTTCCATATTTGAAGTTTACTTAAAGATAGGCCCACCTGGCTACTCTTCTATCTGCTGGAGTAAAGTGGGCCCATTTCTCTCCAGGAGAGCCTTTCAATCTGTGTAGGAAGCCTGGACTGCCATGGGGGTTTCAGTCCTGCTGCTCAAAGCTACTCAAAGGTACCCTGGAGAATGCAAACTGCCTGCGATGGGCCACCCTCTAAGCCGCTGTCAGTCACTGACCCTGACACATCCACCTGTCACAATAACTGACTACAGAGGATTCTAGAAGACAAAAGTTAATCATGGGCACGAGGATTTTCTTCTACACATGTCCATCTCATCCCAAGGTCACATTAAAAATCGTACTTCCAAGTGGTCCAAGAGTGATGTCATCATGATGGAAATTCCACCTTTGAGATACTTCAGCTGTTTCTCAGGCTGAGGTTCTCTAAGAGAGGTACCCAGAGCACTGAGAGAAGCCCCCAACAAGAGGGGGCTTTTTACTTTTAAGATTGTGTTTTTCATTTTACAGGTATCAGTGTTTTGCCTGTATGTATTTCTGTGCACTTGTGACAGATCTCCTGGAAGTGGACTCACAGACAGTTGCTAACTGTCATGTGGATCCTGGAATCAAACCTGAGCCCTCTGAAGAGCAACAAGTGCTCTTACCCATCTTTCCAGCCTAAGAGAGGCCTCTTAAAGCAGCATATCATTGATTTTTTTCTAGTAGTCAATAAATCAAAACAATCTTTTAAAACTTTTGCTACATTTTGATAGGTATTCTCCACAGATGAAATGAGCCAGTTCAAGCCAAATTAAATTATAATGTAGGTTTATTGGAAGTAGTTCCTTGGGACTCACCAGTCCCAAGGATCAGGGCCAGGGAAGTTGCTTTGCAGAGGGAGATAGAGAAGCGGGGAGAAAGGGCGTGTGCACATGCACAGAGAGAGAAATGGGGAGCAAGAGAGGGAGAGACCAGAATGTCTGGAGTA
Source organism: Pachyuromys duprasi (assembly GCA_028658305.1). Lineage (NCBI taxonomy): Eukaryota > Metazoa > Chordata > Mammalia > Rodentia > Muridae > Pachyuromys > Pachyuromys duprasi. The sequence goes on along the minus strand of CM053763.1, from coordinate 70,525,799 downwards.
CATAGAGTGTCATGGGGGGATAGATGCCCTCCCGCTTACAGCCTGCAGCACGCGGAGACCTGTCCCTGCTTCTCCACAGCTGCAGCACTTGGGAAAGCAAGCCCTGCACCTCACCTGGGCAGCACAGTGGAGCTGAACCTGGTGGCGGGGGCGCGGGTGAGCTGGCCTGCGGAGAGCTGGCCCGCCCCTTGACAGCTGCAGCAGTGAGTGAGACCGGCAGGGCATTGCTGGAGAGCTCGCCCTGCAGCAATGGTGCGGGTGCAGGAGAGCTGTCGAGCTGACCAACTCAGCTACCTCCCAGGCCCAGAGCCAGAGCTTTGAGTTGGCCCACCCCAACATCTACCTCATCTATGGTCTGCTGGAGCACATGAAAGGGTGGGTCCTGCAGATCTGAAGCTGCAGGATCCCCATGACACAGGACAATGACAGGCTATCTGAGAGGAGTCCCTGTGAGGATCCAATGTTTATAGTATAGCAGAAGCCAGAGGCGCAAACCAGACCAGTGACTCGTGGCAATGAACATGTGCAAGTGAAGATGTGTAGACAAAAGGATGTGCTGTAGGACACACTGTGACACCTACAGCTTCTGCAGCAAGATTTTTGTAATTCTATTTTATTTTCTTGGTGGGTGGGATTGCCAGGGAAGAAGACAGATGCTAAGATCTGGAGAGATGAATGGGATTGCGGTGCATGATATGACATTTACAAAGAATCAAGAAAAGGTTTCTTTTTTTTAATTTTTATTATTTTATGTGTAAGTGCTTTTCTCCTGCAGGCCTGTGCCTTGATGACTGGTGCTTGCAGAGGCCAGAATAGAACGTAGGAAACCTGGATTTAGCATGACATATGTTGTGAGCTACCATACAGATGCTAGGGATCAAATCCAGGTCATCTGGAAGAGAAGCCTATCCCCCTAACTACTTAGCCATCTCTCCAAATTCAAACAAGCATGGCAGTTTTTTAAGGAGACGGTAAGATGACGAGGATCATTACAGTGTGACAACTCAACACATCAGGCTTTGACCCCACTGCATGCCATCTGATAGCTGTGTGTATGTATTTATCTCATTTTATGCGCACGAGTGTTTTGTCTACATGTGTGTACGTGCACCATCTGTGTGTCAGATGGCCAAGGAAGGCAGAATACGGTGTCAGATCCACTAGAACTGGAGTTACAGGTAGTTGTGAGCCACAATGTGTGTGTTAGGAGTCAAGCCTGGATCCTCTCCCATAGCAACCAGTACTCTTAACTACTGGGCCACCCCTCCAGCTCCTGTGTGCTTGCTTTTCCAGTGCACCGATGTAGAATGTTTCCTAGGTACATGGTCCCAACGTCACACCCCAGGTCTCACACATCCCTGTAGTTTGGATATTGAATGTCCACTAAAGGCCATGAAGTTAAAGGCTTGGCCCCAGAGTGGTGTTGCTGAGATATGTTGGAGCTTTAAGAGGTAGAAACCAGCTGGAAATTTTAAGGTCAAAGAGTATTGTAGCACCCCAGCTTCCTCATCACTCAGACATCCTGGCCCTGAGGTAAGTGGATTTGCTTCTCTGAGCACTTCCATTTTGCCTAAAGCAGCAAGTCTTCCCAGTCCTGGAGGGAAAACTAAAATAGTGAGCCAAAGGACTGGAGAGGCAGCTCAGCTGTGCACCTGCTCATTGTTCCTGCAGAGAACCAGAGTTTGAGTCCTAGGACCTGTAAGCCCAGCTCCATGGCATCCGATACCCTCTTCTGGCCTCCATAGGCAGGCATTTGGGTGTGGGCACACACACACACACACACATACACACACACAGAGTGACACAAATATGAATGCACACAATAAAATTAAGTAGGTCAAAAGAAACTTTTTCTCTGTAAAAGTTCATTGTATCAGGTATTTTGTTATGGTGACGAAAAGTTGTCTAATGGCCTGTTTTCTCTATTGTTCAAGTTTTAGCCACACTGGATTTCTCTCCTTTTTCTAAAATGCTCTGTATCTTTCTGCCTTGAGTTTTTCCCAGGATGACACCAATTTCCACCATTATTAGCACACTCTGGTGTGAAACTCTCTCTACTAAAATTCTGCCTATCCTGCAAGATCCAGTTCAGATTTTATCTACTCCATGAAGTCTTACCATTTTGAAGAAAAAAATTATAAAACATTTACTGTTTAGTTTATGTGTGTGGGTGTATTGTCTGGATGTATGTCCGTGTACCACCACGTGTATGCTACAGAGATGAGAAGAAGGTGTCAGATCCTTTCCAACTGAAGTTACAGATGGGTGTGAGTTGCCACTTGGGTTCCAGAAACTGAACCTAGGTCTTTTGAAAGAGTAGCCAGTGCTGAACCACTGAGTCATCTCTCCAGCTCCAAGACATATTGAAACACATTCATACATATCTTAAATACTTTTGTATCAATTATATGCTATGCAGTTGGTTAATTGTGGGAGATACAAAGATAAGCAAGTTGTGGTTCTTCCATAACTTAGTGAATTATCCATCCCCAAGAGGCCAGAGTAAACAAGAGATACAAATTGGAAGAGGTCTGTGAAGGCTGAATGGTTCTCACACCCACAGCTCCCTTTGAAAGAAAGTAATTCAAGGCAATTCTCTCTGTATAAAGTCACTGAGAGTCTGTGCCAAGTACCTGGCCGTGCCTTCTGGCCTTCCATCCTGCTGAGGACCTTGTTTTCAACTCTGGCCAGCACTGGATAGCGAGAACTGACCTCCCCAGAGCCTGTCCTCCATAACTCCTTTGGAGGCCTGTGCCCTCAAGGAGTGCACATTCACCAAGGAAGCAGTGGGGCTCCCGAGGCTAACACCATGGAGCTTAAGCAGAAGCCCGAGTGGACTGGCCTGCCAGGAATGGTGGTGCCCCAGGCCTGTAATGATGGCACTTGGGAGGCTAAGGGAGGAGGATGCTGAGTTCAGGACCAGACTATATGACATTGGCCTAAGGATGGGAGTATGAGAATGTAAGCGAAGAATCACATGGAGTGAGCAGCAACTGGACCACAGCTTCTTAAACAGGAGGTATGAACTCTGTGAACTTCATTCAAGCTCATGAAACTCAACAGGAGGTCCTGAAACATTTGGGCTCTGCGGCCATGAAGATGAAAAGCTAATTCAATGTCAAGTGTGCATCCCAGCGTAGTGGCTCATGCCTGAAACCCAACCATGGAAGACAGAAGTAGGAGGATCTCCACCGCAAGTTCAAGGCCAAATAGGTCTGGATAGGGAGTTTAAAGACAGCCTGGGCTGTGTGTCAAGACCCTGTCTCAAAACAATAAACAACCAAAATGCTTCTGGCATCACTTGCCTAACGCTGCATTGAACAGCTTCCCTGAAAGCTGGGTTCTGAGTGGTCAGCATATGCACTTGCTGCACACACCACTTCAGCATCAACCCTAACAACACTTCCTGAGACACCGTGGTCAGACTTAGAGCTACCCTGTCATAAACCGCACTGCTTCGCCAGCTTTCTGCTTATGTAGAAGCATAACGCGCTGCAGAAAATGCGACTCTCCTGTCCCACCATCGCTTCTCAGGGAGAACGTTTCATCCTGTATTATAGTGTATCTTTCCATTATTGCATATGTGAATGTTGGAAAAATGTAAAACTACCGTTTGAAATGATGGCTTGGGATTCACTTGAAAAAAACAGTAAATGAATTTTGGCTTGAGATTAGGGCGGAATTTCCAGCAATTTCTGAAATGGTTCTAAACAAACTTCTGCCATTCTGTACTATGTACTTATGCAAAGTAGAGCTCTCAGCACTGAAAATTATAAAAATCAAAACATCCAACCACTCTGAGAAGCATGGAAGATGTTCCACATCCTACAATATCAAATGTTTAGGCAATATTTGATTCTTAAGATAAAAACAAATAAGCACAATACTCACCCATGTGCAGAGTGGCTTTCCCTGTAAATAAATGGTAAGCGTGTATGGATGCTACAGAATTGTTTCAGAATAAAGTTATACTTACTATGAGAAAATGTTTGATTTGAAGACCCATTTATATATAGCAAGGATCATATAAAATTTTCTCAGCAATCTCAAGCACAAAATGTCTAAGAGCTGGGGCTGGAGAGGTGTCTCAGTGGTTAAGAATCTGGCTGATCTTCCAGAGCACCTGGGTTCGATTCCCAGTACCCACATGGCAGCTCACGACCATCTGGGACTCTAGTTGCCGGGGACCCAATCCCCTCTCTTCTGGCCTTTGAGGGCACCAAGCTCTGACCCAGTTGTTGGTCACTCTGTGATTATTTGTTTATATTCTCACGACCACTGTGAGACCTTTGAGACTTGCCTCTCAAGGCTAGAAGGGCCTGTTCAAAAGTACTTGCTGAGTTTGACAGCTTTAGATTTATTTGTTTTATGTGCGTGAATGTTTTACCCGCATGTGGGTATGTGTACCATAGGTATGTCCGGTGTCTTTGGATATAGGAAGAGTGCATCAGATCCCTGAACTGGAGTTATAGACAGTTGTGAGCCACCATGTGAGTGCTGGCAACTAAACCTGGGTCCTCTGAAAGAGCAGACAGTGCTCTTAATTGCTGAGCCACCTTTCTAGCCCTGGCTTAAAAAAAATAAAGAAGACTTGGAGTTAATAAAGATATCTAATATAGGTGTAAACACAAAGCTTAGGAGACGGATGGATGCCCAGGGAGAAGCAAAACACAGCTGAGAGCACGGGCGTGGGCTTCTCGAAGGAAAGCCCCAGAGAGCAGAAACCAGGTGTGGGCGCAGCTCTTCAGCGAGAGGTGTCTTTGCTTTCCCTCTTTTAGCCCAGGGCTAAACGCAGAGGGTTTGCCACAGAGCTAACAAGCATGGGCCACGGAGTACTGCCTCTGCAGCTGTACTCTTGTCAGGTGATCTCCCTTATCAACATCCCTCTACATTATAAAACCTCAGTACCAGTTCACCCCATCAGAGGGAATGTGATGGATGGGGAAGGAACTCCTCCTTGAAAGAAGTACCAAAAGAAACAACAGAGAGGAGCTGGAGCAGGGAGGGCAGACACTGGCGCTGTTCCCTGTGGTGAGGGTAAGATGTGGACTCCAGGCTTTGAAGGATTCACCCCATGTGTTCCCTGTGGTAAGGGTAAGAAGTGGACTCCAGGCTTTGAAGGATTCACCCCATGTCAGTTGATCTAGGTAATTCTTTTGAGAGGCAATCACAGGACTTTGGAGACCTCAGAACACAGTTGAGTCAGCAGGAAGAGAGAAAAATTAGATTTCGGGAACCAGCCTCCCCAAATATTAAGAGTAAGTGGGAAATTCAAATTTTACACACTAAGAAGGATGTGTTCTAATGACTCCATCTCTTCTCACAGGCCTACAGACCACAAAGGCTGAGGAGAGGAATAAAGCGGAGTGTTAAGATCTCAGTCAGCATCTTAGGGTTTCTCTTGCTATGATGAAACACCATTACCAACTTGGGAGGAAAGGGTTTGTTTAGCTTACACTTCCACACCACTGTCCACCGTTAAAGGAAGTCAGTTCAGGAACTCAAACTGGGCAGAAACCTGGCAATAGGCTGATGCAGAGGTCATGGAGGGGTGCTGCTTACTGGCTTGCTCCTCGTGGCGTGTTCAGCCTGCTTTCTTACAGAACCCGGGACTTCCTTAGAGAAGCCAAGGGATGACCCCACCCACAATGGGCTGGCCCCTCCTCCAAGATCACTAATTAAGAAAATGCCCTAGAGGCTCAAATTTCTGGAGGCTTTTTTTTTTCAGTTAAGATCACCTTCTCTTAGATGACTATAGCTTGTGTTAACCTGACACAGAACTAGTCAGCACAGTCGAGGAGCTGGGGGAAGACCTGTCAATGATTAGAGAACAAAAGTTCTGTTTCCACGTTGTTTCCAGAATCTGAGCCCCTGGCCTCCTGCACACGAGTACACATATTTACATACAAAGACATGCATATATAATAAAAAGTAAAAGTAAGTCGTAACATAACAACAACAGCAGGAAGATCTCAGCCACTGATCCCGGTCCTGCAGGTTCTTGCTTGGGAATCGGCATGGGAAGGCTATTCTGAAAGGCAATACGTCTTGGTTGCCACAGGGCGGCTCCACATCAGCCTTCCGGAGAAATTTTACATCTTAATTTTTTTCCTTTCCTTGTTATTAAAAAACAAAAATATGAATTTAATAAAGTTAGAAAACGCCCCCAAGCGGTCTGTGTTCTATTAACATAAAACTACCAACACTACCTAAACCTTTGTTAGAAATAAAATTTTATGCGAGCAGGACTAATACACATGATAACACAATCCTGTTATACACGACTACTCTCACTGTTCGACCATCTTTCCGTGCGTGTCTGCTGCCCAGGTCTATCTTAAGAGGGCGTTGGATTCTCCTGAAACTGTCCTTACAGTGGGTTGTGAGCCTCTGGGAACCTAACCCAGCCTGGACAGCAAGTGCGAACAGCAAGAGCTGCTGGCCTATGGAGTCTCCGGCTCCATTCAAAGAGCTTTAAACGATGGCCCTGTAATCCATTTTTCATGTCATTAGAATGTTTGCTATAACACACACAGATAATCCTACAAGGATGCCTACTGTGACTTATCAAGGTGCTTTTCTACTGCTGGAAGTTACTCATTCCATTTCAAGGCGCGCTACAGCTGGCCAGCTGCAGATGTGACCGGGCCGGGGTGCTCACTGCCCACCGAGGCCGCGCGCGCAAGTTTCATCCAACCAAATTAGGTTCTTCGGCTGCGTGGGCCGGGCTTCTGGTGTGCAGTCCCTCCCACCCCAGCGGGAGCGCCGCAAGGGGCGGGGCGACGCTCGGGGGCGTGGCCGGGGCTGGCGGGGCGGGGCCGGGCGATGGGGCGGGGCCGGGCGCGGCGGCGGCGGGCGGGTGCCGGCGCTGCCGTTCGCCGCTCGAGCTGCAGGTGGAGCTGTGCCGCCGCGCTGCCTCCAGGAAGCCTCACGGGCCTTCGTCGGCCTGGCCGCGGCGCCGGCTCCCAGGATGCAGTGTGGAGCGGCCGGGCGCTGACGGCGGCGGTGCGGCTGCGGGCGGAGCGGCGGCAGGCCGGCCTGCGAGGAGCGCGGCGCGGAAGGCAGAGGCGGGCCCGGGCGGCGCTGCCGGCGGAGAGGACCCGGCGGCCGGGCCTGCGTGGGGCCGCGCGCCGCGGCGTCGACTTCCTCCGCGCCGGGCAGGACAGCGCAGGGCCATGGCCGAGGCGGCCGCGGCTCCGGTAAGGGCGGCCCGCGCGCTTGGCCCGCGCGGCCTCGGGTCCCGGAAGGCCGGGGCCCAGCACACTGCGCCGCAGGCCCCAGGACGGCTTCCGGGCCAGACCGGGCCTGCGGGTCCTGTGGCTGCGGCGGGCGGTCGCGAGGTCCGCCGGGGCCTACCGGACCGGGTGGAGCCGAGCGCAGGGAACGGCCGTCCGCGCCCCGGAGGCCGACCCGCGCCAAGTTCCCGGTCTGCGCGTCCCCGGGCCGGGCTCCTTCCTCCGCGCCGGTGCTTCCCTCCCCCAGCTCCCCCCAGCGGCCTGGTGGCACCTAGGAGGTGTCCGACTTCCATTCCGTAGACATTGAGCACCCACTATGTGCCCAACCCTCCCCGGGCGGCGCGCGGGGACTGCTCGCGTTTGTCCAGCCAGGCCGGCGCTGCACTCAGCCCGGCTTAGGCACGATTTTTGTCCGCACTGCAAACCTGTGGGGTAGTGACTATTAGTTATTCTTTCATACAAAAGAAAAGCCGGAGGCCCAGCGAAGTTAACTTGCGGAGACTCTCGTCGAGGAAAGTGTGGGAAGACAGTGCTCACAGTTCAATGACTGATAAGAAAAGCGGACCGGTACACGAGTAGCCATATGGTCCAACAGAAAGAGGTCGTAGCAACCTGGTGGAAATGAGGTTCGAATGCAGGTGCTTAGCAGACCCTGCTGCTCCTCTTGCCTGGCCACCTAATCCGTGCTTCTGTGAGTTGAGTTAGCTAACGTTTCATAGGGCTTGGGCAAAGAGAGGAAAGGCACAGAGACAGGACACTGCGGGACTGGTCCACAAGGCTGCAGAGTTGGAAGGGGCTGGAAGACCTGGGCTTGGTCATGTGGGTGAGGAACAGTTTAGGGATTTGCCATCTTCTTAAATCAGTAGTTTCCCCGCCTGTTTTGCAGTTGGCAATACTACCTTTCCTTTGAGTTAGCAAGGTGCTAAGTTTCAGCAGAGCACTACCCATCCTTCCAGCGGGACAGTTCAAAGGCCAGTGGACCACATTTAAAAAAAAAAAAAAAAAAGACTGAACGAGGTAGATATTTGTGCCGGTGTCCATGTGTGTAACAGAGATTGTAGCAGAGGGAATGGGTGGCAAAGTACAAGGATACATCTGGAGTAGACTTTTAGAGACCGGGATAATTCCAGTCAGGGCTTGTCCTAAAGAGGCGTAAGAGGCCAGGGGTGTCCTTCTACAGCAGCTTTTCCCTTCTAACAATTCTACCCATCAAAACCCATCTTCTGAGACCTACTGGAAGTCCTCAGTCACACCCAGTGCCCCTCATGTAGCCTGAGACACTTGGGCACGGCCCAGGCAAGATTTTCTGCCTCTGGTTAAGGTTCTCTTGTCCCCATCTTCTGACATGTCTCCCCACTTCTGGTCCCCAGTAACTCAAATGAGTCCACACTAGTTCCTAGAAGTCACTTTTGTTTTGCAAGTAGTCACCCACCTTTTTTTTTTGTTGGAGAATATTCTTCTAGAACGTAAGGAACATCTGTCTTCAGGGACTGACCGGAAGTGGCATCCATGCCAGGCTCTCCAGTCTGTCCTGTGGGTTACACCTCAGATGTACATGGAGGAGCTCCTCCCATTCCCCACCCAAACTGTGTTGCTCATCTCCTGTAGGTAGTCACTAAAGCCCCTGCTGTTCCCAGTGACTGGGATACATCCATCTTGTGATTGCTGTTACACGAGTAAACGTTTAACTGTCTACCTTCCTCACCAGATTAGAGTATGGCCCTGGTCTCAGGACAGCTCACATCTGAGAATGATTTGTACCTTACAGAGAGTTCTGGCAGTGTAACAAGTCCAACTCCAATACCGGGCATGGTAACACACTTGTCACCCCTGAATGTGGGTGTTGAAGGCAAGGAAGATCAAGAGTTCAAGGCCATCCTATGTACCTAGCAAGTTCTAGGTCAGCCTGGGCTATGTGAGACTTTATCACAAAAACAAGCAAAATACTCAACTCTTTGCTAGGTTAAAATTGGCAATAATGATAATTTTAGCTCATGGGGGAGGGCCATATAGGAAGGGACCAAATCAGATTGTCCTAGAGGAAGGAAAATTGGCCATTGAGATTATCTGTCTGTTAAGTGGGGACACGAGATGCTTTTTCAAAGAGCAGTTGAGCAACCCCCTTGTTTGTGCCTCTCGGTTGAAGCAGCTGGGGTTTTTGCTGGGTCATCATCAGGCAGTTCCTGTGCGATTGTGACAGGAGTAGAGGCCGGGCCCTAGTAAATCTGCAGTTTATCGTTTCTCCACTAAAACACCCAGCAGTGCTAAGTCACTGTTTACTTTGCAAAATCACACTGTGTGTTTACCATGCGTTTAGCACTGGACTGTGAAAAGACACTGTCCACCAGAGGAGATGTTCAGTGTAGGTCTGACATACAGGAAATGAATAGGGGGAAAGCACCAAGGTAGGAATCTGCACAGTGTGCTGTGGGGTCCCGAGACAAGGCGCCTGCCAGAGTCAGGCCAGATCTGTTACTCAAAAAGACTGCCACTAAGGCAAGACCTGCTGCATGATACAGGACGTTGCTACTCACATGTACATAGGCTCCCCACTCCCAGCTTACTCCCCCACGCTGAGGGTCTTGAAGGCTCCCAGTGCAACAGTGCAAGGAATGAGGCTGGCTTCTCTTTCTCCAAGATTTCTCCGTGGACAATGGCAGCTACAATTCAGGCTATGGAGAGAAAGATCGAATCACAGGCCGCTCGACTCCTCTCCCTGGAAGGTCGAACTGGGATGGCAGAGAAGAAGCTGGCTGACTGTGAGAAGACAGCTGTGGAGTTCAGCAACCAGCTGGAGGGCAAGTGGGCCGTGCTGGGGACCCTGCTGCAGGAGTACGGGCTGCTGCAGCGGCGGCTGGAGAATGTGGAGAACCTGCTGCGCAACCGGAACTTCTGGATTCTGCGGCTGCCACCCGGCAGCAAGGGCGAGGTCCCCAAGGTAGCTTTTGGGAGTCCTAGGATGGGGAACCTGAGGGTCCATGCCTGCAAGCGTGTGTGTGAGAGACACTGGTTTCGGGTGCCCCTGCCCTTTGATGATGTGGCTGTGTATTTTCTGAGCAGGAGTGGGGCAAGCTGGAGGACTGGCAGAAAGAACTCTACAAGCATGTGATGAGGGGCAACTACGAGACGCTGGTCTCCCTGGGTAAGGCTGACACAATTCTGTAAGGTGGGATTTTACGAGTTCCCAGACCTCTCTGTGATATTGTTTTCACGTCAGTGATGGGTAACTTCCTAGATACTTTGAGCAAGGAGACCCCTCCCACCTTCCCATTCTTCCCTACTTGTTGTGGGTGAAGAGTCAGAAACTCCCTTCCGCTTGGTGGCATCTGTCCTCACTAGGCCCAGAGTATTGGCATCTGTTTTGGCTGAGACTGGAGCATAGGTGTGCCTCCGCTCTCCAGCGCATTTATAATCAACTCCAGTTTAGCAGAGGAATTGTTCTCCTTCCAAGGATTGGGTGGCTTTGATGTGACACATTTCAGGGTCTGTGAGAATAGGGTAGAACTTGCCTCTCAAAACAGGTGTTCTTTCTCTGCCCCAAAGCCCTGCTTCCCCAGCCCCTGTGGCTACTGTCTTGAAAGGCTGAGTCTGCTCTTCTTGGTCTTACTTTCGGCCAAGAGTGTTTGGTGGGGTTCTATTTTGCAGACATGCTGCTGCTGCTTCATGTGGCCCTGTATGCAGCTCTGTGGACAGGTGACTATGGGCCTTTCACATGCATTGTTGAATGAGTAGTAGTACCTCTCACCCTATAGACTCTACACAAGACTGTTCCTAGACTTTGCAGCAGAATGCCTACCATTGAGTATGGCTATTCTGTACCAGGCAAGACTTTTAGTTTCTAGGTTGTTGGTGATTTTACAAATGTCTATTCCCCAGCTTTGATGAGAATGTGGTGGAATTAACGTCCTGTCTTTCCTCAGACTATGCCATCTCCAAACCCGAGGTCCTCTCCCAGATTGAGCAAGGCAAGGAACCATGCACCTGGCGTCGCACTGGCCCCAAGGTCCCGGAGGTTCCTGTGGACCCAAGTCCAGGTGAAGGATTGGGAAAAGGTCAGGGTCACACGAGGTGACCAAATGAAGACAGAAAAGTAAAGGTCCAGGCGGGTGTCACTCTTCTTTCCAGAAAGACACAGAAAGAAATTTGAAATCTAAATCTTTCATGGTTGAGTCATAACTGTGACTTACTCAACTCTGTTACAGAAACTAGTAATTTTCATCCTTAATGTAGATAGCAAAGCCAGAAGCAGGGCCACAGTACTAGAGGATGAGAGAAGAGGAAGTGAGGAGTTGAAGACGAGGTATTCAGAGCTGTGCAAAGGAGTCATCCAATCTTAAACACACGGGGAATGTCAGAACCCACTGGCAAGCTGTATGGTCCAATGTAATTAGAATCAGGCACTTATTTTAGCTGAATGTAGACACTGAACACAGTGTCTCAGATTTCCCTGGGGCCAGTCTGCACCTCTACAAGTTTGGGAAGGGCAGGGATGCTGGGTTCCTGCAGGGAAGACCTTGCTGGGTCCTTTGGTGAGAGGCATGGTCCCTGCCTAACCTCTGCCTCCTCCTTTTCCTTCCCTTGCCTGTCCTGCCACCTGGGGTTTGTGTCCTTCATGACACTGTGTTACTCAGACTTTATGTAGTTATACGTGTCATGCATGTTTACTTCATGTAACTTAGTCTTCATCTTAGTTAGGCAAGAGCAGAAACAGGTCTAGAACTGAGTCCATGGCCAGTTTTCATGTACTCAGCAGTGTAGTTCAGCAGATGTATTTTGGGAGTCTTGCTGATACCGAGGACAGTGTGTCAGCTGGATGGTGGAAAGGTGCCTGCTCAGTTCTCTGCCTCTCTGCCTGGAGGGATGCGGTGGGGGTGGGAGCACATGTAGCCTTGACTTCCAGAGCTAAAGGTAAGAGGTTTCTGGTACCTGCCTTCATTTCTTAATGTTTGTAACATGTCCTTTTCCTGGTGATAACCAATAGGGTCCAAGAAATGGCTACTTGTTGGCCCTTACTCTGCACTGTGCATTGGAGCTGTCAGCAGCTTTTCTTCCCTCCTCAGTCCAGTCATCTGGGGTCCCTGCCCTCCTCTCACTCCTCACTGAGGTGGCCCATGCCTTTATCAGACCTTATCTCTTTTCTTCCCCTCTTGTGATTTCCATGGTGCTTTGCAGGACCCACCATGCCCAGCCAATGCTCCTAGTCCAGCGCATTCCTGCCTGTCGTGCAGAGGCTGAGCTCTGCTGCCTTACAGCTCTTTTGTCCTCTTTTCCGTGATCCTTTGACATTGGGCTTTCAGGAATCAGGTGTCCTTGCTCCTCATCACTGACTCTTGCTAAATAACCTCTCTCTCTGAAGCCCTGTCTTGAGAGCTAAGGCTTCCTTTAACCCTCTGGATACCTTGTCGTTCTTCACCTTCCCTACTCTTGAAGGTTGCTGTATCCACGTGGTGCCCTTCCCTCTCTCTGCCCCTTCACTGTCCTGGCACTGTTGGTGGTCTCCTCCTTCCTCCACTGTCACCATTCCTAGCATGTACTCCACAGCCACTTCTGCTGCTGCTTCCAGTCTTCAGAACCTCAAGTCCATCAGGTCTTCAGTCTATAGGACCTTCAAAGCCTTCACACTCTTTCCTCGTCCTCCTTTCTCTGTGGCCGTCATTAATTGTCCCCTTCATACACTCATGCACTTTCCCTGTATGCGCTCTGTCTACTTGGCAAAACCATAATTCTGAGAAGTAGACTGCCTCCTCTGCACCTGCATCCAGGCAGCCGCCAGTGGAGACCCATAAACCTGCAGCCAGGCCCACCTAGTCTTCCTGACCGGCCTCTAGTGGAGCTCTTTATCAGCCATAGTCACCAGACCATCGCAGTTGCCTCGCTAGCTCAGAGGTTTACAAAGTATGGCTCACAGGCTGAATCTAGCCCTGTTTATTTAGGATTCACAAAACAAGAATTTCAGTTTAGTTTCCCTTAGTATTAAAAGACCATTTTTAGTTTTAAAAAGCTATTCTTGGGCTGGAGAGGTGGCTTAGCGTTTAAGAACATGTGTCGTTCTTGAAGAGGACCCAGGTTCTGTTCCCAGAACCCACGAGGGGTTTCACAACGTACCAGTTCTAAGAGATTGGACACATTTTTCTGACAACCCCAGGCATCAGGCACATGTAGTACACGTACATATATGGGCTGAATATTCACACACAGACCATAAATGAAATCTGCCAGGCGATGATATGTGTGCCTTTGATCTCAGCACTCAGGAGACAGCTCTCTGAGTTTGAGTCCAGACTGGTCTACACAGCAGTTCCAAGATAACCAGAGCTACACAGAGAAACCCTGTCTGGGAAAACAAAAAAGAAAAAGAAAAAAAAAATGAAAATCTTCTAAAAAATTACTGTTAACTTTTTCTTTTTTTTTTTTTTTAAGGAAAAAACCCCATTCGTCTGACTCCTTCTACTCAGGCTGTTCTGTGCCTGCTGCTCTGCAATCATACCTGTAGCTCTGCTTTCCTGGCCAGTCTGTAGTCCACGGATATCGCTTCTGCCTGGCCCTAGGCTCTGCTTTATGCTACATTCTCAAGGGCAGCAGACATTCCCTCCCTTGACCCCATTCCCGTCCCAAGACTGCCCCACTTCTCTGGCTTCCATTGAGGCTCCAGAGGGACCATATATTCTCCAAGTCAGCCCTTTTATCTGGATGCTTCTTATTGTGTCTAGAGAGTTTGTCACTATAATTCACTGCCTTAGTCCATTTTCTGTTATTACTGAATACCATAGATCTGGTCATAATAGATTTCTCACAGTCGTACCTGGAGGTTGGAAAGTCAAGGTCAAGGGGCCATACCTGGTGAGGTCCTTCTTGCTGAATGTAACAAAGGATAACCCATTTGAGGACAGCAAGTCTTCCTTCCCCTTCCCCTTGTTACAAAACCGCTCAAGCTAGTATAAGGGATCCCACACTAGTGACCTCCTCTCATCCAGACTGCCTCCAAAGGCTCCACTTCTGATGCCATTAACAGAGATCAAGAGATTAAGTTTCCAACGCAGGGATCCAGGGATACACCCAATCAAAGCACTGCTTCCTGAAGTCGTGTCTTTGGGTACACAGGACACCTGCTGTTCCTGGGGTTCCTGCCCCACCCTTACTGCCCTTCCCTTGCTGTTTCCTGTGCCGTTAAGACCTTCCCGAAATGGTGTTCCCTCATCCTCACAGTCAGCTTTCCATGGCAGCTTAGGTCTCCGTACCTAAGTCTAGGTGTGTCCCACCCTTGACTTGTACCTGATTTCCCGTACCTCATGCCTGTGGCAGGTACATTCAAGGCAACCTGGTAACGTCCCTTTGAAAACCCATTCTTCCCTCATTGTCCCTGGCTTCTCCATCTATCTAGCTGTAAACCAAAAACCCAAGTTTTCTGGCCTTCTGCACACATGTGTTCACACACATATACCTTCTCTCTTCCTAGTCCTCCCACTCAGTCATTAGACCCCTTCCCCAGTCTCTTGTCATCTTTGCCCTACAGTCTGCTTGGACCCATCAGAGACCCCTAAAATACACTTCTACCTTCCCATCCAGTCTCCATAGCCCAGCCATCCTCCCATTTTTGTATCTTTTTGCTCTGGTCCCACTGTCCTCTAAGCTATTTGCTCAACATTTGGGACTGCTGGTACCAAATCCTTGGCTAGTATACTTCCTCAGGGCCAAGACAGGCAAACCTTTGAGTGAGACTTTCCTCTGTCACCCTATCTGACGTTGCAGCCCTCCCACCTACAATTCTACTCTCTTTGTTCCAGGTATTTTATATTCGTCTTTTCATTATATACATGTCCTCCCTACCATTTATAAATTTCAAAGAATAAAAACTGTGTGTTTTGTTCATGTAATCATTCCATACTCTGAATATTTCATAACAGAGAGTAGGAATTCAGGAAGTGGTTTTGAGTGTATACTCAGTCCCATCTTTTAAGATGTGTCTGTGGTTTGGTATTTGGACTGTGTCTCTGGTACCGTTAGCTGCCTTTGTAGACTTAGCCCCATTCCTCAGGTAGCAACCACTTGCGTTCATTACCCTTGTGTTTTGGAAAGTCAGCATTAATGTCATATGTTTACTCTTTCACGTGTGGCTGTACTAACTCATTAGGTGTTGCTGCTGTGGGGACAGTCCTGCTATTTTAGTGCGGGCCTTCCTGCCATAGTCTCAGTACTGGGTTAGAGGTGGGGCCACTACAGGCTTTTCAACAGGTGCTTGATATTTGAAAAACAACTATATAGCCGGTGTGACACATGCCTGTAATCTCAGCATTTGGAACACAGAAGACTCTTGAGACCAGCTAGGAGTACAATACTGAAACCTTTTCTCAAACAAGATAAAAGAAAACCCCAGATGTAATATATGCTAGCGTTTTGGAGGCTGAGGCAGATGGATTGCTATTGAGTTCAAACCACCAAAATGACATAGCAAGTTTCAGGCCTCCTGGGACCACATAGTGAGACCCTATGGAAGCCAATCAACAACAACAAAAAGGCACTGTTGCAGCTTGTTTTCATGCAATGTCTGTTTCTCACTGCCACCGCAGCCTGGCAGTGGCGTCTGTGAGTGCATCTTTTCATCAACACGCAGGTGTCTCCCTGGGGCAGACCTAAGGTGCCTCCTGTACCAGCCTGGAGTGTCACTGTCTCTGCCGGCATTACCGTCCCTGAGTTAACAGAAGCTTCTCCCATAAGCATTATGACATGTGTTTCTAATATCTTTTCTCCCTTTTCATAATTAACATTTGCCAGTGAGGCAGGGGAGACATGGTATCTCAGTTTAGTTTGCTTCTCCAACAGAATATCATAGCATACGGGAAAAAGACTGCTGGCCTCAGAACAGACAGGAAGCAGAGCAAGAGTCTGTCTTATTAGTTTTTTTCTTTAAAAGGTTTATTTTTGCTTTATGTATATGAATGTTTGGTGCACCATGTGTGGCCCACAGAGGCTAGAAGAGGGCATCACATACACACACACCCCCAGCCCCAGAACTAGAGGTACAGATTGTTTTGAGCCACTGGGTATGCTAGGAATGGAACCTGGCTCCACGGAAAGATCAAGTGCTCCTAACAGCTGAGCCATCTCTGCAGCCCTTTCAAATATAAGTGTGTGTTTGTTTTTGAGACAGGGTTTCTCTGTGAAGCCTTGGCAGTCCTGGATTCACGTTGTAGTCCAGGCTGGTCTTGAACTTACAGAGATCTGCCTGCCTCTGCCTCCTGAGTGCTGGGATTACAGGCGTGCATCACCATGCCCTGCTAATATAAATATTTTTGAACTTCACTTTAAATTCGGGTATGGGGGTGTATACTTGCACATGCCAAGTGGGGGTCAGCGCACAGCTTGTAGGTCAGGTTCTCTTCTTAGACCATGTGGGTCCCAGTGATGTAACTCAAGTCTTCAGGTTAGCAGCCAGCACACATGGACCCATCCCACTAGTCCATACTGTATTTTAAATACATTTTTAAAAGGTTTACTTTTTAACTTTAAGTCCTTAATTCAGCTAGAATTAATATTTATATAGGCTGCAAAGGAGAATTTAAAATTTTTCCACTGGGTATAGTGGCACACACCTCTAACCCATTGGGGATTAGCCAGGAAAATAGTAATCTCATGGTCGCTCTTAACTACAAAGCAAGTTGGAGGGATGGCTAAACGGTCCTTCCTGAAAAGCACTTGCCATCAAGTCTGATAACCTGAGTCCAATCCCCAGGACCCGCGTGGTAAGAGAGAACTAACTCCTGAGAGTTTCTCCCTGACCTCTACACATGTGCTATGTCATGTGGGCGCTGGCACTCAGACACACACACAATACTAACAGATGTTTAAAAAGATTAACTGTAGACCAGCCAAAAATACATGAGACCCTGGCTCAAACATTCATTAGTAAATATTCCTGTCTTGGCTGATTTATAACCAGCTCGAACCAGTTTTTGCATGTACACAGGCTGTTTCCTGGCTCTTTGGTCTATTTGTTGCTCTCTGTGTGTCTCTACCAATGCCACATAATACTTCAGCTTCCTCATGATGCCTCCTGGATCAAACCTGCCCTGCTTGTGCTTTAAACTGTTCTTTGCCTTTCTCAGATCTTTGGTCTTCAGTATGCATTTTGGAATCTTTTAAGTTCTCACTATAATCCTTTTGGGAGCATAGATGAATTGCGTTAACTTACTTTATAATTTAAGTTCTAGAAAATTGCCATCATTACAACTCTGGGGTTTTGGGGTTTGTTTTGATTTGTTTTGTTTTTTTGTTTTTTTTTAATCCATGACAGTTTCTTAAGTTTCACAGTCTTCTCGTGGTAGATGTTTCTCTCACAAATAAGATTTCTTTTAGACCGAGTTTTGTGTTTTATGTAGTTGTAATGGGTACATGTGGTATGCTTTGACTTCAGTTCAGGCTTTAAAAAAAAAATGCTGCTCTCATTAGATGTGATGAATCATCTGTTCAGACACCTTTTGGGTTTTTTATCCTTTACAAAACAAACAAAAACCAGAACAACAACAAAAAACTTCATCAGTGGCTCTTTCGGCAGTGCTAGGAATAAAATCCGAGGACTTGTACATTCTTTTTTGTTTGTTTGTTTGTTTTGGTTTTTTGAGACAGGGTTTCTCTATGTAGCCTTGTAGACCAGGCTGGCCTCAAACTCAGAGAGATCTACCTGCCTCTGCCTCCCTGCGTGCTGAGATTACAGGCATGTGCCATTATGCCCGGCTCGTACATTCTTTTTTAAATTATCTAACATTGTTTTTCGCCCTAGCAATTTGGCTAAGATGTTGTAGAATAGACATCTTTGCTTGATGAATAACATCATCAGCAATGTACAGTTTCTACATGCATTGTGACTTTACGAGGTTGTTTTGTTTTTAGCAGTAAAGATTTGTGACAGGCTACCATTCTATTACTGAACTGTACCCCCAGCCTCCTTTTAAATTTATCTATTTATTTTCATTTTGAGACAAAATTCACTGTGCCCAGGCTTGTCTTGCACTTGAAACCCTGCCTTGTCTGTTAAGTGCTAGGTCTATTACAGGGTGGAGAGTGCTTTGGTTCTTGTCTTAAAGGAAAGAATTCAGCAGACCGGCTCAGCTTAGGCAATGATTTACTTAGCAAAGTAAAGCAAAGCCATAGTGCACTTCACAGAGCTGGGAATGAGCTGACCCAAGAGTGGATAGCTGAAAAAGATCTTGCATATGTTTTTATAAGAGGTTATATGAATATTTATGAGGTGAGGAGTGTATTTGTTAGGAAAGGTAACCTTTCCCTCCCAAATCATGGTACACTGGAGCATCTTTCTAGGGTATTTCTTTCCATGACTTAAAAAAAAAAAACCACTAAAGAGAGCAAAACCACAGCATCCTGTGTCCTTGGATGATACAGACTTTTTATCAGTTCACATGTGTGGGAAAGTTTTCCCTCCCCTTAGTTTTAATATAGCGGGAATAACCTAACTGCAGCTTAGAGGTGTTCAGTCACAAAGTGACATTTTGACCGTAGACACAGCTTTCAAGATAACTGCTTCCATTTCCTTGGTTACCTCACATCTGATTCCCTGCCTGCTGAGTCTCAGCATTACAGGTGTGTGTTACCATACCTTGCTAGGAATTTTCTTTTAAAGTATTGTCTAAAAGACCAGGCATGGTGAAGCACCCCTTTAATCCCAGTACTTGGGAGGCAAAGGCAGGTAGACCTCTTGAGTTTGAGGCCAGTCTGGTCTACATAGCAAGTTCCAAGCCAGCCAAGGCTACATAGTGACACCCTGTCTCAAGAAAGTATCTTCAAAAGGAGCCAAGGAGAAGGCTCAGGAGTTAGGACCATATGTTGCTCTTAGAGAAGGCCCCAAGTTGTGTTCCCAGCACCCATGTCAGGCAGCCCACAACCATGTGTTAATCCAGCTCCAGGGCACCTGGTGCTTCTACCTTTATGCCTTAGCTTCCAAGGACACATGTACTCACGTACCCACACAAAGACACACATCATATATGTAATAAAAATAAATAAATCTTTAAAAATTATTTTAGACTATCCTATTAAATCGGTGATTTAGTGTAGTGTGGTGTGTGTTTGTCCTCCATTCCCTAAGCTTCCAGAATAATGACTCATGAGATTGAAAATATATTTACAAATACCTAGACCATATAGCTAGGCTCTTCTCTGACTAGCTCATAACTTAAAATAACCCATTTATACTAATCTACAGTCTGCCACATAGCAGGTATAGTGCGTCTGTCCTCACATCCCCCCGGGGGAATGTTTCCACATCTGGCTCTATTCCAGAATACTTCCTGTCTGTTGGGTGACCCACCTTCTATTTTACCCTTTCCTGTAGGTCATAAGTTTTTAAATTGACAGACAATGCATTCATACAATACGTAAGATACCCTCTCTACAATTTAGTATATAATATCAATAAAATATAGTTTTAATGACCTAACTATGCACACCTATAGTTATGACATTCTTCAAAAACAAAAATAAAAGAATATGTTTTTGTTTAATCCCACGTGTGGGGATATGGAACTGTTTCAGACTGACGAAAGCGTCTGACTATGATTTGCCTTGTGCCCTAGTAGAGGTATGGCTTTGCCAGCTGCAGGTAGTTTCTGAAATTGTGTAACATTTGGAATTCTGGAAAATTTTCAGAGGGTATACAAATGATGATAGAGGGTAGAATGGGGCGGGGAGGAGGGGATGAAGTGTTGGGAAAAGAAGAACCCATAAAGTAGCAAAGACTGGCTACATTCTATCCCATCTCCTAGCCATAAGTTTTTATTGGTTATTATCAAACATTGGGGGTTGGTTTTGATTTTTAATAGTGTGTGGTTTTCCTGTTACTCTGCATCGCATATAATGGTGAAAAAATACCCAGGAAGGAGATTGGTAAAGTATCTAGAGTGAAATCAACACTTGTATGCCAAACATCCAGCACAAGAAGTAGGCACCAACAGAACCTTCCAGAGTCTGTGTCCTTCCCTTCTTATGAACAGACAGAAGTCAGAACCTGAGCTGGTCATCCTGCCTTTCTTCACACTGTTATTCTCTCTGTGCATTACCAAAAGCCCTTGTTTGGTTTTTAGCTTTTTATGGATGGTGCCATGGTGCGTATTTTCTTTTCTTCTTGGGCTTGCTTTTCTCATTTGACATCTGTGCTTGAGTTCTCATGATATAAAACCAATAGTTTTTTATTTCCATGATTTTTCATTTCATAATTTTTATGACTAACATTGCATTTATTTTGTTTACTGCTGGGGAGTATTTGCATTTTTCTTCTAAGTTTTGAGTTATTTGGGGTTAGTGTGAATTTTGGTTGTTTCACTTTAAAGACATGCTGTTGTAAAAATTCTTAGGTTCTTTTCTGTAATATAGACTTGGCAGTGACCCGGGACATGAATGTCAAAGTTTCACTGAACTGGGGTTACCAGCGGGACTTAGGGCTCCTCTCCTGCCTCTTTGAAAAGGTTGTTTCCATTTCTGACCATCATGTGGGAGTGAAGTAGTTTTGAACACGTGTGAAATGGAGCACTGTGTGCCAGTGCTTGCTGTATCTGCGGGCCATTCTTCTGTTTGTCTCTTTAGTTGTTTTTCTTGTTAATTTGGAAGTTCTTTGCATATCTGAATGAGTATTTGTGTGTACCGACACCTTCTGTAGTTGGGGTGGTTTGTTGGCTGTTGTGTGTGCTAGAGCTGGAACTCAGGGTCATGTATATAACAAGCAGTGCTCTATGCTGAGCGACGTGCTCAGAGCTGTATTGTAAAGCCCAGATGCTTCTTACTCCACTGTTCTTAGATCTGGTAGTCTTAAATCTGGTAGTCTTTCCCTTTGTAAGGGAGCTTTTTTGTGGCCTTAGCAATTAAGAACTGTTTCCCTGTCTCCAAATTATGTTTCTTACTGAAAGTTTCAAGCGTTGCTGCGCATATTCAAGTCCTTAGCCCGGCAGGGTCAGGTCTGTGCTGAGCAGCAGAGGAGCCGGGCAACTTTCTTACCAGCATTCTGCTCTTTTCCTTCACTGCCTGATCAGCTACCATGAAAGATCTAAATGGGGTTTTGAAATTGCAAATATTGATGCTTTTCCTCTCATTGAGTAGCTCTCCTTTTTTCTGTCTGTAATATCTCTTTGAAATTTCATAATTTTATGCCCAAAAGATCTTTACTTTTAGTTATTTTTCCGTGTTCCTTTTGTTTTTTATTTTGTTTTGTTTTGTTTTTTTAATTGCTGTGCTCAATGGTATCTTGTTTTACCTGGCAGTTTCTGTTTCTTGCTGATTTATGGGGACTAGGGGTAGGAAAACACCCTCCCTGTGTAGCAGGAGCTCTGTGAAGGTGCTGGTTCAGTCGTCTGCCAGCCTGATGGCGTGAGGTAACACGGCACACGCAGAGGTAAGGGGCAGGAGGTAGAGCAGCGCTGTGCCGGGTGTGCCGGCCAACTTCAGAGACGGGAGCCCGGGCTGCCTTCTGAAACTAGTATCAATACCTTAAAAAGTCCTTGTCCACAGATGAACACTAAATCCTGAATTGTCACACGTAAAAATAATGTAGCCTCACTGGCTCTCTTCCTTTGTTTCTCGTGTAAGATTCAGGCTCAGAAGAGAAGTAGCAATTGATCGGCTCCTCAGAGCACTGGTAGTGTATTAAAAAAGCAATTGACAATTCTATCCAGAAATCTTTCTAAATTCCTCATTAATACTAATAACTTTTCTAATAATTGTCTAGTTATTCTAAGATTTTCTGAGAAATTAAATCACATTAATTAATGAAAATGTATTGGCTTTTGTTTTCAAATCCATAATGGCTTATTTTTCTCTTATTTTATTGTGCTAAGAAATCCCAGAAATTGCTCAGTAGAAAAGGGGCACCTTAGTGACATAGAGATGATAATGGAGACCCTAATGATACACTGTGAAGCTAGTACTCTAGTGATTCGTGATTTTAAAGAAATTGCTTTGAACTCTCCTCATTAGGAACGCCACTAAACAGGCCCACAGCTCCGGGTGGCGGGGTCTCAGCACTCGCAGGAGGGCTGCAGCTTGATGGAGTGGGTTCCTCTTGGCTTTGGCATCTGCTGAGATGATGCAGTTTTTTTGTTTGTTTCCTTTAGTGTACTAATACAATAAATTACATTATTTCCTAAAGTTGAGCCAACCTTGCAGTCTAGGAATAAACTTTACTGTGTCATCATCATTTGTGTGTATTATAGATTTATAATGTTGATTGTTCTAAAACTTTTGAATCTGTCTTTGTTGGTCAGTTAGATTGTAATCTTCCTTTTGCAGACTGCCTCCTCCTGCTTTTACTGTTGAAGATAGTTATTTGCTCACAGAGTCTGCTTGATGTTAGAACGATGTACTCTGGGTGTTCAGAAGACACCATGAAGGGGTCTCAATTTTCTTTGTTAGAGAGTTTAGACAGCAGATTTATTTTAGTTTACTTATAAGATTATTTAAGTATTCTGTCCTCTTTTTTGGTTCAGGTTTTGCAAGCTGTAATTTTTCTAGGAATTTGTCCACTGCCACAAACTTTTCAGAAGGGCATTTAGAATAGTGTTCGCAGTGTGTCATCAGCTGCATCTGAGCCCACTCCTTTTGTTTCATTTTCAGGCTGGGTATGGCTTCTCTCTCCTTTCTTAGGATTTTACTTGAGTTGAACTGGCTTAAGATTCTTTTCAGGAAAGTAATCTTTTGTTTTCCGCATTATTTTCCTGTACACTAATTGGCTAATTCCATTCTTAGAGCTTCACACATACCAGGCAAGTGCTCTATCACTGAGCTGTGTCCCCAGCCATTTGGTTTGGTTTTTTCCCCACTTTTTGAGACAGGGTCTCAGATTGTTGCCCAGCCTGACCTTAAATATGTGCTGTGATTTCCTCCCACTGTCTGCCAAGAAGCTGGAATTAGAGGCCTGAGCACAGGCGTAGCTTCCTTCTGTTCTTTAAAGGTTTTTGTTTTGAAGCCAGCCTGGTTACAGAGTGGGTTGCAGGACAGCCACAGCTATACAGAGAAACCCTGACTCAAAAAATAGATAAAGTGAAATAAAGGCTTTGTTGTTGGTATTGCTTCTTTTGTGATACCTTGTATTACCTTACTAGCCCATTAATTTTCATCCTGTTTTTTTCTACTATAAAATGTCTGATATGTGCCACTGTAGCTCCAACTCACACACTTTTATATTTTCATCAACACTAGCATCCTAGTGTGTTTCAGTTCTCCCTTAGGCCCTTGGATTATTTAGAAATATACATGTGTATGTATATACAGACCTACAGATATTACTGATTTCTATTTTGCTTTCTGTTAACTTGTCTTTTTATTTTACATATATGGGCGTTCTGTCTGCATGCATGTCTGTCCACTGCTTGAATGCCTAGTGCCCTCAGAAACCAAAAAGAGGGGTAGATCACCTGCAACTGAGGTTACATGTGGCCGGGAGCCGTCGTGTGGATGTTGGAAATAAAGCCTGAGCCTAGGTCCTCGGGAACAGCCAGCGCTCTGAGGTGCTGCACCGTTCACCCTCCTCATCGCTTTCTAATTTTGCCGCTGGAGCGCTTTTGGAGACATGGGTGAAGGACACCATCTGTGTGGCATGGCTGGTCTACACAGGGCCTTGGCCACCCTGTGGATCCCCTTCTTCTGTGCTCCCTGAGACACCAGTCCTCTTCCTTTGAGGAGTATTCTTTTATTGTCCCCTCCCCTTCAGACTATTTTTTAAAATAGTTTATTTAATTTTATTCTTTGTGCATTGGTGTGAAGGGCGTCAGAATCTGCAGAATTGGAGACAGTTGAGAGCCACCATGTGGTTGTTGGGAATTGAACGCAGGACCTCTGGAGGAGCAGACAGACAGTGCTCTTAACCACTGAGCCAGCTCTCCATGCCCCCCCAGATTCCTGTTATTTTTAACTAGTTTAAAAATTACACTTTGCTTGGAAATGGTGGCACACACCTTTAAACTCAGCATTCAGGAGGCAGAGGCAGGCCAATCTCTGTGAATTGAATGCCAGCCTGTCTACAGAGTAAACTTCAGATCAGCCAGGGCTACACAGAGAAAACCTGTCTCAAAAAAAGCAAAAGAAAAAGTTAAACTTTTTATTCTTTTCAGGAAGCTTTAGGATTTTTTTTCTTCAGGGGGCGACTTTTTATGAGGTTGATGTTAATGGAACCTTGGCTTATACGTGACTGAAATATGAAAACTATGAAACATGAATGTCTTTTTTCCATCTCTGCAGTTGAAAGGCAGAATTCTAGTGTGTGTGTTATTTTTTCTTACCTGTGAAGATAATGCCCTTCTCTCTTATGACTTGACTGTTCTTGGGGAGAAGTCAGCTTCAGCAAATTGGCGTGCCAAGGCAGCAGTCCTCCGGCCTCTCTCCCCTTTATTTGTAGGTTGTCACCTATGCTTTGTATTAGCCAGGAGGTGGTGGCTCACACCTGTAATCCCAGCACTCAGGAGGCAGAGGCAGAGGGTGGCCTACAAAGAGAGTTCCAGGACAGCCAGGGCTGCACAGAGAAACCTTGTCTCGAAAAAACAAAACAAAAACTTTGTATTTTCCCCAATGTTTTAGATGCCCATACTAGGGGAAATTTCTCTGGTTTTCTGCACGTCTAGCTGCCATTTGGCAGAAACGGAAGTGCCCTGAATGCCACTGTTAACATCCACTGAGATATTGTAGCAGCTTTGCTGTTCCTCTGTCAAGAACTCTCTGGGTCCTTTACCATCCACTCTGATCCACACTTTTTTTTTTTTTTTTTTTTTTTTTTTTAAAGACAGGGCCTGATGTATCCCAGACTGGCTTCAGACTCTCTTTGAAGCTAAGGATGATCTTAAACTTCTAACCCATCTACCAAGTGCTGGGATTTCCTAGTTGTGCCTGTTTTATGCAGTGCTGGGGATTGGGCAAGCACTCTACCTACTGAATTACTTCCTCAGCTCCTCACTCTATTTCCTAGTCAAATAGTTTTCCTTTACCTCGAGACTCTTTCTTTTAAGCTCATATGAATATGCAAGGATGGAGGGAGCAAGATGGGGTTGAGTTCAGTCTTGCATTCCTATGTTACATACACGTGAGAGCAGGATTCCAGGACAGCTAGGACTTGCCCTTGGACCTGAAAATGCCTGTATACTCTTCCCTTTCACCAACCCAGGCACCTGCTGCCATGGTTTTCTTGTACTGATAGACCCTAAGGATCTCCTTGATGACATACACATTCAGCTCAAGCCTGAGGAACTCACATGGTCTCTTTTTCCTAGGCTCTGGAGCCCCAGTTCCTGCCCCTGACCTCCTAATGCAGATCAAGCAGGAGGGGGAGCTTCAGCTGCAGGAGCAGCAGGCTCTTGGTGTGGAAGCCTGGGCAGCTGGACAGCCAGATATTGGGGAAGAGCCCTGGGGCCTCAGCCAGCTGGACTCTGGGGCGGGAGACATCTCCACAGATGCTGCCTCTGGTAAGTGACTGAGACGGGAGCAGACTCGGGGATAAATTTTTGGGGCTGAGAGTAGGACTTGGGAAGGTACCTAAAAGTATATGAGGAACTGTGAGGTCTCAAAGTCTAGCCTAGGGTCTGCAGAGATGCCTTAGTAAATAAGAGCGCTGGCTGCTCTTTCAAGGCCACCGGTTCAATTCTGAGTACCCACATAGCAGCTCACAACTATCAGAAGGGGATCTGACGCACCCTTTTGGCTTCTGAGGGTACAATTCATGCATGTGGTGCACCAATATGCATGTAGACAAAATGCCTATGCATATAAAATAAAAATAAATATTTTTAAAAAGAGGAAGAAAACCTTGTTAGTTTCTCAAACCTACCTTGAGGCATAGGCTCAACTCATGTTGAAGGTGAGTGAGTTGGTAATTGACTTTCCAGCGCTTTAGAGAAGGGAGCAAAAGGCACTGGCTTCAGAGAGCCCACACTGGTCATTCAGAACAGTCCTTTGGAGGGCTTTCGGGGCTGCCCTGCCCTGCCCTCCCTCAGTTTTCATGTTCACTGTCCTCCCATGTCCTTGTCCTTCCCCTAACCCACAGGCTGCGACTTCTCTTCCTTACAGGTGTTCACTCCAACTTCTCAACCACCATCCCGCCCTCTTCCTGGCAAGCAGATCTCCCTCCCCACCACCCCTCTTCAGCATGCTCAGACGGCACACTGAAGCTCAACACAGCAGCATCCACAGAAGGTACAGCAGTGGAGGAGAGAGCCTGAATGCCTGGACGGGTGCTCTGTCCTCCTGGTGACTTGTCCCAGCCTTTCAGCCAGCATGCAGAGTCTGCTCTTACACTGGCTGTGCCTCCTGCTCTCTGCCTCCTTCAGAACTCTCTGACTTGAACAGCGTTACTTGAGGATACCCATGTTTCTTACAGACAGTTCCTTCCATGGGGAGTTAGCCAATCTATTCAAATAAGCTGATTTCTTGGAGAACAGTCCTTCACACACACACACACATATCCCAGGCAACCTGTGGCTCCCATGGCACAGATGCAAACTGGCTAAGCTAAAACTGCTTCCTAGATGTCAGTGCTGCCAAAGAGTTGGGAAGAGTGACTTCCACATTCCTGCTCTCATGTTCCTTGTTTGGAGGCCAGTTATCTGTCACCTCAATAAAAATGTCATCTTTTCCCACTTCTGCCACCAAAATATGCTGCAACACCAGGGTCCCTGACAACACGTCTTGGGGTTGGAGTTCAGTTTATTTATATAAAGTCAGACAGTTCTGCTTGTTCAGTAGCATTTTGGTCATCAGGTAACTGCAGGTACTGTATACCAGGTGATTTGCCAAGGGACCTTCCCAAGTGTTACCCAGGCTAATCGTGCAGCCCTGTGAGGTTGGGCACTCAGTGAAGCTGTGGCTAAAAAATGTGCCTGACAGCTGTACAGTCCCAGATGCCTCAGAGGCCAGGCCTGTGCTTCTGCCTTATTTTTAGTACATGACCACCACACTCAGAATCCCTTTCTTAGAATAAATTCATAATTTACTTTACCAGCCAAAGAAAGAGAAAACAGGATCTAGGAACCAAATTTGAAGGCGGCTTTTACTGTGGGGAAGTTAGCAGGCCAGGTGAAGCTTTTGGCTAGGGGTGGGGTGGGATGTGCATTTTATGTGATGATAGGTCCCAATGTACTATTCCATGGGGCTGAGGGATTGCTATGCTTCCAAAAGAAGGTGTCTGACCCTTGCTGTATTTCAAAGTGTCCAGAATGATCTTTGCCCTTTTCTCTTTCTCAGCAGATGTAAAAATTGTTATCAAAACAGAAGTCCAGGAAGAGGAGGTGGTTGCAACACCTGTGCATCCCACAGACCTGGAGGCTCATGGGACTTTGTTTGCACCAGGCCAAGCCGCAAGATTCTTCCCCAGCCCTGTCCAAGAAGGAGCCTGGGAAAGCCAAGGCAGTTCCTTCCCCAGCCAGGACCCTGTGCTGGGGCTGCGGGAGCCAGCTCGGCCAGAGAGGGACATTGGTGAGCTCAGTCCTGCCATAGCACAGGAGGAGGCTCCTGCTGGGGACTGGCTCTTTGGTGGCGTCAGGTGGGGCTGGAATTTCCGGTGTAAACCTCCAGTGGGCCTGAACCCAAGGACGGTGCCCGAGGGACTCCCCTTCTCCTCTCCAGACAATGGAGAGGTCATCCTGGACCCCAGCCAGGCCCCGAGACCCTTCAATGATCCCTGCAAATACCCCGGCAGGACAAAAGGCTTCGGCCACAAGCCGGGGCTAAAGAAGCACCCAGCAGCGCCCCCTGGAGGCCGGCCCTTCACCTGTGCCACCTGCGGAAAGAGCTTCCAGCTGCAGGTGAGCCTGAGCGCACACCAACGGAGCTGCGGACTGTCGGACGGCGCGGGCACGGGGGCGGCCTCCACCACCACTGGAGGCGGAGGAGGCGGCAGTGGAGGTGGCGGAGGCGGCAGTGGAGGTGGGGGCGGTGCAAGGGACAGCAGCGCCCTGAGGTGCGGAGAGTGTGGCCGCTGCTTCACACGCCCCGCACATCTCATCCGCCACCGCATGCTGCACACTGGTGAGCGGCCCTTCCCCTGCACCGAGTGTGAGAAGCGCTTCACAGAGCGCTCCAAGCTCATCGACCACTACCGAACGCACACGGGCGTGCGGCCCTTCACCTGCACGGTGTGTGGCAAGAGCTTCATCCGCAAGGACCACCTCCGCAAACACCAGCGCAACCACCCTGCAGTGGCCAAGGCGCCCGCCCATGGTCAGCCGCTCCCACCACTGCCAGCTCCTCCTGACCCCTTCAAGAGCCCTGCAGCCAAAGGACCCATGGCCCCCACAGACCTTGTGACTGACTGGACTTGTGGCCTAAGTGTCTTGGGACCCACTGATGGTGGTGGAGACCTGTGAGGGCCTCCACCCTCCCCGTGGCCCCCGCAGGCCACAGATGTACAAAGTCCCGTGTGCAGATAGCAGGGTGGCCTGAAAGCTCAGAAGAGGGAGACTTGGCAGAGAACCAAATTTCCATGTTGCTGAACTGATCACTGGAAATAGAAACTATCAATGCAACCTCCACCTTAAAGAAAGTAGGATTCCGACTGTGAAACTGAACACCTTAATAGGATCTTAAGTAATTTAATTACAAACCCATTTTTTTGTTTGTTTTTCTCTTTAATTCTTGAGGAAAAAGCTGGAAAACAGTAGCAACACCAGTTGAAGTGTTGAGGTGTACTTGTGGCTTTAAGGGGTGTGTGTCTACCTTGTCTTACCAGTGTTGGAAAGATAGTGGGAGAAGCAGGCAAGGGCACTCCTGGCCTTGGACCACACAGTCCTGGCAGCTGGTCTAGACCTTGGGCCCTGGGCCCTAGACAGCTTCCACCCATCAGTACGAACCCTGCTAGAAGCAGCCCTTACCTTCTGAAAAGACCCCTAAAGCCAAGGCCTGACTTCCCCCTTGAGCCATCTGTGGTACCTGTCCAAGGTGGTAACGTCCACTGTGGTAGTGACTCCTGGGCCTGGCTAAGACAGTCATGTGGACTGTAGTAGTGTTAGGTCTGAGGGTGTTCAGCCCTCAACCGTGAAGTCACAGAAAGCCAGAGCCACCCATCTTGGGTTATGTCCATTACCCATAGATGCTTCTGTTGGCTGCCCATTATGTAGTCTGTTCGTTTTTAAAATGGTTCCACTTCACAGCTCATTCCACCATTACCATGACTTTGGAAAGCAGCGAGACAGGTGGTTCTTTTTAGAGAAGAGGAAATAAAGGGTTCAAAGGGGACACGACCTCTCACCATAAGGACTGTGTGTACCAGGAGCTGGGAGCGCTGCAGCTGAGACCCAGGTTCTCCTACAACAGCAGTTTGGGGAAGGTTTTGAGATCTTGCCCCTTTAAAAGCTTTGTCCCCCACACATGGCTCAGATCATCAAGACACAAAACTCCTTCCTCAGCAGCTCGAGCTGGACAGCCCCCCAGGTGTGTGTGCTTATATATCACTAGGCACGCAGGGGCCAGTTGGATTGCCAGGTGACTGGGTACGTGGCTCAGGCCTGCCTGGAATATCTTGGGTGGAATTAGAGCTAGGTCCAAGTTTCTGTCATAACAATGCTGTCGTCCCCCCCCCAATAACCATTCCCATTTTGTTAAAGCAGCCACTGGTCCTCTTGCCCAAATGGCTAATGACTCCCTGAAGAGGGCAGAGACCATGGTGCCCATTCAGCAACCTCCTGCATACTTTATTAGAAATAGACTAGTTAAGAAAATGGTTTCTATGTACTGTATATTTTGTACCTGTTTACACTTCTAATATTGATATAACTGATATTTTGAAAAACAAATGAACAGAAAACATCCTGTTAAAATAAAATCTAACCAGCACCAAGGCCGCTTCATGGATTCCATTAGACATTTGTCATTTCCCTGCTGCTTCTAAACACCTCCAGGAAGCCGTCTCTCAACCCCCAAAGGGCTTGGCCACCTTGGGAACTATGGGTGGGTGATTTCTGGGAAATTTGGCTCCCTAGAGATAAACTAGCTTTTGGGGGGTGGGGGGGAAGTCTTTACCACAGACTGTGAACAAGTTTTACATAGTTTAGTTTGAGGTGGTATTGAGGAATATAGGAAAGTCAGAAAACTGGAATATCAAGAAAACCAGTGTAAGCCCTCCCTCGCCTGGACAGGCGCATCCTCTAGCTGCATCCTGGCCTCCTGCTGCCAGCAGCATTTTTGCCATACTCCCATCCAAGGGCTACTTGTTAATATTTTGCCTCATATTGTTGTCATCTTGCTCATACTTTTTTCAGGTAAAGAAAAAAATTGGGCTGGGGAAATGGCTCAGCAATTAAGAGCATGCTCTGCTCTTGCAGAGGATCCAAGTTCAACTCTGGAAGTTATGTTAGGTGCTGTGAGCCTCCTGTAATTGTAGTTCCAATGGATGTAATGGCCCTGGCCTCTGAAGACACCTGAACTCATGAGCACGCACTCCCACACAGATACACATAATTAAGAATAAAGATGCATTACTTTTTTCCATGAAGGACCTAAGAATGAGACAAATGGGATGGGTCCACCAGGCCCACGGTGGAGAGTCATGTCAGTGTCTAACGTTTTGTCAACTTGACCCCTTCCTTCACTTCACTAGATATCTCCAGTATCTGAGAGCCAGCAAGATGCCCTACCCCGTTCACTGTACCCTTGGTCAACCTCCAACCCCTCCCCCACTCCTGCACATAGCCCCATCTCTACCCCAACCCCTCCACTCCTGCATGTAGCCCACACTCTCAATGAAAGACTAATAAGCAGAGCCTGACCATAGGATTTTTCCATCCAGGCTGGGTGCCACTTGCCAGATCACAAAAGACAAGACGGGTCAAGCTGCATTTTAACCGTATCAGTAACATCAAATACCATGAGCCAGGTATGGTGGGGCATTCCTATCATGGCAGCAACCAGAAGGCAGAGGCAGGAGGGTCACTGCAAATCAAAGCCAACCTGATCTACACAGTATCAAGCAAGCCAGGGCTTTTCAAAATGAGACCCTGTAAAAAAGCAAGCGACTGAAGAGTAACTGACTTTTTTAAAGTTGTGTGTGTGAGAGAGTTCATATGTACCATTCGTGTGCAGCAGGAGGTGCTGGATCCCCCGGAACTGGAATTGCAAACACTTGTGAGCACCACACTGGTTCTGGGAATCCAACCTCAGTCCTTTACAACAGCAGCAAATGCTTTCAGCTGCTAAACCATATCTCCAAACCCATTATTTTTTATTTTAAACACTTAACTCTTTGATATCACTGAAGGTCTTCTGGGCCTCAGAATCTGTCACTACCATCAAGGACCCATTGCATCGCTTACATTGTTCCAGGGTGATTCTTCTGCTTGGGAAACCTGTTCATTACTGCTCCCTGGTTGAAAGTACTCTCCATTTTCAGATGGTTAAAATCTAAGCATCAGCATAGCACTTCTAAGCCCTCACGGAGAGTGGGGAAGAGACTTCCTTGTTCTTTCCTGTGTTCCATTTGTACCTTACCCTAGACAAACTGAGCCACTGGCTCCCCCTGAACCCCATGCCATGGCCACTGCAAACAATACCCACCTTCGCCTTGTCCCCAGTCCACCCGGCACGTTCCTACCTCCCCTCGGATCTTGGCTCAAAGAATCATCCAGCTACCGAGGTCTCCGCAAGTGGAACTGACACCCTGCCTTCTCCCAGACTCCCGTGCGGACGCCGTCTGTCACCTTATCCAACCCTTCCCTACCCTGTAGATGTCTACGAAAGTCGTCCATTTAAAAGCAAGGCAAGAGGCTTAGAAAACAAGGCCTCTTTTCTCTCACAACTGTAAGACAGAGTTCCTAATTTGGGTGTAATTGTCAAAGTATCCTACAATGTACTTATGATTGTTTAAACTATTCAGACTATTTATACATTAATATATACTCTCCAATAATTTCTGTATTATTTTTAAAGTAGTAGAAAAAATGTCAGATGCAGTAGCTCACAGATATTAATTCCAGCATTTGGGAAGCTGAGGCACAAAAATCACTTTGAGTATGAGGCTAGCTAAGCTACATGGAAATTTTTCCAAGGCCACAGAGTGAGGCCATTTCAAAACTGGGAGAGAAAGCTCCATGGTTGGGAGCACTAGGTCTTGCAGAGGACCTGACTTTAACTCCCAGAATTCTCATGGTAGCTCACACCCATCCAAAGCTCCAGTTCTCACAGAGCTGACAGCCTCTTCTGACCTCCATGAGTACCAGATACATACATGCGAGCAAAAATGTTCATACATAAATCTAAAAAAAAAGTAATAAATACAGATACTGTGAACTGTATGACCCAAACTTATTGCTGATACACAGATCTTGAAATTCTGAATAAAACTTAATAAACAGGGGCTGGAGAGATGGCTCAGTGGTCAAGAGCACTGGCTGCTCTTCCAGAGGACCAGGGTTCAATTCCCAGCACCCACACGGCAGCTCATAACTGTCTGAAATTCCAGTTCCAGGAGCTCTGACACCCCCACACAGACATACAGGCAAATCACTGACACACATTTAAAAATAAATAAATTATAAAAATCTTAATAAACATGCTTTCAAATACAAAGCTAAGAATAAATAAATGGAAAACCTATATGCCCAAAATGAAGACAGCTGCATAGCTAAGTTACAATCACGGAAGTCCCCACCTGCTGTTGATTGGATCTGGGGAAGGGCAGAGCTGTAGGTCCAGGGCAAAGCTGGATTCCACAAAAAGCTTGCAAGCCTTGCCATCAGCACACACACAGGTTCAAGAACAGCCCCTTAATCAATTTGGCAGTTTCTCAGAAAATTGGGAATAGATCTATGTACTAGATGTTTTGGTGTCTTTAAAACTCAGTTGTGAAGCTGGGCCTGGTGGCACACACCTGTAATCCCAGCACTCTGGGAGGGAGAGGCAGGCAGATCTCTGTGAGTTTGAGACCAGCCTGGTCTACAAAACGAGTCCAGGACAGCCAAGACTACACAGAGAAACCCTGTCTTGAAAACAAACAAACAAACAAACAAAAAACTCAACTATGTTATGTAAACATGTTTTTGTTTTAATCCCAGGTGTGAAACATGGGGCTGATTCAGATTGTCCACACCAGCAAACTATTTGCCTCGTGTGGGCTCAGAGAGGGGCTCTTTGCCAGTGGCAGATAGTTTAATTGAGGACTCTGGAGAAAGAACAGATGCCAGAGCCTAGGGAGAGAAAGGGGCCTCTGGGAAAGACGGGCACTGCTACTCCTGGTTGCTTCTGCCACCATTTGACGAGAAGCCGGAGATCTCCTGAAACAAACACTGGACTTGCCCCAAAAAACCCAATGACCCTAACCATGTGAAGGTGGACCCTCTGGGAAACAAAAGCTGAGACAATTTGAAATACAAGTTTCACAGGAAGAGGGGCAGGATTTTGCAGGCTCCATCTCAGGCCACATTGCGGTGGGACACTTGTGAAAGGAAGGGGAGAAGCTGCAGGTTTGGAAATCAGCACAGCAGGATGCAGAGCCGGCAGTTTCCGCCAGCCCAACAAGAGTCTCTAGAGCTAACGTTTCCCACTGAAGGGGTCCTACGCTGGACAGAAATGATCCGCTCTGACCCCCCTACTCTGTCCCTGTCAAGCAGATCATGAAAACCAAGGCACTTCCCAATGGTGTTGGCAGGAAGAGCAGTCGTTCTCTGTGCTGCAGCTGAATGGCAAGCTCTTACACTGAGGTGCAAGGGGTAGAGCGACATGGTTGCCACAGATGGCAAAAGCCTGTCCCTCTGCAGCCGGGTTCTGGCCTTGGCAAGAGCAGTGTTCTCCTCGAGAATTTAAACCAGAGCTTGTAGCTGCGAGTACCATGCCTAGCAGGTTAGGGACTCGCATTTACATTACCGGAGGAGTTAATAAACACACATAAAAACTTGACAGAGAACAATGATAGAAACTGAGGTTTCCAGGTGAAGCAAGCTCAACAACGGGACGAACAACCCCCAAATGCAGAACTCAAGCCCTGCTCAATATAAATACACACTCAAACATCACAAAACCAGAAATAAACAATCTACCGTTAATCAGGAACAGTAACAGCATGATTAAGACTCCAAGAACTCAAATCCATATAAACATACTCCTAAAGACAATATGATGTTTAGAGCGTCTAAAACTAACAGTAGAAAATGCATACTCCATAGAAACCACTAAGCCTTAATAACCTTATGCAACTGTGAAACCCTGCAAACTACAATAAAAAGCAGCCTGGTAAGGTGCTGGAGAGATGGCTGGTGGTTGAGGGTACTGGCTGCTCATCGAGAGGATCTGGGTTCAATTCCCAGCACCCACAGCTGTCTCATTACCCCAGGCCTAGAGCATCTGACACCCTCATACAGACATACATGCAGGCAAAACATCAAAACACATGAAATAAAAAGTTAAAAAAAAATGTTCATGGTAAGATCCGCACTCTGGTGAGTTAGTGGCATGGATGTCATGAGGGTAACCAACCCATTTCTGCCTCCATGTAAGGCCCAATCCACAAGATGGAACCTATGCCTGGCACTGTTATCAGGGTCGTGTACTTGTGACTAAGCCAGGCGGTAGTGATGCGTACTCTTAATCCCAGCACTCTGGAGGCAGGGCAGGCGGATCTCTGAGTTTGAAGCCAGCCTGGTCTACAGAGGGAGTCCAGGACAGCCAGGGCCACACACACACACACACACACACACACACACACACACACACACACACACGGGGTGGGGGGACCTTTAGGGGAGAAGCTACTATTACCCCAGTAAAGGGACATAGTGTTAAACTGACTCCAAATTACTGCATCTGAAACCTCATCAGAGAAGCTTCTTTTTAGAATATGGCAATTAACACAGAGACCCGCATTTGGTCAAGGAGCAGAGAATAAGGAACTACAAAGTGATCCGCCCTAGATGGGGGACATTTTTATCACACTCTTTTCCTACCAAGGTGGAAGAGGTGATAGAAAGATTGTAAGAGCCAAAGGTGGTAGGTGAGCACAAGAGAAAGCAACAAGGCAGGTGCACATATGAACTCACAGCACTTACGAAAGCAAGCCAGAGACCTGTGCAGCTCAAGCCAGACAAAATCCCAACATAGAGGGAGGAGGTGGGCATGAAGCCACGCTGTGCTGAGTTGCTATTGGTACAGATAGTTGCCTGAAGAAAGAGAGTTGATTTTCTTTAAGGGTGTGGTCCCTGGTAAGTTAAACACACTACAGTGAATGGTCATACACCAAAAAGGATATAGCCAGTGGTAAATGGACTGGAATTTTGTTGTTGTTGTTGTTTTCACTGAGGACACAAAGTTGGGCAAGCATGGAATTAGGGATGGATTAGAAAGGAGCTGGATATGATCAAAATAAAATGTGAAATTCTCAATTACATACATACAGATATATATTCACCAAACTTTAAGAAATTGGCATACTATGAAAAACAAATACACAATTAAAAGGGGGGGGGCATTTCTAGCCAGGCATGATAGGCCACACCTTTAATCCTAGAAACTGGAAGGCAGTGGCAGATGGATCTCTTTGAATTTGAGGCCAGCCTGGTCTACATACAGAGTTCCAGGCCACCCAGAACTAAATAGTGATAATATGTTGCATAAATAAGCAAATAAGGTATTTCTACAAATAAAAGTATAGTGTCTTAGTTAGGGTTTCTATTGCTATGATGAAATACAATAACCAAAAAACAAGTTAAGGAAGAAAGGGTTGATTGATCTGACCTACAGTTTCACATTTTTGTAGCCAATCACTGTGGGAAGCCAGATCAGGAACTTAAACAAGGCAGGATCCTGGAGGCAGGAGCTGACGCAGAGGCCAGGGAGGGCGCTGCTCACTGGCTGCTCACTGGCTGCTCAGCCTGCTTCCTTACAGAACCCAGGAAGGACCACCAGCCCAGGGACGGCCCCGCCCACAATGTGCTGGGCCTTTCCCCATCAATCACTAATAAAGAAAATGTATTACATCTGGGACTCATGGAGACATTTCCTCAATTGAGATTCCCTCATTTTAGATGACTTTAGCTTTTGTCAAGTTGCCATAAAGCTAGCCAGGACACATGGTCATAGAACTTAAAAAAAATAATTATATATATATAATTACACACCTTGTCTCAAAAAACAAAAAAAGGAAGGAAGGGAGAGAAGGAGAGAAAGAAAGAAAAGAGAAAAAGAGAAAGGTCCTCTGCTCCTCAGTGCCAGCCGTTTTCCTGTGCACTGAGACCGTGATGGTGAAGGTCAAAGTGGACCAACCAATTTGGTGATATTGGGCACGAGGTTACCAGGGCTGCCTTCAACTCTGACAAAATGATTCTTATTGCCATCAACGACCCCTTCACTGACCTCAACTACACAGTCCCATGTTCTGGTATGACCACCCACACAGTCTCGGCTGAGAACAGGAAACTTGTCATCGATGGGAGCCACCTGCTTCTTCCAGAAGTGAGACTCTGCCAACATGGAGATGCTGGTGCTGACCATGTTGTGGCATCTACTGGTGCCCTCACCCCTACGGAGAAGGCCAGGGCCCACTTGAAGGTGGAGCCAGAAGTGTCATCATCTCTCTGCCCTTTCTGCTGGTTCCCCATGTTTTGATGGGTGTGAACCGTAAGAAGTATGACAGTCCATTCAAGCCTGTCGGCAATGCTTCCTGCACTACCAACAGCCTAGCCTGTGGGCCAACGTCATCCACATCAGCTCTTGTCATTGTCGAGACTCATGACCACAGTCCCTACCATTACTGCCACCCAGAAGACTGTGGATGGCCCCTCTGGACAGCTGTGGCATGATGGCTACGGAACTGCCCAGAACACCATCCCTGCATCCACTGGTGCTGCCAAGGCTGAACGGGAAGCTCACTGGCATGGTCTTCCATGATCCTATCCCCAGAGTGTCCATTATGGATCTGACATGCCACACGAGAAAGCTGCTAAGTATAAAGACATCAAGACTGTCAGCATTGCTTCCTGCACTACCAACAGCTTAGCCTGCAGGCATGGGAGGACCCACTGAAGGGCATCCCTGGCTATACTCAGGACCAGGTTGTCTTCTGCAACTTTTAGAGTGATACCTAGTCTTCCTTCCAACTTCGATGGAAGACATTGCTTCCAAGATGGTTGACACTGCTTTCAATGACAATTCTGTAAAGCTCATTTCCTGGTATGATGATGAATACAGCTATAGCAACCAGATGGTAGACCTCATGACCTTCAAAGGCCTCCAAAAAGTCCTAAACCACTTGTCCCAGCAAGAACACGAGGGAGACGAGAGAGAGACAAGAGAGAGACGAGAGAGAGAGAGAGAGAGAGAGAGAGAGAGAGAGAGAGAGAGAGAGAGAGAGAGACCCTGTCCCAAATGAGCATGACTGCTCAGTTTCCAACCCAGACCTCCCAGAAGAAGGGAAGGGGCTTAGGGAGCCCTACTCTCCTGGATAGCATCAATAAAGTTCACTGCACACATACACAGTCCACCCACCCACCTACCCCAAAAAGGAAGGAAAGAAGCCTGCTTGATCTAAGAAAAAAAGAGAGAGTAAAAGGGTCAGCAAGATGGCTCCGCGGGTTCAGGCATTTGTCTCCTATCTAGTAAGTGTGCTACCAGGGCTCAAGAGGAGCTGGGAAGCGCTAGAAGCAACCCCCCCCCCCCACACCTTACCATCTCAACATGTTTCTGTGTCTTAAGTGTGCCCACTTCCTAAGAGACTAGAAAGATCACATGGCCAGTGCTAGGCTTCACATCTGCTGTCACAGGTCAGTGACTGGCCAGACCTGGACAATGACCATGCTCCTGAGCTCTGGCCCATTTCATAGGACCACAGGAAATTAAAAAGTGGGGTACTTTAAATCTTTTGTCCTCTGCCTTGACTCCCAGATAAGGGCAAAATGATGCTTGGCATCTTGTCACAGAACTGTCTGTAAAACAGATGACTAAAAACTAAGTACGCAAAATAGTTCAAAGTTAATCAATGGATGAGGAGAGAAGACATCAGCAAACATGAGCCAACAAAAAGCCAGAGCACTAACACTACCAAAGCAGGCTTTGATGCCAGAGGCTCTAATTACTAGGATATAATAGGTCACAATTTCAAAGGGAAAATAACCTTAATGTACCCAACATGGCCTCAAAAAAATATATATATATATATAAAGCAAAAAAAGAAATTATAGAACTATGAGAAAAAAGTTAAAAATGAAATATCTTCATATTATCTCAGTAATTGATAAATAAGGCTATAAGAAACTTGAAAGGCATGGTTAGTTTTTATCCAGAGATTTTCTTTTCAGTCATTTACAAAAATGAGACTGCGTGTGGTGGTACACATCTATAATCCCAGCTCTTGGGAGGTGGAAGCAGAAGGGTTGTGAGTTCAAGATCACCCTTACCTACCAGCCTAACCTACATGAGAATCATGAGAATCAGTCTGGGGTTTGCGGGGGAGACCAGCTATACTGAAAAGCAAACCATGACAGACTTCAAATAACCTATTCTGTTCACACTGCTTTCAAAATAAAAAGTAAATAATGACATCATATATATTTGGGGGAATGGGTATTGAGAATTTGACCTGAACCCTTTTACATGGTAGGCAAATATTCTACTACCCAGCTATAATTCTGAGCCTACAATATGTTTTTATAACCAGGCATATTGACAAGTGCCTTTGATCCCAGCAAAGGCAGGCAGCTCTGAGTTCAAGGCCAGCATGGTCTACATATTGTGTTCCAGGTTAGACAGAGATACACAGTGAAACCTGTCTCAAAAAAAAACCAAACCAAACAAGACATTTTATAAAGAGAATAGCCATTTATTGAAGAAAATGTAAAATATTTAATACTGTTTTGGGGAAGCAATCCTTCTATCCAAGTACCAACCAGGCCTGACCCACTCAGCTTCTGAGATCAGACCAGTACAAGGCAGTATGGACACAGATGATAGCAATCTTTTCTATGTGAAGTTCATAACAAAACTAAATCTGATTACAGAATATAACACTGATGTTTAAATATACAAATGGTAATCTGGAAATACTTGAAATACAAAAGAGTACATACAATTACAGAAACAAACACACAATAGTAAGAAATAAAATACAGAGCAACAGAAAATCACACTCCTGCGACATGTGAAATAGAATATAGAAGAAGGCCCAAGAGGGTCCCCAAGGCTTCAGACAGCACAGCACGTTACACAGTTGTCACGTAACACCTGGGGTGACTGGTTTCAGGACCACCCCCATGGATGCTCATGCTCTTTTTTTATTATTAGTTACATTTTATTAACTCTGTATCCCAGGTGAATCCCACTCCCTCATTCCCTCCCAATCCCACCTTCCCGATGCTCACGCTCTTATCTAAAATGACATTGTATTTCTGTAGACCATATGTGTGCCTTCTCCTACACTCTGTCATCACTAGATTATTTAGTTACACCTAACACATGCAAATAGTTGCTATACAACTATTGTTTGGGTAATAATGGCAAAGAAAAAATTCTATAGAGATACAATTTTCTAGACTTTTTTCATTGTTTATTTATTTTGTATGGGGGGGAGGGCGGTACCATAAGGCATGTGTGGAGGTCGGGGA